>CAUEEP010000937.1:1572500-2172500 GCA_958450365.1 Mesorhabditis belari | reverse complement strand
TGTTGCCTGCGCATCGTTTTGATTGACGATAAGTAGTATTGATTCCGCAGATGGTCCCCGAAATCCCCTTGTTGTTCCCCACACGTTTACTCCCGAGGCATTCTAAAATTAAACCTCAAAACAAAAATTGCTGAAAAGCTCACCAAAACACCAACGGTGGTTTTCCACCTTTGCTCATATGCGTAGACTCCGTAGTTAGTTAGACGATCCAGCAAAAATTCCCGCTTATCCCTAAAATTTAAGTAATCGCACCGCTAAAAAGAAGCAAAACCCACTTCTTGTTTTGTAATCCGTGAAGTACTTCGGCATAAACACCCTCTTGATCAAACTTCTCGTTGACCACTCCACCCATCAACGCATGTTCCGAGATTCGAGTGTGCTCGCACATCTAAACAAACTAGGTAACAAAAATAAACTTTGAAAAATACCTCGGGCCGGAAGATCGTGAATGCCCAATATATTGCTCCAACATAGGCTATCTAAAGAAAATGTTTATGAAAGCTGACCACAAAATTATAAAAATTAAGTAAAACTATAACAGGAATAGCATTAAATGTTTTAACAGTCATTTAAAGCACAAGATCACCTAACTTGTCAACTTTTCAAAGACGATTGCATAAAATAAAGTTTGTTTAGATAAAAATCTAACATTAGTCTCTCTTAACGCTCAACAAAATCAATAAACTAACCAATGCAATGTGTGGGGCCTTATTGAGGATCTTCTCAAGTATTGGAAGGCGTCCCGAGCCCGTCATAGCTACCCGCATTGTTCTCGACACAAAAGTTCAGCCAAGAATAATTTTGGGCACAGTCCCGGCTAAACAAATAAGCACATTAATCAGAAAAAAAACCCAAAGATTTAACTGAATATCTTTAAGTGTTGAAATAAAAGATTTAAAAAGCTCCGCTTTCTTCTTTTTCATTTCAAACTTCTCTTCTCGTCGTTGTTTTGTTATCGGCATTGGGTTATTCACCCTTCTTAAATCCCCGGTTCACCCTCCACCCGAATACTAAAGACATCACTGATCTATTTGCCGTAAGAAATGTTAAAATTTGTGCTGCAGCTCATTTGATGAAATCCGGCCAGACTTTTCCTTGTTTTCTTCTAATTTCACGTCTTACATACCGTAAATACTGTAATAGATGCGGCCTGATACTAGTATGTTTGAGGAGCCCCACTTTTTTTCCGAGTTAAACACTTACAGCTATCCGTAGCAGATAAATGGCTTCGTAGCAAATATGTTAAAAAATTTTTGGAAGAAAAATTAGTAGCGCAGGCGCTACTACTACATTATTTACGGTATTTGTGGCCATTGTCTTGTCTAATCGTTGCAGCTTTAGGAAATCTCTTCCGAAATTGTAAAAACTAGCGTTAGAAACGATATCATTTTGGTTCCTTTGGGTTTTCACGTTTTCTTTCCATTGCATCAATATTTCATTAAGTTTTTCTTTAGATGGCTCTTCGTCAAACGTCGGTTTGCCTCGTTAGAACCTCGTCTCGCATCATGAACCTTGGCGACCCTGGATCGGGAGCTGGAAAGGTTAGTTTGTGATATATGATACAATCATGTGCCGACATAAAATTGATAGAGCCGCGCTAGTTTGCGGTGCGTAAAATTAATTAGGGATAAACACAGTAAGTCGGGTTGAATGATTGCTTTGTTCTTTTGTGCAGCATAAATCTTTAATAAAATACTGTTGTTTAAGAGTTGATTCTTGTTCTTTAGTCTGGCGGAAGCGGTGGATCGATTCGCGATGCTGGTGGTGCTTTCGGGAAAATGGAGGCTGCTCGAGAGGGAGAGTACTTCCACAAGCTTCAGAAGAAACAAATCGCCGAAATGAAGAAGCATCTTGCTGTGAGTAGTTCTTTTGGTGATGAACCTATTGATTTCTGGTCTAGAACTAAATGTTTACCAGCCGGCACCGTTGCCTTCGGCGAAGGTTTGGCTGGATGAGTCTAGAAAACAAAAAGTCTTTTAAATCTTTTTGAGGCCAAATAATAAGCATATTTTCTTGATCTCGCCGCCAAAATCGATTTTTCACCATAACTCAAAAACGGTTGGAAATTTTTCAAATCTGATTTGATAGGCCAAACCGCCGTCATTGATTACATATTATCCCAAAACATGAAAAAATATCAACTGGTTCGTGAGATATGAAGGGGGCAGACAGACAGAAACACGGACATACTTGGCCTCTTATAATATAATAAGTAAGATTTCTAGTTAGGAGACTACAGGGTGCTCCAAAAAAACCTTTTCAAACCAGAATTCCTCAAAAATTTCTGGTGGCTAGAGGTGTTCGGTGTGGTGTCATAGTGAATCATTTGTACTCTAAAGTTTTTCATACTTTTTTCACGAAAACCATCACTCGATAGGCGGGGGGGGGATCATGAGATTATGGGTGCCACCATGGTCACCACCATGAGACCATCAATAGAGTAAAATTTTTGCCATAAAGTGAAGACTTTCTACTGGTATCGTGATGTCATATTAGAGGTAATATGTAAACTAAGACTATCTAGTGGTGTTTTTGTGAAAAAATGGGAAAATTTTGGCACAAATGATTTGCTATGACACCACACCGAACACCTATAGTCACCAGAAATTCTAAAGAATTCCGGTTTGAAAATTTTTTTTGGAGCACCCTGTAATAAAATATATTTAACTAATATAAAATTTTTTAAAGCTTTTGCAAAATTGAATGTTAAAGTGAGATTTAATCAAGCATCCTTTTAAATTTGGATTTTAAATTGCAATTATGAAAAATTGACACTGTATTTTTTAGGACACCATCAAGCAGACGGAGGCACAGCTGCAACGCCATAAGGAAGTACGTTTAATATTTTTAGTACGAGCTAAATTATTCTTTTTAGCAACTAGCTGAGCTCGAAACTACCCAGAAGAAGTAACTTAACGATTCATTGCTAATGTGTTTGTAGGTCTATTTTTTTGCTTTTAAATACGGTTTGTGATATTTTTATGTAGATATTTTTTTGTACCAATATATAGTTTTGAGCTACTTTATTTTTTAACACAAGAACAAAAGATGCACATGAGAAGCGATTGATTCAAGCAATTGGTCGGGGTTTGAAGGCAAATGCTATTGTCAATAATGGGAAAAAATTGACGAACTTTTTCCCTCTTTTTCATCGAGAGACACTGGGCTGAATGGTTATTGTGTAGGGAATATTTGAAGGGAAACAGAGGCAACAATCGAGCAATGCCATTCTTTCTCGCAATCCTTTCTGACACTTGACTCGTTATTGCCCTTGACTTCTCACTTTTCGACTAAAAACTTTCTAGGCTGAGGTTTCTTCCCTCGAATTCCGGATTAACTTTACGAAGGAGCTATTTATTTTGAACAATTCGTTGAAATCTTGCAGGTCTTTAAAGCGAATCAAATTGAAATAGCAGAAAAATGACAATGAGTTTGATGCTAGCCGACTAACTATCGAATATAAGTTGAAATGAAAAATCGTGTCAAGTCTCAATAAAGTATCAAAATAGGTATCAAAAAATTGCTGAAATTCAGGGCTATTTTTTGGAAGTATGGGCACTTAAAAAAATGAAATACTAAAAAACTTTTGCGACGTAAGAGGGCGGTGGCCACCGCCCTCTTACGTCGCAAAAGTTTTTTGCCGGTGGGGTACTATTACAGTATTTACGGTAGGCAGATTTTCTCGATCATTTTCACCGCAATTTTCGCCTTCTTAAGGGCAAAACACCATGTTGACTGTTTACTGAAGTAAAATCGGTAAGAAAAGAAAAGATCTTCCTTTCTTTCTTTTTTTTTTCTTTTCACTTCCCCAAAACAAATCCCCCACCCCAATCCATCGCACCGTTTTTTCAAGGTCATCCTTTTTCTCAATTCTTTCTTATTTTTTTTTCCTAAAATCTCCATCTTTTTTTGCCTATTTCCTTTTTTTCACCCATAAACAGCTCAGCCTCTCTTGTCTTCACCATTTTTCTCCTGCAATTCGATGAATTTTTCTTCAATTCCTTTCCAGTTCCACGCCCAACTCTAGTGAGCGGGGTTTATAGCTTCGGAAAATCGTTTACTTTAAAAAGTTTCACTTTTATGTTCTTAAATGCATAGAATCTTTCGATTTGTGCTTGAATTTAGACTTGTAACGAAAACATCAGTCGATTCTTTTTTGTCGCTGGCAACTTAAGGTTTTTCATGTTTTTCTCAGCACCAACTCTTCGATTTTAACTATTTTGATTATCATTCGATGCAGAATAAAACTGCACGTCGAATGATACTAAAATTAACTCAAAATGTAATATCCATGCAAAGTTATGAGGTAAAAGGTTAAGTCTCGCTCATAATAGGAGGATTTTAGGTTTTTAGCTAACAACTTTACGTGGATATTACTTTTTGAGTTAATTTTAGTAACATTCGACGCGTAATTTTATCCTGCATCGAATGATAGTAAAAATAGTTAAAATCGAAGGGTCGGTACTGAGAAAAACATGAAAAACCTTAAGTTGCCAGCGACAAAAAAGAACCGACTGATGTTTTCGTTACAAGTCTAATTTCTAACCATCCGTGGCTTTGAAATTGACCCCTGCGCTTGTAAATTTCATTGCTGCCTTATTGAGAACAATTCTTCGAGTGATTCGTTTCTTATCGTTGCGATTGAATTCAATTGATGATCAACTGATCAACTTCTGCCGCCAAAAGATGTCTTCCACCTCCATCAAGTCGTTTTCTCTTCTTGTTGAGATCATTGAGCTTCTTGTTTCTTCTAATAAATGACTGACGAACGTGACACACCAAATTTGTTTGCAGCCACATTGTTCGAAGTCCGTTTGGTATAAGCAAGAATTTCAAGCTTTGTCTTCGTCTTCGTCTTTGCATCGAGTGCCTTGCGTTTTCCTCCGTTCCTCGTTGCGGGTTTCCTCCACTTTATCCTCATTTTCGCCTATTGCCTCCGTTGAGTTCTTCTCAATCTGAACCCTCAAGTTCCTCGTAGACTATCAAAGTTGTTTATCATCTCTGTTCTTGAAGAATGAAGAATTCTCCCTTGAAGAATTCTTCTCGTTCATCATTTTCCCGTTGAGCTCGAAATTCTTCAAATCCATCGAGGGATCTCTCGTCGACCGATTCCATTCCTAAAAAGAATAAATTATTGAAATATATGAAAATCGAAACAAAAATGAGAGAGATAAATTTAATAAATGTTTGGGGCGAAAATGAAAAGAATGAGCTTTTGAAAATGAATTTTAAGCTGCCCAGCTGCCTGCGTAGCTGCCCCGCTGCCCATGAATTTTAAACATTGCGTAGCTGCCCAGTTTGAATACAAAATTTGAATGAATTTTTAAAATTGATTGTAAATGGAGTGTCGTTCTAATAGAATTTACGATTTTCCGTTTTTTTTCTTTCTGCCTCCTTTGTTTAATCTCACAGAATTGCAAAAGTCGATTGATTCGATAAAACTACAGAGTGCATCATAATTATTGCAACAAGAGTTCAAAGACCGTTTTAAAGAAGAAAGTTTTAATGAAGGATGTGATGTCATGGGCGTGCAAAACCAATAACAAGCAAAATTGAACCTTCATGCAAGATGGAGCTCCCGCTCACACGAAGAAGACGGTTCAGGACTGGTGTGTGGCCAACTTTCCCTCAGTGATCACCAAGGATGAATAGCCTTCAAACTCACCGCATCTCAATGTGAGGGACTTTTCCATTTGGGCAATCTTAGAGGCTAATGTCTGCTCTCGAAAACACACAAGTTTGGATTCTTTGAAGAAGTCTTTGACCTTGAAGAAGTCTTTGACCAAAGGATGGAAGGCGACTCCTCAAGATGACATTCGGGCCGCAGTGGAGGCATATCCGAACCGATTGAGGGCTGTTATCAAGGCAAAAGGCGGTCATATCGAATGATCTCTTGTTTCCTTATTTGTTACTGTTAAATAAAGCTATTTCTGTCTAAAAATCTTCTTCCAGTGAAACTTCTTGGTGTGCAATGCCTTGAGTATCTTGTTGCAATAATTATGACGCACCCTGTAGAAGCAGGATTAAGGTATTTTTCTGAGTTGATAAGTTTTAGAGAACGCAAACAAACCCTAATTGAGTCTAGACTCATTTCAACAGCTTTAAAAGACTTGGATTGATCTTTTTGTTATAGATTCAGTACCAAAAGGTGACTCAATCGATGCCATTTCTTCAATCAATCTCCTCTCTTCTCCTCTCCTCTCCTCTCCACCAATTTTACATGAATAAGATCTCTTTCTTTCCCTTTCCTCTTCCAATCCTTTCTTTTCTTTTCTTTCTTTCCTTTCTTTCTTTTCTTTCTTTTCCTTT
Organism: Mesorhabditis belari; assembly: GCA_958450365.1. Taxonomy (NCBI): domain Eukaryota; kingdom Metazoa; phylum Nematoda; class Chromadorea; order Rhabditida; family Rhabditidae; genus Mesorhabditis; species Mesorhabditis belari. Next base: position 2,166,191 of record CAUEEP010000937.1, on the reverse strand, counting down.
CTTTTCTTTTTTCCATTCAATCCTCGATACGATCGAGGGATTTTCCTCATTTTTCCCTTTTCAATAGACTAAACTCAGACGTTTTCTTTTGTCAGATTTTGTCTTTTTTTTCCGAAATCTCTTTTCACCCTTTGCTAAACATTTATTGACGAATTACCGTAAACACTGTAATAGTACCCCACCCTCATAATGACGGTGCGGAGTGTTGCGTAGTCTAGCTTTGAACGCGTTTTTCTCGACACTGGTTTATGCTACAATGCGCGCTTAGGTATCAAAAAATAGCCCTGAATTTCAGCTATTTTTTTGATACCTAAGCGCGCATTGTAGCTTAAGCCAGTGTCGAGAAAAACTCGTTCAAAGCTAGACTACGCAACACTCCGCGCCGTCATTATCTTTGGTATCAAAAAATAGCCCTGAATTTCAGCTATTTTTTGATACCAAAGACGCATTTTTTGAAAGTACGGGTGCTTTGAAAAAAATGAAATACCAAAAAAACTTTTGCGACTTGCGACTACGCGAATGTACGGGTGGGGTCCAATTACAGTATTTACGGTAGCTGCTTTTCAGTCTTGCAAATGATGTCATTTTGTAAAGTAATGACAGGGGTTACCGGATTTGAATCCGTTCGCTATCTATATTTCGAGATTTTCATACTTTTCTGAGTATAGCTTTGTATGAAAGAGAAAAAAAACTCAAATTTCTCATTCGTTCTCTTCTCAATTCCTCTTTCGTTTCTTGTCCTTTCTTTTATTCATCTCATCGTCATTTTCATTTGACGTTTTTCGGAGATTTCTCTATCTTTAAGATTTGAGATCCAAAAATCTCTTCGAAAATTAAAAAATGATCGATCTCTCGCGAAAAAATTTGACAAATAAACACGGAAAACACGTTTCCCAAAAACGCAATAACATTCGTGATAACTGTTTACATTAAAGAATCCTTTTCAGTGACAATTTGATGACTTTCAAAATATGAAAACAGGATAGAAGAAATGCCCAATTTCTTTCTGCGTCAAATGCCATCGTCTTTTGAGTTGAAAAGAACTTTGATAATAATGAAATGCCAATTCACTAGCTACATGTTCAATTCAACATTTATGCCCCGAGTTTTATTGTCAAAGAATATTGCCTACTAACAAAAGAGGCCATGAAAGGCAGGTTCTCGACCCCGCCCCTTTTGCCATTGGCAATCTAACTTTAAACTCAAATTTCTTGGCGTTCGGCTGTTCAATTGAAATAGTTTTTGTACCAATCGATAGAGAAAGACTTGGCAAATCTAATGATACCAAGGATATTTAAATTCCACAGCCCAACACCGAGATACTTGAGTTCAAAGTTTGTGAAATGAGTGGGCGGGACTTACATTGCCAATTGCCTCGCCCAAGACCCTTAGAAGGCCATTTTTTGTTGGTAGTTAATATTTTACTAAATCAAGGGGTTTAAAAATAGGGAAAAGTCGAAAATCGCAACTTTTAAAGCTCATGAAACGCTCAAGCTGAATTTGCGACTCTCTGGGATCTGCTTTGCGCACAAAGTTGGCAAAATTGAATTGAATTTTCAATTGAAGCAAAGTCTGAATTGGAGTCTTTACGGAAAAGTCATTTCTCTACTGAAGATTTGTCGCTTTGATGTTGATTCCACAGTATATTCGGCATAAGCATTCAACTCAACATCTAGTCGACAATGAGAATGTGAGTGCTCAAGATATCTTTCCTTTGACGGACCTCAATCTCTCACTGGGAGTGAATCCAGGATCGAGGTTAAACGTTGATTAAACGTTACTCCAATCAATCAACACACTAGGCTTTTAATGTAATTTATTCTTCATTCGCTACAACTTGTGTTCAATAAGTTTACTGTGTGTCGTTTCGTCAATTGGACATGTTCCGTTGTCACTTTTTCGTGCTTACATGCTTAAATATTGATATACCTCCGCTGTTGCTCCCCAGCAAAAAAAATTTTTGAAACAAAAAGCATTGGGGCAAGAGGAGGCGAAACCCTCTCTCTTCCGTTCGTTTGAAAGACGCACACGTTAACTACTCGGCCATGCTCTGGTAGATGGCGCAGTGCGAGCGCAGTTGTCTCTAGCCCACTGTCTCTGTCTCTAGCCCTAGACCCGGGATCGACTCCCGCCTGCGTTGGTACTTTTGATTTTTTAAAAATTTAAGAACATGCTGCAGAATTACAGGAAATTCTAAGCCTTTGAAACCATTTGAAACGGCCAACTGGACGCGGAGGAGTAGCGCGCACAGACAGACATACGTCTTAATCCCTTTATATATAGTAGATTATTATCTTCTTGGGGAATTCTGCTTGCTGTGTTAGATGGAGATTCACATATCTCAATCAATCCATTTCATCATCAATCTTATTGACTCATTCTTAATTTGTGCATTTCTTGTCCATCCTTTCCCCCTCATTTCTCCCTATTTCCCCCACTTTGGACATTCCTCCATTCTTCAAGGTCACATTTCACCATTTCACCTCAAAAACACGAGAGAATTTGAAAAACCGCAAAACACACTTGGTTTTTAAGCCTAGCCTTTGAGTTATTTGTCATTTATTTTTCGAATTCCTTCTTCATTTTGAGTTATCTTTTATAGGAAATGCGGTGGCCACCCTTAATATGGACGCTGTTGTTGGTGAGTTTAAAAATGAAAAGTCAAAAAGCAAAAAAATCCAGTGCTTTGGATAATCTGTTAATATTTTATAATTAAACATTCAAAATTGAAAATTAAAATTAAAAAATTAATTAAAAAGCAAAATCAAAAATTAAAACATTCAATGCAACTTCTTACAAAATCCCGTTTAGCCATCAATTCTCGCACATTTCGACGCGTCGAAGTGCGGCTCACAGAAGAAATGCATCTACGTGCCATCAGGATGCGAGAAGAACAATGTTTGCAAAAATATTTTCAGGTATCAGAAAAGCTATGAAAAACTGAAAGTAATCTACTCAACTATCAAATTTAAGAATGAGTAACGTCTTACGCTTCTAAACATTCTAAACATAAGGTAATTTTAGGGCGTAGAATCGAAATTTTGACATATCAGAGCTTGTGGAAACAAACGGGCGGAGTTATACAAAGCGAAAAATCGACAATTTTCTGTAATTTGATCTAGCCGTTTTGTCTTTCAAATTGGTTCTACACGCTCTGTTATGTCAAAATTTGAATTCGACACCCTCAAATTACCTAGAAAAACAACATTTGGAATAGAAATTGGTTAATATTAGCTTTTTAGAGCTTTTTTAAAACGCGAAAAAAGGTGCGCTAAGGGGCAAGGTGCGCAAATGTCCGTTTGTTTCCACAAGCTCTGATATGTCAAAATTTCGATTCTACGCCCTAAAATTACCTAGAAAAAAAACATTTGGAATAGAAATTGGTTAATATTAGCTTTTTAGAGCTTTTTTAAAACGCGAAAAAAGGTGCGCTAATGAGCAAGGTGCGGAAAAAAAGGTAGCCCGCTCCCCAAATTTGAAATCGAAATCTTACCCAAACCCAAACTGCTAAAGCTTTTAACCGAGAAACACTAATTCTAAATGATTTGCCAAAACGAGAGGAATAACAAGACGATTCGTGGCTGGACTTATAACTAACATACTCTATGAAAAACTGAAAGTAATCTACTCAACTATCAAATTTAAGAATGAGTAAGGTCTTGCGCTTCTAAACATCCAAACATCCAAACATTCTAAACAACTTCTAAACATAAATCGAAATCTTACCCAAATCCAAACTGCTAAAGCTTTTAACCCAGAAACACTAATTCTAAATGATGTGCCAAAACGAGAGGAATAAGAAGAATGGACTTATAACTACTATACTCCATATTAGCCGACACGGGACCAACAAAGCAGAAAGACCCGGAAAAGTACAGAAACTCTAAAAAATTAACAATTAAAAAAAACCACGGAAGGAGGAAGGTCAAAAACAACGAAAGGAGGAGGGAAATTTTTAAAATAAACAGAATTTTCTGATGGGATAGAGAAAGGGGAAAATACACGCGCAAAAGACAGAGCGAAGCGCCGAACGCGGCAACGATTTTTCAAAAGAATAATTTTTTAGGCGGAAAGGGAGACGGTCTCGTCCGTCTTCCGTCCGACTTCCGTCTCGAGTACGGTAGCTTAGGTGTATTTTAGGGGGGTGGGACAAATGCTACCTTTTTTTTGCGCACCCGGTCAAAAGCGCACCTTTTTTTTCGCAACTTAACACTTTTGCGTTAAGTTTTTGCCTTTTAGCCCAAATTTGACGTTAAGTTGCGTAGTTTTTGCGCGTTAAGCGTTAAGTTGCGTAGTTTTTGCCTTTTAGCCCAAATTTGACGTGTCAGCGAGGTCTGATTTGTCGAAATTCGGAATCTACGCACACGATTCCCTTCTGTGGAATCGTAGAAACATTTTTGAAGCTCTATGACCTTTCCTAAGGCCTTTTCCAGCGAAAAAAAGGTCGCTTTTGTCCCACCCCCGTATTTTAGAGTTTAGGGTTGGAAACTTTCCAACCCGTGCTCAAACTGCGGGAATTGGGTCTTTTTTTAAACTAAAACTATCAAAACTATCAAAAACTATCAAAAACTTGACAATCTACTCAGCTATCAAGTTTAAGAATGCATTTTTTTTTCAGCTATAAAACCCTGGATGACGAATTCGTCGAGATCGAGTTGTACAGCACCGAATACACGGCGGGCACAAATTATGTGGCTGTTGGATTTTCGAAAGATGATCTAATGGTCAGTGTTGTTAAAGGAAAAAGTCTGATTGTTTTACTTTGCGCCTCGCTAAACATATCCTTCGCTAAACATACCTTTCTACCCTTTCTAGCCCACGCAATTCCTCAATTCCTTAATCTCCTCAATTCCTCAATTCCTTAATTTCCTCAATTCCTCAACTTCTGACCCCTTTCCCTTGCAGCAACTAGGTTTTATGGAAAGAATTGAGAATTCAGTGAGCCAGAAAGGGTGTGCTTGCGAAAGAAGTTCTTAGAATTCTTAGAATTGAACTGTTTGAGCTTTTCAGGGTGATGACCCAGTCACACAATGTGTTTTCCCAGACGGTGGTGGTCCTGAAGCGCACGCTTCGTACAATTTCGGAAAAAGCAATCAACCTGTGCAGGATCCAGAAGAAAAAGTGAAAGAATTCAAGTTTTTAAGTAATAGATTTTATAGGAAGCCGAGAAAACTCAGATCCAACTACAACACGCGCACAAGGATGACAACAGTATCTATTGCCAAATCCATCAAAAGGTCTCATCAAAAGGAATAGCTGTTAGAAATTAGATTTATAATGGCGTAATCTGTTAGAACGTAATCTGTTAGAAAGACAGATTCTATTAGATCGGACAGAAGCTTCAAAGATCGGACAGAAGCTTCAAAGATCGGATAGAAGCTTCAAAGGTCGGTCAGAAGCTTCAGAGATCGGTCAGAAGCTTCAAAGATCGGACAGAAGCTTCAAAGATCAAACAGAAGCTTAAAGCTCGTACTTTGTTTGGAAAGATAGCTGGTTTAATTCAGCATTCAGTTCACCATTTATCGGGCTTTGAAAAATAGAGTGACAGGCTCTAAGAACGATAGCTTTTGGAGGTATTGAAAGATAAAATGTTCTTCTATGAGAACGACATTTTATAACATAACAACAACGACAACAACAACGTCATTCTCTTAGAAGAATTACGGTACTAGAAGAATCTGGTACTAGGTACTAGGTACTAGAAGAATCTGTACTCAATAAATTAGGTCTGTACTCAATTTTCATTTCAGATCTCATCCGGTTCATCAGCTTTTTTCCCAAATCTCGATCAAGAGCACAAGCTTTTCCTCGTTCGCGGCAAAGCACGGAAACCCGAAAGTTTGTTGACTCAAATGTTGTAGACAGTGAAATAGATTTTTTAAAGTACAATATTTTGAATGGATTTGAATGCATTTCTTTAACAAATACGCGAAAAAGCCATTTTTTATCTTTTAGACAAAACATTGATGAATCAAGAGGAGCACTTGTACCTTTATTGCATTCCTAGTTCTGTAGTTACTGTTGAATTACTTTAGAGCTACTTTAGAGCTACTTTAGAGTTATATGACTACTGTAAGGCTACTTTAGAGCTCCTTAGAGCTACTTTAGAGCTATATGACTACTGTAAGGCTTCTTTAGAGCTACTCTAGGGTTATATGACTACTGCAAGGCTACTTTAGAGCTTCTTTAGAGCTACTTTAGAGCTCCTTAGAGCTACTTTAGGGTTATTTTAGGCTTACTGTAGAATTGTTGTAGTCAAAAACTAGCCAGCTTTGATCCTAAACCCAGCAAGTGCTGTCAAAACTTTTTACGAAATTGATAAAACCAGGAAACACTGGTAAACCGAATGAAACCGAACTATCCATATTGTTGTTAGACATACCGTCAATTTCAGTCTTAACAATTATCAGCAAGCTTTACTGTAACCCTTTCACCATTTCCAGTTCTCGGCATTCACTCACTCGACCCATCATCACCCGATTTCCCGTTCATTTCCGATGAACGCCACAATCTCGCTAAAAGGGAAATCAAGATGAAAGCTGTATCTGAAAATGTAAGGAAAGAAATGACTATGACTGAAAGACTGAGAGACGAAAGACGAAAGACGAAAGATGAAAGACGAAAGACTGAAAGACGAAGACTGAAAATTTCAGCGCACCGACTCAAACTTACCCGATGGAGGCGAGCAATTGATCTCGAAAAAGGGGAAAAGTTGGATGAAAGCTTTCCACGGTGAGTGGATTGGTCAAATAAATTCAAATCCTATAGGCTGGCGTACAAGCTTTCTTATGAAAGCTCTAACCGAGTTAGAGCTTTCATAAGAAAGCTCTAACTCGGTTTTTCGACTCTAACTCCACACCCAATCATTCAATTCCTCTAATTTCAGATTTATATAAGATTTCAAGTTAATTACTATGAGCCAAGTTCAAATTTTTAGCTCAAAAACAAAGTGCTACGCTTTTTATAGCACTTCGAAGTTCAGAGGTAGAAATCAGTGCCGAGTCTGACACAAGAGATCCGTATTGGATCGTCAAATCGTATCTAATATCAAATCGATTTAATATCAAATCTTTGTAACCTAGTTTAATCCAGAAGTCAGTCCTGGCTTCAACTTGGCTCACTAGGGAAAGGCACGGCCTTCCCATAAGCTCCCGGATCACATACATCTTACTAAATCGAGTATGGAGATCAGACGCTGAAGTCAAAATCTACCAAATAAGCTTGCATAGGCGTAAAAATTGAATTGAAATTTAGCTTTAAATTTAGAAGATAAGCTCATCATTTAGAAGATAAGCTTTTGAAGGGCGGCCCATTAAAGAGCGCTTTTCAATCACTGGGTTATGGGCACCGGTTGTCTAATGAATAGTCGACCTCTCGGCCTGTCGATCATGGCCTCTCGATCATGGCCTCTCGATCATGGCCGTCGATGGCCTTCGATTGCCTTGATGGCCTCTCGATCATGGCCTCTCGATCATGGCCTCTCGATCATGGCCTCTCGATCATGGCCTCTCGATCATGGCCTGTCGATCATGGCCTGTCGATCATGGCCTCTCGATCATGGCCTCTCGATCATGGCCTCTCGATCATGGCCTCTCGATCATGGCCTCTCGATCATGGCCTCTCGATCATGGCCTGTCGATCATGGCCTCTCGATCATGGCCTCTCGTCTGGCCTCTCGATCTGGCCTCTCGATCATGGCCTCTCGATCTGGCCTCTCGACAGGCCTCTCGATCATGGCCTCTCGATCATGGCCTCTCGATCATGGCCTCTCGATCATGGCCTCTCGATCATGGCCTCTCGGTCATGGCCTCTCGGTCATGGCCTCTCGGTCATGGCCTCTCGGTCATGGCCTCTCGGTCATGGCCTCTCGGTCATGGCCTCTCGGTCATGGCCTCTCGATCATGGCCTCTCGATCATGGCCTCTCGATCATGGTCTCTCGATCATGGCCTCTCGATCATGGCCTCTCGATCATGGCCTCTCGATCATGGTCTCTCGGTCATGAGATCAGGGTTCAATCCCGCTCTTCTTCCTTTTTTAGATGTAATACTTTACCTTGTAACTATTCAATATAATAAAGCAAAAGGTGAAATGTTAACATATATGAAACGAGGTCACTGGAAAGCTCTTTAAAATGACCAAAAGTCCCATCAAGGCTACAAGAGCCAATTTTTCTCCTAAACCAGAATCTTTTGCTTTTAAGAATTATTCTCAAAAGCAAAAGATCGAGTGCTGCTTTCAGTGAACACAAAATTTTCCAGGAATTCTGATGATTTTCGCGTGGTTGGTTTTCGTGCCAATGGCCGTTTTCGCGGCTCGTTATTTCCGCGATCACTGGCCTGGTTCAGCGCCGAGAGGACTCAAGTGGTGGTTTCATGTTAGTTCTCCAAAATTCTAATAAAGCTTCTCCAAAAACATTACTGTTTCTCATGAGCTTCAAGTTTCTTCTTCTTCTTCTTCATTCTTCGATTTCAGCTTCATCGAACCCTCAACTTCATCGCATTGCTCTTTGTTTTACTCTCAGTATTGTTGATTTTCTGGGCTGAAGAATGGGAATGGAAAGGACCCGTGGCCGGACATTCATCGGAGTCAAATTGGCATGCCGGATCAGTGCACTCATTGGTTAATTCAATATGATTTTCAATTCAATATGATTTTTCTTGAACTTGAGCTTTTCTTGACTTTGAAGCTCTTAATTCCATCAACTCACCGAAACGCTTTCCAGTTGGGCGTCATGGCAGCAATTGTGGCTGTCCTCAACCCATTCATGGCTCTTTTCCGTTGTGCACCCGACACAGGCGCTCGTCCGATCTTCAATTGGACACATCGCACTCTCGGGATCGCCGGTTTTCTTCTAGCAAGTAAAAATTTATCCATTTATTCACTCGAATCTGTGCCACGAATAATTTGGTTCAAATAATACAAAGCACAATTCCTAAGCCCTAAATGTAGGGGGAAAAAGAAGCAAAGAAAAAAGAGACAAAGAAAGAGCCGACGGGATCGAACCCGGGCGGCGGGATTAACCTCCCGACTCAGATACAAGGCTTTTAACCAGTCGGCCATGGTGGCATAAGGGAAGCCCCAATAAAAACCATTTTTCAGTGGCAACTCTATTCATCGCGGCGAATTTCTTCATTGGCCAGTGGTCGGATCCATTTTGGGCGTTGACACTCGTTCTCATTTTCTGGGGATTGCTCGTCGTCGCGGTTTTGTTATTCGAAGTGAGTCATGAGTCAAAAGAGAGCCAAGAATGAATGGCAAAGAGATGAAGTAATAGTAATAGTAAAGAAAAGAAATTTGGCAAATAATTTAGTAGTAAGGGGAATTGAAGCAAGATTGAACTTCAAACCCGACCCTCCGCTTATCACGCAGAAGCTCTACCACTGAGCTATCGGCGCCTGCTTTGCCCAAGATGAAATAGGAAAGACAAAGAAAAAGAAGCCTGATCATGGCTTCTAGAACCGATTTTCTAGGCCAAGTCAAGGCAATTTTTGACGAAATCCAACAATAAGACCAATTCAAAGCCTGGTTTGCCTGGCCGTGGTTTTTGACTTTTTAAAACACCTCTAAACAGTCATAAGTCATAAGCCAAAATTTCAGATCTTAGACTGGATGAAAACGAAAACCGATCACAAAGTGCATCACTTGGAAATGCGAGGACGCGGGAAATATGATGACAATGGACGAATTGTTACCCACACAAAAGTCTTGCATCAAAGGGTGAGACAAGGCGAAACTTTGACTATTTTAGATCATTCTCAAGCCTAGCGTATCCTTTTTAAAACTACATAAAAAGTCCACAATAACACTGTCTCTGAAGAAAGTTATGGACTCATTCAAAAGCCGCCTTTTAACACGTTAGCGAGCGTGTTTTTTCGGAAACTACCGACCATTCCCGAATGTCTTAAATTACAAGAGCCGAAAACTATTTTCACAAGCAATCGCAAACTTTCAGCCAATGCATGGTACGACAATCCTTTGGATTCTCTTCGGACTCATTTCCATCACCATTGCTGTCACACTGTCTGTGTTCATGATCGTTAAACGGATACAGTAATCCAACCAAAAAGTCACTTCTGCCTTCACTTTTCGTTTACTTTGTAGTTGCTTCTTTGTTGCATCTCATTTGCACGGTGCTAATAAATTATTGACTTAGCATTCAAAAACAACAATTTATAGTAACAAAAATAAAAAATTAAGCCTTGGTTTCTTGTTCGGCAGCGAATTCCTTCTTGAGTTTTCCCATGAAAGTCTTCTTCTCCGCAGGGGTTTGGAAACGTCCGTGTCCGAATTTGGAAGAGGTGTCGATCCACTTGAGGTTGATCTTCTCGAAGGCGAAGCGCTTTGTGTGCGTGTAGAGAGATTTGCGGAGGGTGATTGGGCGCTTCTTGGTTCCGAGGCAGCATCCACGAATCATGATGAAATCCTGCTTGACCACTCCGTAGTGAGGGAAGCCTCCCTAAAAAGATACTTTAGTAAGGTTCCAGATAAATTTATACACGTAAACTACCGTAAATACTCTAGTAGGCTCTTCGCCTCCCTACAAGAGGGTCGCATAGTCTAAGTTTACCCTCTGATTTTTGAGATATAACACATATTTTCAGCTTTAACCAACGCTTAGAACAAAATTATTGAAAAATCGGCTTTTTTGCCACTCTTCAATCATTCTTTTTCTAGGAGCTGGTTATTGCTAAAAATCTGTGTTATATCTCAAAAAAATCACCCATCCTCTCTACTTTAATTTGATACCTGAGCGCGCAGAAGTAAAGCGTACTGGCGCTGAGATATGAGCGTTTCTTTGAGTGTAAACTTAGACCACACGACGCTCCTATAGGGAGGGCTTCTCTATTAGAGTGTTTGCGATATTCTCTTCTGGCTCAGTTTTTGGTGTATTTGTTTCCGCACAAGATCTAGGGCCACTACTTTACACATCATTGCCAGAGAAGAAAGAAAATTAATGTCAAAAACCATACCATTGGGTTGATTGTCTTCTCAGAGACATCGAACTCTGTGGCTCCATTGTTCTTGCCCTCTTTGGTCAAGCATGAGCGACCAATGCGGTAGATCTTCTTGTTCATTTCAGTGCGATGATGGTATCCCTTCTGGCCGGCACGAGCAACGGTGAATTGAACGCGAGATGGATGCCAAGCTCCGATACAAGCAACCTAAACAACTAATAAATTAGAATTATTTAATACAACATCACCTTTCGGAGACCCTTGTGAGTCTTTCTGGGAAGCTTCTTGGTGTGCCAACGGCTGGTGACTCCCTTGAATCCGTGTCCCTTGGTGACTCCAATCGTGTCGACGAGTTCGTCCTGTGAGAAAACGCTGTCGACTGGCACTTGCTTCTCGAGGTGTTCACGGGCCCAGTTGACCTGAAATGATTCGTCAGTTTGTCGAGTTTCAGCCTAAGTTTTGTTAGATACAATATTTGCGACTCAGAAGGAAGGCAACATAGACTGATAATGGGATTCCTCACAAGACTAGGAATCAGTCTTTCGTCATCGTCACATTAAATAAAGCAAATAGGAGCTGATTCTACCTTCTCCTCGACGGTTCCTCCATTGACTTGAATCTCGACAATGTGTGCCTTCTTGTCACGCTTCTTCAACAGCTTTTGCTAAAATAAAAGCATTATTGAAATTTTCAGAATCGAATTTATTTTTAGGTAAAACTCGGGCTCAGAAGGAAGGCAACATTGACTGATATGAGAATCCTCACAACTGTAGGCATCAGTCTATCGTCATCGCCCGTTACATTGTTCAAATCTTGACGCTCAACCTATACCTGAGTATGAGCGATGACGCGAATCGTGGTGCAGTATTTCTTCATCTTGTTGAGGTCGGACTCGATCGATTTCTTTCCATCCTCGTCTTGCCACTTCTTGACGTACTTGGTGAAGGCCTTCTTCTTTGACTTGTACCTATATGATAAATAGAGCATTAGCAGCTCCTTTACTCTCATGTCAAAAGACAGCGGAGAGTTATCATAAGGGTTATTGTGCTAAAAGAGAACATGTTATAATGCTCCAAGAGGTTGAATGCTTCATGAAAACCCAGCGTACCAATTCTTGTAGAATCGGCGACGGCAATCCTCGGAAAGGTGCTCGGCCCAGATCGTCTTGAAAGCACGAGGGCCGTGTGGAGTGTCGATGTAGCCGACGACTCCTACGATAACCAATGGTGGAGTCTCGATGATGGTGACGGCTTCGACAACCTCCTTCTTGTTGACCTTTGAGCCAGGCTTATCCACCTAAAATACAAATAGGTCAACAATGGATGCTTTAGTAGTTGGGGCGGGGAGGGGAGGCGGCGAATTTTCCTCCAAATGAGCTGATTTTTTGCACCCAGACTATGCTGAATCGATTGGTGATGGTTTCACACAACATTTCTTAACTTCTAACAACATTAAATGCTCCTATATTTACCCAGGCTTTGGCTCTGCACCTTAGAGGCACGTGGCTCCTAGGCTATCGCTTGATTCTCCTGCGGCTAAGGTGAGTTTCGTACCGGAAGCACGTGGCTTCTAGCTGGAATGAAACTCACCTCATCCGTATAAGAATTAGGCGACATCCTAGAAGCCACGTGCCTCTAAGGTGCGGAGCCAAAGCCTAGGCAAATATAGGCGCCTAAAAAAAATCAGCTCATTTGGGAAAAAATTTGCCCCCGGCCAAAAATGTAATAAAGGATTTTCGTATAAAACGCCGCCACACACTAAGTAAACTATTAAGTGTAGACGAAGGTATTTCAAGAAAATACAAACCACTTAGAAAGCCGAAGTTATAACAAGCAAACAAACTCACATCTCTGACGATGTGCGTCATTCCTGCCTTGAATCCGACGAAAGCGGTGAGATGAACGGGCTTTGAGGCGTCATCCTTGGGGAACGCCTTTATCCTTCCGCGATGAGTCCTTGATCGCTTCTTTGGGACGAATCCCATTGATCCATGGCGCGGTGCAGAGAATTTGCGATGCGACATCTTTTACCCTGAATTAGCAAAAAGTTAATCTGTAAAATAAAAGAAATTTAAAAAAGAAAGCAAAATGGGCATTTGCGTCTGCGAACCCGAGTTTAGGCCGAATGAAAAATGAAAAGATTTCGCCAAAAAAGATTTTAGGCCAACGAAAAGTTACGTCGGGTTACGGTAATTGGTCGCAGTTTAATGGTCACCGAGGGCACGAAATAAAAAAGGCAATACCGCCGATTAACCTTTCGCAGTGTAAATTGCCTCAAAAATTGGAGTCTGGTCAAAGATTATATAAATACTTTATTCAGAAAGAAATAAAGTGCGAAAACGACATGAAAAATGTACTAGATAAAAGATCACAAAGTCACTTAAAATGCAACGAAATAGTCCTCTTAAAATCAGACACGGTGGAGATCAAACGGGGGCATTCCAAACTTTAGTCACACGATTTACGAAAAAAGCTCTAGAGGATTTAGACAAAGTAGATTCGGGATGCAAGATAAAAGAGCCACGCCTAGTCGCCAAAAGCCTCGAGTTTAGTCGAAAAAGATTTTTAAAAAGAGGGTTTTGATGTTTTCCTTTTACAATTTTAAAGCACTCAACCAAATCTATGATAAGACGGCGTTGTTCTAAGGTTTCAAGTGAGAAAAGTTTCTATCTATGTTTATATTGGGCGGAAATTTGAATATTTTGCTATTCTTCAATATTTTGCTAGATATTTTTTAAACTTCTTCCAAATATTCAGATCGATTAGACTTTTTTGCACATAAAAAACCAAAAATCATGTAATTCTTGAAAAACAATGCAAAGAAAGCTTTTATTTCTTTATACGAATATCAATATTTCTTTTTAAAATCACATCTTTTTGCTTTGCGGGGTCGTTGCCATCCTAAAATTGTAGATGAATGAAGAAATAAAAAAAACAACTTTTCATTTGTGCTTTGAACATCTTTGACTGCTGGCAATGTGCTTGAAAGATTCGCGGGACGCAGAGGCGTCGATTTACTCTAAAAACAAACGTTGGACGAGTCAAAAAATAGTTTACAGTAAATACCATGACTTTTTCTATAAATTATTACGTGAAAGTAAAATGAAATGCACCTTTAGCAGTTCACGACGGGAAGTGATAAACTCGCGTTCGCTTTCACTATGCTTGACAAGAATCGGCTCCTAAAATAAAAAAAAATCATCAACAAAATTTTATTTACAACTGCTTATAATTTAATGCTTTCTTTTTTGCAATACTTTTCCTTTAGATCCCCTTTTACATCTTTTTTGGGGCGTCGGGGTTTTAGCCTGAGGCTGACTTTGGAGCATCTTTAGGTTAGACAAATATGTCCAGCCAAACAAATATGCTCTAGCCTTTCACCCAGATCGGCCCAGACCGGCCCAGACCGGCCCAGACCGGCCCAGACTCGACCCAGACCGGCTTTCGGCTGACATTCTTTTTCGTAAGTCAAAACTCTTGAAAAGATGGGTCCCTGATTGGGCTGCGCTGCGCCCCGAGTTGCTGGGAGGGGGGGGGCTAAATTTTATCTAAGAAACAAATTGTTGCATTTAATTTCTACCTCAACCTATCTCAATTTTCTAATCCAATGATTAAAAAAATAGATAAACATTTTCTACCTTTGACGACGATTGTTTTCGGACGCGTTGATACTCGGCAATCTCCGGATCGACATCCTCCCCATTTCTCGGTCGTCGGCACCACAAAAGCGAAATGTTGAAGACAAGGCAGAACAACCAGAAGAAAGCAGCATAGAAGTAGACCTAAAAAGAAAGAAATCAATAAGATACACGCGTCAATGTTGACTAAACAATAATTTTAGCAAGTTGTGCTTAGAAAAATCGTTGAAAGTTGTGATTGTAAGAATCAAAAGAAAACGTACGCCAGAGAGCGGATCGAAGTATGAATAGTTCGGATGATAGGAGTTGCCTAAATAAACATCATTATCATTAGTAAAAGATAATTTAAAGAGATCATGATTTATACAGCAGTAAAAGTTTTGTATGCAGTTGCAGTATCCGCGTAACTTAACGTTAAGCGTAAAATCAAGAAGTACTAATCCATTTAAACTTATACTTGAGTCATCAAAACAACACACCATATCTGTAGGCGTCGTCTTTGTATCGCGAAAGTCCCAATACCATTTGTCAGCCCAGTTGAAGAACAGCCAAATAAAAAATGATGTTTGTTTGCCGGAAACTTCTCCTTTCTACATGTTTTAAATGCAGAATTGTAACCACAATCAAAACTTTTCAAATGCAAATATTTTATATTGATAAAGCAAAAAAAAATTTATCGTAAACTCTAGTACAACTCAACAATAACAATTCATAAATGAAATAAACAACTCAGTTTAATTGTTTTACTTTTTGGTTACCAATACTTTGCTGTTTGACACGGAGCGCTTCCTCGGCAAAAGCAATCTAAATGAAAGGTTTGTCTTGCGAAGTTTTATGGAGTTAGTGTACCGTTTTTATCTTGCATTTTTGTAAGAGTTTGGCTAATTAATTCTATGCGAAATTTCAACATTTCAACAAGGCAAACCTTATTTTGCTTCTTCTCAACACGACGCTCTCTTTGGGCATCTTTCACGGCCAGTTTCCGTAAACGCCTTTCTTCAGCCGTCTCGTTCTTTGGTCTACACTTTTTAGTTAAAATAATGCCTCTTAAAAAGCCACTAACCGAACAGTTGAAACGGTCGAAATGAGACTTTCCCCATCGTCCATTATTTCATCCTCCTCAACCTGTTCGGCTTCGGCTTCTTGTTTTGACAATCGATCAATTCGACGCAAAGCTCTAAACACAACTTTTAAGCAGATTTTAAAGATTCGACTGCTAGAATCAGAATTTAAACTCACTTCTTACTGAGCTTGCCAGGTGGTTCACGTATTTGAGCTGGATGATTGTAGATGTTCGTGTATTGAGAAGCAAATGATTCGCAATCCCACTTCAGACGTTTACTGGCCCCTTCATCAACCTAAAAAAATAATATGATGTAAAAGACTCTTATTTCCTCACCTCAATCATTTCCATTTCGCCGTCATCTTTGCCCTCTTTTGCCCAAGCGCGTAAACGTTTGCGAACATCTTCTTTGGCAAACTAAAATTCAACTTTACTCTGCTTAGGAGATTATTCAAATAAAGAAGTTAGCACCTTCTTGGGATCTGATTACAATATGAATTCCAAATAAAATGCTATAAAAACTACCTCTGAATCGTACTCAGGATCTCCCTTTTGCTTTGAAATCAATCTGATGATCCGTGGATTGTTTGGATCAAGAACACCACGCATACGGGGATCCTAAAATGACACTTTTTACTATAAACAACATTGAACACATATTTGATATTTAAATAAAGCTTACCTCAGGATCAAGACCGCCAAGCTTTTCTGGGCAATAAGCAGCCTCCATGAAGCTGTCGAATCCTTCATCAATATCTCGTTGCAAAGCGGCTAAAAGAATCTTATCAATTTACATGAACTAAAAACTTACGATCGCGATGAACAATTTTGTCCTCCTCTTCTTCATCTTCATCCATATCATCAAACTCCATCGAATACTTAGCACGAGCATTTGACATGTATGCATCCTACAAGTACTTAATAACTATAAAATAAACAAGTCAACCTCTTCATCTTCATCTTCATCGCTATCGTAAGCACCACGAGATTGCGGAAGAGCGAATGAAGACTCAACAGGGCCTCCTAAAACATGATTAGTGTTTAGCAAGAAACGAACTATTTTACCTAGCATTTTAATAAAATCATCGTCCATATCATCCGCATCATCAAACCCATTCAGAACGCGTTCGATTTCGGGGTCAATCGTATCGTCGTTCTTTTTCCCTTTCTTGGAAGGCTCTCCAAAGCCAAGCTCTAAAAGAAATACATTTACCTATGTGTTATCAATGTTAAGTGAATAATAAATTCGGTTCGTTTCTTCTAGGCCGATAACTTTCTCGTTTGTCTTTGGTAATTTAAATATCATCAAGTTCAATAATACTTTGCTGATTTAACTTTAGTTGCATTTTGCTTTTTAAATACCAGCGCAAGACAGAGAAGTGTCACAAATTCTCACCTCCAAAAAGAAAAGATCCAGGTGGCGGCTGAGGCGCGGGTGGAAATGAGTGATCTCGTAATCCAGGGATGTTTGCCGGTACCGCTTCCTCGTCAACACGCACCAGCTGAGCTTTCTAAGAATAAATGATTATACCCATTGTGATTAATAAATGTTTATACTCATGGATGTAAAATACGAAGCTTCTAACCAAATTTTAAAAGCTAATCACAATAACAGCTTACATCCTCGCTTGAGCGCAAGTGTTTCATATAATCATAATCATCGTCGAAGAAGATTCCACATTCATGTTGTTCTTCCAATTGCTCAGCTGTCGGAACAAACCTAAACGAAAATTTGCATTAAATTTAGCCAAATCCAATAACCTTAGCACTTTCATCAAATTCTCACCGTTTTTCCGAAGTAGTCGATAATTCTTCCAAATCATCGGCACCTCCTCCGTGTGTTGGCAAAAGTCGAAAGCGATTTGCGTTCTTCTTGTCCACAAAGCTGCGTTTCTTCGTCTAAGCAGGAAAACAAATCAAATTTCAAGCTAAGAAACGATTACCATTTTGTTTCAGCACGTCTGTCCAAATTTCGAAGGCTTTCCAAACGCCGCTAGGGAAGTTTTACCTGAAAATTTACTAATTACTAAGTGTACATCAACAATCAAATAAATAAAAAAGAGCACGTATCAAAAAGCGAAATTCTAACGATGCAGTGCGTATCAAAGATACATGGCCAAAGTTTGATCGTTATAGCAAATCTAAGATAAAACAGAGAAATTTTTGTCAATTTTAAATGAAAACTAAAAGATTCCTGTGTTTTAATTATGATCAATAGGAAAAGGAATAGATCCTGCAGCGGCAAAAGTAATTTGTTCAAATTCAATGTTCCAGGTTGTGAAAGCTTCTAAAGCATGGTTTTACATCGAAAACTAACAAAATTTCTCTGCTTCTTGCTAGCTTTGCTTAAAAAAATCAAATTCTGGTGGTGTAGTATACGAAAAATCAAATTCTGGTCATATCCCGTTTGAAAAAGCATACTTATACTTATTCCCCGACACGACAGCTAGAAAATCCACCGTTTGGAGGCTTTTCAACCGATTGCAAGAATATATCACAAATCAATGCAAGAAAAGTTGATAAACAGGAACAATTTACAAGCTATTTATAATTTTGAGGCGGCCGCTTTGTCGAGGAAAAATTTGAGCCGTCCGCTTAACGGTTTGACAAGAGCAGCTGGATAGCTTTGTTCACCATCGAGAATGGACTGAAAAGTTCATGATTGGTTATAAAAATTTGCTCTTTACCTTGAGAATATCCGCCTTTTCTTCGCCTGTTATCAGAAAGGCGACGTTTTTCGCATTATTGATAGCCGTGATGCTCAAAGTAACCCGTCTGAAAAGCAGTTCTGAAAGCAATTTTCATTCTAACAACCTTGAAGGTGGCTTTGGGGAATCCTCGACGTGCATCACAGTCATCTCGGGGAGTTTCCAGAGCTACAAAATGATTGCTTATACCTCCCATTGACTCAAATGCTTATGACTTAAATCATTATGACCAACTCACCCTTGAGCTAGGAAACAAACTAGCCGTGTGCCCATCGGGTCCCATTCCCAAAAGCAAAAGATCGAACCGGGGACCTCGAATTCCGATCATTTCTGGCTGCAGTTCGTTGCGCAACTTTGCCTAAGATTCTCGTATACTTCGAAACTTTCAAAACCCAAACATCATATTGACTGGCCGTTTTGCTGAGCGAGTCGAGCATATCCACAGCCACGACATTTTCCTTCAACGCTGGTGGCAATAATTTGATGTATTGTCCTAAAAAGGTATTTGCTTGCTAACTTCCGGGAGTAGCTCCTTTGCATGAAAGTTTTTGCGGAACTGGGTCTTTTGCGCAACTCGCTATAACTTTCTTCTAAATGGGTCAATCTTTATGATTTTAGTGTTATTTTGTAGATCTCAACAAGTGCAACAAAATGACACTAAAATCACATAGATTGGCTCACTTAGAAGAAAATTATGGCGAGTTGCGTTATGGATAAAGTTATGGCGAGTCAATTCACAAACCAGCATTTGAATCCGGATGATCGAGTGAAGCGTACCTTTCATCGACCTTAGAAATAAAGAGATATAAAATGAGAACCAATCTTTACCATAAACAGCCGAATCTTCTTCCAATTCAAACCCTCCATGCTCAACAAGATTGGCACTATCAATTTCGGCATCGATCCGCCCGAGACTCCAATTGAAACGATTCCGTTGACTTGGAGTTCTTTCCGCAAAACCTAGAAATTAAATGCGGTAGGAGCTTTCCTGTATAAACACAGTATCCATTTATCATAGCTAGTATCATAACTATATTAAACAGTTTGACCTTGAATCTATCTACTATAGTTCACCCATATTCATTTTATAATAAGTTCTGTTATTGCAACTGAACAGTTCTCTTGTCATCGTTTAGAATAAAAATTTCTCTGGATATCTGATCATTATCAAAATTGTTACCTCTTCCAAATAAATCTTCAGCATATCGTTGTAGTTTTCGGCCGTCTCGCCGATGAAAACGTTCTCTCGATTCATTTCTAAACTTCGTTTAGAATTTGAGAAAATAATAATAATCCAAAAAAGAATTAAGCAAGAAAGATTCTTTGCTAAAGGATTAAATACTAAAATATTAAAAATTAAATACTAAAAAAAGTTTAAAGTTGTGAGAATTTTATGGCATAAATTATTATAAGCTCGACGGAATTTAAATACCTAGTCTAAGTATAAATTCAATCCAAATAAGCTGACTATCTAATTGCAAGAAAAACTTATCAAAATTGGCATTGCTTATCAAAATCGCAATGCTTATGCAAAATGATGAAGATGAAGATGCAAGATGATGAAGAAATGATAAGGATGCTATTTTTCTCTAGGAAATGGCTATATAGGGTTATATATGCTTAAAGGCTCGAAACTCAGGGTATTCCGTCTTCTAAGCTGAATATCCATAGTTATTGCTTCTACTAGAGTTCTATTGTTATTGCTATTGCTGCGTTTCTATTGGAGGATGCGCTTCTATTAGAACAAATACAGTAACGTTTTCTAAAAATTAAAAGTTAATAAATAAAAAGGGCATTCCAAAATTAAAAGTTAATAAAAAGGCATATTAGCCAATACAAAGCGAAAAAAAGAGCCAGCTGATACAGTACACAAAAGACACCAAAGAGGGGCATGCTTTAAAAAGCAACTCAGAAATTTTAAGGAGGCTAAACGTAAATCAAGTTTTCATCTAAACAAACCATTAAAACATTAAAACGTTATAAATGTTCAAAATTTCTTTTAAAATCAATAGAATTGACTTCAAGGAGTGTAGTTTTTACTTGCAATTATCTCTCCTAAATCTCCCTTTTCCTTTTTTGATCCAAACTACGACAACAAACTCCAATCCACAACCTCGATTTCTATATCGATATCTGGATGTAAGGCAAAAAAAAGGCAACTTAGCGAATCTTATGCTTTTCTTTAGACTTTTTGTTAGTTTTTTTAATTTTTCTGAATTTAATCTATTGTACCTCGATCATTTTGTATAAAAATTCGAATATATTATTTGCCAAATCGTTTACATCTTGCCTACTTAGATCTTAGCTTTTTTAGAGCTAGCATTTTATAGAGCAGCTAGCAATTTCTAGAAAAATCTTTGTTCCACAAGTGCTACAAAGTTTTAGATAAGAAATTGGTGTATTAAAGTGATTCTTTTTGGCTCATTTATTACTCTAAAACCGCTCTCCTAACTCATTTTCTCTTGAACTTTCAAATTTTTTCAAACCTTTTCAATGTTTTACAAATTCAATGAAAATTCAATGAAAATCTTCAAAATACTCAAAATTTCAAATATTGATCAATTTATTTTAGCCACAGTAAAGAAAATTGGCAACGATTTCAGAAGGAAATGCGTGAATGGTTGACTCAAATTTGTTGACGTCGCAACTTCTCGTGAAAATATGTTTTCTACTTTTGATCGTCTTTTTTCTATTGTAAGTTTAGCCACTTAGAGATGGGAATTTCAAAAATCGACGGGGAATTTCACTTATCCATAATTCTATTTACTTTAAGAAAACTTTAGATACTACTTGCTTCAACGCTCTTCTATGAATGAAACAATTGCGAAGACTTTGATTCTAAATAAAGGATTTCCCGAGGTTTGTATGGGGATTTTGAAATAAATGAGCCTGAGATTTTAATTTTAAAATCTATCCAACCCGGTTCAACTTTTCAGAGAATCGTCCATTTGGACCTAAAAGGAGCCCCACTTCGCGTCGATGCCTATCGAGAGCTTTTCCCACTTTTGCATCAAAATGGAGCCACCGGAGTGAGTAACAGTTCTGCATTTAAAAAAAAATTGAAGCCTACCAACTAGTAGCTCTCCTAAAAGCTTAGAAAGCGAACTAATGCAGTTCTAATGCAGTCTAATACATAGTGGAGGTCGTTTAACAGTGTAAAGTGATAATTCTTGCTATTGATATCTAGATTTCACAAGCAGATCACTCAAAGTATATTTCAGCTTCTTATTGAATACGAGGATATGTTCCCATTCACGGGAAGACTCTCAACTCTCGCAAGACGCAATGCTTATTCAAAAGAGGACATTCAACAAATAATACAAGTGAGTAAGAGGATAAATTGGTGTATAAGTCTTTCCAATTTTTTTTTCCAAACGTCTTTTAAAAATAATGCCGCCATCGACAAAATTTCTATTTAAACTATTAAAAAGCTTGATTGTTCCCTCTGCAAAATGGCTTTTGGGAAGTTCTTGAAAATCATTGTTTTTGTGGATTTTCAAAGGCGCAAAGGCGACTTGCGACCTTTTTTCGAGAAAATCCTGGGTTGGCGCTTTAAAGGGTGGTAAAACTATCTCCTAATATGTACATATCTCCTAATATATATGTATAAAAGATAGCACGACTAAAAAGTCACAAAAACAAAGCTCCCTCCATAGAAAATGATAAAAACCACTTAACTTAACATTAGTTGGCATCAAATTCGTGGAGCAGATCGTCGGGAAGCAAGTGGGTCTAAAAAACTTTACAAACAAAGCTTCTGCCACAGGAAATGCTGTTAAAAACGTAACTTAGCTTTATTCTCTTTGTTTTCTGCAAAAACAAAAATGGGAAACACATCAGAAAAACGTAAAAAAATTAAATTAAATGAAGAAAAATGAAAAAATGAAATTTCGCGCTATCTTTTAGGGTTACGGTATTTTTACCACGCTTTAAAGCGCCAACTGAGGATTTTCTCGGAAAAATTTCGCAAGTCAAAGGCGAGCACTCAAAACTGCTCCGATGCCAAAGTCGCAATTTGGGCACTTTCTTCAATAAAAACCTATTTTGGTGTCAAAGTAAAAAAGATAGAGCTTATTTGATTACATAAGTCTGTCAAATTTGAAAACGATCCGTCCAGCGATTTTCTTTAAAATAGCAATTGAAAATTTTATACAAAAATATGGTTTTGTGTCCATTCTACCGTAGGCCTTTTGATGGCGCGTTCTAAAAAGCGCACTTTTCTGTATTTTTGCAAAAATTTCATTCTGGTCAATTTGTTTAGTGTGTATAGCCGGTGTGTCTAGCCGATAAAACTAAAATTACCGACGAGAATGTGCACAAAAGGGCATTTTGTGGGTGGAGCGCTAAAAAGCGCAATGGAATGAAGCTTTTTGAAAAGCGGAGGTACAAAATGCCTTTTGATTGACAAGGAAAGGTCAACTGGCTGAGCCGGTCAAATGCTATGCGACCTATACCATTCGACGCAGAATTTTATGCTGACTCCGATTCTATGTTCCGTTTTTGCCAAATGACAATTTGCTAGGTTATAAGCGTTTAAACTTTTGTTAGGTCTCTGAAAATGTGGTCATTTGGGTCTTAGCAGCGTCCTTGCCCCAGACAGTGCAGCTGTGGCCCAGTGGTACAGCTTTCCAGAGCGAGACCTCACAAATTCCATCCCCACTTTGGATTTTTCTTTTTCTTGTTTTCAAGAAGTGCTGACTAATAGACATGGTTATCTGATCCAATCGGATCGGCCTTGATCGCATCGGATCAAGATCGATCCAATAGATCCGACCGATCGATCTAGCCCGATCCGGTCCGATAGGTCCGACAGGTCCGACCAATCGGGCTAGCCCGATCCGACCCGGTTTTGCCAAAAACCATGTCTACTGACTAGTGTTCTTTCTGCGCGCGCACAACAAATTTCTTGTTGTCACACTTGTTGTCAGTTAAGGCGAGCTTTGAGCTTTCTCTCAAAGCCATTTTGTAGAAAAATCATAGATCTTTTTAATAGTTTAAGAAGCAACAAATTTGATAAAGAATTCTTTTCCATGGAAACAAAAATTTGAAAATATTATAAAGACTTATGCATCAACCTGTTATCAAAACCAGTTTCAGCTATCGACCTCCTCGAATCTCGAAGTGATTCCTTTAGTGCAAACATTCGGTCATCTCGAATTCGTCCTTAAACAGCCGCCATTCACGAAACTTTCCGAAAATGCTTTAGAAGTGAGTTTTATCTTCTTACTTGATATCAGTTCCAAACATTTACCTAGAATTTTCAGCTGAACACGATTTGCATCTCGAATAACGAGAGCTGGACGGTGATTACAGAGATGATCGATCAGGTTTGAGGCTAAAGATCTATCTATTTTGTTTAGTGTTCAAGTAATGATAGTGAATGGAAAGAATCCTTTTGCAGATTCGTTCCCTTCACCAATCATCCACGAGAATTCATATCGGCGCCGATGAAGCCTATCATGTGGGCGAAGATGCGATCTGTCGGGAAAAATTGAAGAAAACTTTCGATGAGCACAAGGATTCGATGGGAGTTGCGCATATAGCCAGGCGAGTAGTTTAAAGATATTAAAATGAGTTTAAAATGTGACTTTAAAGTGTTGCCTAAAGTTAGAAATCGTTAAGACTTTCAATAGCCACAACAGGCAAAACTTACAGGCTACTGCATATGTACCATTGCGTTTCATGCATCTTTTTGACTTTCTAAGACAATACATTAACCTAAGCTGAAAAACAAGAATTAATCATAAAATCTGGGCGTATTTTTACCTAAAATAGAAGAACCGTAATATTTTAATGACTTTGACAACCCTGACTGAGCAGTACAAAAAATGCTATGCGGTACGCTGCTGAAAAAAAAGTGAAATTCAAGTTTGGGGTCTCTAAAAAGGCTCTTTTTCGTCTTTTTCTTTATTCATCCGTTTTTAGAGTTAATTACTATAAAATGAGTGCTTTTTGAGCTCCATTTTTGTAAATGCGAGCTAACAAGTCAAAAATGGCCACATTTTTGACAAATTCAATTTTTCGAGAGCAACAATCACGTTTAAAGTCTTATTCGAAAAGACTGAAGTTTAAATTTTTACACAAACTCATGAATCTAGTGAAAAAATGTCCGTAGATTTAAATATCCAAACAAAAAACTGTCAACTCTTTTGGCTTTTGAGAAAATCATCCTTTTGTGGAGCGGAACACTATGTATGTCGCACCCTGTAGTGCTTTTTAAGTGCTAAACCGGATCAAGATGATACTAAAATCTTATCGTTAAACTATGAGAAATCTGAAGACTTTTCGATATAAACAGCCTATAACATCTGCAAGGGTTTTGGTGACTTTGGGGATTTTCTAATTCTAACACTGCCCCAACTGGCATTTCTCTCAAACTTGACAATTCATTTTTCTCCGGTTTTATAAGCAAATTAATTTCACAACAAATTCTACAAAAGAGATTCACAGTTTATTTTGCAATAAAATCAACAATTATTGAAAAACATAATATTAAATGAGATCACTTGGTAAATTGGATGACGGTTGCTTTCGATTAGTCGACCTCTTCGATGGTTGGTCCTCCAGCTCCAGCTGCACCTCCGGGGGCTCCTCCTGGGGCACCTAAAAAAAAGATATTATTTTAATCTCATCTCAATAGTTTGAGCCATAACCTCCTGGAGCTCCACCAGCTTGTTGATAAAGACGTGTGATGATGGGGTTGCAGATTGATTCGAGCTCCTTTTGATGATGTTCGAACTCTTCTTTCTCAGCTGTTTGGTTGGAGTCGAGCCATTTCAAGACCTCATCGCACTTTGATTCGATCTTCTGACGATCCTCAGCGGAGAGCTTCGATTTCATTTGTTCATCGTCGATCGTTTGTTTGATGTTGAAAGCGTACGACTCAAGTCCATTCTTAGCTCCAATGCGATCCTTTTGAGCTTCATCATCTGCCTTGTATTTCTCCGCTTCTTGCACCATTCGATCGATCTCTTCCTAAATTTAAATCGTTAATAATTCGATTAAGTGTAAGTATCGAATATTAATCGTCACATTAGTTGCGAAAGCTAAAGTATCTTACATAAAATATAGTAAACTTCAAACCTTTGACAAACGTCCTTTATCGTTTGTGATGGTGATCTTGTTCGCCTTTCCTGTTGACTTGTCCGTGGCAGAGACATTGAGAATTCCGTTCGCATCGATGTCGAAGGTGACCTCGATTTGAGGCACTCCACGTGGTGCAGGTGGGATTCCAGAGAGCTCGAACTTTCCCAGCAAGTTGTTGTCCTTGGTCATAGCACGCTCTCCTTCGTAAACCTAAACATTTCAATTAGTCAAACAGTAAAATTGGTGCACACCTGAATGAGCACTCCAGGCTGATTGTCCGCATAAGTGCTGAAGACTTGCGATGTTTTGGTTGGGATGGTCGTGTTTCTCTTGATGAGAGACGTCATCACTCCTCCAGCAGTCTCGATTCCCAAAGAGAGAGGGGCAACGTCAAGAAGGAGAAGGTCTTGTACAGTCTCAGACTTGTCACCGGAAAGGATTGCAGCCTAAACAAAGCGCTTTAAGATCTAATAAGTCTTCAAATCAAAGTAATAAGACTTCTTACCTGAACAGCAGCTCCATAAGCGACAGCCTCATCGGGGTTGATCGATTTGTTCAGTTCTTTGCCAGAGAAGAAGTCGGAGAGCAGCTTTTGAACCTTTGGAATACGAGTCGATCCTCCAACCAAGACAATTTCATGGATAGAAGACTTGTCCATCTTGGCATCACGAAGAGCCTAAAATAAAAAAATGAGGCAAGATTTTACCCTTTTAACTTCTAAATAGAATCAGCATTACCTTCTCAACAGGGTCCATGGTGGAACGGAAGAGGTCGGCGCAGAGTTCTTCAAAGCGGGCACGAGTGATGTTGGTGTAGAAGTCAATTCCCTCAAAGAGTGAGTCTATCTCGATCGAAGCTTGGGACGACGAGGAGAGGGTTCTCTTTGCTCTCTCGCATGCAGTTCGGAGACGACGGAGAGCCCTTGGGTTGGAAGACAAGTCCTTCTTGTGTTTTCGCTTGAACTCAGCGATGAAGTGATCCACCATCCGGTTGTCAAAGTCCTAAAACAAAAATGTTTATCATTTCCAAAGGAAATTTTATACCTCTCCTCCGAGATGAGTGTCTCCAGCAGTAGACTTGACTTCGAAGATTCCGTCTTCAAGTTTTAGGATCGACACATCGAAGGTACCACCTCCAAGATCGAAGATGAGAACGGTTCGTTCGCCAGAGGCCTTCTTGTCCAATCCATAAGCGATGGCGGCAGCAGTGGGCTCATTGACGATTCGGAGCACGTTCAATCCAGCAATGGCACCAGCATCCTTTGTGGCCTAAAAATTTGATAAATAAACAAGAGAAACCATATCTTTTACTTGTCGTTGAGAGTCGTTGAAGTAAGCTGGAACGGTGACGACGGCATTATTAACTGATTGTCCAAGGAAGGCTTCGGCGGTTTCTTTCATCTTGATGAGCACCATCGACGAGATCTCTTCGGGAGTGAAGGTCTTGTTTTCTCCCTTGTATTCGACTTCAATCTTTGGCTTTCCGCCTTCGGCTGAGACGACTTTGAAGGGCCAGTGCTTCATATCCGATTGAACAGCTGAGTCGTCAAATTTGCGACCGATGAGACGTTTTGCATCTAAATCGACATCGTTAGTACATTCAAGAGATTTTTAAAACAAAAAACTAACCAAAGACAGTGTTGTGCGGGTTCATCGCCACTTGATTCTTGGCGGCATCACCAATTAAACGTTCCGACTCCGTGAAAGCGACGTACGAGGGAGTAGTTCGGTTTCCTAAAATGCAAAAAGATTGATTGGGTCTTTTCTGCCCTTAGAAGGGGCGGATGAGGAACAGGGAGCGACGCTTTTGCCACCTCTGATCTAGGGTAACTCCTTATCATTTCTATTCAACCAATGTCGGTAATTAATAGGTTGATGCAAAAGTCTTTTCGTTTTTTTCGTACTTCTGTTAAAAAGTAACAAATTCACCAATTAATCTATAGTTTGCTCTATAAAAAAAGTGTTTTTTTGTTCAATTTGCATCTTTTTAAATCAATTTCGGTTCACTTTCAAGCAAATTCGAGAGTGAAAAACGCCTTTTTCGTAAAAATCTATAAAAAACTCTACGGAAAAATTGGCTGAATGAATTTCTCTGAAATTTTGGCGAAATATCAAACTTTTTTTTCTCTATCTTTTATCTATTGACACGAAGATAGGTTTTCTTTAGCTAAGGTGTCTAAACCGCATCATCGAGTTAGCCCTTTTTGACTACCCGACTTCATACTCTCAAGAAAATCCAGGCATAAAATATTTTTAAACCCGTTTTAATGTTATTTTGCAGAAAAATAATTGGTTTTTCTAATGAAATCAACCGTAGTTTAATTGGTGCATTTGTTGGCTTGAAACGGCAGACGAAAAGGAACAAAAAGACTTATGCATCAACCTAATAGATTAACTAAAAAATAAATCAAATAAAATAAAGTTTGACTTGCTTTAAAAGCATTTTGACTCAAGTAAATAAAGTTTACCTTGATCGTTGGCAATGATTTCCACTTTGCCGTGCATGAAGACTCCGACACATGAGTAGGTGGTTCCAAGATCGATTCCAATAGCGTTTGTTTTAGTCATTTTGTTTGATTGATTGTAAAGTTGATTGTACAACTATCTGTAAATAAAAAAGTAAATCTACAAAGATCGAATTCCAATAGCGTTTGAAATGAAACAAATGAATAAAAGGGTCGGTTTGCTTAAATAGCGCGCAGATGGGTCTAGAATAGAAAGTGCGCTCATTTGGGCAATTTTTTATACGACAAGCTTCCAAAATTGAACGAAATCAATCTTAGTCTTGGATAATCTTAGCCGTTCGATAAAAACTAGCAAATCTACGCATTAGCAACAAAAATACGATACGAGATGAAGAAAAAAAGTGAATTTTCGTCGCGCACTTACGTTAAATAGAGCTTGGCAATGCTACGGTATAGTTGAAGTGCATTATAAAGTGCCAAATTTCCGAGTGCATTTTAGAAAGTAGCAAATCTTCATTTTGCAATTTTTGCTGTTAGTCGTACGTAGTTTTGTCTTTTTTTTGTACTCATTAGGTCTGGAATATCTGAACTAAGACTTTACTTACCATTTGATCTTTAAGAGTGGCTAAACACGCGCACAATGTCGGTTTCTCAACAGTTTTCGCCTGGAATGACATGTTCGAGAAGACCGATCCACAAGTGCTCAAGGTAAAAAGTTTCGATAGACAGCTCAAGATTTCGATAGACAAAACCTCAACCTTACAATCCAGTTTCACAATCTTCACTCACTGATCACCCCCGTCGTTTGGGGATACAAAGAAGATGTGACAGTTGAGGGATATTTCTCGGAAGGACTCTTTGATCGATTGAATACGGTAAGCAAACTTTTGCAAGTACTGTAGATCTATAAATTAACTGATAATTCAATCTCCAGACACGGAAAAATAGCATCTGCTTTCAGGTTTTCCCCTCCATCTATTTCGCGACCGCATTCAAAGGCGCCAATGGAATCAAGCAATCATTCAGCAACATTAATCGATATCTTTCCACTCATCAAAGTTACAATCGATTATTGAAAGGAGCCGCGGAAGTAAGTTGAAAGAACAGCCTAAGCAAGCTGAAAGAAAAGCCTAAGCAAGCTGAAAGAGCAGAGATAAAGTTTAGCAAAGGACAATTGATCAAAGGCTTCAAACAAAACTTGTTATCGATTATATTTCAACTTTCAGATTGTCTCCAACAAAACGGCGGGCATTTTCGTGACTGGTTGGTCTCGTTATTCCCACCATCGTCCTCTCTGTGAGCTTCTTCCCACCTCACTTCCATCACTTTTCATGTCATTAATCTATTTACAAGATCCACAGATCCCTGCCTCAAAAGTGCATAAACGATTGAAGGTTGGGTTTCGAGAGGTTTACGAATAGCTTCGCGAACAGCGAATAGCGAATAGCTAAATTACAGCCGAACTCATTCCGAATATTGTTTTAAGTTTAGTTCGAAGAAAAGAACATCACTTTCAAAGAATTAAAATGAAAATGATTTCAATTGTAGAAATCAAACGATAAATGAAGATACTGGAATTGAAATCTAACACCGCTAATCAGAATTCACTCAAAATGTTGATGATTTTTAAATTACAGCGTCTCCTCAACTGTAAAGAGGCTGAGATGCGGCGGGCAGCAAGGGAATTTCAACTCAATCACACTGAGATCTACTATCCACCGATTGAGACAGAGTACTCGACATGTCACTTTCTATGGGCACCCATTCATAAAGAGGTTTGTGATCAGGGGAAACTCGATTCAAACTAACAAGTGATGGCCGATAAACCTGCTCTCAACTAACAAGTGATGGTCAATAAACGCAGCTCACCAAATGAAATGAGCTATAGACCATTCGACGCAGAATTTTACGATGATTCCGAATATTCGTTGTTGCAAAATGATTCTGAATCGAGCGCAATTTGACAAACAAACCAAACAAACAACAAGTTTTTGGTCTCTCTTTAGAGAGAGCAAAAACTTGCTATTTGTTTCCGGGCTTCCGCGCGCAGCACGTGAAGATGTCTGCGTGGTGTAGTGGATAGTAGATTAGGACACGGAGTACCTCTCGAGCGTTCGGATCCCCTCACTGCTTCCTTTTTGTTTTTTTTGTAAACACTTTTTATGGTGTCTCTCATAGCTACAAGTCTCTCCTATATATCACGAATTTATTCAGATATTCGGCATCAGCGTAAAATTCTGCGTCAGATCATCTATGGTTCATTTTATTTAATGAGCTGGGTCTGTTGACCATCCCTTGTAAATAAAGCTACAATCAATCTTTTACCTAACTCCTTTTGCACCTGATAAAGAGTACTTTGTGCTCGAATTTGTCAACGTACGTTTCCTAGTGCACTGAATTTTGCATTTTCTCATGAAATCAAAGCGCTGCTATGAGAAAAATGAAGAATTCAGCGTCAGAAGGCTTTTGACAGGATTGAGAACAAAGCACAGAAGTACTTTACAAGCCGAGAAGATAATTTGTTAGAACATTAGGAAAACACTAGACTAAACTAAATTAAACCCTAGACCAGTGTACTTTGAGCTCAAATCTCTAAGCCCAAGCTATCTGGCATACTGAAATCATCATTTTCCTACGATACAAATCGTTCCTGTGAGAAAAATGAAGAATCAAGTGTGCCGGAAAGGGTATGTTTACAGAAATTGAGCACAAAGTAGACTCTATTTATAAAAAATGAAAGCTTGTACTTAGCTTTTATTCTCTTCCAGCTAGAGGACCTTCGTTTCTTGACTTGGTTATCTCATCGGGTTTCCTCAATGGACAAAAAGACGCGAAAAGAATTGAGAGAAAAACTTGAGAGAAACGAAAAAGAGGTATTATCCCAAAATCTAAACTTAATTTGACCTTTTTTTGAAGTAAAAATTCCAGCTTCGATCTCAACTTTCACCAATATTTTTCGACGAAACGATTGATGAGTTCATTGCGGGCAATTTTGATCCGTTGAAGAGGAGAATCGAGAAGAAAACGATTAAAATGAACTCGAATATTATTAATACAAAGTGATAATCAAATTATCTTATTTGTATCATTGCCATAATGGTTATCGGAGATTTGATCCGCGTCCCGTCCGTTTTCCATTGGCAATCAAACTTTGAGCTAAAATATCTCGGTGTTGGGTTATTCAATTTCAATACTTTTTATACCAATCGACAGAGAAAGATTTTGCACATCTAATGACTACAAGAATATTTAAATTGAACAATCCAAAGTCAAGATATTTGAGTCCAAAGCTGGATTGCCAATGGCGAAGGGGGGCGGAGCATGCCCCGCCTTTTATACGCGCCCTGCCCCTTTTGCCATTGGCAATCTAACTTTGAGCTCAAATATCTTGGTGTTGGGCGGTTTAATTTAAATAATTTTTTGTACCATTCGACAGAGAAAGACTTGGCGCATCCAATAATACCAAGAATATTGAAATTGAATAACCCAACGCCGAGAAATTTGAGTTCAAAGTTTGATTGCCAATGGAAAACGGGTGGGACACAGATCAAATGTCTCACAATCTACCATAATAACCCGCACCCGCCTTTGTATACTTAGCTCCAAAAGCTCCGAATACTTAGCTCCAAAACTTCAATGAGCTATTCCAACTGATCAACTGATTTTTCTGGGTAGGCAAGCTTGGCTTCGTCGTCAGCATGGCCTAACATGCCGCTAAGAAAACCTGGACTTGATTTACAGATCCTAGATCCATTGGAACATCTCTAGTCAATAGTACTCTCCACAATTTACAAGCAAATCCTACTAGAGTCCAGGGTTTAACTCTAAGTCCGGTTTACTGTGATTTACGGCTAATTTACACCCATTTCACCCCAAGTCACGCAAAGATTTTCCAAGCTCAAAGCTTCAACGTTCTGCTAGTGCCAAGTGCTGTAAGCCTGGGCTAATCTTGTTGGTTTGACTTGCCCTCGTCTGGCTACAACATGATTGGAAATTCTTGCCGACAATTTGAAGTGTTTCACTTTTTCAGCCTCAATTTTTTGAGTATTCACTCAACTCTATAATAATAGATTTTAAAATAATAGACTCTATAATAACTCAGCTGAATTCACAATTTATAATATTCCATTGTAGGCAAAAAGCCTTCCTTTACTTCCTTTACTCCCTTTACTTTCTTTACTCCCAAATCGTCCCATTTACCTGTGATTTGCATGAAATGCAGTTTCTATCTACTGAATGTACAATGATTCTCTATATATTGGGTTGGGGAGAATGAGTCGGCGCCGAAAATGAAAAAAATGTCTAAAACTTCAATTCGACTTCGTCAAATAATATGCGTTTGATATGAGTAGAATGGTTAACTAATTCTCTACAAAATGACATTTAAAAGAAAATTCAAACAGCGCCTCCGCTCAAGAAAAAGCCATTTTTTCACAAAAACTACAAACTGTGATCTAGAAAAAACCATTGGTGGGTCTTCCTGCAAATTTGGCACCTTAGTAATTGTGTGCTCTATCTTTTATATAAACACCAAAGAAGGTTTATGTGAAAGAAACTGTTCAAATGATGGTCGGACCTTTGCCATTTTAACCAGCTGGTTTGGAAGTTCATAACTCCACGAAAGAAAAGCTTTGTGGAATCTCTCAAAAGTAATTTTGTAGAGAAATAGTGGATCCTTTTGATTAAACCAAACGTATGTTTAAAGAAGGCTTTATGTGTGCAAAAAGTCCCTTTAAAGTTCGGCGCCGACTCATTCTCCCCAACCCAATAGTACCATAATTTTGTGATCAAATTTGCATTTATCCAATCTTTCTTTTAACAATTTGGTGCTTTTGCGGTTTTACGGGAGTCGGTGCCTTTTAAAATACTGCAAATAAATACTGCAAATGTCATTTCAAAAAGAAATTGTAATTTATTGGGTAAATGAACCGATATTTCACAAGTTCTGCCAAGAATTTTTTGTTTCAAATCAATTTTATAGATGATCAAAGCGATTCTCGTTTTCAACAATCACGGGAAACCTCGTCTACTCAAATTCTATCAACACTACGTGAGTGGGACTTTCAAAACAGTTTTGCTACTGTAACTGTTTTGCTACGGTAACTGTTTTGCTAATCCAGCTGAAAAATCGTAGACTTGTAGGGATCAATCCAGTCAATTAAATCTTTAAATATTTGATTTATATAGTACTGAATCTGTGAGCTATATAGTCTATTATCCGCTTATCGTAGCGGATACGAGCGGATCGTAGCGGACTCAAAAATAGCACCAAAGATATCAAGAAATCCAGTCAATGGCGAGCTTATCCAGTCAATTTCAATATTTCAATTAGATCCATGTATCTGACACCAATTTTAGCTCTAGCTAGAGAGCTAAAACTGGCTTTAAAAGGTGCGTTTGTAGTTCTTGCTTTAAAAGGCTTCTTCCTAGAGGGGAAAAGATGCATTTGTGGCCTAGTGGATAACGCATTAGACTTCCGCGTAGGATCAGGGTTCGATCCCTCCTGATCTCTGGTGCGTATTGACAGTATAGTGAGAGACACCAAATTTTCGATTCAAGTTTTACACGCCTGGAAAATCATTTGGGAGATTTTGATTTCAGATTCGGATTCCTCATTCTCCTTCAGATTCGGATTCTATTCAATATAAAGTGTACTAGGAAATCCCAAAAAGTAGCACTGACTAGTGAGTCTGATACTTGATCACTGTTACCTGTTAAATGTACTGGAGCCAGTACCAGTGCTGGAGCCAGTACCAGATTAGACAAAATATCTGATATCAGTAGGCACAGCCAGTCAAAACTCAACACCAGCTTCGATAAGAGAACCAAAATTTCAGAGCGAAGAGCAACAACAGCAAATCGTTCGCGAGACTTTCCAACTTGTCTCCAAACGTGACGACAATGTGTGCAATTTCCTGGAGGGTACGGTGAATTGATTGAAAAACTGAAACCAACAGGAATCATTTAAAAAACTGAATCCAACAGGGTTACGGTAGAAGAAAAAGCCCAGTTTTTGCATATTTCGTCAGAATCGACTTTACTTTTTGTAAATTCAAGGATCTGCAAATCTGCAAGTCTGCAATCACAAGCAATCAAGTACATTGATATAAATGCAATTTCCCAGGCGGTACACTAATCGGCGGGAATGATTACCGTTTAATCTATCGGCACTACGCGACACTCTATTTCATCTTTTGTGTCGACAGTTCGGAGAGCGAATTGGGAATTCTCGATTTGATTCAGGTTAAAGAACTGGAAATCTGAAATCATCAAAATCCCCAACAAATCGCAGGTTTTCGTTGAAACACTCGATCGTTGCTTCGAAAATGTTTGCGAGCTCGATTTGATCTTTCACGTGGACAAGGTAAATCAATCAAATCAGTCAAATCAGTCAAGTCAAAGGGTCAAAACAAATCGTTTACGGGCAACTTGCTGTATTCCTTTGATGTTCTGTCTGCTCTGTCCTTTCAAAGTGTCCTTTCAAAAGCTTCTTATTCCACAAAAGTTCTTATTCTTATTTCTTATTTCTTATTTCTTATTCCACAGGTGCATCACATTCTCGGCGAATTGGTTATGGGCGGAATGGTTTTGGAGACAAATATGAGCGAGATTCTACTCCGAATACAAGAACAAGAGAAATTGGAGAAACAAGAGGTTTGTTCGCAACAGTTTTGCTCAAAACTTGTTTTATGATGTGCATTGTGCTCGGAAAAGTACGGAAACACACCAATTCATTGTACTCAATTCATTTTGTGCAAAAACTTTTGCTAGAAATGAAGAATTCAGTGCCTAGAAAGGCACTCGAAAGAAAAAAAACGATGCGTTTCCATTTTTAGACATAAAGTATGCCCAACTCCAAGATAAATCCAAGATAATTATCAATCTTTTCTTCAGCCGAAATCCATTTACAGGCGGGCATCTCGGCTGCTCCAGCTCGTGCTGTTTCCGCTGTCAAAAGTATGAATCTTCCTCAGCAAATCAAAGATCTCAAGCTGCCCGATTTGCCTGGTTTGAGCAATTTGAAGAACGCTTTCTGAAATGATTCCCTTTCTGCGATTTGATCTCTCTTTAAATTGTGATACGTATGAACTATCTTGATCGCATTTTCACGACTTTTCTTTCTGTATTTACTGTAATAAAGTATTGAGGCGTTGAATAATTGCCTCAATAAGGCGTTGAATGATTTGGTCGAATCCATGAAAACATCGTCATCTAGCACAGATTCAATAGTTCAAATCGGATCCTTTCGTTCAATCGGATCCTTTCGTTCAATCGGATCCTTTCGTTCAAATCGGATCCTTTCGTTCAAATCGTAGCTATCACTATTCCAAATATCGATATCGATAAGAAAGTGTTTCATCACTTACGTCCGGCCAATTCTTGAATAGGCTTCCTTAATTTGGTTTTTCGCTAGCTAGCTCCAAAACACTTGCCAAGGTTGAAAATGCTCTCTTTTGCTCTCTTTAAGATTGACTTTAAGACTCTTTAAGACTAAGATTGCTCTCTTTAAGATTGACTTAGAGAAATATTCAAATCAAATCAAAGCTTCGGTACAAACACCAGCTAAAGCTTTTTGATCTTGAATCTCTTTACCTTTTCAATGTTTTCAACTGTTCAAGTAGCTTCTAGCTTCCGGAAACGAAAGACTCTGATAAACCTAGTGAACCTTAAGTCCCTCATTGTCAGGGTTTGCGGTATTGAGCAACAGCAACAGAGCAACAGCAACAGAGCAACAAATCCTAACTAACTATCTTTATTCTTTTGAACAATAACTCTACAGAGCCCAATTTCTAAGCCTCTAAGCCTCAAGCCTCAGGGATTATGCTAACAGCACGACCGAGAGACACCTCATTCCCATTGAACCCTGTGCTTTGTGTGGAATTCAATATTTCAAGTTATTCCGCGAGCTGATTACTTTGAGAATTTCTTATATCTTTTATTTTTCAAATCATGTAAATTGATTCTAAAAGAAATGTTGCTTCGTTTCGGCTTTTGCTTAATTTTGTTGTTCATCGAATCGATCATTGCCCAGGAGAATGGCTTTTCAAAGTTGAAAAAGTAAGTAAGAAGTAAGAAGTTATCGCTAATCTCTAGTTATTCTATTGAAACAAAAGATATTCAGCTTTCTCGGATGAATACTTTTAACTGTAAGAGAAATAGACAGCTTTTTAAGTTCACTACTTTTTAGCGCTCGTTGTTCCGCTCTTCAGGATTGTTCGGTGAATGGCGATTGCCTTGAGTGCCAGTTCCCTAGTGAATGCAAATTGAATGAGGACATTGTGGTGAGCTGAAGAGTTTCATGTAAAAATGCATGAGTGCAAAGGCTCATCTAAAAAGCTTAAAGCCAAAAATGCCATTATTTTCTCGTTTACTTTCAGGCGAATTGCACAACTCTCCCGAATTGCGTCCTTCGACAATCGCTGACAAAAGCGGCCAAGTGTCGGTGAGTTAAAATTCTCCTTGTCTACAATCTGCCCGTAATCTGAATGAACATTTGTAGATTTTGTTGGCAAAGCGATCCATGGGAGCACACGTGTGATCCAGTGGCGAACTGTTCCTCAACGAGCACTCAACTAGTGCCCACAAGATGCACGGTAGGTGAAGACTTTGATGTTATTTCTCAACAACTACCAGGCAACAGGGTTTTTGAAACCAAAAATACATTTATTCACTCCAATAATGTGATACAAGCCATACAAGCAATACAAGGAATTCGGAATCGCGGGAAATGTCCTAGTAGCAAGTTTTATTTAGAGAATTGTCCCTAAATAGGCATTCGCCCTACAAATTCGGCCCTAAAAGCTCTGTATCGTACTAGAGAACTGTTTCAACTTACCACCGATTTTCAAAACCGGCCAGCTACAAACCCACCGGACTTTTGAAACACGGTTTCTTTTTTTTTTCCCTGGGGCCTGTTTCGAAAAAACGGTCAACCAAAAATTTTGGCAAACCTCACCTTAGGCACAACAAAAGCAAAACAAGCCATACAAGCCATACAAGCCATACAAGCCAGTGCTTCTTGGCGTGGCGCCCTCTTAAAGGTCGCGGTTTGCCAAAAATTGCCGAAACTTTAGACGTTTTTCTCGAAAACCAGGGTAGGCTAGACCAAGTCCAGACCAAGAATAAGGCCAAGTACAAGGCCAAGAACAAGGCCAAGTCCAGACCAAGAATAAGGCCAAGCCAAAGCCAATGTTTTGAGCCAAATTCTTCCAATCTAACGGCAAGCTCAAGATTTCAGGACCCAGAATGAGACCCTTGGCTTTGTCTTTGCCTGACTAGCCTTGGTTTTTAGCTTTTATGCCAGCTCTGCTAGGTAGCTTGTACTCACTCGGCCATTTGATTGGCACTATTTTATTCTTTTATACATCTTGTATCTCTTTTCCAGATTCACTGGGACGTGATTTGCATGGGAAAGAGGCACTTCTACAAAAATGTCAAGTAAGAAAATCGAAATAAAATAAAATCCTCATTAAAAATGGCATAAAAATGGCATTCAGATGTAATTGGACATCGGGTCATAGCTGGGCGAAAGCGCTCTTCTTGTCGGTGGTTCTCGGCGGATTTGGGGTGAGTACAAGTTTTCAAAATATCCGCTAAGCTATGATGCGTACTTTTTGCTGGAATAGAAACACGCCCAATCTAGTGCACTTGTTTATCTTCCCTTGTTATCTTGCCAGTGCACCAGGAAGTGCGCATTTCGATAGCACAAAGTACAAAAGTGTCATATTTAGGTGGATCGCTTCTATTTGGGTCTTTGGAAATCGGGAATCGGCAAATTGTTCTCATTTGGCGGTTTGGGCGTTTGGACGATTATTGACGTGATCCTGATTGCGACGGGTTACATTCGACCGCACGATGGATCACATTATGTTTGATTTGTGTTTTGGACTTTTTGCTTGAACGGGTGATAAATTTTTTTATACAATAGAACTTTGGAAACACATTGAAAACTATGTACTGTATGTAAAAGTACTGTATGTAAATGTACTGTATCTAAGTGACAAGATTTTAGGCCTGGCATTGCTCTTGGTACTGTAGATAACAGATCCGATACCTTAACGATGTTAGCTAGATAAACTAACTTTTTGGTTACGGTAAATGTAGTCTTTCCCGAAAAGGTAGTAGCTTTGCCTAGAGCGAAATGACTACACTAGGCCTTCATGCCTAGATAACAGATCTGGTCCTTGACCATGATTCTGGATTCGGTTCTAGCAGACACACTTAGCCAACGTAAGTACCAGACATGCGCTAGATCCATACTAGTATAGAAATGGTTTATTTATCTGCTTTTTGGCTTACGGTAGGATTACGGTAGCAGTCTTTCTCGGAAAGGATTACTTACCGTAAATACTGTAATAGTACCCCCCCCCTCGAACAGTCGGGTAGTCGCAAAAGTTTTTTAGTATTTCATTTTCTGCAAAGTACCCGTACTTTCAAAAAATGCGTCTTTAGTATGAAAAAATAGCCCTGAATTTCAGCTATTTTTTGATACCTAAGAGCGCATTGTAGCATAAACCAGTGTCGAGAAAAATGCGTCCAAAGCTAGACTACGCAACGCTCCGCCATTATTGCAGTATTTACGGTAGCTATTTCTAAAGCGCATCTTTTAAAAACAATGTTAACAATGATGTTAGCTTAACTGGTGTTAAAACAGTCTACCAGGATTGCGAAACTCTCGAGCTTATCTCGGAATGTAATCTTTCCTAATCAATACAAAAACCTATCAAAAAAAGCTCAAATGTTTTCTCTTTTCTTTTCCTTTTTTCAATGATTCACCAACTCGTTCCACTTTCTCTTTTTTCAAGATAACTGAATATTTTGGCTGCTACAAAACACTCTTCTGCCCTTCTTTTCTGTTCTCTTTGACCTCTCGTTGTCTGTACTCTGCACGTTGCTAGGAAAGGCCTTTCCCCGTCCATTCACCCTCCATTTTCCTTCTTTTTATTTATTCATCACCGATTTTTTCTATTCTTTAACTCAAGAAGCTTCCAAAATCTTTCAAAAAATGACTCAAAGTCAGGATCAGAATCGAGATGAACCGCCGTTGTTGGTGCAATTGGATGGGAAATTGTTTGATATTGCAAAGTTCGCCAAGAAGCACCCGGGAGGGGAAAAGGTGGGAGTTATTGGAATCATAAAATGGACAAAACAACAAAGAAAAAGATCAGCATTTTTTTAATTCCATAAAGCCAAATTCGCCTTCCATTAAGGGCTAAAGCTAAAATAAACTTGTCTAAGCTAAGCTAAGCTTGTCTTTTAAATATTTCTAACTTTAATTTGTAAAAAAGACTCTTCCTGATGCACTAAACTCTCCATTTTCTCACTGAAGCTATCTATGTCAAAGGAAAATGGTGATTTCAGTGCACCAGAAGAAGCGTGTTTCTATTTTTGACTGACTGTGCCATGAAGAACAAGTTAGACTAAAAAAAAAGCTTTCAAAACAGCAACACCTTTCAGGTTTTGCGAAAACTAGCCGGTGGGGACATTGGTGGCTACTTCCGTGGGGAAAAAAGAGTGATGGGAGTGAGGCACGAACACTCGAAAGCCGCGTATTCGATGCTAGAACGATACGATGTGGAACATTTGCAAAAGGTTCGGGAAATCGATTCTTTCGGTGATAAGTGGATTGGAGTCAAAATCTTGTAGTTGTTAATAGGTTATAAACTAAATAATCGGACTTTTTGGAAAAAGCGGGTTTTAAAAATGGTTGGCTGAACCAATTGTCGTTTGTATCATTCGAAAGATCTTTTCTCAACAAAATGGCTTTTAAGAGATTTTGGAAAGCTTTTGTTTTTGAATATTTTCTGAGGTGCAAAGAAAAGTTGTCAAAATTGACAAAACAAAACAAAAAAGCGCCGATTTTACAAATACTAATTTGAATTTTTCGCGCAAAAGTTTTTCAAAGCTTAAAGCTCTTAGTTTTTCACATTTTCTTTAAAATTATCAGCCAAATCCGTCTCAACTGCTTGCAAATCATGTAGTCTAAAACAAATACAAAACACCAAACGCAAAAGCTTTCCCATTTGTTATTAACTTTCTATACCAAAGAAGGATCAATCTCTTTTACATTTTTAGTAAAATTATCAGCGAAATTCGTCTAAACTGCTTATCTAAGCTAATCTATCTAATCGTGTCTAAAAGCAACCCCCCCCTTTTTTCATTAACTTCCCAAAGAAAGAGCAATCTATGTTACGTTTTTAGTAAAATTATCAGCCAAATTCGTCTAAACTGCTTATCTAAACTGCTTATCTAAGCTAATCTATCTAATCTATCTAATCTATCTAATCTATCTAATCTATCTAATCTATCTAATCTATCTAATCTAACTATCTAACAGTAGTCAAAAGCAAACACCAAACGCAAAAGCTTTCCCATTTTTCATTAACTTTCTATACCAAGAAGGCACTATGTTACGTTTTTAGTATTTCAGCCAATCGCTACTGCTTATCTAAACTGCTTATCTAAGCTAATCTATCTAATCTATCTAATCATGTAGTCTAAAAGCAAACAATCTATCTAATCTATCTAATCTAATCTAATCTAATCTAATCTATCTAATCATGTAGTCTAAAAGCAAACACGAAACGCAAAAGCTTTCCCATTTGTCATTAACTTTCTATACTAAAGAAAGATCAATCTATGTTACATTTTTAGTAAAATTATCAGCCAAATTCGTCTAAACTGCTTATCTAATCTAATCTAATCTAATCTAATCTAATTTAATTTAATCTAATCTATCTAATCTAATCTAATCTATCTAATCTAATCTAATCTGATCATGTAGTCTAAAAGCTAACAATATATCTAATCTAATCTATCTAATCATATAGTCTAAAAGCAAACACCAAACGCAAAAGCTTACTCATTTGACAAATTTTTCAACAAGAATTGCTTTTACTTTTTTTACGTAAAATAAAGACATAGATATTCTATCTTTTCAGTAAAATCAACCAAATCCGTCCAGCCGTTTTTTCTGAATTTTGGTTTGAACATTGACAAAAAGGATTTTGATCATATGAAAACCCTCAAATAAAGGATTTTGATCATAGTCATCGATTTTGATCATCTGAATAACCTGAAATTTGTACAAAACGGCTGGATGGATTTTATTGGGAATCTTACTAGAAATGTAACAGATATTGATCTTTTTTTTGGCATAGAAAGTTAGTTTCAGTTCCTATCAAAAAAAACGTTGCCAACTAGAGTCTGCTCCTCTCAAATCATGTTTTCTAGACTACCGTGAACTCGCAATTCATAAGTAGAAAGTTATTTTCATTCTCCAAAGACAAAATGAAGTGTAACTATTGCTTTTTTCTCTACTCTTTTGCAAATAGGATTTGATATTAACCTTTAGCTGTTAATGGAAGGCGAATTAGGCTTTATGGAATTAAAAAAAATGCTGACCTCTCTTTCTTTGTTTTTCTGCCTTCTGAAGTTCTTCTTTAATTTCTTTTCTTCTTCTCTTTTCTTTCGTCTTCTTTCTTACGTTCTTTCACTAAAGAAAAGCAATTAACCCCGGTAGATTTTTAAAATATCGAAAATATACAGAAAAAAAAACTGTCCTGGCACATCGTTGGTCTTT
Source organism: Mesorhabditis belari (assembly GCA_958450365.1). Taxonomy (NCBI): domain Eukaryota; kingdom Metazoa; phylum Nematoda; class Chromadorea; order Rhabditida; family Rhabditidae; genus Mesorhabditis; species Mesorhabditis belari. The sequence continues at coordinate 2,124,695 of CAUEEP010000937.1, read as the reverse complement.
CCTTTTTTCTCTTTTGTTTGACGATGTTTGACCTGATCGACCATCTTCTTTCCAGTATTTGTTGTTTCTAAAAATAAATATTCGTTTAAAAGTATAAAATTCAGAAAGAAAACTTTCAAATCCGATAAGAATAGAAAAAAAAGAAAAACTTTTAGAAATAATAAAAGAAAAGCGCAAAAAGAGCGTTTAGAAAAGCGCGCTTTTTAGAAAATGACTTTGCTGAGGAGCATCTTTTAGAAAATATGATTTAAACGATTTGATTTGAGAGGAAGACACTCTATTGCTAACCGTCGATTCTTGCCACTTTTGCATATCCAAGATTTCCGGCCAAGGTCAACCAAAATTAGGCAACAGTGGCTTACAACTGCTTTGGCTTACTATTAGCTTTGTCTTACAATTAGCTTGGTCTGGCTTGTGCTGACTTGCTAGCCGGAACTTTTAACTTTTAAGAACTTGGTGCAAACCGTTCCGTTCAAATGGTGCAAACGTTCAAAACCGTTCAAATGGTGCAAACCGTACTTGGTGCATTCAATAAACTAATTTTTAGTGAAAAAGTTCGGTTATTTAGTTGAGAACCTAGCCAAGCTTGAAGAAAGATAATAGTCAAGCTTGAAGAAAGCTAATAGTCAAGCTTGAACAACCTAATAGTCAAGCTTGAACAACCTAATAGTCAAGCTTGAACAGCCTAATAGTCAACCGGAGCCTTATCCTTCTTAGATAACAACTCTATTCCAGGATGATCCCTATTTGGATGACAAGAAAGGTGTGCTTGGTAGAATCGGTTTATTGGGTGCCGACTATTGGACATGGATACATCAACCATTTGAGGGAACAATTCGGTGAGTTTGAATATTCAATTGTGAACACACCTTTCTTGGAGCCACTGTCGCCTTTCTTGAATTCTCTTTTGGTGTAAAAAACGAAGGTTTCAGTGCAAAAAAAGACGGTTTCAGTAATTTCAGTAATTTCAGTGAAAGGATTTGTTTACAATTTTACAAACGAACAAAATACCCAAAAACTTTTCAGACTTTTCGATTCGGATTTCCTCGAGAGTTTAACGAGAACCTCTTGGTGGGTGGTGCCGCTTGTTTGGATGCCGTTTGTCGTTCTTTTCACTCTCGCTGGCCTCTACGATCTACATGGGAAATATGGTGAGTTGATGACGAGAATAGCTTCCAATAATTTCACAATTTACCTTAAGATTTCAATATGGTTGATGGGTATGTACGTGACAAATTTTGCTTTCAGAAACATTTTGCTTTCTTGAGATTTCTCGAAAAGAATAATTTGTTTAGGATTGGTGACTTCTGCAGGGATTTGGGCTTTCTTGTTTGCGGGTGGAGTGTTGATGTGGACGTTGGTTGAATATCTCTTGCATCGTTTCGTCTTTCATTGGCATCCGAACACCGAATCGAAGACACAAATCGTTTTGCATTTCTTGATTCACGGTGAGACTTTGGAAAGAGGATTATCTAGAGATCTAGGATTATCTAGAGATCTAGGATTATCTAGAGGGCTAGGATCTAGAGATCTAGGATTATCTAGAGATCTAGGATTATCTAGAGATCTAGGATTATCTAGAGAGCTAGGATCTAGAGATCTAGGATTATCTAGAGATCTAGGATTATCTAGAGATCGAGGATTATCTAGAGATCTAGGATTATCTAGAGATCTAGGATTATCTAGAGATCTAGGATCTAGAGATCTAGGATTATCTAGAGATCTAGGATTGTCTAGAGATCTAGGATTATCTAGAGATCGAGGATTATCTAGAGATCGAGGATTATCTAGAGATCTAGGATTATCTAGAGAGCTAGGATTATCTAGAGAGCTAGGATCTAGAAAGCTAGGATTATCTAGAGATCTAGAATTATCTAGAGATCTAGTCTAGAATAGATCTAATCTAAAAACTGCCTAATGCTAGTGCAACTCGGCTCGGCTGGTTGCACTAGCATTATGGAAAATGGAAAATACAATAATCAATTCCCTGTCCGAATCCAGGGCTTCATCACAAAACTCCAATGGACGGCGATCGTTTGGTTTTCCCACCAGTGCCCGCTCTTCTCATCATTTTGGTCTTTGCCAGCATTTATATCTCGATTTTGCCTTGGTCAGTGCAAAATAAATCAACGAATTTTATTTCTTCAATTTCTTCAATTGAAACCTATCTACAACCAAGGTATCTCAAAATTTCCAGGGCTGTTTTCTGTTGTTTCGGTGCGGGCAAACTCTGTGGATACATTCTTTATGATTGTACTCACTATTATCTTCACCATGGTTCACCTCGTCCACAAACGAATATGCACTACAAGAAAGTTTACCACCATAATCACCATTTTAAGGATTATGACGTTGGTGGGTGATTGGAAAGAATTTTTTCGCTTTTTCGATATACAGACAGAGTGATCGCGACTTATGACGACACCTTTTTTGGAAAAGTTCTTGTCACACACTTATGACCAAAGTGTCAAGTGTTATATAGAAAGTGTTATATAGAAAATAAAGCTCTTCATCTTGGCATCATTTATCTAAAAAGAACTTCCCGATTCGACTTATACAACTCATTTTACAAGCTCTCGAATGAGCTGAAGTCGACCTTTCTACGGTGATTTGCCATTTTAACGATTTGCCATTTTTGATTCACAATATTTCCATCTAGAAAGGGATTTTTCCAATCAAACTATGTTATTTTAATTAAAAAGTACTATTAAAGTACTATTAAACAAAAAAATAGCTTATACAATAAGATTTTCTTGTCAAATGGATCAAGCTCAATCAAGCGAAAAAGCTCAATTTTCTCTTTTTTTGCGGATTTTCCAAATAACCCAGATATCAACCCCAATTTTGGCTATGAAAGTTTAACAAAAGAGTTTGCTGTTATTCTTATTGTTCTTAAATGATATTCAGTGTTATTTTCCCACGAAGGAAATATGGGGAAAACTTTTTAAGCGTGAAAAATGGCAGATCGCTGGAGAGAGGCCGATTTGAGCTCATTCGAGAGCTTGTAAAATGAGTTGTATAATTCGAATTGGGGAGTTCTTTTTAGATAAATGATGCCAAGATGCCAAGATGCCAAGATAAATCATGTGCTTCAAATTGTAAGCTAATATATTTCATATTGATACAGCTACATAAAATCCCGAAACAAAACCCTCAATCCAATTTCAGCATTTGGAATCTCGACTCAAATCTGGGACCACGTCTTTGAGACTGTTGGATTGGGCCCATTATAAATCATTTTCCAATGTTCTTTTGCAAACTTCTTCATGTTTCTGGTTAAATCTTGCTCACAAACTAAGCTACTAATTTGGAAATCATGTTAGATCTTATCGATCATTCATTGTTCAATCTTCAGAACTTCTATTCTTTGAAGAACTTTCACAAACAGTTTCCTGGCTGAATCGTCGAATTCGAGAAGGAAATCTCAAAATCTTCATCTTTTCTCGTGCATTTCCTTAATTCTTGTACAATTCCTTAACTTATTATGTCTTCTCTTCTGTATCAATGCCTCTCGTTTTTGTACTTGTGCGTCGTAGTGCCTATAGAAATCTTTTGATCTGTGATACTCTTTCTCGATTTTTTGTAAATAATAAAGGTATTTATTCATTTTTTATAAATTCGTTAAATTTTTAGAGAATCGATTACCTCATAAAATGGCTTACTTCACGGGGATTTGATTTTGGAGTTTTTCCACGCAAATACTAATGACTTTCGATGGGTGAACCTCTTGGATTAACGGCTTTTTTTTGAATTTTGAGTGTAGAACTTTGCGAAAGCCTTTTTAAAAAATCTAAATAAGTAAACGTTAGATATTTGTGCGTAAAATCAGCAGCAAATGTCTTAAAAAGTCATGTTTTTATAAGACTTTTGTCGAAATTTATATCCGCAGCTTTTTAACTGAATATCTTTAGTCTAACAATAAACAGCAGACTATACAAAAACTTGCTCATTTTTGCTCATTGCTCATTTCTATCATCATTTTTCTTGTTAATAGATTTTCTCTTCCTCTACGGCTATCTATTTTGAAAGTTAAAAACATAACAAAGATAAAGTATTTATGCGCAGCAGTAATTTTTTCAAAAAGTTAATCAGTTTATATCAGTTTTTTGAATATTAAAAATAACAGCTTTTCAACTGAATATCTTTAGTCTAAAAAGCGCACTATAAAAGAAATCCCCCATTCGCTAAAATCATTATTTTGGGGGTGGCTACTTTGCGCCAAATGTTTTTGCGCAACTGGTTCGTTTGCGCAACACGCCATAACTTTCTTCTAAGTGGGCCAATCTTTATGCTTTTGGTTTCATTTTGTAGATCTCAATAAGTGCAACAAAATGAAACCAAAATCATAAAGATTGACCGACTTAGGAGAAAGTTATGGCGAGTTGCGCAAATGACCCAGTTGCCGACCATTATTTTCTCTCGTGTAATTGGTATATTTTCACTGAGTCACTTTTTTAAAACTTTCAATTCTTCATCATTTTCTAATTTTCTATTTTAGAAGCCAAGCGACAACGGAGTGCTCACTTCGGATCATTGCAAATGCTTTTGAGATACTTCATTGACGAGAACGGACGCCGTGTCTACACTTTGAAGGTTTATTTCTCAATTTTTATTTATTTTGACGCGTATTCTAGTTTAAGAAAAAGAAATTTGATTAGGGTGAAGCAATTTTGCTTGAGATCTACCACTTCTTTTTTACATTGATCTATTTTTTCGTTACAGAAAACCGCTCCTGAGGGTAGTCAGACGTTTTCGGCACACCCCGCAAAGTTCTCGCCTGAGGATAAGTGCAGGTATATTTTGGTTTACAATTGTTGGTGCTATAGTAGTTGGGCGGGGGCAGTCTGAAACTCGTTCAAAAGGCCTAAATTTTGCTTTCTGGGATTTTTGACCATGCTGGATCGATTGGTGATAATTTAAATATGATTTATTTTTTTAAATATTACACCTTGTAAAAAATATTTATCAACATCAACAAGGCAACAACGCAAGGGCAAAGTAACAAGAAGAAGCCAATGGGTATTTCTTGGCCACTTCGTCGCTAAGACAGGTGTCAAAGTCATCAGATGTCTTAAAAGCCAATTTAGCTCACCCCGTCAGTAAATTGATTTTTCAAAAAGTTAAATAATTTATACCACTTTTGGGTAAATTGAAATCAATTCTTGTAGCAGCAGTAATTCCATTCTGAAAACAAAAACTATACTTTTGTCAAGAAAATAAACTAAAATTGGGGTTCCTTTGATCTCCGGTGCTCCTTTTAAAGAAGTTGCTTGACATGTAGGAATATGTTAAAACCTGTTTGAAAATTCAATTAAAAATAGCATCAATCGATTTAGCATGGTCGAAAATCCCAGGAAGCAAAATTTCAGCTCTTTTGAACGAGTTTCAGACTCCCCCCAACTATTATAGCAAGCACCGAATTGTTTTATCGTATTTCTTTCAGCAAGTACCGTGTGATTGTGAAGAAACGTTTCGGATTGCTTCCATCTCAACAAGCAAAAATTGTCTATTAATTTCTCGGGTTTGTTTCCACTAGTTAAAAGTTTTATTTATCTTTATTAAAAGTAGGGTAGTTAGGATTTCGTAAATTATCAATTAAAATTTATTTGTACTTAAATCACTAAATTTTTTCATTTAGATGACAATATATTGGGAATGGCGTCGAATTTTTCGACAAAAACTTCGTTCTTTTTCTCCACAACAAAGCAAAATTTCTTATCAACAAGTGGGTTTTATTTTTTAACCAACGAAATTATGTTTTAGTGGGCTAAGCGTCGACTCGTCATATCATTTGTGTTCTTTTTTTGTCGGCTGGAAGGTTTTCGGCTACACTTTAACAGAAATGGGCCTTTATGTTTACGATGAAGAGACCGGCAAGGTGAGGAACGTGTTTGTGAAAGCGTGAGGTCTACAACTAAACTTGCTGAATTTCACCTATCTTGCTTTGAAGATTAAAATATGAGTCAATCATCTTAATTCAGGGTCACTACCGTACTCCGGCTGAAGCTCGTGAATTGCGCAACAAACTAGAGCTCGAACATGAACGCCGCCTAAAGAAACCAATTGATGTGAAGTCCTTTCCACTCGACGCCTAGCCCTTCCCCAATTTACTTTTGTATTTTTTGTTTTTGTATAGGTACTCTAGATTACTCCACATTGTTATTTCAGTTTTGTTATGATTTTTTAGACAATTTCTTTTGTTGTTAACGTTTAAATGAAGCTGTTTCCAGATTTTTCCAGAACATCTAAAAAGGGTTGCCAAGTTTGCAATGTTTGTCTGAACAAAGTTTCGGTTGAAAGTTTAAATTCTGAATAGAAAATCATATTATCGACATTCAAGCAACGTTGTAAGCCCAAACATACAGAGCGATTTACAAGGGAAGGTCGACTGGATGTGCTGGCCTAATCATATGAGCCGTAGACCTTTGGACGCAGAATTTCACACTGATCATGATGCTGATTTTCTTTTTTCTACTGAGCACTCTGTCAAAAGTTATACGCGTTTAAAGTTTTGTAAGGAATTTCAAAAATCAAAACGCGACATTACAACCCTGTCTTCCGCGAGCTCGGCAGTTGCAGGGCTGGCTGAGTGGTAGTGAGTTAGGACGCAAGGCGAGTCTGGATCGAGTCCGGTAACTGATTGTCTTGGTTTCTTTTTTGTAGGTTCTAATGTCTTGTGTGTTCTCTATCGCCGCACGCCGCACAGCATTGACAATTGAATTTCGAAGCTTTTCGATGGTCTACTGTATGCCAGTTGAAGTGTAAAGTATGCATACTTTTAACAAAACTCAAGGATTTCATTATCAAAAGTTAGATGAATCTTTTGTTTTTTGATTAAACATTATGTTTCCTAGAAAAATTTTATTTCAGATAATCAACAGTGAAGGAAGAAATGTGAATTGAGATCGTTGCCAAACAAATACGAATGAGGTTTGGAAGAGTTAAAGAAAAAGAACTCAAATACATAAAAACAAAGAACTTTTAACATTTAAAATGGGCAGTATCAAAAGAATAAGGAAAAATTTTCGAAAAATTATTCAGATTTTTCTCCACCATCCGATGCACCGGCATCCTCGGCACCAGAAGCTGGCTCTTCGCTCTGAATATTTGAAACGTAAACGTAAAGTGATTCGAATTTGACTGAATTTGGCTTCAAAACTATTGGAAACGGTAAGTTTTTGGTGTACATTGGGTACAGTTTTACAATAGGTGTACAGTTAAAGTTTGAGCTTTCTGTGATTAAACTGTTTTAGGAGGAAAATCTCTTTTTTAGATTGAACTAGGATTATCAGATCAGATTATTAGATCTTCTTGTGACTAGGCTTTTACCTGTTCATTGTGCTCCTCAGCACCGCTATCCGAGTCGGCTTTGGCCGGTTTCTTGGCGGCTCTGAAAGTTGAAATGGTTTAAATGGTTTAAACGCTTTTCGGAGTGAAAAGTTGAACTTAAATCCAAAGTTTTTCCATTAATTACCCTTTTCCCTTAGCGGGTCCTTTCTTCGCTGGTCCCTTTTTCGGTCTTCCTCTTCCCTTTTTCCCGGCTGGAGCCGCTTTCTTCTCGATGGTCTTTGTCGCCTGAATTGGTTGAATTTTTGGAAAAGCTTTAGCTGAATGAATTGTGCTGAGCTTTAGTTGAATGAAGAGCTTTAGTTGAATGAAGTCTTACTAGATCTTAGCTTACTGTAAAGCTCTAACTATCGTATACTGTGCTTATGCGTATACAATATATCGAGATCTTCTAGAGTTATTGCCCGTCTTTATAAGCTATAAATCTTACTCTATTCTCTATTTTCCAACTTGATTCTCTATTTTCTTCTTTTCTTTCTCACCTTTGGCAGTGCCACTTCATCTTTCTCTTCTTTTTTTCCCTTTACTGCTGGGGCTTTTCCCTTGGCTCCTCCGCGCTTTCCTTTCTTTGCTGGCATTGTTGATGCTCACCTAGAATATTGCTAGATTTATCTAATAGAACTCAAGCTAGAGGAATTGTTATAAAGAGGTTATAACGATAATTGTAGCGGATGAGTGATGAAACAGCGTCAGATGAAATTAGTGAAAAGTATAAACTAACTGAATTTTGACTTTTTCAAAAAGCTTTGGAAGCTTTCCAAAAAGCTTTCAAAGCTTTCCCAAAAAAAGGCAAAACTAGCATTTTGTGGCCAAGAATGCTCTAGAGAGCTTATCAAAAAGTAAACAAGAAAGAAAGAAAAGAGATCTGAAGAAAGAGAGATGGCTGATTGGAGATTCGAAAAGGAAAATGATCTGAAGAAATTGAAAATCAAGAATATTTATGAAGAAATGCAATGGCTAAATTAAACGATTGAATCAAAGAAGGCAGTTTGAACGATTGAATTCAAGAATTCACAAGCTACACAAGAATTCGAACATTCGAACATTCGAAAAGTGTTCAAGATAACTATAGACTTAGAAAGTTTCTGGCAAGGCAGCTGCGGCAAGGCAAGGCAGCTGCGGTAGATAAAAAATGAGAAGAGAATATGAAAATAAACTGTTTCAGAAGCTCTTCGCCTGAAGAAAACATAATTCGAATCGATTGGGTGCTACTTTTTGTGAGCGATGGGGGAGGAGCGGTCTTCACATTGAGTCCCTCAAAAAAGAAGAGAGGATCGAGTTTAGAAAGAAAAAATAGAGATACAGTTGGGAAGAGAAAAAGAGAGATGGGCTGAGAAGAGAGATGGGTTGAGAAGAGAGAAATAAATGAAATATGGATATGTTGGGAGATGGAGGGAATTGGAGAGAGGTTCTGTTGGAGTTGGAGATAGAGATAGAGATAGAGATAGAGATAGAGATAGAGATAGAGATAGAGATAGAGATAGAGTAGAGTTGGGGGTTGGAGATTCTGATGGTGTTGGAGAGCAGTTGGAAGGGATTGATCGATGGAGAAGTGGAGAAGGCTGGGGAAATTGTGGGGAATTAGGGAAGAAAAGAAAGAAAGAGAAGATAGCAAGAAGAAGAAAGAAGGAAGGAAGGAAAAGATAGAAAGAAGGAAAAGAAAGAAAGAAGAAGAAGAAAGAAAAAACATAGAGAGTTGCGAGAATGGAGAAAGTCGAGAAAGTCGAAAGAGAGGTTTATAGAGAAAGAGAAAAGGATTTTGAGAGTTGATACAGATGGATAGAGATGGAGAAAGGTCAGGGAACAGCTTGGGTATAAGATGAAAGGAAAAAAGGAAATGGATGATGAAAGAGTGAGAGAGAAGAGACAATCAGAGCGTTCCATGGCCCTTTGCCCAGCTTTTTTTTGCCTCGTGACCCCGTTTTTTCGCTATTTTCGCCTCCCCCAGCGTTCCTAGCCCTTGCTAGAAGAAAAAAAATACTATAAAATATTGATTTTTTTGAAGAAAAAGAGGAAAAAACGGGAAATTGAATATTGGAACAATTTCAAATACAATTGTTGGACTTTAAGAAGGACTTTAAGAAGTTAGGTTTAATGGATTGGACTTCCAACTTTAACTATGGATCTCCTACTATTTAAAATGAGACACGAGTATGGTAGCTTTAATCTACAAACACTACACTACTACAAAACCAAGAAGAAAAAGTCCAAAAGATGATAAAGTTGTAGAGAAGACACCAAAACTCCTCATGAAAACATGAAAAGAACAAGAAAGAACAAGAAGAACTGGCGGATAAATTATCCTCTATGCACAGTATGGGCCAAAAACGCTATGCACAGTATGGGCCAAAAACGGTCGTACTTACGTTAAAGTAAGCAAAGTAAAGTTAAAGTAAAGTTAAAGTAAAGTTAAAGTAAAGTTAAAGTAAAGACAACTGTATCAAAAGTAGTTGCTGGTAAACTGTAAGTGTTCCTGCTCAAAATGTAGCCGATTAAACCAAACCCACAAATAGATCAATAAATGCGCAGTTGCGCTGATGAAAAGTTGAATGCTTGAAGAAAACGAGATGAAGGAAACGAGTAGAAGAAAATGAGTAGAAGAAAATGAGTAGAAGAAAACGAGGTGAAGAAGAAGATGACGAGAAAACGAGGCGAGGGGACGCGGTTGAGGGGAGGAGTGCTTGGCGGGGGGCGTGGTACGGCCTCCGCCTCTCGTCCCTTCCCTTCCCCCGAGTCTTGCAGCCCCCATCCCCCCTTCCCTTTACCACCAGAAAAAGCCCATCCAAACGATCAATCCAACTGGGGAACACCTAGAAAAAGAAAAAATGGGTACATTTTTTGTGCGTGAAACCCGTGAAAGAATGACATTGCCTCGAGGAAAAGGATTTTATACGGTAACAACTAAAACACAGATTTTCGTGAATTTTCTAAAAAAATCCACGCAATCCAGCAATCTAATGTCCAATACTTAACCATACAAACTAGATTTGTTCATTTTCAAGCCCATTTTCGATCTCATTTTCAATAAATGTACAACGGAAAAAACGAGTTTTCACCACTTTAATGAATACTTTTTCAAAGGATTTTTCAGATCAAAAGATAGAGCTCAAAAGGAGAAATCAAAAGAAGCAAAAGATTTAGCATGAGATCCTGAAAAAGTCGTCGTTGAAGTGATCAAAACTTGCTTTTCCGTTGTACACCTATTGGCAATCAGACCGGCAATCAGACCGGCAATCAGACCGGCAATCAGACCGGCAATCAGACCGGCAATCAGACCGGCAATCAGACCGGCAATCAGACCGGCAATCAGACCGGCAATCAGACCGGCAATCAGACCGGCAATCAGACCGGCAATCAGACCGGCAATCAGACCGGCAATCAGACCGGCAATCAGAGCTCTAGTATAAACCCTGGTTGAATAGCACATCACAGTCATTTCGAAGCAAATTTGCATTCAAATTCAAATGAAATTCGAGGGATAGGTATGTCCAAAAGTTGCCAAAGATACACCGTTCTGTCATTGCCAAAAATTGCCAAAAATAGTTTTGTCATTGCCAAAAGTTGCCATTGTCCTACTCACCCAATTCGATCACCCATCCAACACTAAACAAATCGCATTTTCTTTCCGAGAGATTTTTCATTTTCGAGAGAAGAGATTTCTCTGAAAAGTAATGCTTAGATTTCTTTTTGAAAATCCTGTAGCAAAGTTTGAGTTTTAAGTTTAAAAGAGCTTGAAAATACTTCAAAATCGATTGGAGTACATAGCATACACCGAGTATCGCACAAAGGCGTTGATTAGACCTGCTTAACAAGTTCGGGCAAAATTTTCAGATAGTCTGCCTTACTCTTCGATTCTTACTCTTTACTACCCAAAGCTTACTCTTTACTACCCAAAGCTCCATCAAGCATGAAACCCAGTTCCCCTGCAAGCCCTTATTTTAGGCTTCATTTTGACACTAAAAATGGCTAAGTTCTGTTTTGCCATTCTTTAGATTTCGATCAATCTTTCGCCGGACTCGATAAGCTTAACGAGTCCAGAAAAATTTTGGTCTAAAATAACCTTTGATCTTTGTGTCACAAAGGATTAAAGTTAATGCACAGAATTATTTGGATATTTGGAAAAACGGGCTTCAACCATTGGCACAAAATCATTTTGGAAACAGAATTTGGTCCTTTCAGCAGGATGGAGCACCGGTTCATAAAGCAAAAACTGTCCAAGAATGTTCGCAACTTCTCCATCTTGAGCTTTAATCACCTTCATCAGCTTTAATCACCTTCATCTCCGGATCTCAATCCGATAGATTATGTCTGTGCAATGTCTTAGAATCAAAAGCTCATACAAAAGCTGATTTCAGCTTGGATTCATTGAAGAGATCACTTTAAAAAGTATGAGACGAGCTCGATCTTGAATCTTCTTGATCTCCAAGATCTTCTCGCCACTTCTCCCGAAATGTCTACAAGCTTCGTAATGACTTCAAGACTTCAAGACTCCAAGACTCCAAGACTCCAAGACTCCAAGACTCCAAGACTCCAAGACTCCAAGACTCCAAGACTTCAAGACTCCAAGACTCCAAGACTCCAAGACTTCAAGACTCCAAGACTCCAAGACTCCAAGACTCCAAGATTTCAAGACTCCAAGACTCCAAGACTCCAAGACTTCAAGACTCCAAGACTCCAAGAGCGATAGCTTTGAAAAGAACTAAACAAAATTGTTACACGTTGTTAAAATAATGAATTTTATTGTTTAGTCTTTTTGTTTTAAAAGGTTTTCAGTTTTTACATCATCTTTTCTTGGTTAATGTAATTTTGGGACACTATTTTGGGACACTATGCTCTAAAAACAATAATAAAAACGATAAAATCGATAAAATCTTTCTTTGCAAGTAAAATAATAGGTACAAAAGGTCGAGACTTTTATTTTTTCACAAAGAACTTTTAATTCTGTTGAATCTGATCTGCTGAATCGACGTTATTTGAATCGTAAATTTTGCTTCGAAACGGGATCTTCAACAATTTAAGCACTTCTAATCGCATCGATTTGTTCACAGTCAAATAGACGATGGCCATTGATCCTGAAATGTGATCTGGATCTAGATCTGGATCCAGATCTGGATTCAAATGTGATCTGGATTCTATTGGGTTGGAGAGAATGAAATGGTAAACCATTTGTGTGGTAAACCATTTGTAAAGTAAACCGTTCGAGAGGTAAACCATTTGTAAAGTAAACCATTTGTAAAGTAAACCGTTCGAGAGCTGCCAGCAAACATTGGCCACAGTTATCATAAAGATTGGCGTCGGGACGAATTGCATAAAAACATAGATCCATCCGGTCACCAAAACCGACATTCCGATTGCCAAACATTGAAACATTATCTACATTTCATTCAATTATCAAATGAGCTTTTCTTTTCTCCTCACAATCCTTTGTGCTTTTGTCATGATCATGAAATTTCGATGAAACATTGCAAGAATCATTAGAATGTTCAGAATCAAAATCAACGCCGCCACCAATCCATTGTTTATTGTGTAGAGGAAAGGAACCTGGACAAACAGACGAGTTTAGTCATTGCTAGATTGTAAATATGTACCTGTATATGGGCAGGATCGACCGCAAAATAATAAGTAGCACTGCCGGGATGATAAAGTGCTGCCGGCATTTGAATACACAAAGCAATCCCATAAAGGATTGGTGCTCCTGTCCACAGAATGATCATTCTCTCGCCAAAGAGTTTCTATACAAAACAAAAAAAAATAAGAAAAATGGATTTGTTGTACAGTTTTATGCCGAATACCTGTTGTTTATGTGGCCATCCGAAATCGATACAGCGATTCACTGCCAACGACATGCTCAACCCGCTGTACACTGCCCATATGGCTAAATACGGATGATCAAAAGGATGATTTACAGGATGATCAAAGTTCAAAGATCAAAGATCAAAGTTCCCGCACAAATTCTCTGTAAAAATGCGGCGGCTGCTTGTGTGCGGCTTATGCTTGAGCATGATTATCAAACTTGACTTGGGCATGATTATCGAACTGACTTGAGCATGATTATCAAACTGTACATCTCTCAAGAAGCGTTTCAACGTCCGAAATAAAAAATAATCTAACGATGCAAGGGACTAGGTTGCGTAAGGCAAAAGCTTCCAATCTAGCTCATCAATTTCATGAGTCACTTTTACCGTTTGGGGGTTTAGCGTTGCCAGTCAGATTGCCAGTCAAATTGCCAACCAAATTGCCGGGAAATTCGAAGTGCTTTCTTCGAATGATTTTCTTTATGCCCTGATAATATCAAACTGTTTTGTTCAACTTTATTAATCAAAATTCAATTTGATTTTAAGTTCATTTTGAAGTTAAAGGAAAAAAGGCGAAAATTGAGCGTTTTTTGATGTTCAATTTGCATCTAGATTTTGATTTTGATGAATGCTCTAGCTCTAGAAATTTATTGAATTTCATTTTTTGAACAAGAATACTGCAAAATTAGTTTGGGGAAGCCCTTTTTGAGCAAAGATTTTTGATAAAGAAAGTCGTCAAAAATGACAGCGTGCCGGTGGGATGAGCTCATTCGAAAGCTTGTGAAATGTGTTGTATGCATCCAATTCAAAAGCTTTTCTTAGATAAATGTAGCCAAGAATCAGGCCAAGAATCAGGCCAAGAATCAGGCCAAGAATCAGGCCAAGAATCAGGCCAAGAATCAGGCCAAGAATCAGGCCAAGAATCAGGCCAAGAATCAGGCCAAGAATCAGGCGAAAAACTAGGCCTTCAAAGCTCTATATAATCTTAAGACTTTTTGAAATCAGTTAGACATTTGCTAGCTGCTTTTACAGTTGTGCTGTGGGTTTGTGGTTGACGTTGACGTCCTTAAAGTTGTGCGGGAACTTTTCCTGTATACAGTTTGCACGAATTTGTCAAAAAATATCGAATTTCCGAAGGGAATACAAAATTTTTGAACTCACGTAAGCAAACCGATCCGAGTGAAAGATTGAGCAACGGAGAGTGACAGAACGATTGACCGGTGATCAAGAAATATGCAGGCAACAAGGAATTCCAGAGCATTCCCAGCATATCGAAGCAACCGATGGCAAAACTGAAAAACTAGAAAACTAGAAAACTAGAAAATTAGAGATTAGATGATTAGAGAAACAAAAAAAAACCGCAAATAAAAGTAAAAACCCTGAAAAACCTAAGAAACCTAAGAAAAGGATGCATTTTTCACCGCACTTACAGTATCCGATAACAGACGATATTCAGGAATTTTGGTTGACACATAGCGATCATACAAAGCAGATAAATAAACTCAAAAGTGATGCCAATTGTGAAGTAAATTGCGCCTGAACGTTCTCAGATTCTCAGCTTCTCAGTTTGCCTCTTTTCGCTGACCTTTTACGGGATCCGGGTGGAGTTTCATCAAATCCGGATTCAAATTGCATTGCTCAGCGTAGAGGTTTAGCATGCCTGGATGGAGGAAATTGTAGATCTGAAATAAATAAGAAACCTGAAACAAATAAGAATCTTCAAGCTCACAGTCAAGCTCAATCTTCAGCTACAGTCAAGCTCAACCTTCAGCTACAGCCAAGCTCAATCTTCAGCTACAGCCAAGCTCAATCTTCAGCTACAGCCAAGCTCAATCTTCAGCTACAGCCAAGCTCAATCTTCAGCTACAGTCAAGCTCAATCTTCAGCTACAGTCAAGCTCAATCTTCAGCTACAGTCAAGCTCAACCTTCAGCTACAGCCAAGCTCAATCTTCAGCTACAGCCAAGCTCAATCTTCAGCTATAGCCAAGCTCAATCTTCAGCTATAGCCAAGCTCAATCTTCAAGCTTCAAGCATTTACGTCATTGCAACAATGCAATGCAGAAAAACAACAATGAAATCTTAGAAATCAATGCTCTAACTATAGCACAGTAAATCTTTATTTACGATTCCCGGAACCTACCTTTACAATTCGGCTATCTGGATAGGTGAAATTGATCATTTCAGCTAAATAATAGCAATCCCACTGAAAGAATCTCTAAAAACGCTTACAGAAAATAAGTGAAACTTTCGAAAACTCGAAGTTCAAGTCGAAAATCAAAAACTAAATGAGAAATTTTCAATACACAAGGGACTCAAAAATTGTATATATCTTGAAAACTCGAAAGCCAGTGTAGTCTAGAAAGTTTTATGTACTTATAAAGCGTACTTATAAAGCGTACTTGTAAAGCGTACTTATAAAGCGTACTTATAAAGCGTACTTATAAAAAGCGCATTTCATTATTAGTTGAAACAAAAGAAGTAGAAATGTTTAAAGTTCAAGTTCTTTAGTTCTATTTTCCTTAATGACCACTAACAAGGGAATGGTTCAAAGTTAAGGTAAAGGATTGGATCGGCATAGTGATAGAAAAGGTATTTCGGAGATGGGGAATCCGATGGTGTATTTAGTTTTTGCCTAAATACCGTGGTTTTCCAGAAAAATGCTTTCAAATTTGGGATGAATCGTTGCAAATATCGTTCAGATACTAACGCCACTGAACCTCCAGCTTGATGGGAAGCTTGAAGGGAAGCTTGAAGGGAAGCTGGAAGGGAAGCTTGAAGGGAAGGGCTCATGCTTGAAGGAAAGCGAAAGAACCGTTATAATGGTTCTTTCCCTTCCGGCCAAGCATCACCGCGTGGTGTAGTGATAAGTGGCCATGCTCTCAATCTGGCCTTTACCTTTGGTCTTTAATCTGGCCCTGACCTGCCCACGGGTTCGAATCCGTCTAGCGAAAAACTTTTGAAAACTCACAATTTGATTTTAAACAATAATCAATCAATTTAAATAATATTTATTGTATGATTTGTTTACGAATTGAAAAGTGAATTAGCTAATTGTAATTCTATTGCCTTTATGTATGAAAAATTCGATTGTTTTTCGAATCTTTTCATCATGGTTGCTTATTCTTTGCTATAAATTTTCTGTTTTTCTTAAAAAAATTGGAACAAATTACTTACAAAAGATATTTACTTGCTCTAATGGAAAAGCACAGAAAGGAATGAATGCATCGGAACAAGAGAATTCAGTTGTTAACACGTTGACGACAATGGCGTTTTTGCACAAACAATCGCATGGGACAACGTTGTTTTTTTTTCGACAAAAAATGTCACCTGACATCAGGTGACAATGTCCCACAGAGTTCTTTTTTTTTCAAACTTAAAATTTTTATGAAAGTTTAAAATGATTGTTTGATAATTATGAAATAACAATAATCTAGAAAGTTTTGTTTATTGGTGATGTTTCTAAGTAGGAGATTATTAGCACTTATCGCCGTTGGCTCTCTAAATAATTCCAGATCGTAAGGGCTGGTGACTATAAATCACCACGGATGTCCTATCAGTATTCAACTTTTTATAGTTGTTTATTTATTTTTATGTAAACCACAAACCAGTTGTTGTTGTTAGTTGTTGTTATTAGTTGTTGTTCTTGCAAGGAAATGGTCAGAGGGGTCCGTATTAGACTTGGGCCGGAATTCTGGTTCCGGTTCCGGAATCCGGCTTTTTGTAGCATTTCGGTTCCGAATCGGTTCGGAATAAGCTATAGCTCGTAGCAAAAGACCACAGACCCCGCTGACCACTCCCTTGTTAGTTGTAGTTCTTATTGTTCTTATATCTATTATGTTATAAAAAATTAAAATTTTAATAACCAACGGTTAAATCGACATTTTCCGGGACCAAGTCGAATATAGATACTACCCTACTTGCTTATTTAATATCCATCATCAGCAAACATAAATATGCAAAAAAAAATCAATTTTGGTACTGTCACCTGACATCAGGTGACAATGTCCCAGGCAAACGAATATGTGTCAGACAGCATCAGGTGACAATGTCGTCAACGTGTTAAATCATTATTTTAGAGTGTTATCTATGTAAAATAATTGTCAATACACAATTCAAAGTTTATAAAAAATAAGTTTTGTTTTGCAAAATGTTTTGCAAAAGAAAGCAAAAGTTTTCCTTTACCTTAAATTTGGAAAATTCCCGTTGTCAGTCTTATGATCTTTTCATTTTAATCATAAGCTTTGTTTGATTTTGTTTATAGGTAAAATCGGAAATGTTCATAGGTAAAATCAATTTGTGGGGTCGTTTGAAGAGCTCACCAGACAGTTGACTTGGAAACATCAAGCTTTAGCTCCTCCCTGTCATCATTAATTGACTTTAGAGTGTGTTCCTCGCGAGTAATGCGTTTTTTAAAACGCACACTTGGGAAAAAATTACCGTACTTTTAGCAAAAATTATTGCAAAAAAATGACGCAAAAATCACGAGCCCCGCATTATATACGACACTTTTTAAAGATACTCAGCCGTTTAACTGATCTGGTGGAAAATTCCCTTCCGATGTCAAAAATCAGTTTTTTTTGGACAACCTGCGCATAAAATTGCTTTTATATTTTTTTCGCGCAGGGGCACTTTTTAGAAAACGCATTACTCGACAATTACTCATGCAAATTTACTCGAGTAATTACTTACTCGCTAGGAACACACTCTAATTGACTTCCCGTGAATCGTATTGGCGATATGTCGAACATCTCGATCGTTCAGCTTCTTCTTCGTTCAGCTTCAGTTAATGCGCTTCCTTGTGCCATATCCAGCAGGATCCTTCAAATAATGTTCACGACAGAAAGTGTTCTCTTGATTTGCTTGCCGATCGAGCGATTTGACTCTCTCTGACCACTTTCTCTGATTTAGCCTTTTTAGAAAGCTTGGCTCCTCTTGCCATTTTCTAAAAATAGCATGCTGCTAACTTAAGATATTACGATTTTCTTGGGTGAACGCATTGATGTGAAACGCGGTAAAGTACTCCTTTCATTTTAGCTCTTGGACTATCATACTATGTAATTATCACCAAAGGCACAAACTACAGTCCAACTGAATAATGGCAGTTCAGCTGGATAATGGCAGTCCAGCATCCAGCAGTCCAGCATCCAGCAGTCCAGCATCCAGCAGTCCAGCATCCAGCAGTCCAGCATCCAGCAGTCCAGCAGCCAGCAGTCCAGCATCCAGCAGTCCAGCTGAATGATGACAAGTTGCTCGAAATCTTTCAAACCAACAGGCTTCT
The DNA here is from genome assembly GCA_958450365.1 of Mesorhabditis belari. Lineage (NCBI taxonomy): Eukaryota > Metazoa > Nematoda > Chromadorea > Rhabditida > Rhabditidae > Mesorhabditis > Mesorhabditis belari. Next base: position 2,106,274 of record CAUEEP010000937.1, on the reverse strand, counting down.
CTTTTCGCGAAATAGCAGAAGAGTTATCAGTTGTTCATACAATAATACTTGAACATTGCATTGGGTTTAAACCGTACTTGGATTCCACATGATTTAACGGACACTCAGAAATGGCAACCTGTCAGAAATCAGTGCCGCTCATCTTTCTCGCAAATCTTTTTTACCCTGTATTGTGACGGAGGATGAAAATGGATTCTAAGTGTTAAATTTCGAAACTCATCTGATGCAAAAACTTTATGAATTGTTAAAAAACTAAGAAGAATAACAAGAAGAAGAAGACAAAAGTGAATCTTAATATTTAGCGGGCTGCTTGCAGACGGCGGCTCGGTATTTATTGGTGCACGTGCAATCGTTCCATTTTTGCGAATTCGCGTCTGTTCGATCGGCCCAGATCTGCAAGTGTGCGACGAATTGAGGGATTGAAGTTTATTGAAAAACGTGTATACCTCAAGGCAATACTCATTCCCCTTAGTGTTGTCCGGTTGCCCAGATGCCCATGGATGGTAGTCCCACGGAGTCCCGTCAACCCATGTGAAGTCGGCGATTCCCGGGCCAGTCTGCAAACAAGCTCGCTATCTTTTGCAGTAAATCTTTGCAGCAAATCTTTTCATTGCTTAAACTAATCTTGCTTTTGTTTTGTTTTGTAGCTTCTAGCGCACCGAATTCCGAATTTCCCTTGAGACTTGAGAGAGTCATTGCGCAAACAAGATGGAGAACAAGATGGAGAATTCGATGCGGCAGAAACAAAAGCCTACGTGGACCACAAGTGTTTCCCTCCCTTCTTTTCCCTCCACAAATCTTTCCCTTACCCGTTTCCCTCCAATCAGCAACTCGCTGTTTCCATCGTTTGTCCCGAGTCCAGCTTTGAACAGTTCTGTGACTCAATTTTATCGAAAAAACTAAAACTGTGAACCGCTGACAACTCGATTCTCCTCGTCCGAGTGAATCGACGCCAGCACTCCGCCCAGCGAGCGACAATTCAAATCGGCGGTACCAAAATCGACCCCGTAGACCGACTTGTAGCAGGTCTTGAATTCGGCCACATAGACCCATTCGTCGGGACAGGGCGGCTGACAGCTGGTGGTTGGCTGAGCCGTTGCCGGGTTTGTGGTTGCCTGAATAACGTAATAAAGTTCTGAATAAAGCTCTTAGAAAAATCTCTTCTCTAATCGTATGGTTAACCGCGGAACAAACCCCGCCAAGGCCACAAATGAACGGAATATTGGTATTCCAGGCGGCTGTAGCCCATTTCCCCGTCGCCAAGTTCAACACAATGTCGCCCGGATCACTATCTAAAACTGGAGACTGGGAACAGTTTTTCAAGCCGAACTGCAGCTTTCCTAAAGCCGAACTGCAGCTAGATTTCTTTTTTCAGGAAAATGGGGACGTCCTTGAATTAAAAACGAGATTTTCTATATGAAAATGATAGAAACTTGGCCCAAAGTTCTTGTAGACATCCGGCGACCCGTCGTTCCACGTGATCCCATTTCCGTCGTATGTTCCGCCAATCCACACCTGGGCGGCGTTCTAAATCGACAATCAGGTCGACAATCAGAATTCGGCTATCACGAGGAGCAAACTTTTCAGTTTATCAGAAAACATTTCCTTTCCCCATCACACACCGGCATCGTGTCCCTTGCCATATTCAGAACGACCTGATTGTCGAAAGCACTCTGGATTGAAGCTGTGTGCGCGTAGAAACTAAAGAAAGATCTTGACTATAAATGCTGACAAATAAACATGTTTAGGGTAAACTTTAGGGTAAACTTTAGGGTAAACTTTAGGATAAACTTTAGGGCAAATTTTAGGGTAAACTTTAGGGCAAACTTTAGGGCAAACTCTAGGGCAAACTAGGGCAAATTTTAGGGCAAACTTTAGGGCAAACTTTAGGGTAAACTTTAGGGCAAACTTTAGGGCAAATTTTAGGGTAAACTTTAGGGCAAACTCTAGGGCAAACTAGGGCAAACTAGGGCAAATTTTAGGGCAAACTTTAGGGCAAACTTTAGGGTAAACTTTAGGGCAAACTTTAGGGCAAATTTTAGGGTAAACTTTAGGGCAAACTCTAGGGCAAACTAGGGCAAACTAGGGCAAACTTTAGGGCAAACTTTAGGGCAAACTAGGGCAAATTTTAGGGTAAACTTTAGGGCAAACTCTAGGGCAAACTAGAGCAAACTCTAGGGCAAACTAGGGCAAATTTTAGGGCAAACTTTAGGGCAAACTCTAGGGCAAACTAGGGCAAACTAGGGCAAACTCTAGGGCAAATTTTAGGGCAAATTTCAGGGCAAATTTTAGGGTAAACTTTACTACTGTGAACAAAGGATATATTAATAATTTTCTTCTCACTATAAATCGAGTTTTACTGTGTAAAAATTTATAAACTAAATTTGTAAACTAACGTACTAATTAGCGCAAAAATGTTCCGCCTGGTTGGAGGTTTGATTGAAGGAAAGGGAGAAAAAGCAATTCCCATTTGAGCCAACCGCACCATCTCTTGGACAAGCCGCATAGACAAGTTGCACTGAAAAAAGTAAATATTCGCACTTCTTTGAATATAATTTCTTCTTTAGTTTCTCTTTTTATTGTTTATTGTTCAAATTTATTGTTCCCATGGCACTTTCTCTCTTTTCTAATTTTCTAGGGTTTATTATAAATGTCATGCGTTCATGCGTTGATATTTATGCGTTTCATACGTTCATGCGCTAATGTTTTTGTAAAAGTCGTGCGTTCATGCATTCATTTGTAAAGTTCGTGCATTTTGAAAGTTCATGCCTTCATCGTTCATGCGTTCATACGTTCAATACGTTCATGCAGTTCTTTAGTAAAGTTCATCTTTAGTAACTCTTCACTTATTGTTAAATTATAGTAGGTGTATGTTGTTAAATAGCTGCGCTCGGTCCCGGCAGCCGTAACAGTCGAATACTCTTTATAACGATCCTCGATATAATGATCCTCGATATAACGATCCTCGATATAACGATCCTCGATATAACGATCCTCGATATAACGATCACCTCTATATAACGATAGCTGTGCTCGGTTCCGGCAGCCGTAAATAATATCACGATTTTTGCGGCAAAACTATTGGGTTGGGGAGATTGAGTCGGCGCCGAAAATGAAAAAAATGTCTAAAACTTCAATTCGACTTCGTCAAATAATATGCGTTTGATATGAGTAGAATGGTTAACTAATTCTCTACAAAATCACATTTAAAAGAAAATTCAAACAGCGCCTCCGCTCAAGAAAAAGCCATTTTTTCACAAAAACTACAAACTGTGATCTAGAAAAAACCATTAGTGGGATCTTCCTGCAAATTTGGCAACTTAAGTAATTCAATGTGCTCTATCTTTTTTATATAAACACCAAAAAAGGTTTATGTGAAAGAAACTGTTCAAATGATGAGTCGGACTCTTTGCCATTTTAACCAGCTGCGTTTGGAAGTTCATAAACTCCACGAAAGAAAAGCTTTGTGGAATCTCTCAAAAGTGATTTTGTAGAGAAATAGTGGATCCTTTTGATGAAACCAAACGTATGTTTAAAGAAGGCTTTATGTGTGCAAAAAGTCCCTTTAAAGTTCGGCGCCGACTCATTCTCCCCAACCCAATAAACAAAAAGCTTTAATGTCAATTATTCCGTGCTTTATTCAAATGTGAAAACTTGAAGTATTCAGTCTATTCCACTGATTATCTACTATATATAAAGCAGAAGAGACATCTGTCTGTCTGTCTGTCTATCTGTTGTCTGTTTGTCTGTCACAGGCACCTTTCTCGACGCCCAGATCGAATTTCGAGATCCAGTTTTTTTTTTGTTTGATATCTCCTCTACAAAATAGGCTAAAACGTGTTTCAATTGATCGAAGCATTGAAAAAATTTCGAGAGCGAAATGCGAGTGACCAAAAAAGGAATCGAGTCACTTTAGGGACAAGTTTAGTGTGGTCAAAATAGAGTTAGCATCCCAAAATTAAAGATTTAAAAAAGAAAGGATAACTATATATGAATTCATTAAAAAAGTCTAACGCATTTACAGAAATTTAGATAAGCCTTGTTGCACGGAGCGGTGGCATTGGGGCAAGCAGAGCAGACTGCGCCCAGTGGATAGATGGCCACATTAGCAGCCAATCCTCTGGAAAGACAGTTTGCTATTTCAATACGAAAATATCCGTTTCTCATGGAATTTATATAGGAAGTCGTTGAACCCATTCTGCCCTTTTTTGGTCACTCGCATTTCGGCCTCGAACTTTCTTCAATGCTTCGATCAATTGAAACACTTTTTAGCCTATTTTGTAGAGGAGATTTACAACTTTCAAATAGTTTTTAACATAAAAATACTATAATTTAACAATAAATGAAAAGTTACTAAAAATGAACGCATGAACGCATGACATTTATTAGGTTGATGCATAAGTCTTTTCGTTCCTTTTCGTCTGCCGTTTCAAGCCAACAAATGCACCAATTAAACTACGGTTGATTTCATTAGAAAAAGCAATTATTTTTCTGCAAAATAACATTAAAACGGGTTTAAAAATATTGAATGCCTGGATTTTCTTGAGAGTATGAAGTCGGGTAGTCAAAAAGGGCTAACTCGATGATGCGGTTTAGACACCTTAGCTAAAGAAAACCTATCTTCGTGTCAATAGATAAAAGATAGAGAAAAAAAAGTTTGATATTTCGCCAAAATTTCAGAGAAATTCATTCAGCCAATTTTTCCGTAGAGTTTTTTATAGATTTTTACGAAAAAGGCGTTTTTCACTCTCGAATTTGCTTGAACGTCAACCGAAATTCATTTAAAAAGATGCAAATTCAACAAAAAAACACTTTTTTTATAGAGCAAACTATAGATTAATTGGTGAATTTGTTACTTTTTAACAGAAGTACGAAAAAAATGAAAAAGACTTTTGCATCAACCTAATACAACATGCCATTTTCTAGACTCTACTCTCGCAAGCAACTATTGGGTTGTGCAGTTGTGAATGCGCGTTTTTTACTATTTTGTAAATTTCTCAAGATACCGAAATCAAGAAAAAGATATAAATGAGTTTTATTCGAAAGCTGAAGATCTCCTCTACATTTTGATATAAAAAGCTTTTGAATTTGTTCAGCTTTTGGGCAAATTGACTGCACAGAAGAAGAGGTGGCCAAAAAAATGAAAGGATGCCTTTGGATCAAGTTTTGGCTCCGCTCAAATTGAGTTAACCGTTTGATGTTTAGCCAATAGATATATCAATACAACTTTTTTTAAAATATACCAATTTCAGAGCATCTTTACTTTTCTTTTCTTTTCTGGGCGCTTATTTTACACCATAAAACTTGAGGAATAGCTAAGCTGAAATAGATTTTTTTTTTCGAAAACGACCTCTCCCTTTGTGCAGTCAAATTCCCAAGAAGTTGAATGAATTCAAAAACTTTTTTATTCCAAAATGTAGAGGAGATCTTGAGCTTTCGAATGATATATAACACTCATATAAATCTGTTCGATATCTTGAGAAATTAACAAAATAGTAAAAAACGCGCATTCATAACTGGACAACCCAATAGTTCTGTGCCCAGTACCTAAGGATCTAAAAACAAAACAACTTTCGCTGTGACTACAGAAACTCTTTGCGTAACCCACCGATCAGCAACAAAAATATCGAAAGAAACCGCATCTCCAGCGCCGACTTCCTGGTCGATAGAGTGCCTTTGTTTCGAATCCAAGAAAGCGCTCCTCAAAAAGGCGCTTATCTCCAGATAGACTCCAGATAGACTCTGCGAACCGCCACACACATAACGACTCCTATCTTTGCAACCAAACTTCATATAATCAGCGAAACAAACCGAAATTTTGCTTATCACTTCATACTTCCTACAGCGATGGATCCTTAGCGATGGATCCTTAGCGATGGATAGTGAGCAAGAAAGGTTTTTTTTGAGAGTTGTTCGATGAACTGTCAAAGTTTCTTTTCTTTTTCATTTGATTTCATTTAAACAGAAGAAATTGCGTGATAATACTCATTATTTTTTTCGCTTTTTAGGTAATGAAAGAGGCCATATGATGATTGGTGCAAGGTTGATAAACGAAAAAAATCTTTTCTCCAAAGAATTTGTCATTTTCTGTCATTTTCTGTTTTTGTTATGTCAATTTATCCATTTGACGCAACCCTAATATTCCTCTAGCACCAATAAATCGGGTGATGATTTTGCCAGAAGTGCTGATGGTGGTACAATCTAGAGCCTTCGGGGATAAAGCCATTAATCGACGCACATGAACGCTTCTTCTCCACAAGATTTTGTTGATGGGGATCTAGAAATAGACAAATCACACTTGGCATTTCCCTCGTTAGCAAATAAATCTACAGGGTGTTCCAAAACAAAAGACAGTTTAGCTGCCAGTGAGCCTGCTAGTGAGCCTGCTAGTGAGCTGCTAGTGAACCTGCTAGTGAGCTGCTAGTGAGCTGCTAGTGAGCCTGCTAGTGAGCCTGCTAGTGAGCCTGCTAGTGAGTTGCCAGTGAGCTTGCTAGTGAGTTGCTAGTGAGCCTGCTAGTGAGCTGCTTTTTCTCAGAATTTCGAATGGCTTCTGGTGGCTTTTGTGATGCCCAAATGAATATTTCTAGTGGGCAAATTTTTGATCTTTTTTTCACTTTTCCCGATTTCATGATTCCGCTATACATGAATTTTCTGAGCCACCATGATCACCACCACCATCAGATTTTTGCCAAACTTTGTACTGGGATCGTGGTGCATAATAAACGCTATTATTAAGTTGAGGAAAAGTTCTGACTCTGACTCAGCTGCGAAAAATTTGAGCATTTTCTGAATAGTCACCGATTCGAGTCATTTGAAGAAGTTGAAGAAGCTTGCTAAGAGTTCTTTGATTCAAAACCGAAGAAGTGATGCATCGAGCAGATCCGAAAGTTTGAAGATCGATGAGAAAGTCGTAGATAATGATGGGCTATACTTTGAGGAATAATTGTTGTTATTTTTGTTGTTAAAGTGCGCATAGTCAAGGCTTTTTCCTCAACCTCAACCTCAACTCAATAAATACAAATTTTAACCATGCACTTTATCGATCAGCGTTTCTTTTTTACTAATCAGTTAGTTAACCATTATGCTTTGTGTTCAGGAAAGTCAATGATCAAATACTTCTCGTAGGCGGCTGTTTAGTCTGTAGTTTTCTGTCTTGCAAACCAATAAAATGCATTGAAGCTGAGTGTATTGTGCGCCTTTTTTGCAGATCTGTAGAGAGAGCAGCTTATTTTTGTCAATCCAACAAAAGAGTGAAGCCGAGTTTTTCACGCGTGGGAGTCTATTCCTGAATGGCCAACAGTTAACCAGTCTTCAAACTTCATTCCGAACAATGGAAAGAATACAGAATGGGTTCATCCACTTCCTATATAAATTCCATGAGAAATGAATATTTGTATTGGACTTTTGGTCTCTTCTCCTTCTTCGACTCCACACAAACGATGAAACTTCTTCTCTGTATTACTCTCGTCGTGGCTGGTAAGTAAATATATATAACGGCGTTATACAGAGCACAGATTAGTTAATAAAATTTAGCTGTCCTTGTCAAACAAGGTTCAGTTGACCTTGTGAAACGAGGTTTAGCTGACCTTGTTCCATTTTTTTCAGTTGCCTCGGCTTCAGTCTCAATGGCCTTCTCTGGAACTGTACAAACCTATATCCTAGCCGTAAGTTTACAATTAACAGAAAACATTTTACTTTTACAATTAACAGAGAACATTTTACTCTTAACAGAGAACATTTTACTATTTTAGAAGTTCAACAATCTCCGCTCCCGTATGGCTAAAGGAATTGAGCCGTGGGGCCATTTGGGCACCCAGGCGGTCAGTTTTAAACCATAAACATAGAGTTCTTTTAAATAGAAGTTAATTAATCTTTTTAAAGAAGTCAATTTTCAGCCAGGATCTCCAACTCCCCCAAAGTACTATCCGAGATCGAAGAGAACCTATAAACTGGTAAAAAACAGTTTCTCCTAAATATCTAAATTGATCTTTACAGGTTTGGAGTGACGCGTTGGCAATGGCTGCCAAGAAACGTTTGGATTCGTTAGCCAACGGAGCGATGACCGGCACAGTGGCAGCCACTGTTGGAGAGATCAGCGTTGGAATTGATTCGTGGCTCGACAACTTCAACGATGTCCCACCCCGAAATCCATTTGTTGGTTTTAAGAAGAAATCTCAGCTCATCTAATGTATGTAAATCTGTAAATACTGTAATAGTACCCCACCCGCCTCGTACAGTCGCGTAGTCGCAAAAGTTTTTTAGTTTTTCATTTTTTTCAAAGCGCCCGTACTTTCAAAAAATGCGTCTTTGGTATCAAAAAATAGCCCTGAATTTCAGCTATTTTTTGATACCTAAGAGCGCATTGTAACATAAACCAGTGTCAAGAAAAACGCGTTCAAAGCTAGACTACGCAACACTCCGGACCGTCATCTATGGGGTGGGTGACTATTACAGTATTTACGGTATGTAAATAACTAATTCATGCGATGATGATGACGAACTAAATACATCAACCCGTCAACCGAAACTCGTCAACCGAAATCTTTAACGCGTTGAGTCGCTGAGAAATCGCTATCATGGCTTAAAAATCCCTAATACTAGTGTTTTCTTTAATCGAGACTTATTTGTTTCAGTTGATATCGCCTGGGAGAACAGCTGGTACGGTTTTGTGCAGGACATCGGCCTCCCATGGATTGCATACAAGAAAAGTCAAAGCGACAGCATCAACATGGCCTATCAGGTAATGCTTGGAAAAGATTTGGGTATTGAAATTGAAGTTTGTTCTAGCAAGGAAATGCCAACCGGGTTCGGGTAGCTAAATGTGCCGACTTATTTGTATCAAACGTGTACTAGCCGACGCAGAATTTAGCGCTGATTCCGAATCCGTTTTCCGTTTCTGCTAAATAGCACTCTGTCAAAAGTTACAAGCATGCAATGTATGGAAGTTTTGTATGGAAATTAGCCCTCGAGATTTTCAAAATCATCCCTGGAGTTTATAAGCAGATTTCCCAGGTGCAGGACTCTTCGCGGCATTGATGAAAATATGAAAATTCGTGAAATGAGCGAGTTTCATTCGAGACTTCAAACGATTTTTGTTTCAAATTTTCAAATTCAATTTGTTTTTCCCTGTGAGGATACAAATAAATGAAATCCAAACCTTTGCATGCTTATAACTTTTGACAGAATACTATTTAGCAAAAACGGAAAGCAGATTCGGAATTAGCGCAAAATTCTCTGCCGGCCAGTATATCGCAGGTGCCATTTGACCACCACAACCGGTTGGCAGTTGAAGTCCAATTGACTTACAATCAATTGGACTTACTCACAATAAATTGGACTTCAACTTTTCAGTTTATGGCCGGAAATGTGCAAAAGATCGCGTGTGTTTACCGGAATGAGAGCGCCCATTTCGCCGTGCTTTGTCAGATGACACCAAAGTAAGTGAATCTGTTAATTTACTCGCATTTTAACAAGGGAGAGAGAAAGCAACTAAATTATAGCTTGGTGTGATGAAAAGCTGGGCTTTACTGACTTTTATATTCAATCGTTCTTTCGCATTTGAGCAAACTGTCTTTCCAGAGGATTGGCTGCTAATGTGGCCATCTATCCACCGGGCGCAGTCTGCTCTGCTTGCTCCAATGCCACCGCTCCGTGCAACAAGGCCACTGGTCTCTGTGTTCCCAAGTAAACATCGAACTGTGGAACAAGGCACTTCCGAAATAAATCATTCTCAGAAATAAATGCATTGTTGCAAAGATATTTATGAAAAAAACAAAAGGTTCTTTTTTTCCTTCTTTTTCATTTTTCTTTCCGTTATAAATCCGCCAAATTAGCATCCTTTCATTAAAATGAACAAGGAAAACCACCGAAAATTCATTCTTTTGCTATTTCCTGACGGCAGATTCATGTTTCGCCTACCGACTACCGATGCCGATGCAACGAATCTTTCAACGACGCCGCATCTTGCTTACACATGCGCCAATCCTCCACATTATGAAGCTATCGCTAAATCAAAATCCCCAATAGAGATGTGACAAAACGTCGTGCCGTACAGCGATCGGCTCATGTTGGCTCATGGATCGAGGCACCAAAACTCCGTTTCTCACAATCCTACGATTCATCTATGGATGGACTCAACAGTGGACCTCGATCGACTATTGTGCGAAAGAATTAGAGATGAATAACAACACCGCGGTCGACTTCAACAACTACATGAGGGATCTTTGCGTGGAATATCTGGTGAACAAGCTGCACGGAGAAATTGGAAGACCCAGTCGACGCGTCGAGGTGGATGAGTGTCTCTTCTCGAAGGGAAAGGCGAATGTGAGCTGCATCTTGCTTACTACTTGCACATGCGTCTATGGGATCTGCCAAATGAAGAAACAAGAAGTATCGCGGCACGGCACGTCATGTCCTATTGAGCTACCTCGCTGGATTCATGATCCGACAAGAAGTGGGAAAGAACGATTTCTACGAATGGATGTTGAAAGAAATTGATGCGGCATGAATTACTCATTCATCTTATTTTGATGTTTTTTATTTTATTTTGATTAAATTGATCGATTTTTGATGATTAAATGATTAAATTTTGCGGATGTATTGGGTTGGTGAATTGAAAACTGCGGGCTATTGTCATATGTCAAAGTTTGAGCACTTTCTTCAAAAGAAACCCATTTTGGTGTCAATGGAAAAAAAAAAGAAAAAAAAGATCGAAAAATAAAACACGACAAAAGATTGAAAAATTCTTTGTGGCGGGGTCGTTTTATTGCGTCGGGTTACGGTAGTTTCCGACGTTTGGCGCGGAAACGTCTGAAACGCAAACTGTACGGTGGACGGTCCGAAAGGCATCTGTCGTCAGAATTTTATTATTTCAAGAGAGAATTCCTTTAAATTGATTTAAAGTAAAATGAAATTAAACCCAATTTGTTTAATTACTTTTTTGATTATTATTTTTAATTTATTGGGTTGGTGAATTGAAAACTGCCGGCTATTGTCATATGTGACAGTTTGAGCACTTTCTTCAAAAGGAACCCATTTTGGTGTCAATGGAAAAGTTGTAGAGAATTAAAAATCAAGCTTATATCCAAATTTTCAGAGCGATTCAAAAACTGGTTTTCAAGAAATGCGAAATTTACGAATTTTCACAAAACTTGCATTTCACAAAACATTTTAAGCGAAACTACTAAGTGTATCTTTTTGAAAATTTGGCTATAAGCCTAATTTTCGATTCTCTACAACTTTTCTATTGACACCAAAATGGGTTTCTTTTGAAGAAAGTGCTCAAACTGGGATCTCCAGTCCTCTTTCGTAGTAGGATTTTGGTTTGTGTGTGAGACAAGTGTGGACTGGAGGACTGGAAAAATTAAGGACTGGAGATGTCCCAGTTTGAGCACTTTCTTCAAAAGAAACCCATTTTAGTGTCAATGGAAAAGTTGTAGAGAATCGAAAATGAAGCTTATATCCAAATTTTCAGAACGATTCAAAAACTCGAAAAAACTTTATTAGTGCGTTAAAAAAAGACACAACAAAAAGGGAAATTCATTACAAATGGGACACGGCAGTTTGAAATAGCCAAACGAGCAAATTTATGTAATTTTCTTATGCAAGGAGACACGGGGGACGTCTCTTGCAGACAGCATAGGAGCGAGCCACTTCACGGTTTGGAGGCACATACCAGGTGCCTGGTGGGCACGCTGCGATACAATCGTAGCTGACTATCTGGAAATTTTCTCGTTATTCCCGGGAATTCGAAGCTGCTAATGAGCCTGCTAGTGAGCTGCTAGTGTGCCTGCTAATGAGCCCCAACAAATAATTGTTCGATTACAAATGGTCACCTAATTTTTTAATCGAATAATGCTTAAACTTCAAATAAAGCACATTTCTGTGCGCTTTATTTGAACTGCGCTTTCTTTGCAGTTAAAAAGTGAATATTTGATTACTTGGCTAAATATCTTTAAGGTTTTGTTAATGCTAGACATGCTAGACAGAATGAAACAAAAAACAATTCTGCAGGGTGTTTCAAAATTATGGAACTGATTCTGTTTTGATAGTTTTATCTTTTTTATCTCGTTCTTTTTCTTATTGATGACTCTTTTGTATTGGTTTTTTGGATTAGTATTGGTTTTTTGGATTAATATTGGTTTTTTGGATTAGTATTGGTTTTCAGGATGAAATCACAATTGGATTTGCCAACAGCCAGGCCAACAGAAACCTGGTTTGACATCGAGCAAACTCATAACCATCAAAACGACAGGACTTAGTCAAAGGACCCACTCTTGCTTGATTAGCGTGTTATCTCACGGCTATCTCATTTCTTGAAAATTAACAAAAAGATCAATAATCGAATTTTGCATAATTTTGGGACAACCTGTACTTTAAAACAAGAAACAAATTGGATTTTTGTACGTTTGTATTTAAAGGCAAAAGCTACAGCAATTTCAGCTATTGAAGCTAGCTTTTAGCTATTCTGCTTTCTAGTAAGCGTATTTTTTTTGAGAGAAACCCAATCCAAAGCTGACTGACCACAAGCATGCAATCCGGCTCAGAGCAGATACCAATACAGTTTGTCGAGTTTAGCCCGAAATAGTCCATCGAAGAGCCATCGCTCCAGACAAGCTCCCCGTTCTCCTAAAAAACGAAATGTTTCACCTTTCGAAGCTCAAAAAGCTAGATTCCTTGGCATATTTGGTTGCCAAGAAATCTTTGTCTGTTGGATTAGAAAAGATAAAAAAGGGAGCAACTTTTAAACCGACCTTATATCCACCAGTTATATAGATTCCAGGGTAACCCCGATCGTCTCTTTGGCAACCGGAAAGACAGCAGAGACCTGGAAATGCTGAAAATTTAACACATTCGCGAAGAAGCCATTTTTTTTTGCTTAACTGGTAATTCGGACGAGAGAATTCTATGCTAGTTGATCTGAAAATTGACTCTTGCGTAGTTTCCGGATATTTTCAACGAGTCGCCAACTTTGTAGGCCTGTAACTTCTTCCAGAGATAATATTTTTGTCAACTTTTTATAGCATTTTACAGAGAACATTTCAGGCTTTCAATCGATACCAAATAGAGCTTGACTGGATTTTTCGTTCTTATGCAAACCAGGCGACACGACATCCGAGTTAGATAGGCCTCATTTGCTTAGAGTTTGCTTTGATTTTCTTGAACTGGTTTATCCAATCAACCTCTATTTGGTATCGTTTGAACGCCTGAAATGTCCTCTGTACAATGCTATAAAAAGTTAACAAAAATATAATCTCTGGGCAAAGTTATAGGCCTTCAAAGTTGGCGACTTGTTGAAAAAAAACCGGATTTTTTTCAAAATTCTTTCAAAATACCCGGAAACAACACAAGAGTCTGAAAATTTTTCTCCGGGGTTTTTTTTGGGTGAAGATTCGAATCCGGTTTTAGTTTTCAACTACAGTAACCCCAACTACAGTACAGTAAGCCGCGCGAACATCAAAATTTTTGATCGTTTTGCACAATTCAAAGTCAAAAATTCCGGAATAACCGGGATTTTTTTCACAAGAAAATGAATAACTTTATTATTTTTGATCTCACTTTCATTTCATTTTTTTAATAGAAGAGATCTCAGAGGATACTTTCATATCAAAGCAAAAAAATCACTCAAATATTGGGTTGTCCAGTTATGAATGCGCGTTTTTTACTATTTTGTTAATTTCTCAAGATATCGAACAGATTTATATGAGTGTTATATATCATTCGAAAGCTCAAGATCTCCTCTACATTTTGGAATAAAAAAGTTTTTGAATTCATTCAACTTCTTGGGAATTTGACTGCACAAAGGGAGAGGTCGTTTTCGAAAAAAAAAAATCTATTTCAGCTTAGCTATTCCTCAAGTTTTATGGTGTAAAATAAGCGCCCAGAAAAGAAAAGAAAAGTAAAGATGCTCTGAAATTGGTATATTTTAAAAAAGTTGTATTGATATATCTATTGGCTAAACATCAAACGGTTAACTCAATTTGAGCGGAGCCAAAACTTGATCCAAAGGCATCCTTTCATTTTTTTGGCCACCTCTTCTTCTGTGCAGTCAATTTGCCCAAAAGCTGAACAAATTCAAAAGCTTTTTATATCAAAATGTAGAGGAGATCTTCAGCTTTCGAATAAAACTCATTTATATCTTTTTCTTGATTTCGGTATCTTGAGAAATTTACAAAATAGTAAAAAACGCGCATTCACAACTGGACAACCCAATATTTTGTAAATACCATATTCTCTCTAATAGTAGTGCACTCTTTAATAGTATTGCGGTCCGAGAGGGGGTTGAAAAAATAGTAGTGCACCCTCGAAAATTTGAATTTCTGGTGCTTCTTTTTCATCTAAACCTTTTTGAGTTTATGTTTTTGTGACATTCTAAAGCTATTGAAGCAACCAAAAGTGAGGCTTTTTTTATTCATTTATTAAACTAAAAACTTTACAGCATCGTCGCTTTGTCATTGATTTAGTCAAAACTTTGAAAATCCTCCGTTGTAAACAGATTAGCCCTTTGTTTATAGACTTTTTCAAATATAAACCGCGGTCAGGGCCCAGAAGTGGCTCATTCCTTTTGCAAATTCCCTTTGCTTCCAATGCCTCTTTATCAAATTCATTTCCCGTTAGAGCCGCTAGATTATGGAACTTGCTCCCAAACGACATACGAGAAATTCAGTCGCTTTTCATATTCAAGAAACGTATCGATCCTTTAGATCTAGTGGCTCTTTGCCGTAAGTAATTGGCTTATTGATTTCAGTATGTATTGTATGATTAAGTATCACTGTGCATTTCTCTATCATTTCTTTCACTTTATCGTTTGAATAAAGTATTATTATTATTTATTTAACTATTTTACACATGAAAAAGTTAGCAAAAAAATCTAAAATTGTTGTGTAAAGTGCAAAAACATCTTTTTTTTTTTTGTTTGTCAAGACACAAATTGTCAACTCGCCGGCCCACAACTGTATGTCAAAAGGAGCCAAAGGTGTACGTGAAAGAATTGCAAGAATTTTTGGAACAAATCTTATATCTGTCTTACTTTGGTAAATGATAAAACTCTTTAATAGTAGTGCACTCTCTAATAGTGTTGCGGTTTAGGAGGGGGTTTAAAAAAATAGTAGTGCGCACTACTACAGTCGAACCTCTCTGTAACGTAACTCACGGGACGGCTATAGCTTACGTTATATAGAGGTTTACGTTATCTAGAGTGCCGTTTTATATAGCTTAACGTCGGCCGGGACCGGTCACGCCTTACGTTATAGAGAGGTTTACGTTATATCGAGGTTCGTTATAGAGAGGTTCGACTGTATTAGAGAAAATACGGTATTCATAACTGGACTTTCCCGATAGGAAAAAAGTTTCTTCAATGTCAAATAAAGTTGTCAAACTCCTCAAAATCGTCTAGACTTACACTCTTATTTCGAGTTACGGTTACTTGCGGTTACTGTAGGTTAAAACAAACACTAGCTTCGATTTCCCCGACCCCGAAAACCCCGATAAACAAATTTTGAGCTTAATCTGTTCATAAATTCGAGCTAAATTTTGATGTGACCCACTGGTGGGGGTCAGGACGTCACGCATTTGTTAAAACATTAAAAAACAAAAAAAAGGCAAATCCTTTTTTCTGTTCATCTTCAAAATCTCTCAATTCTCAACTCACTCTGCACAAAGTTGTTTTCAGCTTCACTGTGAATCGATACAAGATGACCCGACTCGGCCACACAAGCCGCCTCAGCCGCTGTCCAGGGCGTATCATTGAGAACCTAAACAGAACAGAAATAGCCAATGATCAATGCTTTCCGCTCACTTTATATTCATAGCCCGTAGCTGGGAAATATTGATATCCTTCCTGGCATTTGTACAACGGTTGATCCGCAGCTGAATAATTAATATAATTTTGAATAATTAAGCGATGCACGATAAAGCTTTAACATGATGATGATCATGTTAAATCTGATTTTTTTTGTTTTGTTTTTGTTTTTTGTTTCAGATTTGGTTTAGCTTTGGTTCAGATTT
Source organism: Mesorhabditis belari (assembly GCA_958450365.1). Lineage (NCBI taxonomy): Eukaryota > Metazoa > Nematoda > Chromadorea > Rhabditida > Rhabditidae > Mesorhabditis > Mesorhabditis belari. The sequence goes on along the minus strand of CAUEEP010000937.1, from coordinate 2,090,269 downwards.
AGTTCAATTTTGTTTCAGATTTTTAATGAACCTGCTACAGTGCACTGAAGAGGTACGCTGGGGGTAACGCAAGGTGTTGTCGGGGTTGTCGTTGGAGTAGTGGCTGAAATTGGAGCGTCAGCTTTCTTGAAGAATCTTGAAGAAAACGAGAAAAACTTACTTGGAGTGCTTGTTTTGGCGGTTGTCTTCGCTGTAACTTTTGTCGTCGTCTTAGTCGTCGTCTTCTTCGTCGTCTTCTTCGTTGTCGTCTTCTTCATTGTAGTTGGTGGCTTAGTGGTAGCCTCGGTCGTCGTCTTCTTCGTTGTTATCGGTGTAGGCTTCTTTGTGGTGATTGTCGGCGCTTTAGTTGTTGTCTTTGTTGTTGTGGTTGTTGTTGTCTTTTTGGTTGTGATCAGATTAGGTACAATACAAGTCGGTGTCACATAATCATCATCCCTTGTCACATTACCACAAACATAAATCTCCAAGGCGACGTTTTTCCACTAAAATCAACCAGTAAAAGGTTTCAATCTGTATCAACAACCTTTTTATATCCAGTCGCACATGTAGATTGACCGAATTCACAAATTTTCGCCGGGCAGGGAACCGAGCGAGTGGTAGAGCCACTAAATAGAGCAATGGTTGAAATGGCTGAACCACTAATGGTTGAAAAGCTATTTTTTACTAACTTGATTGGCAACTTGAACATGGCAGACTATTGAAATGGGCACAATTTGGAGACGATCAAACAATTACCCTCAACCCATACCCAAGAATCGCCTCCCACCCTAGATCCAAGAATTACCCCCCACTTGGGGGCTATTCTAGAGTAAACAATAACCGCTCACCACCCAAGAATCGCCTTTCATGTGGAAGGTGATTCTAGTGTTGATTCATACCCAAGAATTACCTCCCCCTAGCTTTAGAATGTTCTCAACGCTCAAAACAGTGACCGATGTGGAAAATGCTTTCAATTCGAAGGTGGAGTGCGTGCGGATGCCTACAGAAATCGTAAAAATGACTGCCAGAAACGACAACACAGAAACTGTGCTGAAATACCCTTTAAATTTTAGCGTAAAATGCAAATTGGCCCCTATAGCGCGATGGATAGCACGCTCGCCAGCCGCTCATCAAGCTCACACAACCCGGGTTCGACCCCGCCTGTTCTCAACGCTCAAAACAGTGACCGATGTGGAAAATGCTTTCAATTCGGAGGTAGAGTGCGTGCGGATGCGTCCAGAAATCTCCAGAAATCGATCGTAGTGCGTGCACAGACTGACAGAGATTATCTTTTTATATAGTAGAGACTCCACCATAGAATCTTACCAAAATTTGTCAGTAGCTTTTTAATTTAACCCTAGGATATGCTGTATAATTTTCGGAAAATTCTATGGTGTAATTTTTGAAAAAACTGCCTTTCAATAGTGACCAGTTGCCAATAGTTTCAAGTTGCCAAGCCAATAATATTGAAAGATCGAATTCTAGGCCACCCACCTACACGAACATCCCTTACTATCCGATGTGCAGATCCTCGTTTGACTCTTTCGTCCCTTTAAACCACAAGTCTTCGTACAAGTCGAACTGTCTTTCCAATTCGACCAGAAACCGTTAGCAGGGCATTTTGTGCAGGTTGGTAGTGAGTGAACAGCAACAGAACCTAAATAATGTATGCAGAACTTAAATAATGTATGCGTAGACTGTGTGTAGACATGATAGATATTCTTATTCATAAAATCAGCTAAAAAGCAGCTTCACAAGGGAATGGTTCAAAGTTAAGGTAAAAGATTGGATCAGCATAGTGATAGAAAAGGTATGGGGCATGGGGAATCCGATGCTGTATCGTTTTTGCTTAAACCCTCGAAAAACACGTTCAAATTTGGGTACTTTCGGTTTATAACGGTTCCGAAATCTCGACCTCTTTCGCATTCTTAAACTGGCAATTCGCAAGGGAATGTTGCATCGATCTGAAGAGGTGAAAATCAGATGGTGATAAGTCTGGACTATATGGTGCATGCGGTAAGATCTTCCATCTTGATTCCTCTAACTCTATAGAAGAAGCTTTCGTTGTTTGAGCTGGCGCGTTGTCACGGAGAAAATTGACAGTCGAGTATTAACAGTAATTAACAGTATTTGAACCCTTTTGACGCAAAATTTGGTCAACCTTCTTGAGCTGTTGAATCAAACAAGATGAAACAAATGTTTGGCTCTAATAATTCGAAATAAACAAGCCCGTTGATATTCCGCCAGCAATTCCACCAGCAATGCGGTAAGATCTTCAATCTTGATTCCTTTAACTCCATGGTAAGTGTGCGCGCTCTTAATCCTACTTTCCTTTTCGCCCACAGGTTCGGATTCGCGAAAAACTTTTTGCTTTCTTTTACAAAACATTTGAAACTTACTTTTTATGAACTTTGAAGTTTACATTGAGAATTATTTTATATATAGAACACTCTAATGAACATAAAGAAACGAATGCGAATGAAAGGATTTAATTGTTAATGAAAGGAATGAAAGGGTTTAATTGTTAATGAAAGGAATGAAAAGATTTAATTGTTAATGAAAGGAATGAAAGGATTCAATTGTTAATGAAAGGAATGAAAGGATTTATTGGGTTGGGGAGAATGAGTCGGCGCCGAACTTTAAAGGGACTTTTTGCACACATAAAGCCTTCTTTAAACATACGTTTGGTTTCATCAAAAGGATCCACTATTTCTCTACAAAATCACTTTTGAGAGATTCCACAAAGCTTTTCTTTCGTGGAGTTTATGAACTTCCAAACGCAGCTGGTTAAAATGGCAAAGAGTCCGACTCATCATTTGAACAGTTTCTTTCACATAAACCTTCTTTGGTGTTTATATAAAAAAGATAGAGCACATTCAATTACTTAAGTTGCCAAATTTGCAGGAAGATCCCACCAATGGTTTTTTCTAGATCACAGTTTGTAGTTTTTGTGAAAAAATGGCTTTTTCTTGAGCGGAGGCGCTGTTTGAATTTTCTTTTAAATGTGATTTTGTAGAGAATTAGTTAACCATTCTACTGATATCAAACGCATATTATTTGACGAAGTCGAATAGAAGTTTTAGACATTTTTTTCATTTTCGGCGCCGACTCATTCTCCCCAACCCAATAATTGTTAATAAAAGGAATGAAAGGGTTTAATTGTTAATGAAAGGAATGAAAGGATTTAATTGTTAATGAAAGGAATAAAAGGATTCAATTATTAAACCATTGCTTTACTAGGTTGATGCAAAGGAATTTCAAAGAAAGTGGTAAAGCAGAAACAGATTTCACAGAAACATTAAACATTAGCGGGCAAAGGTTGTACTCGGGTACTTAGCTTAGCTCGAGTAACATTACTCTATATTTAACCATATTGCCTCAGACTATAGAAGGCAAGCTTGGCTTCCTGGGATAGGAATCTAAGATAGGAATCCCAGGAAGAAATCTGGGATAGAAATCCCAGAAAACCAAGCTTTTTTTTATTATAAAAATACATAATTAGTTTTGAAAATACTTACTAAAAGCGAGCGCCAGAAATCCAAGAGTTGAATATCTCATTTTTCTGATTGTTGACACTGGATGTGATCATAAGTCTTTTATACAAAAAATCGGGAAGTTTAAAAATGGCTTCAAACATACAAATCATTCAAATCATTCAAATCATTTTAATTTCTGGGTTCAAAGTTTTAAAATCTCTGCAGGGAGCCGCTTTCATTGTACCTTCTGGGATGACACAATGAATAACAAATAGAATCAGATGGCTAGCTTTTGAAATCTCCACAATACATTCGATTTAAAAAAGAGAACGGATTTTAATAAAGTCTACTGCTTGGTTCCTTTTTGTGAGATTTTTTTGGGAAAAGCGTTTATTGTACCAAAAGTATATCGGATTTTGTCATTTCTTTTATCCGAAAACTAGACAATTTTCATAGTGCATGCTCTGAAATGATTTGAATTGTGTAAAGTATTTCAATACTGTCAGCTCCGAGCTTTTAGCTTAGATATACACTACTGGACAATGAAATATCATTTGAAAAAAGATCGTCACTTTCGCGCGTCTGTAACTCCATTGTCTTTACCGTATTTCTAAATATTAATATTACCATTGTGTAGCCCTTGAAAAGAGCTTTCAGAAAATGTATAACACTAATAGTTTAAACTCAAAGACAACGGAGTTACAGACGCGCGAAAGTGACGATCGTTTTTCAAATATGATATTTCATTGTCCAGTACTGTACCGTCAGCTCTGAGCTTTTAGCTTAGATATACTGTCAGCTCTGAGCTCTTAGCTTAGATATACTCTCAGCTCCGAGCTCTTAGCTTAGATATACTGTCAGCTCCGAGCTCTTAGCTTAGATATACTGTCAGCTCTGAGCTCTTAGCTTAGATATACTGTCAGCTCTGAGCTCTTAGCTTAGATATACTGTCAGCTCTGAGCTCTTAGCTTAGATATACTGTCAGCTCTGAGCTCTTAGCTTAGATATACTCTCAGCTCCGAGCTCTTAGCTTAGATATACTGTCAGCTCCGAGCTCTTAGCTTAGATATACTGTCAGCTCTGAGCTCTTAGCTTAGATATACTGTCAGCTCTGAGCTCTTAGCTTAGATATACTGTCAGCTCTGAGCTCTTAGCTTAGATATACTGTCAGCTCTGAGCTCTTAGCTTAGATATACTGTCAGCTCTGAGCTCTTAGCTTAGATATACTGTCAGCTTAGAGCCAAACTGATACTTTAGTTACTATTATTATTATTGAATGATTTGTCTATTCTTATGTAAATGTGATCTCCTCGATTTCCTGTTACAAAACCTCGATTTTTGCTGTTTTTTAAGAAGTGTTTTTTCCACCATTACTACTATTTTCAACTTGAACTTGAAAATAGTAGTAATGGTGGAAAAAGTGTCTAAAAAGACTTTTTTTTCCATTTTTACATCAGATTCAAGTTCAAGTTAACTAAAAGAAGATCTTAGCTAATAATTGAAATCAACAGCCAGCTCGATTTACAACAGCCAGCTGGATTTGCAACACAATAATCTAGGGCGAACCTCTATTTCACTTTCGGCGATATCACTCTTAACTCAAAAACTAGGATACTTGCAAATTCAAGGTGTCAGCTCCGAGCCAAACTGATATTTTAGTTACGATTATTGTTATTGAATGATTTGTCTATTCTTATGTAAATGTGATCTTCCCTGTGCTTATCCCTTTCATCGCCGAGAAGGGGCGATGAAAGGGATTGCCTTGGGATTGCCTAGGAGGACAAGTGAGGCTCTCACTTGGAGTCCCCCTTCCCCTTTCCCTTTGTAATCTATTCGTCTTATTATACTACTGTAAATAAAGATACATATCTTCCGGGTCTATGCAACTGCAGTTCAGGTCGGTCATTGGAGGAGTTGAGTTGGAGGAGTTGAGTTGGAGGAGTTGTGTTGGAGCAGTTGTGTTGGAGGAGTTGAGTTGGAGGAGTTGTGTTGGAGGAGTTGAGTTGGAGGAGTTGTGTTGGAGGAGTTGTGTTGGAGGAGTTGAGTCGGGTTGTCGGGGTGTTAGAGATGGCAGGATATCAAAAGGGGTTCACTCTCTTCAACTTCACTCTCTTCAACTTCACTCTCTTCAACTTCACTCTCTTTAACTTCACTCTCTTCAACTTCACTCTCTTTAACTTCACTCTCTTTAACTTCACTCTCTTAACCCAAATTCTAGTCCATATTCGTTTACTCCCAGAATAATACCTCCATATATTAGTTAGGTTGTATTACAGAAAAGATCAAAAGTGTGCAGCTAGGAGCACTGTAATTGGGATGGGCTCCTCTAGTTGGACTGTCATTATGAAGCATTTGTGAAGGGTGGGGCAGGATTATAGCGACAAGCGGCTCCACGCGTTTATGGGGTCATTGAATCGCAGTTTTACGACTGCATGTTGTCCTTTTTATGTTTTTCTCTTTTCTTAGACTTATTGTAACTCTTTTACGCATTTAAATTATATTTTAACAGGATGGTTGCAAAATCGCTTCATCGACAATCTATCATCGCTTTACATCAGCAAGGTATTTCGGCGATCGACATCTCCAAGCGTTTGAATGTTCACCGGAGTGTTGTTTATCGTGCCATCACTCGGTTTAAATCGTTAGGAACAAGTAATGATCGTCCAGGACGAGGTGGACGCCCAACAGCGATGGTTTGTATCAAAACCGAAGATTGTTTTACGAGAGTGGCATTCGATATCTATCAATAAAATGGGCAAAAATCATAGAAAATAATGGCAAATATCTCGAAATATCTTTAAATAATTGAAATAATTCATCCTTTTTCAGACAATAGACAAAGATTTTTATAATCTCTTCATTAAAACACTCATGGCGAGCGCTTTCTCTTGCAAACTCCATAAGAAATCATTCGGCTGTTGAACCAGGCGTTCCAATCCCAAATCCCCTGCTGCGCACAGCCACCATCACATTCGAAGTTTAGAATCTAAAAATGCAAATGTTGCAAATGTTATTTTGGAAAGGGTAACGGTAGAGTAATGTAGATAAATACCAAAAGAAAATCCCCATCTTCGTGATCGTCGATACATGAATCGTGTTGATAATCAAATGGGCTCCCGTCAGTCCAAACCAAATTTTGACCAACCTCAAATTGACCAAACCTCAAATTTGACACAATACAAATTTAAATATTATTCTATAAAGGTAAAGTTCTATAAAGCTGTTCTATAAAGCTAAAGCTCTATAAAGGTAAATTTCTATAGAACTAAAGTTCTATAAAGCTAAAGTTCTATAGAGCTAAAGTTCTATAAAGCTAGTTCTATAAAGCTAAAGTTCTCTAAAGGTAAAGCTCTATAAAGCTAAAGTTCTATAAAGCTAAAGTTCTATAAAGCTAAAGTTCTCTAAAGCCTAGCTCTATAAAGCCAAAGTTCTCTAAAGCTAAAGTTCTATAAGGCTGTTCTATAAAGCTAAAGCTTTTAATACATGTTTTCCCCCGGTGATGTAGGCGCCATAATATTTCCCCGTGTGATCGTGGCCACATCCAGATGGACAACAAAGGCCTGAAAATAGCTGTCAAACAAAATAGCTGTTAAGCAAAATAGATGTTAAATAAATTCTTTTCATATAAAACAAAATCATTAGACTCACTTGAGATGAAATCGTTCTCTTCAGCACTGTGAATCGATGCTAAATGAGCCCCTTGGCTCACACAATACGATTCAGCATCCGCGAAAGTTTTATCCATCACAATCTGAGGCACTCTTTCAATTATATAATCTTTTCTTGATTATTCGTAATATTTGTGACGTACCAAATATTCGTATCCGTTATTCGGAAAATATTGCCAACCCTGATTGCACGTGTATGGAAGCTGCTGTTGGACTGAAAAATTAGGACTTGAACTGCTTGAACTGTTTGAATTGCTTGAATTGCTTAAACTTTTACAAGAAAACATTCCCCCACTTGGCAAACAAGTCAACCCTCGTTCACTTGTTGTACTCTGAACGATTTGCGTTGTTTGGCTATCGGTTGGCGTTGGAGAGGGAAGCGGTTGAGCCCCACAAACATAGGGAAACAATCCAGCCGTACACGAGGTGAGCTTCCAGAGTAAATCTTGTTGATCCAAATAGACACAACCACCGGTGTTGCCTGGAATATTTTTTCTTCACTGGGTACAGGGTGGTTTCGAAATTATTCATCAAATTGTTCAAAGTCAAAGCTTTGATATTAAGCAGAATAAATACTTACAGAGCTACAGTACCGGGCAGAATAATATCAACCGCTCGCAAAAACCTCATCTTCAAGCACTTTTTTCGGTATTTAAACATGAGAGCTACCGTGAGAGTGAGAATGTTTTCTACTATCCTGGAAATAGGTTTTCCAAAAGAAAACTAAGAGGATTCGAGTCCACGACCAATAGACCCATTTGCGGGCACTCTACCACTCTGCCACCGCTGCAGTGCCTCCTATCTTACGAAAGCCCTTAAGACTATATGCCAAAAGCGCTTTTGCCAGATTCCTGCGAGATTGCAAAAACTAAATACATTGAAATCAGCGAAAAATTCTGCATCCTTATGGTCTAGATGGTCTAGACCTTATTTTCCATCTCCACATCACCCTCGTGGCCTTCCCTTGTTAATGATGATAAATAATGTAATAAAACTTTTAATTAAGAAAAACCAATCAGCTGAGTGTTTTTACAAAAATATTTTCATCTGAAGTTTGAAAAAACGAGCAGCGGACGAGCAGTGACCTTTTTTTTGAAAGTTACGAGAATGAGTATAACTAAAAAATTAGAAAGGCTTTCGAAAAACGGTTTTGATTTTTAAAAGCTACAAATACTTAGCAAAAACTACTTTTTAAACTTTTGCCACAGTTTAAAATGACATTATTTATTAGGTGCGCCCAGATTGTCACCCTGTACTAACAAGGGAAGGCCAACGAGGGTGATGTGGAGATGGAAAATAAGGTCTAGACCATCGCTGATTTCAATGTATTTAGTTTTTGCAATCTCGCAGGAATCTGGCAAAAACGCTTTTGGCATATAGTCTTAAGGGCTTTCGTAAGATAAGAGGCACTGCAGCGGTGGCAGAGTGGTAGAGTGCTCGCCCTATTGGTCGTGGAGTCGAATCCTCTTACTTTTCTTTTGGAAAACCTATTTCCAGGATAGTAGAAAACATTCCAGGCGCCACAAACCTGATTATCTTTAGATGTTTATGAATTTGATCAAACGCAATTGATTGATAAGCAATTGATCAAACGAATTGTTGCTTACGTTTTGATTCACAAGATTTTTTTGATATTCAAAATAGCTTAGCGGGACCAAAATTTCATTCCGTTATATAGAGCTTTCCGTTATATAGAGTTTAGAGAGTCGACTGTATCCCAGAATCCTCGCAATTCCATGTCACTTTGCAAAAACTAAATACAACATCGGAATCAGGGAAAAATTCTGCATCCAATGATTTAGGTCTGACTTTTCATCTCCACTCTCACCCATGTCACCTTTCCTTGTAAAGTTTTCTAGTTTTCTAGTTATTCTCTAGTTTCCTTTGTAGTTTCCTTTCTAGTTTCCTTTCATTTTTCCTTTTTTTCCTTTTCTTTTCTTAATTTTACTTGTTGCTCACTTGACTGGAATCGTTGATAATCAAATGGACTTCCATCCGACCATTTCCATGTTCCATTCAAATATTGGGCTCCCAGCCAACTCTTCGTCGCTCCTGTCAAATCTACAAAAAGATAACCGTAGCTCCTCTAAAGCAAACTCTTTGCTATATTGGCGGTGTATGAATTCTGAAAGAAGTTGTGAATTGAGAGAAAATCGCCGCCTGTACTCTGACACTCCGTCAACGCCACTGACCATACTTCTAAAGTTTTACTAGTTTTATTAGTTTAGTTTACTTTCGTTCAAACAATTCCTTTATTCAAACAAATTTCTCGCTTTCATTTACATACAAAAAGCTATTTTTGTTTTGAATTAATGGGAAACGAATTTTTCAATGAGTGCAAAGAGAAAACGTTATTTATTTAGAGAAAGATTCTTAAGAAAAAGATGTTTTCAAGAAAAATACCAGCTTTTTACTAACAAATCATGAAGATAACTTGCCTGGTAACGTTGAATAGGCCACGCAAAGACCAAGATCATTTTGATATGAATATCGTGATGGGCAAATCGGATCATCCGCTAATACAACACTCAACACTTTCAACAAGAAGATTTGATGGAAAAACATCATTTTCAATCCTTCGACAATTCACCGAATCGGGAATTCACCGAAAATCTTTTCGAAAAGAATGAATCCCTTATCACCGTCTCCCTTTTGCACAGTCGACTTTCTCAAAGACGGATTACATCAGATGGCTTCCTAAGAGTGGGTTTATTACATTTCCGGGATGATATCAAGTGAAAGATAACTAATTTTGATTGGTTTTGATGCTATTTATGATTTAATAAACATTTGATAGGCTTCCTTTAGAACAGTAACACTAGTAAACACTAGTAACATTAGTAACACTTGTCACACTCCAATAGATTTTAAATAATGATTAAAGAATGTTCTCTCGTCACCTCTATTTTAAACTATTTCACTTTTATTAGATTCCAACTGGACAGCCGAGATCTACGAAAAATCACTTTCTACCCACCATGACAACTATTTAATCCCCCCTTTCGGAATTCTTTGATATCTTGAACCAATACTCCCTTTTTATTGAGTTGGGAAAGTATGAAACAGCGCCGACTTTCAAAGAAACATCGATAACATTGAGTAATCTTTATCAAATGGCAATAGTAGTATCATTAGAAAGATCACTTATTTCTCTACAAAATCATTCCTTATCCGGTGGATAAATCTGATTCTATTGGGTTGGTGCATTGAAAACTGCCGGACTTTTGAACTAAAATTTCTTCAACATAAAACGATTAATTCATTCCAAATAATTTCCATTATTATTGACGACTTCTGCCCATTTTACAGGCAATTTGCGGATTCCTCTTTCGTGGTAGGATTTTGGTTTGTGTGTGAGACAAGTGTGGACTGGAGGACTGGAAAAATGGAGGACTGGAGATGTCCCAGTTTGAGCACTTTCTTCAAAAGAAACCCATTTTGGTGTCAATAGAAAAGTTGTAGAGAATCAAAAATTAGGCTTATAGCCAAATTTCCAAAAAGATACGCTTAATAGTTTCGCTTAAAATGCAAGTTTTGTTGAAAGTTTTGTGAAAATTCGTAAATTTCGCATTTCTTGAAAACCAGTTTTTGAATCGTTCTGAAAATTTGGATATAAGCTTGATTTTTGATTCTCTACAACTTTTCCATTGACACCAAAATGGATTTCTTTTGAAGAAAGTGCTCAAACTGTCACAGATGACAATAGCCGGCAGTTTTCAATTCACCATCCCAATAAATTAAAAATAATAATCAAAAAAGTAATTAAACAAATTGGGTTTAATTTCATTTTACTTTAAATCAATTTAAAGGAATTCTCTCTTGAAATAATAAAATTCTGAGGACAGATGCCTTTCGGACCGCCCACCGTACACTTTGCCTTTCAGACGTTTCCGCGCCAAACGTCGGAAACTACCGTAACCCGACGCAATAAAAGGACCCCGCCACAAAGAATTTTTCAGTCTTTCGTCGTGTTTTATTTGTTCAGTCTTTTTTTTTGCTTTCTTTTGCTTTTTTTTCCATTGACACCAGAATGAGTTTCTTTTAAAGAAAGTGCTCAAACTGTCACATATGACAATAGCCGGCCATTTTCAATTCACCAACCCAATAAATGCACTCAGTTTCAGTTTAGACACATTCGACTAAACTTGATTCCATTTATTCACTTGTTTTACGAAAAACTCCTTAACAAAAACGAAAATAAGATGCTAGAAATCAACTTTAATCAACTTTAAACAATAGGTTTCTTTTGAAGAAAGTGCTCAAACTGTCACATCTCACAATAGCCGGCAGTTTTCAATTCATCAACCCAATATTTTACGTTTATTAGATTCCAACTGGACAGCCGAGATCTACGAAAAATCACTTTCTACCCACCATGACAAGCATTCAATCCCCCCTTTCGGAATTCTTTGATACCTTTAACCAATACTCCTTTTTATTGACCGACGCCTTTTTATTGAGCGCCGAAACAGCGCCGACTTTCAAAGAAACATCTATAACATTGAGTAATCTTTATCAAATGGCAATAGTCGCATTGCTTTGACAGTTTTCAAAAGTTTTAAAATCCAGTTATGAACTGTTTGAATTCGCGGTTAATTTTTCTAAATTTATTTCAATTCCAAATGTTTCCTGGCTTTTAAACTCTTATGTAAAACGAGAAACGTATTTGAGCAGACTTTCATGCATCGAATCAGATTTATCCACCGGATAAGGAAAGAGGCAAAAACTAGCATTTAATATGCAAATTTGTTAAGTGATCACAATTCATTTTTGAAAAATTAGCAAAAGGTTTACAAATTAGAATTACAAAAAGAAATATTCAAGTAATAGGAGAAAAAAAACTGTTGAATTATTTAAGATGAACACCGTGCACTTCAAGATCGCCTTCAATGTTGACTCGATTGATTGATGGTGATGGTAATCGATGGGCGTAATTGCAAACAAATACATCATTCACGTAGATCTGAACAGTGATGATAATGGGTCATTTGTGGAGTGATCCGTTTTTAAAATAGACTGTCACCAAAAAGCTAATCAATCTAAGCTAAACTGTGGATAACCTACCGTAGTCTAACCTGGTTTTTTCGGAAATATAAGCAGGCTTTTTTGTCTTTTTGTTTATTTTGCCCTCTTTGCACCTATTCTTCTTAAGATTTTTGTATGAAAGTTTTCATTAGATTTTTCTCCAAAAATCTATCATAAATTGTATTCTGTCAAAAGCTTGATTCTGTTCTGAAAGCTTAGAAATTACAGAGAAAGTACACTTGAGTCGCGACGATATAAGAGCTCGAGTTTGGATAGACGTTTTTGTCTGTTTGCATTTGCTTGGCCTTTTAGTCAAATTGTCAGGAAATGTATTCATACGAAAGAAAAGCCCATTAACACACTTGCGACGACGGTATCTTGGGAATGGCATTGCCAATGGCGAAGGGGGCGGAGCATGTCCCACCTTTTATGCGCGCCCAGCCCCTTTTGCCATTGGCTCAACTTTGAGCTCAAATATCTTGGTGTTGGGCTTTGCAATTGAAATATTCTTATAATCATTGGATGCGCCAAGTCTTTCTCTGTCGATTGGGACAAAAAATATTTAAATTGAACAGCCCAATACCAAGATATTTGAGCTCAAAGTTAGATTGCCAATGGCAAAACGGGCGGGGCATATGTCCCACCTATCCCCGCCCTCTTCGCCATTGGCGATCCAACTTTGAACTCAAATATCTCGGTGTTAGGCTGTCCATTTGAAATACTCTTGGTATCATTGGATGCGTCAAGTCTTTCTCTGTCGATTGAGATATTTTGAGACTAGGACCAGAACAATGAATCAGGTACAGCCCTGAGTATTGATTATGAGAAAGCTAATGGTAGTTCTGGTGGAAAATTTGTGAAAATAGAGTAGGCAAACTGAGAAAAACACCTAGTGCCAACAATCGATCAGTACTTTGGATTCGATCTGGTGCTTAAGAAAACATATCCAATTTTCCCCCGAATAACTACAGCATAACTCACCTGAAATTCGGTGTCCCCACAAAAGATGATCATATCGAATTCTTTTCCTCTTTTTAGAGGAAAACTGCACAAGATATCCGCCTCGTCTTGGCCCCAATTTGAGTCGGTTCGTGTGTTTCGGATGACTTTCTGAAAGCAATCATAAGTCTTACTTTGCTTCTTAAGTCTTACTCCAGTCTTACTCCAGTCTTACTTCAGTCTTCCTTCAGTCTTACTCCAGTCTTACTTCAGTCTTACTCCAGTCTTCCTTCAGTCTTACTCCAGTCTTACTCCAGTCTTACTTCAGTCTTACTCCAGTCTTCCTTCAGTCTTACTTCAGTCTTACTCCAGTCTTCCTTCAGTCTTACTTCAGTCTTACTCCAGTCTTACTTCAGTCTTACTCCAGTCTTACTCCAGTCTTACTTCAGTCTTACTCCAGTCTTACTTCAGTCTTCCTTCAGTCTTACTTAGGTCAATCAGGCTTGCCGGAAAGTCTTGTCCGCTTTTTTAAAGGTTACTTTTTGAAATGAATAATGAACCAATCAATCTATGGTTTCTTTTATCAGAAAGTTCTATTATTTGTTTAGAAATTGCTCTTTAAGAAATTCTAAAAAACTGGCATTAATTAATTTTTTAAAGTCGAGCAGTGAAAACGATGAAACTCGTTTGATTTGAGCACTTTTTATCAAAGAAATATATTTTGGTGTCTAGCGACAAAGGATAGAGAATGAAAAGCTGGGCAAATAGACAAATAATCAGTCATTCATGTCTGGATTAATTTAGGATTACTGTAAGGTCTTAGATTCTGTCTCATCTATCCTAGATTCTACAATACGTTAGTACTTGGATCGGAGACGGCCGTGAATCAATATTTTCGCTTTCATTGCAAAAGGTGGAGATAAGTGACTAGACATTTACAGCATCTGGAATAAACATAGCATGCTTTGCAAGAGTGCGATTGCAAGTTGAAAGCTGGCTGGAGCTGGTTGGAGCTGGCTGGAGCTGGCTGGAGCTGGCTGGAGTTGAAAAAGAACTTGACTCACTCTTTCTCCGATACGTGATTGAATTCGAAGAGCGATGTCCTTGTCAGCAAAAAGATCCACCGTGATTTGTTTGGCTTTTTTCTAGATAATTCATGAATTTTTGTTTATTCTTTTCAAAGAAACCTTCAAAAAACCGGAGAAAAATAGCTTTCTTTGTGGGTAGAAATTTCCGGGAATATCGGCTGTATAAGGCACTTGCTGAAATGAATTTATAAAAGATTCAGGGTTGGGATTTGATTCGACATTGAGCTGTCATTGAGCTGTCATTGTAGTGTGGTAGTGTACAGTAGTCTTTTAGCCACCGTAGCCACCGTAATTTGGGTCAAAGTTGACCTTCTAAAGGATAGGGTATACGAGTCTACCCTATCGACTTTTTTGGGTGGTTAGTCTAACTTTGATACAAATTTTCTCTGTGTTCTTACACTAGAGTTTACCAAGTAAATTGAACTTTTCTATAACCAAATTTCATAAGGATCATTTTAAAATCAACCCCAAGTGGATCTGAGAATTGGAAGTCGAGATATGAAGGAAAAGAGAGAAGTGGTCAAACTCCGACTCTCTACCCAAACTTATCTCGACTTTGACCCTAATTTTCTCTATGTTTTTATCGGTAAGTCTACAAAGCAGATTCAATATTTCTTTACTCAAATTTAATGTAGATTCTAATAAAAGTAACCCTGAGTTGATTCAACTTTTACATCTTGACTTAGAGATCATTTAAGTGGATCGACCCTTTCAGATAGGTAGTCTGACTTTGATACAAATTTTCTCTGTGTTCTTACACTAGAGTGTACCAAGTAAATTGAACTTTTCTATAACCAAATTTTGTAAGGATCATTTTAAAATCAACCCCAAGTGGATTTGACAATTGGAAGTCAAGTTATAGAGTAAAATAGAAAAGTCCCCAAACTCCGGGACTATCGTATGCATTCCGCAAAAGGTGAATATTGTAAATACTCTAATAGAACGCCACCTGCTCGTACAGTCGCGTAGTTTAAGTTTTTTTTAGGAAATCATTTGGGGCTTTACGGATTGGGGGCTTCTAAAGTGGGCAGAGCTTCTAAAAGCGTTCCTAGGGTTTTCGGCTACGCTGATTCGATTGGTGATATTTTCAGAACCTTTTTTCGACTTATTTCTTCTTGTTTTTAGAATTTTTGATCGAACTACAGCGTTTTAAATTTCAGGAGACGAACATTTAGCCTTTTCCTGTGTGAAAAGAGCTACTTTCTGGGTATGCTTGCTTCATGCGGCTGTAGCTCGGTCAAAAATGTTCGGATCAGCCCAAATGGGGTACCAAAATGATCCTTGAACTCTTTTCTACAACCTCCAATGAGAAGGCTTTGACGAAAATTTGTTTGAGTGGGTTAAACTTCGGTCAGAAGGCGTTCAAAGGTCGGTTTCTCATCCCAAAAGTGAAACTCCGACAGCGTTTCTGTTTATTGGACAGATTATTGTTCCAGACGCTTTTTATGTTTAAAAAAGGAGAATTACACAAGATAATATCGTATTTTCTCTAATAGTAGTGATCCTGAGCGTCGCCTAAATTGCTCGAAATCTCGAGAACCGCTTATCAGAACCTATCGATGTGGGGTCGGAAAATGTAGCTGACGATGAGATCTAGTGGGGGGATTTGAGTGTTGAGCTTCTGCAAAAGCTTGGAAGCCGTAAAAACGTCGTCAACTCGGCTCACCGGGGTGCACTACTATTAGAGAAAATACGGTAGCAGATTACAAAATACAGATCGATCCAACCTTTCAACCAGATTCACCAAAAGTTGCTCTTTATTTGTTATTGGATGAGAGAATTTTTGCTGCTTATTCGCGAAAATGAAGATTCAATTGATTATTAAATATTGTTCTTTTACTCAGTTGTTATTTCTTGTTTGATAATAAAGCTTTGCTTAAATGAGGGTATAATTATGTGGATTGGCCAAAGAGGATGGTCAAAGGACCAAAGAGGATGGCCAAAGGACCAAAGAGGCCAAAGAAAGAAAGAGGCCAAAGAAAGAAAGAGGCCAAAGATTTTTGCGAAAAGTCTCATTCAAAAATTTTGCTTGTTTTCGGTTCAAATTTAGGGAATATACAAATTTTAGTATTAACATTTGACACATTTTCTCTTTGGCAACTTTGTTTGGCAAGTTTACGGTTTTGGCAAGTTTTTGGCAACTTTGTTTTTGCTAAAAAGCAAATTAGGGTGAGGGTATAATTATGTGGATGTGTGGAACTAGCTGCAGCTATTCCCGACATCGAAAAAAGAAAATGGGAGATGTAGGCAAGCAAGGAAACATCGGAAAACAAGACGAAATAATTCGAAAACAAGTTCTGGAAATATCACCAATCGAATCAGCGTACCCGGAAACCCTAGGAACACTTTTTGCACTTACATAATATTTGCCTTCCCACGAGACTCCATACAAGGCCACATCGCCGTTTATATAGAGATGCGTGATATGAGAAATCGGCACATAATGCGCGAATTTGGCCACAAGTTTGTGATCCAAATAGATCTGAAAAAAATCCGTTTTGGAAGAGCATTTGTTTGTTGAGTCATTTGTTGGGTCGATTTCAATTCAACTTCTAAACGATTACCCCGAATTCTTGATCGTGACACCGCACTCGAATATGGAATTCCTCACCCGTTTTCCAGCCTTTTTTCACGATACCCTCTCTAAATAAAACTGTTGATTGGTTGTTCGACGATCTAAATTTGTAATTCTGGTGCTCAACGACCTTTCTGGTGATCAACGACCTTTCTGGTGCACTCAATTCTTCATTTTCCGCACTACACCGAATTGTTGCCGCATAAAAAATGAAGAAATGTGTAGTGTGTTTAGAGATTTAAAAAGTGCACCAAGAAGGACAACGATATACTGGCTTTAAGATTGGCTTGATTGGCTTGATTGGCTTGATTGGCTTGATTGGCTTGATTGGCTTGATTGGCTTGATTGGCTTGATTGGCTTGATTGGCTTGATTGGCTTGATTGGCTTGATTGGCTTGATTGGCTTGATTGGCTTGATTGGCTTGATTGGCTTGATTGGCTTGATTGGCTTGATTGGCTTTAAGATTGGCTTGATTGGCTTTAAGATTGGCTTTAAGATTGGCTTGATTGGCTTGATTGGCTTAATTGGCTTTAAGGTTAGCTTTAAAGTTGGCTTGATTGGCTTTAAGATTGGTTTTAAGATTGGCTTTAAGATTGGCTTTAAGATTGGCTTTAAAGAACTAGATTTTCTGGATCCATTACGTTCTTATACATGTTCTTATACATGACTACTTTGCTCACTTTCCCCATTGTCCCTGAACACATGCATTGATGTGAATACGACGTTTTCGCAAATCGGCTCGCAACGAGAGAAGTCTAAAAACTTGTAAAAATTGCGGTTATAAAAGAAATACATTTATTCACACGAATAATGTGGTACAAACAATACACAAGCACAACTCCTAAGCCCTAAATGTAGAGAAGAAAAAAAGGCATATAGGTGCGGCAGAGTTATAGGAGCAGTGCGTAACAATAAAAAAAAGTGACCATATTTTAAAATGTTAACGCTAAAATTGTTATTTCTTTGTTATTTTCTGTTTGAATTTTGGTTTTCTGGATTGTTTCTGGATTGTTTTAACGACGTTTGCTTTTTAGAAAATGGTTCGATCTTCACCGCATCAACTATCGATCGTGGAGCTTCATCGGAAGGGCGAGTCGCTGACCGTGACCGCAAGAAAGTTGGAAGGGCATAGAAACGTCTCGTGCCATTTAATACAACAATACTGGATTAATGTCTGATCGGCTTGGAAGAGGCAGGCGATTGACCGTGGTGACCAAGAGCAAGATCAAGAAATCAAGATCAAGCAAGCTCCAGAAACCAAGATCGACTTCACAAGAAGCCTAACCAATCCGTTCGAAAGATCGCCAAGAACGTATCTGATCGACCCATTTGCCGAATCATCAAGAACAAGCTCAAATTCAAGCCCTACAAGAAAAACAAGTCAATCATGCTCTCTGCTGCCGCCAAACTGAAGAGAAAAGATCGATGTGAGCAGGTAAGCCTTCGTTTTAACGGAATCGATCACAGAAACATTTTGTTCACCTACGAGAAGACCTTTACAGTGAAAGGGATATTAAACAAGCAGAATGATGCAGTAAACCTTGATGATTCGAACCTAAAACTCTCGATAGGCCTGAAGAAGGCTCTCTTGAAAAGCCAGACCCGACCCGACCCAGCCCACTTGGTCGTCACGGGCAAAGGTCAATGCCGAAGTCTCTTTAGGCCTGTATCGGTGCAAACGGTGGACGCTTCGAGTATGATCAGTAAAGATTGTTTGCTTGAATCTAGTAAATTGTTTACACCTGTTTTTGTAGTAATTTTGTTTTTTTGACCTTTTTCAGAATGGTTTTATCTGCCTATAATTCTGCCGCACTCTATATGGAAAAACGACCCAATAATCTAAGCGGGATTGAACCCTTGACCTCCCGACTAAGATACAAGGTTCTTAGCCAGTCAGTCAGCTTACAACAAAGCTTTACTGCATCAGCTTTACTGCTTTACTGCTTTACTGCTAGATACAACTTGGCATTATCAGCTTATAAATTCTGTTGACTAAAGCTTTTTCTTAAATCCTTCTTAAATCCTTCTTAAATCCTTCTTTAATCCTTCAAAACCTGTCATCCAGTTCATCGTCTTCGCCTTCTTTTTCGACTTTTGGTCCACCAGTAAGATTGATGAGAACTTGTTCATGACCGGGATTCAACTCGCTTGCTGAATTTTCATTATTTCAATAATCTTTAGATCAGCTCTAGTTTGAACTAGAGTTTGAAGTAAGATTCTGCTTTCAGAATGTTTTGTTATTTGAAAATTCACCACAAACAATCCCTCGAATGATGAGTGATTGACCAGGCAAAAGCTGAAGGCCATCAAGACGAGAAAGATAGGGAACAGGCTGAAATAAGAGTACTTTGTGCTCAAAAAGCGAATGTACTTTTTGCTCAAAAAGCGAATGTACTTCTATGCTCAAAAAGCCCAAACACACTCTTGCTGGCATATTCAAATCATTCTTTTTCGACTTTGATTTATAGCTTTTAAAGTCTGTCTGGAAAGCTGTCTGGAAAGCTGTCTGGAAAGCTTTGTAGCTTTGTAGCTTGCTAGGATAACTGTTTTCAGGAATTCATTCAGTCTGACTTCTTTAACTTGTTTTTTAGAGTTAAAGAAGACTTCTAATTTACTTTGTACTCAACAATGTAACACATTCACGTTCAATTCTCCTTACAATAACAAAAATGAGAGATCGAGTGCACCAGAAAGGGTGGGTTTAGATTATAAAGTAGACAATAGACTCTTCAACTCTTCAACTCTTCAACTCTTTAACTCTTTAACCCTTTAACTCTTCAACTCTTCAACTTCGAACCCACAAAAGTTTGATTCCTCCCAGTGATCGAGTTCTTCCGCGTCTCCTCCTTTTGCCCCTTTCCGCCAAAAATCTTTCGTAATAGTTCAATCATCTTTAAGTTCAACATTTTAAATAAGTTTTGCTTATTTATTCATTTCGGAATTTCACTCTTCTAACAGAGGATATTGTAGAAAAGAGAGGATCAGAATTGAAAAAAATTGAATACAAAATTGAAATTGAAATTGAATATTGAAATTGAATATTGAAATTGAGATTGAATATTGAAATTGAAATTGAATATTGAAATTGAATATTGAAATTATCATGCTAACAGCAATGCAATTAGCATTTTGATTTGATTCATTGGACATTTTAAGTAATTATTGCATTATATTGCATTGCACCAACAATTGCATTGCGCCAACAGTTGCATTGCACATCAACAGTTGCATTGCATCAACAATTGCATCGCATCAACAATTGCATTGCACATCAACAATTGCATTGCGCCAACAATTGCATTGCACATCAACAGTTGCATTGCAACAACAATTGCATCGCATCAACAATTGCATCGCATCAACAATTGCATTGCACCAACAATTGCATTGCGCCAACAATTGCATTGCACCAACAATTGCATTGCATCAACTGCATCAACTGCATTGTTGCATCAAGCTAATTGCATCAACAATCAGCTAACTATTCACAATTGTTTTACTATCAAATATTAGGTTGATGCAAAAGTCTTTTTCATTTTTTTCGTACTTCTTTTGAAAAATAACAAAGTCATCAATTAACCTATGGTTTGCTCTAAATGAAAAGTGTTTATTGTTGAATTTCCCATCTTTTTAAGTCAATTTGGGTTCACTTTCAAGCAAATTCGAGAGTGAAAACGGGTTTTTCATAAAAATCTATAAAAACCTCTATAAAGAAATTGGCTGAATCAATTTCTCTGAAAATCTGAAAAAATATCTAACTTTTTGTGCTCTATCTTTTATTTATTAAAATCAAGGTTGGTTTCCTTAGCTAAAGCGTCTAAAATGCATCATCGAGCCGTCGCCTTTTTTGACTACCCGACTTCAGGCTCTCCAAAAAATCTAGACATAAGACTTTTTAAACTCGTTTTAATGTCATTTTGCAGAAAAATAATTGGCCTTTCGAATGCAATAAACCGTCGTTCAATTGGTGCATTTGTTACTTTTTAACGGAAGTACGAAAAAAATGAAAAAGACTTTTGCATCAACCTAATACTTTGTTTTAAAATATTTGATAGTTTAAAATAAACATTAACCTAATCAGTCATTAACCTAATCAATTATTAACCTAATCCAGGTGTTTACACCAGATTCGGCCGCTATTTGATATAAAATTAAAAAGAACCGAGAAAACAAGAAGACAATGCGAGAATTGATCAATCAATCACAACACGATTTCAAGTGAGAGAGTGAGTAAATTATGAAAAACACAGTGAAATGGGCGATGGAATTTCGATGTGTGTCCACTTTTTTCCAAGGTCAACTGAGCGGAGAGAAAAGGGGAGTCGATCGGGAATGACACCCGGCAAAGTGCCGTCCTCGATAACTGAGATTTTCGAACGCGCGGTGGAAAAGGGAAAATGCGATGCCAAATCTCTAATGGAGAAAAAAACAAAACTGAAATCCGATTTATTTCATTTTGTAAGCAGATTTGAATAAATTCGAATCTAATCTGAATAAATTCGATTGGATGAATCGAATTCATTCGAGATTAGAGATTAGAGATTCACTCCATTAGAGATTCACTTTGTAGTGGTTGTTTTAAAACTGCGCTCAAAAAAAAGGAAATAACGGTGATAACGCGAAATTAAACTCATTTTTAAACGCACAATGTTTGAGACTATTTCATTGTTCACTACTGGACAATGAAATATCATATTTGAAAAACGATCGTCACTTTCGCGCGTCTCTAACGCCCTTGTCTTTACCGTATTTCTAAATATTAATATTACCATTGTGTAGCCCTTGAAAAGAGCTTTCAGAAAATATATAACACTAATAGTTTAAACTCAAAGACAAGGGCGTTAGAGACGCGCGAAAGTGACGATCGTTTTTCAAATATCATATTTCATTGTCCAGTACTGTAACTCTAGTTTGAATTATTAAAATAATCAGTCAAATCAGTCAATTATTAACCTAATCAATCGTTAACCTAATGAATCATTAACCTAATTAGTCATTAACCTAATGAATCATTAACCTAATTAGTCATTAACCTAATCAGTCATTAACCTAAACAGTCATTAACCTATTCAGTCATTAACCTAATCAGTCATTAACCTAATCAGTCATTAACCTAATCAGTCATTAACCTCATTAAGTCATTAACGGTGATAACGCGAAATTTTTAAACGCACAATATTTGAGACTGTTTCTGGGACGTAACTCTAGTTTGAATTATTAAACTAATCAGTCATCAATCAATCATCAATCAATCATTAACCTAATCAGTCAATTATTAACCTAATCCAGGTGTTTACACCAGATTCGGCCGCTTTCCCCTTCTAAATTCTGCAATAAAAGCTCGTTTTCTCAGAAAGTGAGCTGATTTATCGAAACTGGCAACTGAACTGGCAACTAAACTCTGCAAAATCAAGTGACAACTGTAATTGTAAAGAAATATTCTTTGCCTGCTTGGTACTCTTCACTCAAGCCACGTTATTTCTTGTTTCGAGATATCTGATCTCGCTTGAACTAAGACACTTTATTCAATAGCCGACTGACTCGCAATTTTTTGGGCTCTCACTTGAGCAATTTTCACACAAAATCGACAATTGAATTAAAAGCGACGACAAAAACAGAAACAATTTCGTCCTAATTAGGACACAACTTTCACACGATGAAAGGAAAGCAGAAAATAATAAAACGAATCAAATGAAAAACAGTTGCGTTATATAGGCTTTAACCCAAGATATTCAGCTAACAAGCTACAAAACAATAAATGATTTGGAACGCGAAATAGAATGACGTACGGATTTCCGCAATACTTTTCCAATTTTTATGCTGTCAGAGTTAGGTAACTTTTTAGTGGCTATGCGCCACAGTAATATCTTGAACTTTAAAAGAATCAAAAAACCACCTAGTGGTGCTTGGCATCAGTCTATCAACAATAATTACAAGGGTGGACTTTTCAAATGGGACCTAGGCTTGTTGTTAGTCCTCTAATTGTAAGCGACGACTTTGTAGCCTACCTTGTAGCCTTTTAGCTTGTTGGTAGTGCCTGGTGCCTTTTAGCTTGTTGATAGATTGTTGGTAGTGCCTCATCCGCTTGTTTACCTACCATAATCCTTCTAATAGAAGCACATATGCTTCTATTTTTCAATCTCCCAAAGTCGGTCGACCAAAAAGTAGGTAAGAGGGGACTATATGAATCAAAAATTAAAAATTAACTAAAAACTATGTAAATTGATAGGGCTTGGCCCAAAACGTGTAAAAAACGTGTTTTCAAAGTTTTTTCTTCCAAAATTCCATATGGTTGAATGTTTTGGTTAAATTACATGACAAAAACTCCTCAAATCATCTAACTTGACTTAAAAACGCTTCTGAAAGATTGAGAAAGACAATCGAAGCCTAAAATCGCGGCTGGCTATTTACAAAACCTTTAAAACAGTCTTTTTCCGCACACTCATTCAGGCTTATTCAGGAAAAACGTTCTACAGGATCCCTGTCTTCAGGAGTTGTTTGCTCTTTGATTGTAAATGATTCACAGCGTAAAAGTAACCAAACATAATATACTTAATATATAATATATGCGAAATATCAAGACCTAGAAAACTTCTCGTCTGCGATTGTTTAGCCGCATAGTCGACGAAAACACTCAGCTTGACGAGGAGAGAGAAAGAGAAGCTTGAAGAAAGAGAAGCTTGAAGAAAGAGAAGTTTAAAGAAAGAGAAGTTTAAAGAAAGAGAAGTTTGAAAAGTTTGAAATAGTAGAAATGAATGCTAATTGAAGTTTGAATCACTCAAAAATAGCCCTGTTTTGGTTTTTCAACCAAACAATAAAAATCTAGTGTAAAAACAGTCTAAATTTCATAAAAAAGAAGAGAGTATAGAGATCCGTTTTGTTTGCGGGGAGTTACGCTCAAAAAATCGTGCACTATCTAAATCTAAAGATCTAGAGGTGATCTAAAGAGCAACGCAATATCTCACAAAGTATCAAAGGTAGTACTTCTTGTGTCTTCAAAGATCAAGGAAAACTCACACCTTTGCCTAATTAGGAGCCTGTTATAACGTGTAAACCTGCAAAAAGTGCCAGATTAGAAAAAACCAAAAGAAATTGGCTGAGAATGGGATCGAACCAGGGTGCTTTGGACCGTCGGCTGCTCTGCCGATGCAGATGCCTAGTTGGCTAGTTGGCTGGTTGGCTAGTTGGCTGGTTGGCTAGTTGGCTGGTTGGCTTCGTTGCCTAGTTGGCTTCGTTGCCTAGTTGGCTAGTTGCCTAGTTGCCTTCGTTGCCTAGTTGGCTTCGTTGCCTAGTTGGCTTCGTTGCCTAGTTGGCTAGTTGCCTAGTTGCCTAGTTGCCTTCGTTGCCTAGTTGGCTTCGTTGCCTAGTTGGCTTCGTTGCCTAGTTGGCTTCGTTGCCTAGTTGGCTTCGTTGCCTAGTTGGCTTCGTTGCCTAGTTGGCTTCGTTGCAAAAATGAACTCAAGTAAGGAAGCCTAAACCTATCTCTTGTTCGAAATGGCCTGAGCACGATTCCAAGCCTCAGGGAACCGTGTAGAATACTTTAATACCCCAGTTAAGTTTGCAGTTTGCAGAAAGCAGTAAGTTCTGTCAATCGATTAAAGGCAAGTTAAGAACTCAAGTTAAAAACAGCCAAGTTAAGAACAGCCAAGAACAGTCGCTAAAGAAACAAGCCAAGAACAGCCGCGTAGCTTTCTTCACTCCTAAGTCTGCTGCTAATCAAAAGCACATTGATGATTTGATTGTTACTTGTTTCAAAGCCATTTCACTGTCAGTAACCCTGAAAAGCGCGCGCTTGAGAGCTGTAATTGAGTGAGATTCTCCAATACTCAAATCGGTCACCCTTTCAGTCAAACCTTTCCCCCCGTTTTTCTCTCATTTTTGTTCGCTTCCCAAAATTTCCCCTTTCTCTCTCCCGATTCCACACCTGCAAATTGAAATGTCAAATTGCCGGCAAATCGTTTTTCAATTTCACATTTTCATTTTCACAATCAGAGCAGAAAAAAAAATGATGATCGCTATCAAGAGCACGAGATAAAAGCGAAAAAAAAGCGATTAATGTTCAAAAATTGCTCCCACTTTTTTGAACGGTGATTCGAAGATGATTGTTGATGATTAGCGCTGATTATGAAAGCACTTCTTGAAAATTATCGGAATCGGAATAGGCATTTGATTATCGCTGTTCAAAGTATAATAGAAGTAAGTTCTTAGCAGGCTCTTCCAAATCCCTGAGCACCGAGAACAAGAACTTCTTATCATGCACATTTGACTTGACGTCGGGTTCGAGCTTTTCCCTCTCAGCAACCCAGCAACTTCTTCGAAAGTTGGCAGTTAGAAACAATTTTCCCCGTCACAATACAGGGTAAAAAAGATTTGCGCTCGTATCGAGAAAGATGAGCGGCATTGATTGATGGGCACTGACGTCGCCATTTCTGGGTGTCCGTTAAGCCATTGCGCAATCCAAGCCCCTAATTTCGATTTAAACCCAAGTTTATGGAAGTGTAGTATTATTGTATGATCAACTGATAACGCATCTGCTATTTCTCGAAAAGAAAGCCTTTTATTGGTTTGAAAAATTTCGAGCAACTTGTCATTATCCAGCAGGACTGCTGGATGCTGGACTGCTGGATGCTGGACTGCCAGCTGGACTGCCATTATCCAACAGGACTGCTGGATGACCTCTCTCTTTGTCTTCGAAGATCTGTCTTCTGTCTGTCTTCTGTCTGTCTTCGAAGATTCATTTCCAAAGCGGAATTTAACAAATCAGTTTGCACATGTCTGTAGTGGAACTGATTCTTCCACATCAACTGATCCTTCCACATCAACTGATCCTTCCACATTCTCAATATTAACTGAACGCTAGAGGCCCTCGTGTCTCCCTCGTGTCCCTCCCTTTGTCTTTGAAGATTCATCCCCAGAATGGAATTTAACAAACTAGTTTGCACATGTCCTAGTGGAGCTGATCCTTCCACATAAACATTCTCAATATTAACTGAACACTAGAGGTCCTTGTGTCCTTGTAGAAATTCGTACAACATTACGTGCCGCATCTCCAGGTGGCAGATTTTCAATAGTTAGAACAAAGTAAAGTAAAATTCCAAAGATCAAATATTTCAAAAGGGAAAGTCCATTGTTTGCGCAAGAGTGAATGTTCACTTATCTATTTTCCACAAACTCCTCTCCCTCTGTTTGTTTACATTTCTAGAATTTAATTTTAAAAAACATGCCAAGTCATACCCACCAACCCAATACTATTATATATGTTGTAGCCGAAAAGGTTTGAAATTCAAAACACCTGCCATTGGAAGAAATTACTCTTTTTTGGGATTTCTTTTTGGAAAACCCAATGCACTTGCTGCAGGATTTTCTTTATTTTTGAATTGGCGCTCCCTGCGCTCTTTTCTGTGACCGTACTCTCTCTAATAGTAGTGCACCCTGAGCGTCGCCTAAATTGCTCGAAATCTCGAGAACCGCTTATCAGAACCTATCGATGTGGGGTCGGAAAGTGTAGCTGACGATGAGATCTAGTGGGGGATTTGAGTGTTGAGCTTCTGCAAAAGCTTGGAAACGGTAAAATCGGCTCGCCAACTCGGCCAACTCGGCTCACCGGGGTGCACTACTATTAGAGAAAATACGGCATTTAGATTAAGGGCGACGCGTTGGTCTATCGTTTTTATCGTTAGTTTTTCAAATGTTTGTAATTAAATTTTTAAATCTTGGTTTTTAGGTAAATAATGGTGAGTGAGCTGAAGTTAATTCTGCATTGTCTCGTTGCCAATAAATGTTACGACGAATATGCTGAAATCTGCACAGCTTTATTAGGTTGAATATCCTATTCTAGACTGTATACCGTAATCCAGACAGTCAGGACTGAATAGTCTAATCTAGACTGAATACCCTAATCTAGATAAAATACCGTAATCTAGCTATTCCAGACTGAATCTCCTATTCCAGATTGAATACCGTAATCCAGACAGTCAGGACTGAATACTCTATCTAGACTGAATACTCTATCTAGACTGAATATCCTAATCTAGACTAAATACCGTAATCAAGCTATTCCAGACTGAATATCCTAGTCTATCGACGAATATGCTGAAATGGATGTGAACCGTATTGGAACCGTATTGGATTAAGTCGAGAAACGCGATGGAATGGTGATGGATATCTTTTTCTAGGCTCAACTTTTTAAAAATCAGCTAAAACTTGTACTAGCCGACGTCAAATTGTTTCGATTTAGCTTCAAATTAAGCTATCACTAAATTCTTGGTCAATTTTCGGGTTTTTCTGTGAAACGATCACTTTCCGTGCAGCTACTTCAAATCAAACTTTATCTGCAATACTCGTCGCCACCACAACAATCGCTGAAAAACCTTTTTGTCTACGACATATGCAGATTTCATCAACTATCAACTATCTGTACATTTACAAAGAATCTCCAACTCCTTCAATTTGGAATTAACGCGGTTTAGTCGGCTTGTAATAATCCGAATTGTGCTTTGTCCCAAAAACGCAAACACAGCTTTTTTGGTGCACTGCATCGCTCGAACTTTAGACATAAATGCGCCAGGCAGGATTTGTTTGGGATTTTTGGGCTCAAAGAACAACTCGGGAGCAAGAACAACAAATTTGATCTATATGTGCATGAGCACATATAGATCAAATTTGGAAATGGCAATGTTTACGTGATTCGCTCGTATGTTCAAAAACGTATGAGAGAAATATTTGAGTTCGACTATTTGCTCGGTCTTTCATTAGATCTTGCGTTACTCAAATAAGGCGGAAAAAGTTACGCAAAATGGTGGGATTTTTAAAAAAATATATTAAAACTTTATTCAGTATACGAAATAAAGGGGCAAATCAAATTGAATTGAATAAAACTATAAGAAAAAGTGTACAGATAAATGAAATCAAGTATTGGGTTGGTGAATTGAAAACTGTGGGACTTTGAACTAAAATTTATTCAACATAAAACCGTCAATTCATTCCAAATAATTTCCATTATTATTGACGACTTCTGCCCATTTTACAGGCAATTTGCGGATTCCTCTTTCGTGGTAGGATTTTGGTTTTGAATCGAAAAACTTTCAAAGCCAATTTTTGACTGCTTCTTCCGAATCGAAGTGTTCTCTCGCAAGCTCATTACTCATGATCCGGAACAAATAGTAATCAAAAGGAGCTGGACTGTATCGGGAATGCGCCAAAAGTTTCCAAACAAGGCTATTTATTTTAGAGCGAGTCAGTTTTGCAACATGAGGGCGCGCGTTGTCGTGGATGAGAACGATCTTTGACTTGGAGGCCCTATTCTTCTTCAGGGATTCATTCACCTTTCCCAACTGTTCACTGTATTTGATTGCATTAACGGTCGCCTTGCTATCCAGCAACTTCCAGTACACCACTCCCTCCATATCCCAGAAAACGGAGAGCATAAACTTCTTCTGGTGCAAATCGGGCTTAGGGTCACTTTCGGGTTTCTCGCTGGCTCCACCCATTGCCACTTCCTCTGAAAGTTCATAGATAAAACCCATTTCTCATCTCCTGTCACAATTCGAGGAAGAAAGGATTTCCTTTCGTATCGTAAGAGATGGACGGCACTGATCGAGGCGCGCTGCCACTTCTGGGGGTTATTGAGGTCATGGGGCACCCAAGCCCCAAGTTTCGATTTAAATCCAAGGGTATGAAGGTGCCTTAGCACTGTAGCATGATCACCCCTAACTCTTCTGATTTTGGTTTGTGTGTGAGACAAGTGTGAGACTCAAAAATGGAGGACTGGAGATGTCCCAGTTTGAGCACTTTCTTCAAAAGAAACCCATTTTGGTGTTAATAGAAAAGTTGTAGAGAATCAAAAATTAGGCTTATAGCCAAATTTCCAAAAAGATACACTTAGTGTATCTCTGTGCCAATGGCGAAGGGGGCAGAGCATGTGCCGCCTTTTATACGCGCCCCGTCCCTTTTGCCATTGGCAATCTAACTTTGAGCTCAAATATCTTGGGGTTGGGCTCTCAATTTAAATAGTTTTTGTACCATTCGACAGAGAAAGACTTGGCGCATTGGGGCATTTCAAAAGCACTGAAAAGCCCAATTTAGAACACAGATTTACCTTTCTAATGGTACAAACCAGACTAGTTTTAATAGCTTCGTTCTCTTGGAAAAAATATTTTTGCGAAAAATTCGCATTCAAAACCCAATAACCTAATAATTATATCTTTAAAAATCAATTGGAAAAGTTTTTGAGTTGATTTCTCTTTTATTGGTTTCAATCCTTTAAAAAACGTTGATTGCAATAATTCTGGTACACCCTGGATGTACAGCGCTTGGTAGGTGTTGCTGTTCTTGAAGTCATGAGTAGGCCTTCACATTGTCAAGATGTCCGATGAAGCCCGATGAGCCCAATGGCCTGATGAAGTGAAAGATCACCTGACCAAAGTTTCAATCAAAAGCAACATCGAAATTGAGATCTTCATCCACAATTCTATGAACATCATATTACCCGATCGACACGGCTTTTACGGCAAAGGATAACCCCTAACACTTACCCTTTGCCCTTTCTACCGTACCTCGAGGCGAAAGTTTCAAATTCCTAGCGACGCGACGCTCGACGCGGTCAAATCCTCTTGCACGTTTATCTTGCAATCCTTGTTCTGCATTGAATCGATTTTTTTTTCTGATAATTTATAAGCATTGTTTATTAGGAGTTAAAGGGTAAAGTCTAAACAAAAGAAATCCTTTTCCATCAACTTTTTCCGCATTGTCCTTTAAAAGCTTTGAATCTTTGAATCTTTGAATCCGGTAGTGTAGCTGTAAAAAGATTTAAGAAATTAAAAATTCCTCAAGTTGATTAAACAGATAAAATTCATTGTTTCTTGAAAACTGACCGTTTAATTGTCACGAAAATTTGGAAATTAATTTCCAATCGATTGGCCGATTGATTGATCGATTTGGCCAGAGCTGGACAATTCCGTATGACTAATTTCCCAGTTAATTGTATTAATCTGTACGTGTACCTCACAACTTCCAACTACCGTATTTCCTCTAATAGTTTTTTATTTCCCTTTTTTATTTCCTTTTTTATTTCCCTTTTTTATTTCCTTTTTTATTTCCTCCCCGGAGCGTCACCTAAATTCCTCGAAATCTCGAAGAGTGCTGATCAGAACCTATCGATGTGGGATCGGAAAATGTAGCTGAGATTTCGATGGATGGAACCCCCTTTTAGGGGATCAAAATGTTGATCTTCTGCAAAAGCTTGGAAATCGTAAAATAGTCGCCAACTCGGCTCGAGAAGGTCCACTACTATTAGAGGAAATACGATATTCCATCCATAGAAAATCTCATTTCATCATCTCGTCTCCAACATGAGATACTCAATTTTTATTGGATAGCTTGTCCTGCCTTGTCGTGTGCCTTGTTTTCCTTGTTTTGTCCATTTTAGACTTTAATCTTATGCTTTAATCGCTTAGAATTTTTACGCTTACAATTCCAAATCGCTTACAAATTTTCTTTCTTGTTTTACATTAAATTGTCAAATTTTTGCATCTATTACGCACTTTAAAAAGTGTCAAACGAAATAATGAACATGCGCATTTTCAGAAAATGGTTCAAGAATACATTGTTCGCTGTCGAGGGTTGCCGTTTGCGTGCACGGAGGCTCAGCTGAAAGAATGGATTGGAGGTTTGTTCAGAGATTTTGATTTAAAAGAGTCGATTTTATAAGAGTCGATTTAGGAGTATAGGAGTATAGTATAGGAGTCGTATAGGAGTCGATAAAAAACAAAACTAAACGTAAAACGTGTCCACTCAACTTAATTTCCTCATTCTAGATCGAGACATCGAAAGTGTGTGCATTCCAAATGGCCGAGATGGACGCCCAACCGGTGAAGGGTTCATCATTTTCAAGACACAATCCTCATACGATTTGGCGCTGAAAAAGGATCGCGAGAATATGGGATCTCGGTGAGTGATGGAGTTGGGTTCCTATTGCGGTTTAAACAAACTGGCGCAAAAGCGGCGCAGCGCGCTTTCTAAAGCCTGGATGCGCTACCGTACGCCGCACAGAAATACCCCTCTTGCCATTCTGTTCATTTTACTTTATTTCATGATGGAATCGGGGACTTTGTCCAGCTTTTCTGCCGAGTTTTCTTTTAAGTTTTCTTCCCCCTTCGTAGAATCTATCGTTTTTGTAGCGCGTTTTTAAAGTACTCTCTCCCCTCGTTCGTTCCCTCCTTTTTATATTTTTTGGCAATAGTTTGCCCAGTTTGTTGTTTAAAATTCTAAGGTTTTATTTCGTTTTCTTTTCCGCTCCTTCTACTCCATTGTTTTGAATCCGTTCACATATCCGTATAAACCCAACTTAGCCAACTCCTTTTAACTAAAACGTAAAGCTAAATAATCTGCCACGGCGCGATCTTCTTGTTACTTTGTCTTTGGTTTCGTGTCAAATCGTTTTAGAAAAGGGTTGGTGTTAGATAAGGAAGTTAGTTACTAACTATGGAAGAGATAGAAGTAATCTTGGTTGTTGAAAAAAATGACAATCAAGCAACAATCAATAGGTGTATTAAACCTTAGAAACTCACTGCTCAAAGTTTTTGGGATCTATTTTACACTTAAATGTAAATTTGGATTGTTATTGTTATGCATAGCTTTTAATTGATTAATTGAATTCATTTTCCTACTAAACAACTAGTTTTTCAGTTACATCGAGGTGTTCGCTGGTACTTCTCAAGACAAAGAAATCATTGATCGAAATGAGAGAAGCGGCAGTGGGTGGGGGTCGAGCGAGCGTCGAAGCACTTTCCCGCCATACATTCCACCAGGTATTTTAACTAATGTTTTCAAAAAGGATGCTTTGGCGGTTAGGAGGGGCCACTTTTGGCTTGCTTCGTCGAATATAGCGGTTCGTGTCGATACTTTTCTTCTATTCCGGGATAATTATATTTACTGAAGCGATTGGTGCTAATTTTAGAGTATTTCCGACATGTTTCAGGTTAATTTTGCAGCTTTCCAAGTGTAATCAGCTTTGGGATAACGTTTGGTGGTTATTTTAACCACCAATTTTACAGCATGCTAGAACACAGGGTAAATCATCGAATAGGATTATCAAAAACGTGCTTAAATTAGCACCAATCGCTTCAGCATGTATCTCTTTCTTCAGAATAGAAGAAAAGTATCGGCACGAACCGCTCAAAACACTAGATTCGACTAAGGAAGCCAAAAGTGGCCCCTCCCAACCACCAAAGTACCAGAAATTTTTAATTTCTAAGTGTAGTAAGGTATAGTGCAGCATTCAACAACGAAAAAGATTTTTTTAAAAACAAATTTACTCACTCAACTGCTCGTTCGCCACCATGACTGACTGGCTAAGAGTCCTTATCTTAGTCGGGAGGTCAAGGATTCAGAATATTGATTATTGGTTCTTTTGTCCCATATATATGGGTTTTTTTTTGTCTTCCCTACATTTAGGGCTTAGAGGTTGAGTGCTAGGGCGTGTGTTTGTGTATTATTTGTACCACATTATTCGTATGAGTAAATGTATTTTTTTTGTTCAGGAGATTACGTTGTCCGTCTTCGCGGTCTTCCATTTGCCGTCGAGCCGAGCGACATCAAAGAATTCTTCGATCCATTGCCGATCGTTCAGGTGAGCTTTGAAAAAATAGTTTTCAAAATATTCGATTGACTTTGATCACTGATATCCAAAATTCTTTCACCACTCGTCAAAAGTTTAGATAATTCAGACAACATTTTTTTGCCAAATGAGCTATTTTTTTGCACCCAGGGGTTTTTGACTATGCTGAATCGATTAGTGATGGTTTCTCACAACAAAATCTCGCAACTTTTAACAATGTTTATATCAAATAACAACAACAAAATGGCAACCAGTTGCCAACGAGGGCATGAGACAACGAGAAATTCGTTTTTTCAATGACGCTAGTTCTGTAAGTAGTCTTGAGTGTTGTTAGAATTTGCGAAATGTTGTGTGAAAACATCACTAAACGACTCAGCATAGTCAAAAAACCCCTGGGTGCAAAAAATCAGCTCATTTGGCGAAAAAAATTCTGTCGCCCCCAACTACTATAACAGCAAACATTCTTTAAATTCCAAATTTCCAGGACGGTATCCTCTTCCCATCGAACAAAACCGGGAAAACGGCCGGCGAGGCGTACGTGGTGTTTGCCGAGCGGGCGAATGCCGAAGAAGCGTTGAAACGCGATCGTAATCACATGAAACATCGGTAAGTCACAATTTCTTGTTCTTTTTCACAATTTCTTTGAAATTTAATCCTTGAAGTAAGGTTGGTAAAAGCTTTGGGCCAATATTTTCGGAAAGCAAACCTTGAAAAACCCTGGGGTTTGTCACCTTTAGAAATTTCGGGCCACCTTTTAAAGCGATGATCTAAATTTCTTTGTGCATGGGAATTTAAGGGATTAGTCGAGTTTCGCTCTAATTCTAGGTACATCGAGGTGTTCAAGTCGTCGCGCGAGGAAATGGCGACCGCGGTGGGGTGGGTGCCCGCGGATGAGGGTTGGGGCGGACGGAGCGGTGGTTCGGGCGGACCAATGATGCGAATGCGGGGCGAGCCGAGAGAGGACTACTACGCGCAAAGTCGTTACGGTGGAGGAGGGGCTCGAGGCCGTCCCATGCCCTATGAGCGATATGAGCGCCCGGGTGGTTACGGAAATGGTGGCAGCGCTTGGGGTGGAGGCTCCGGGCAAGCCTTTGACTACCCCGAGGGATACGGTGGATCGCGTGGCGGCGTCGGTGGTAGTGTCTGGTCGGGAGGTTACGATGGCTTTGGATACGCCGATAGAGAGGCATACGCCGGGGACTTAAGAAGGGGGGATCCGTGGGCGTCCTATTCAAAAGGTGGGAGTTATATCGAGAGGGCAATTTAAAGAATATCTTTGGTTCTATTGGGTTGAGTATTAAGTCTTGCCGCTCTTCATTTCATTATCTAAATGAACGAGTCTAAAATACCAGATGGTTGCTTTTAGACCTGAGAATTTTCGGTGTAAATGTGAATAGTTGTCCAATTGACACCCAATTGAATAGTTGCCATATCTTGGCCAATTTCACTCCAATCTTTTTTCTCGGATTTCAATCGATAGAAAATTAAATTCTGCGTCAATTGATATCAAAATCAAAAAGATTGGAGTGGAATTGGCCGTATTTCATTTGGTAGTTTGAGACTTTGAGACTTGAGATTCAATTAGAAAACGAATTTGAGAAAATGAGTGAAAGGCAGTACTCAACCTAATAGATCGAGAGGGAAAATGAAAGAAATGGTGTAAATGGAGAATTTCTAGATTCGTATGATGGAGGAATGAGCTTCAACGAGGGACCGCGTCCACTTTTCGAGAACTGGCGAGCCGGTGATATGAAAAGGTCAGTATTTATACAATTTTAGAATTTAGAGTGTATTCCTATTTGTTTTCTGAAACGTGGGCAATTCGGGGAAAACTACCGTAATCCTTATCTCCAGATTTTGCCTGCTTCACTTGATTATGATCCCATTTGATGAGAGATAAAATGAGATCAA
The DNA here is from genome assembly GCA_958450365.1 of Mesorhabditis belari. NCBI lineage: Eukaryota > Metazoa > Nematoda > Chromadorea > Rhabditida > Rhabditidae > Mesorhabditis > Mesorhabditis belari. The sequence goes on along the minus strand of CAUEEP010000937.1, from coordinate 2,055,991 downwards.
AATTAAGTGAGAAATCTGCAGGCAAAATGACGGTAGCTTTCCCAAATTACCCATTTTTTAGAAAACACACTCTAAACTGAATATAAAGCTTATCCCGTTTCAGCTTGTTCGGCGGTGGAAATCGGCGTTATGTGCTGAAGATGCGCGGGATTCCGTTCAAAGCCGAAGAAGAGGACATCTATCGTGTAAGTTAGGCGTGATGCAAAATGATACTGCGACGCATAATCTGTACTAAATGCGAATTGTCTTAAAATGTACAGGGTGACCGCGAATTCTAGCGACTCACTTCTGAGGGTCTAGCTCAGCGAGAACTCAATGAATCCGTTTGAAATTTTTGGAGAAATTCTGTATGAAATCCAAAAATTTCATACGGATTCATTGAGCTCTCGCTGAGCTAGACCCTCAGAAGTGAGTCGCTATAATTCGCGATCACCCTGTAATACCAGGCAGGGTATTTCCAAAGAAATGTCAGGCCTGGACTAGGACTGAGCCTGGTTTCTAACCGAACACTGACTTGACCTGATAACAGTATGGATAACAAAATCTAGGACATGTTTAAAACAATCCCTTGAGAAATTCAGTGCAAAATAATACAATAGTCTTGCAAGTTTGAGTTATAGTTTCTCTTGTATCTCATTTTCCCGGTAAACGGTATCTCATTTTCTCGAAAGAACAAATAAAAGTCTGTGTCTTCGTTAAAAAAGTTATTTAGTTTTTCGGAGAGAATCGCCCGAGCTTCGTCGAGATTTTGTTCGAGTCGAATGGTCGAGCGGCTGGCGAGGCGAGAGTCGAGTTCTCCACGCGTTTAGCGTACGATCAAGCACTTTCGAAGGACAAGGAATATATGGGTGAGTTTGATTGATGGGCAAATTTCATCTCAACTAGGCTTGTAAGCGGAAAATTTAATATCTTTTGATTTTCAAAGCAAAACCCAACGAGTGAGGCAGCCACGCACTGCGAAGGAAAAAGCGGAAAAAAAATTGCGGAAAAACGTAGCTGTCCCATTTGTTGACTTTTTCACTCAAAATTAAAAGATATTCTATTTTCCGCCTGTAAGCCTGATCTCAACACAGTCCTTGTACAATTTTGCATGAACGCATTCGCGACGACGGTATTTTGGACGTACAGTCACTTAGTCGTCATTGTTTTACGGATAATTTGATGGAAATTCAAAGATAAACTAAACTATCATAGTCATTCGATAGCCCTGAATCTCCTCTTGAAAGCTAGTACAAAATTACTGAGAACTTTCTGCGGAATAAATAATAAAAGACTTTAAAAACGAGTTGACACTTTGCATATTATTTAACAATAAAAATGGCAAAAAATCTTGAGGAGCGCTTTATCTACAGCTGCCACGAAAGCTATTCAGTCGTTTAACTGAATATCTTATTCGGAAATGTGCAAAATGAAAACTCACTAGTTCGCAATTCGCATCAAAATTTTACAGGCTTTTTTAAAACGCCGTATTTGACATTTATTTGACGCTTTATTCAAATAATTATTTATTTGAGAGGAACACATTCTACTCATTTGTACTCATAAGTCATCCAGTAAGTTATCCGTAAGGGTTTCCTATTGTTAGCAGTTACCGTCAATGAGTTAACTGCAGCGGTTAATGAAATTGTCTCTGAACAATATTATGATAAAATTGAGTCTGGGTTTGATTGTACCAATTGAAATCCAAAATTCATTACGGCTTTAAACTTACAATAACACACAAAACTCTTCTCCATTTCCAGGCAGTCGCTACGTCGAACTCTTCCCCGACTCAACGCCGAATCGCTTTTGAAAACAATCTCTTCAGTCTTTAATTTATCATTTATTCTCAATGGTTGCTAATCCAATTATTTTGTCTTTATTTTTCAAATATTTTCAAAATATGTCAAATATACATTAATCTCTCATTATCTTTTTTTCGTCCCGATTGGTCTCATTCGTTAACTTTGTTCATCGTTCTGCCATTTTGTGTAGCCGAAATAAACTGTCTGCTTGTTTTAAAAGTCCATAAAAAAATTGAATGTGTGAGAGCAATGATATTTTTTGAAATTTTCTACTCGTCAATTTTTAAAGTTGTGAAAAGTGGTGTAAATTGATGGCTAATTGTAGGTATTGGGCATTTTTCAAAAGAGAAAATCCCTATTTAAACATTTAAAAGACCCAGACTAGGGTCTGGCTTTTATCCTGATTCTATAAAATGTGTATAATCTCTCTAAGCCTAATTTTTACAATATTACACTTGAGTTTTGCGAAGTTTCGGTGTTAGCTGTATGTTATAGTGTTTGTTTTTTTGAAACTAGATGCAATTCTGCGTTTGAACAGATAAAATTTAATTTGACTGGATAATAGATCGGCCAGAAAAGCTGGAAAGTGGGTGATCAATGTTTAGGATTATTTTGGTTACTAGTCTGTCATCCAGTCAAAATAATTTTTAGATGTACAAACGCAGAATTGCATCTAGTTTCAAAAAAAACAAACAGCTAGCAAAAATTTTAAATTTTAAAGAAGCTATTCCGCCAAGATTGTGAATTTTGGGTGAAACTAGTAAATTTTGCTAGATCTGGGTCTGGGTCCAGATCAGTCAAGTCCAGATGCTTGATCTAAGCTTGGCTTCTGACGCTCCTTAAAATGGCCCACGGTTTTTATAGTTTTCATCTTTCTATTTCAGGGTATTCTGGCCCTCGATGACGTTTTACATGGCGGGTCCTGGCCGAAAGGGTGGATATGTACCGGGACGGGATAATGTCATTGATGAAGTTATGCGCTCGTGGCAAGAGAAGTACGTGAAAGACTTTAGAGGATTTGGATAAAGGAACTTGACTTACTATTAGAATTTATCTCAAAAATTGTAACCATTATTGTACCATTATGTTAAGTGAAAAAAAGTACGCAATCAGAATCAGCAAATTTGAAATTCAGAATTAAAGTAGACTTTTATTCGATGCTTTTAGCGATCTAATTTGTAAGCGAGCTTTGTAATTTAAAGGGTTTTTTCTTTTTTCTTTGTAAAATTGTAATTTGTAATTTATGGAGTTTAAAAAATAACTGTAAATTTCTAGTTCTAGTTATTTGGTGTGCTTGCACCTGGTTGACTGATTGTGAGTTGTCGCTTGCTTGGCTAGCATTCAAGGATCGGGAGTTCGATCTCGTTTGCGTTTACAGCATCCTTTAAAGATAGAATATTAAAATAAACCGTGATTTTAGGTACTGCACTTATTCCGAAGTAAGCGTTTGCGTTTCGACCTTCAACGTGAATGGTCGATCAGCTCCACCCAATATTTTGGGATGGTTCCCGAGTGACAATCGAGCCGATTTCTACATTGTCGGGTAACCTTTCGTAGCAAGAACATAACAAAAGTTTTACATACTAAAGTTGTAAATCAACTTATGGAAGCTATAAAACTAGCACCAAGACGCGAACCGATTTCAGATTGCAAGAAATGGATCTATCGATCGGCACTCACATCATCGACAACATGAAAAAAGAGATCGAATGGATTGAATGCATACGACAGTCACTCCCGAATCCCGATGATTATATTAAGGTGAGGAATGTGTTCAGGCAAAGAATCAGACTAACAGGTACTTTTCTGTTATCTCCGTCCTGTTCTTTGGGTTTTTCAAAACTGATTCAGCTTATCTTTCTCATTCTTCAGGTTCGCTCTCATCGACTAGTCGGAATTCTCATTGTGATGTTCAAATTGACGAAGTGTAATGTGCAAATCACCGAGGAAAAGTCGAATCTGATCGCCACGGGGATCTCGGTGATGGGAACGAAATTGGGGAACAAGGTGGGCAAGATATCAATTTTTTTTTTTTGAAACAAACATTCAGGGTGGAACCGGGATCTCGGTGAAGATTAACGATTCGCTCATTTGTTTCATCAATTGTCACTTGGCTGCTGGGAATGGGGAATTGGAAAGGAGGAATCAGGATTTCAGGTTGGGTATAGTAGTTTTTTTTGCTATTTTTTGCTAAGACTACGTACATGAAAAGTAATCCCTTTCGAGTAATGCGTTTTCTAAAAATTGAACCATTTTGGAAAGCTACCGTATCTTTCCTTTAGATTTTGACCGTTTAACTGAATTTTGATCCCTCATCAAATGAGATCATAATTACGTAAATTGAACAAAAACTGATGGAAAGATTACGAGAGCTTTTACCAAAATTTCTAACTTTTATAAAACGCGCTAACTTGCGAGAACAAAATCGGTAACCGATTTGCTAGTTAAAAGCTACCGTAGTACTCAGCTGGCTACTATACTATTGCTCAAGAGCTAAACTTTTCAGAGATATTACAAATCTAACGTTTGGTTCGACAGACGCAAATATTTGGGCTCATGACGCGATTTTCTGGTTTGGCGATCTCAATTATCGGCTGATTAACGAGGTGTGCGAATTTGTAAAACTGAAAAAGTGAATCCTTTAGGCTCCATACACGAGCGATGAAATTCGTGCAATCGCTCAGACAAAACAAGCGCATCAACTTTTTCAATATGATCAGGTTTTCGTTATAGAGCAAAATTTAAAACATTAAACCAAGAACTGACAGGTTATTTTCTGAGTCTGGATATTCCAAAACTCTCAATTCAAGTTTACGGATTGTTTCTGGTTTTACTTAGCATAGTTAGAATTTTAGCCAAGTCTAAAATTTTGATCATTTCTAAATTTCAACTTTCAGCTTTACATCGAGAAAGCGAAAGGACGCGTGTTTGCCAGTTTTGAAGAAACACCTCCAAAATTTCGACCAACTTACAAATTCGACGTTGGAACATGTCAATGGGATAGCAGTGAAAAAGTGAAGATTCTTATTCTTAGAAGGATTATTAGAAGTTTGATTAATCATCAAGATGAAAGCATTCATTGAACAGAGACACTTTTGGTCAGGCTAGAGCTGAACCGAAACACCCAGGCCAAAGCTAAGCCGATTGTTGGCTTTATCTTGGTTTACCTTTTTATAAAAGCTTAAGAAAATGAATTTTAATTAGGTTTTTTGACCTTTCAACTTGACATTACTGTAAGTCTGGTACATAAAGAGCTCTTGGGTTCTTCTATTAGAATATTTATGATATTCATAGCTTCGAAAATCTACATTTATAATAGTAAATCAATTAATTTGGGGGAACATAACCGACTTGATTCAATGGGAAGATATAATCGACAAGTTGGTTTGTGTAAAAAAGCAATAAAAATATTTGACACTCTTATCGAACACTCTAAATTCAGGCGAGAGTGCCCGCGTGGTGTGATCGAATCCTTTGGCGGAAACTTGACGCCGATACACACATTCGGCAACTCTCGTGAGTATTATTTATTCGAAAATATCAATATGCTTTTATCAATATATCAATATGCTTTTTTTGCTTTTTTTTTGCTGATAATCTGCTTTAGGTACGAGTCCCTCGAAGCTGTGGTCATCTCGGATCACAAACCCGTTAGAGCCTTTTTTGCGTTACGATTGCGAAAAATTGACCAACAAAAAGCTGATAGGTGATTTTTTGTGGATGATAGATTATGTAGTAGTTTATAAAACTGCAGAGAAAAATAACAAATTTAGACTTTATGAGGACGCGATTCGGGAAGCTGATCGACGAGCGAATGAGCTTTTGCCGCAAATCTCGCTCTCAGCCTCTGAGGTTCGGGAACTTTCAAGATCTTCTATAAGATCGAATTTTAACCCTAAACTTTACCTAATAGAAAATTTCAGCTTGATTTTGGCGAGGTTGCCTACTTGGAGCCGAATTGTCGAACGATCACGATCAAGAACACTGGAAAGGCGAGGGTGAACTTGAGGTAAAGAAAAATGAAAATATCGTATCGTATCAACTTGAGTACACCTCTAATAATAGCTTTCAATCCCGGATACCGATAGGCGCTTAAGTTGCAATCTTACTACCGTAACCCCTTACCCCCTTATGTCCTTGTAGAAATTTGTACAACATAACGTGTCGCAGATTTTCAGGTGGCAGATTATCAATAGCCACGGCAAGAGTTGCCAAAATTTCGAAATAATCGAAAGTGAGGAAACCTGGTTTCATTGTCATTGGGAAAGTGTTCTTGACTTTATCAGTTTCACGCAACAGCCCCCACCTTTGTTTTGTTTGCGAGTTTAGGGATCAATCAGAAAAATAGCGATATTTCATACCCACCGACCCAATATAGAGAGGTAGATGACCCTAAGCGTGGTTTGTGGACCGGATGTCATGTTTTAGGAAACAAGTTTCGTTTGCTAATTTGTGCCTAAAAATCCATTTTACATTCACTATTGTTCTTTCATCCACTTTTTAGCGAGCATAACTTGTTTTCTAAAATCTAAAATCCGGTCCGCAGACCATGCTTGGGTGACCCTAATCGTTCTAAGAATAAATACCAACCTACGAAGCACTAGCAAATAGAAACCCGGGAGTCTATTGAGAACAGTACACCAAACAAGTCTATTTTTACCCTTTGAAAAATGTTTCACAATGTTCAGGCTAACTATAAGCTTTTATAAGCGATCTTTTCATCTTTTCTTTTCAGCTTTGTCCCTCCTCCGAACAAGGAAAGAATCTGTGCCCGGTGGCTTCAAGTCACACCGATCAAATATGCACTTCGAATCGATGAGGAAATCCAGGTTTGAAAAAATTTTGAAAACGTTCCAATTGAAATCTTTAGATCTCACTGACGGTCGTCATTGATAAAGGATCCGCGTGGGAGCTCTCAAAGAATAAAATGGAAAGCTTGCAAGATATTCTGGTGATGAGACTGGAGAAAGGACGGTTGGTGGCGCTTTTTTTGTTTGTCTAAACTATTGCAACATATCAATAAAAGCTGACTAAAAATCAACTTTCAGAGATCACTTCTTGATTTGTACTGCTAAATATACTCCGAAAGTGTTCGGTGTTTCTCTTCAACATCTTTTGCACAGAAATCAAACCGAGCAGAATCTCATCGATTTTGTAAGTCATATGTTTTGAAGTTATGTTTTAAATGAAGCCTAAATCTAAACTGTAATTAGAAGATAACAGTAAGTCTAAGTCTAAATCTAAATTGAGAAATAGTTGTATCTTTAACTGAAGCTTTTGTCAGAGTCTTTTGTTAATTCTTAATAAAGAACTGAAGGAATTGGCAAGAAAAAGAGTCGATTTTCGGCGAGAAAATCAAGTAGAATCGATGTTGATCTGGGTATAAAAATAGTTTTAAAGAAAAATATCTAGTATAGATTCGAATTCGATTATAGATTTGCACAAAATATCAGCACTTTCAGGGAGAAACAGCCCAAGTATTGGACGATTGCCCGGATGGAGTCCCAAAAGAAATCCATCGTCTCGTTTCCGCGTTGCGCAAAATCGGACACACAAAGCTCAATTTCACAGAGGTATTTTGAAAAAAGATTTTTCTTTATGAAAACATTTCTAGATGGTTGACAACTCACTATTTGGTGCTATTCGAACGGCTCTCGAGAACAATGTTCCGCAAGATCTCAGTGAGGCTTAAAGATTAATGAGTTAAATAGAAAATAACCTAAAAGCTACCGTGATCGGCTATCGTAATCCCAGCTACCGTAATCTTGGAAAGGATTACGGTAACTTTTATATTTAAACGGAGTGATGTGAAGTAGATAAGTACAGTAGCGGACAGAAGTTTTGCACCAACGCCCATTTTCAATCCAAATTGGCCAATTTTAGAGGTCTGAAATTCATATTAAGAAAATGGATCCTGGCCCAAAAAAGTCGCCCAATAGGTAAAACTATCTGAAAAATCCGAATTTGAAGTCGAATTTTTATAAAAAGTTTGCACAAAAAAGTTACATAGAGCCAAAAACATTGGACGTGCCTGTCAAAATTTGATTTGGCTATATTTCTTTACTAGCTGCTTCTTGTCACTCTAAACTTTAAAAAAAAACACGTAAATACACTTGAATATTTGCATTAACGCGTTGAGATTGATGGCTTTTTATGATAGTAAAGAAATATAGCCAAATCGAATTTTGACAGACGCGTCCAATGTTTTTGACTCTATGTAACTTTTTTGGGAAAACTTATAAAAATCTAACTTCAAATTCGAATTTTTCAGATAGTTTTACCTATCGGGGGACTTTTTTGGGCCAGGATTCATTTTCTTAATATGAATTTCAGACCTCTAAAGTTGACCAATTTGGATTGAAAATGGGGAATTTTTGAGTCGGTCAGGTTCGACTGGAGTTTGCTGGAATTGTAGCAAAAATACAGCCAAATTTAATGCAAGAATTGATCGCAAAGATTTGGGCATAGTCAGCATTGCAACTTGGGTCTAATTGGTCTAAACTTTTCAATGAATTCGAACGCTACTTTCCGGTTATGTCCTCGGTTATTTCTTTTTCTTGCATTTTTCTTTTTAGGTAGAAAATTGTAGAAAATGATACTCGAAATCCATTTTTTCATAGTTTGTGAAGAAGAAAATTTAAATTTTGTTTTAATTGACAATGGTTGTAAAAGATAGTATCCGAATTTCTCAAATTTCAGCCTCGATTCGTGGTGTGACCGCTTTCTCTTTGTACAGCACCCTGCTTCGACTTCTCGACTCGCTCACAGGTATTCCTAATTCTGAACTTTTTAAATATGATCTTTAGAATCATTAATTCCACAAAAGTCTAAAGAAGCTTGTCTACATCATTGCACAAATGCCGTGCTTTTATGGACTGAGGTGAGAGTTTTGAAATTGATAAAGTTCAAATTTTGCGTGAAGAAATTAATCATGAAATATTACCCTACTTTGAGACAAAAATATCGAATTAGGTTGCGAAATTTGATCCGATTCGCGTGGCGATGATCGAGTATTTGACGACGTATCTGCGAGAACTTGTCTCACTTCGACAGGAGGCTCGAGGTTTGTACGCTTTGCTTTGCTAAAGTTTGCTTTGATTGTGTGGATCAGCTCGTGATCAATTCGACTCAAATGCAAATGTGTTCACTTGTGGCCTCTTTCCGAGAAAATCCTGGGTTTGCGCTTTAAAGCGAATGCAACAACGAAGATATATCATTTTAATGATTGGTCCTTATAAAAAAGAAAACTTCTAGATAAAATGCGATTCCTTTCAAAACTTCAAATCCATCAAAGATACCTTAAATGCTCGATTTTTCTTTTTTGGATTTGATTGAATCTCTCAAAACTAAGCCACCAAAACCTTGCATAAAGACAAAGTGAAAAAAAATGAAACAAAAATGACCCAAATGAAATTGAAATCCCTCAAACAGAACATTCAACTAGTCAACCTCCTTCTCTTAGTCAATTAGAAGATCTTTCCAAGTATTACGATAATATTGTCTGCATTTTAGAGCAATTGTGGAGTTGGGCGGACGTTTTCTTTCGTGACACATCTCCACCGATCACCCCGCGACAGCAATGTCTCTATTCGCTGGTCGATTATGCTCGTGATGTGGCCGTTTTTCACTCATCCGCCTCATTCAACACTTTACCAAACAAGGTAATTGAGAAAAAATTGATTAAATTTAAAAATAATCATTTAGTCTATGTAGCAGATTTAAAGGTAAGAGGTATATAGCTGAGAAAAGGGTGATTTACCGGTCCTGTCTTGTTTGAGACTTTAAATGCAATTTTTTGTTTCTTCAAGCTTCAAGATCAGTTCAGTTTAGCATTATTGGTTACCATATTTTCTCTAATAGTAGTGCACCGCACCGAGCCGAGTTGGCGACTATTTTACGGTTTCCAAGCTTTTTGCAGAAGCTCAACACTCAAATCCCCCACAAGATCTCATCGTCAGCTACATTTTTCGCCCGCACATCGATAGGTTCTGATAAGCGGTTTTTGAGATTTCGAGTCATTTAAACGACAATCAGGGTGCAATACTATTAGAGAAAATATGGCATCCTGAAATCAAGCTTCAATTTGGCATAAGGTTTCCTTTCGGCTAATCCGTTTTCTAAAGGACATCATTTACGCAAACTACCGTTACCATTTTTTAGCCACCTAGCTCAGTCGGGATTTTGGTATGAGCCTTGTGATTGATGTGATTCCTCATCAAATGAGATGAAAAAATTGAGCTAATTTGCTGAAAATTGACTGATCTGATTACGGTAGTTTTTTAGTGATTTTTAGAAAATTTGTTATAATTTTGAAGTTTAAAGCTCAATTTTATGACAGATTATTTACTTTCCTGTCTGTCTGTTAATTGTGTTCGAAGGCTTTGAAATGATTTGTCAAGATTATTTCAGAATAATGATTGAAAATATTTCAAAATAACGATTGAAATTTTTATACACTTTTTAAAGTGGAGACGTTAAATGAGAAAGTTATTTTTATCTTATGCTATTAAGATGGTAAAGCACGCTGTAGATTTAGAAATGTTGACGTTTTCTAGAAGGTGCGCTTGGGAGAACAGTTACCGTAATCCTCATTTCTTTCTAATAATTGGATTATGGTAGATTTTTAAATTTAACTCTACTACTGAGGCTACTGAGGCTACTGAGGGATAAATAGTTTAAAATTGAACTCAATTTAGTAGCCTGAACAGGTTTTCACCTGAACAAAGTGCTTCCGAAAGTGCGCATAAGAGAACAGTTACCGTTTTCCCCATTGTTTTCTAACAAATAGATTACAGTAACTTTTTCCTTGGGCTTAGGCGTAGGTTTAGGCTTAGGCTCAGGCTCAGGCTTAGGCTCAGGCTCAGGCCTAGGATACTTCATTCGGTAATCTTCACTTAAAAGATATAAGGATTCCGGTAGCTTGATCAGAACTTAAATTTTAGAAAACACTTTAGTCAAAAGACTAATAATCGATAACTAGAATAGAAATTTGAAAGTAATAATAGAAATTTCAAAAACAACGAATATAATAGTTTCTAAGGGTTGAAGTTATTCCAACAAAATCAATCGTTTCTTTTTTTCAGCCAAGCAACGAGCGATTGCAAGTGCGATTACCGCCGCCAGTGCCACCACATCGTGGAACGAGTTCACAAACGATTCCCCGTGCCGGAAGCAATATGTTCTAATTTGTTTTATTTTAAATTCCAATTTTAAGCAAGAATTTCTTTTCCTTAGTCTCAGCTTTAGCCATAAATTCTCTTCGCATTTACCCTCTTCTTGGTTTCAATTAAGAGTTGCCATAAAAATCTGAAATTTGGGTTGAATTTTTTTGAATTACGATCTGGGAGGTTTATTGGGTTTAAGGAGTAGTTGAAATTCTTTATGGAAATAAGTTTATCAAAATAAATTATGAAATAAGTTTCTTCTTAAGTAAGCAAAGAAGTTTGCTTGGGGAAGTTGGGTTTAATATTAGGTTGGTAAATAAGACTGTCTTTTCCTTTCCAGAAGGCTGCTCAGAAAATCTTTTTGTTCCTTTTCGTATTTCTGTTTAAAATCAACAAATGCACCAATTGAACTACGATTTATTTCATTAGAAAGCCCATATTTTCATATTTTCCTGCAAAATAACATTAAAACGGATTTACAAATGGGTTATGTTTGAATAACCCATTTGTGTTTGAATGTTTGAATGTTTTTGCGGAGCTTGAAATCAGGTAGTCAGAAAGTCGGCTCGGTGATGCGATTTAGACACTTTAAGCTAAGGAAATCGATCTTCGTGTCAATAGATAAAAGCTAGAGCACAAAAAGTTTGGTATATAAAGAAATTTTCAGAGAAATTAACTCAGCCCTTGCCGTAGCCTTTTGTTCGTAGACGTTTTATAGATTTTTACGAGAAACTCGTGTTTTAACTTTTGAATTTGCTTGTAAATGAACCGAAATTGACTTAAAAAGATGGAAATTTGAACAATAAACACTTTTTATATAGAAGAAATCATAGGTTAATTTGGGGAGATTTGTTGGTTTTAAACAGAAGTACGAAAAGGAACGAAAATACTTATTTGTTAACCCAAATATTAGTGACTGATCTTCTATTGAAAACTAGTATTTCTTTAAGATTAAATACGACATTCTAGAGAAAAAGTATTCAGTAACTGAATATCCTTTTTTTGTTCTAATGTCCTGTGAGGAAATTGGGATTTTCTAGAAATTTATTTCAAGAAAATTCAGTTCGTCCTCCATTTGGCAAAACGCAAATCCCAATATTATGCTTAATAAAGTAATTTCCAATAGCAATCTTGCTATTTTTAGCTTTAGCAAGTACTACTCGGTACCTTTTAATCTTTGAGCTACTTTGTACCTTTCAATCTTCCAGATCGCACCGTTCCTGTGTCTCCTGATATCCCAATATAAGTATAGCTTTGAGTGTTTCACACATATCACTATGTTCTGTTGTGTAAATCTCTTCAATATGCTAATTTAAAATGAAAATATGGCCTAGTTAGGGTCTAGAAGTCTGTAAGTCAAGTCAAGACCAGATCTATGCCAGAGCTGGACTGAGCAAGTCAGACCAAGCCAAGACCAAGCTAAGCCAAGTCAAGCCAAACCAATTTTTGGTTTTGGCTTTGTCTGGCTTGATCTGTCTTGATCTGTCTTGGCTATGGCTTTTTAAAAAAAACCCTAGGCTGAACGATGAGATGAATCAAAGTTTATAGTTTGCATAAAAGAGGATCCTTTTAGGAAAGCGCATTTTCGTATCTCAAACTAAAATGCGCTTTCCAAAAAGCTTTCTAAAAGGCTCCTCTTTTAGAAAGCTACCGTAACCAAACCGCCAGTTTATCACAATTTTATATCATTGCATTGACTGAGCATTGTGATTTCTCATCGAATGACATTAAAATTAGGCTGATCGAATGTAAAGGGACGGCTTGAGTACGGTAGCTTTCCAAAATGCCTTTTAGAAAACGGATTAGCCGGGGATTCGATACAGTATCCCTCTCTCTAACGTTTTTCGAGATGTAGTTAAAACAACGCCGAATAGAAAACTTTCAAAACAGCGCCGTCAAATTTCTCACAATCCAAGAAACCAAGCTGGTTCAATTTTTATACCAAAAAAAAACTCCTTTCTTTCTTGGCTACATGATTGGTGAAACAGTTTTTAAAAAAGTTAATATTTCATAGATAAAATTAGCGTCCAAAATGATTTTATAAAGATATTTAGTCAACTAACTGACAAGGGAATGTCAACCGGGTTTTGTGGGCAAATGGCATGAGCCATGAGCCATGAGCCATATACTATTCGACGTAGAATTTAACGCTGATTTCGAATCTGCTTTCCGTTTTTGCTGAGGAGGACTCCGTCAGAAGTTATAAGCTTTTAAAGTTTTGTTATGATGAGCTTCGAACGTACAAAGAACACCTAAACTATCCAAATCTAATAAAAGCAAAAGAAAAAGTTGAACTGCGGATTTGAACCTAAGAGCCTGAGCCTGACACTGAGCCTGAGACTGAGACTGAGCCTGAGCCTGAGCCTGAGACTGAGCCTGAGCATTGCCTTGTATTCAAGCTTACTTCCAATCGCTCAGGCTCCAATCAATCGCTCAGGCTCAGGCTCACAATTTTCAGTCCCTGGGGAATTTGCTGAAGACTTGATTTGATATGAACTTGTAACTTGATTTTCGAAATTTCTAACAAAACTTTAAACGCTTAGAACTTCTGACAGAGTGCTCTTTAGCAGAAACGGAAAGCAGATTCGAAATCAGCGTGCAATTCTGCGTCGAATAGTAGATTTTGTTTTGCCGCTGCTTTGAACGTTTTCTATTATTGCGCTATTTTAACTACATTCACTTTTCGCTTTACCCTTTTTGCTCCTAAGTCAAGTGCCAAACGAATTTTCTCAATGTTTTCCAATGTTTTCCAATGCTTTTCCTTTAATTTATTTCCTTTGCCTTGGTTCTCTGTGATAAATAGCTTTACTTGATTCCAATCAAAGATTCCTATGCTTTGTGAGCTTTTTGATAAAGATTTTGCCAGTTTAATGGATATTTTTCGTTAAAAAGTATTGAAATTCTATACCGAAAGGTTTATTTTTTTATTGAAATTGTTTTCATGAGCTCTTTATAAGGCCATCATCACATAGAAGCGACGCGTAGTCGTTGTGGGTTTTTTTTGGTTGCAGAAAAGAATCGACGACATCTCGTGACTTATTCGTTCAACTTTTCTAAAACAAAAATTCAAATTTTAACTTCTTTTGCTTTATATTTAGACCCAATAACTAGATTTCACAATTTCCTGTTATTTTAATGCAAAAATTTCGTTTTTGGCATTCAGAGCTATTAATTTGCATTTGCATTTGTCTTTTGCAGTGTTTTAATATCAACCGTAGTGATCTTGAAGCAATCAATTGATTAATTTGCAGTTGCATTTTCGATTTGTAAATTAATTTACATTTGCTAATCAATTTTCATTTCCAGATGTCTTGGCTTTTGAACGATTTGAAGAAAAAGGCGACCGAGGCAATGAAAGCATTCGAAGCGCCGAATGAAAATGACAGGTGAATAGAATTGAATAGACTGGAGTAGAATTGAGTAGAATTGGGTAGGATTGAGTGGACTTGAGTAGAATTGAGTAGAATTGAGTAGACTTGAGTAGAATTGGGTAGAATTGAGTAAACTTGAGTAGAATTTGGTAGGATTGAGTAGGATTGAGTAGACTTGAGTAGAATTGGGTAGAATTGAGTAAACTTGAGTAGACTTGAGTAGAATTGAGTAGACTGGAGTAGACTTGAGTAAACTTGAGTAGAATTGGGTAGGATTGAGTAGACTGGAGTAGACTTGAGTAGAATTGAGTAAACTTGAGTAAACTTGAGTAGACTTGAGTAGACTGGAGTAGACTTGAGTAAACTTGAGTAGAATTGGGTAGGATTGAGTAGACTGGAGTAGACTTGAGTAGACTGGGGTAGACTTGAGTAGAATTGAGTAGACTGAAGTAGACTGGAGTAGACTGGAGTAGAATTGAGTAGACTGAAGTAGACTGGAGTAGACTGGAGTAGACTGGAGTAGAATTGAGTAGACTGAAGTAGACTGGAGTAGACTGGAGTAGAATTGAGTAGACTGAAGTAGACTGGAGTAGACTGGAGTAGAATTGAGTAGACTGAAGTAGACTGGAGTAGAATTGAGTAGACTGAAGTAGACTGGGTAGACTGGGTAGAATTGGTGACTGAAGTGACTGGGTAGACTGGAGTAGAATTGAGTAGACTGAAGTAGACTGGAGTAGAATTGAGTAGACTGAAGTAGAATTGAGTAGACTGGAGTAGACTGGAGTAGACTGAAGTAGACTTGGGTAGAATTGAGTAAACTTGAGTAGAATTGGGTAGACTTGAGTAGACTTTCAAGAAAATCGTATTAGATACGATACGATCCACGATACAACGATTGTAAATAAAGATGAGCCGGGTTGATTAGTATTTTTAGAAACTCCCATAACTTCTCTTTTTAACAATATAAAAAGAATTCAATAGACCCCAATAGACCCAATTTCGTTTACGTCTGTTTAAATTTTTCGATATTTCAATTGTTAAACTGAACAGAACAATAAATTCGGCTTGTAAGAAAAAAAGAATAATATAAAAAGTTATAAAGAAACTTTAGTGCTGTCAAGAGCTCTGATGAAGCCTCTGCTGACAATAAAGAAGTTGAGAAGAAAGATGGAGAGGAGAAGGAAATCGAGGAGAGGGAAATCGAGGAGAAGGTGGGAAAGGGAAAGTGTCAATAAATGCTACAAGTAGACTTGACCATCACTTTGACACCTATCCTAAACCTAAATCTTGAAATTCTTTGTCAAAATCTTGAAAGGCTTAGTAAAATGATTTGCGGTTGGATTTGGGTTTAATTTAGAGTTGATAGGGTTATGTTTGATAAAGCTTAGCTAAATTCAAAAAGGTTTCATTTAATATTCAGAAAGATGATCAAAATCGATTAGATACATGCATTAGTCAATTCTATTAGTCAACTCTATTCGGTACATGCATAAGAAATACGGATTTGAACATTTTCATAAATTTTCAACGATAGAAACATTCATCGATATCCTGATATCGATTTCCTGACATCGATGAATGTTATAAACTATTTGAAAGTTGTAAATCTCCTCTACAAAATAGGCTAAAACGTGTTTCAATTGATCGAAGCATTGAAGAAATTTCGAGGGCGGAATGCGAGTGACCAGAAAAAGGAATCGAGTCACTTTAGGGACAAGTTTAGTGTCGTCAAAATAGAGTCAAACCCCCACTTTCAAAAGAGTTCGGATTTGACTATATAGTGGAAAATGACGGCCCTAAAATATCATTCAAAAATATCATTCGAAATAATTAAGACTTGGGATCATTTCATGGGAAAACTTTATTTTTACAATAATTTTTCTTTTTTGTGAAAAAGCCGGTTTTTTTTGACAATTTTGAGGGTTTTGAATCTACGCTCTACCTAAATTTCTGTAAATGCATTTCCGTTAGACTTTTTTTAAATGAATTCATATATAGTTATCCTTTCCTTTTTAAATCTTCAATTTTGGGAAGCTAACTCTATTTTGAGCACACTAAACTTGTCCCTAAAGTGACTCGATTCCTTTTTGGTCACTCGCATTTCGCCCTCGAAATCTCTTCAATTCCTCGATCAATTGAAACACGTTTTAGCCTATATTGTAAAGGAGATTTACAGCTTTCAAATAGTATATAGCATTCATCGATATCAGGATATCGATATCAGGATATCGATGAATGTTTCTATCATTGGAAATTTATGAAAATGTTCAAATCCGCATTTCTTATGCATGTACCTGTCGTAGCCGATTATGAATGAAATTTTTTCGCATATCTTTTTAGGCAACTCTAGTAGAGCAACCCTTTAATGTATGAGGACAATATTATATCATCTTGTAGCGAATTGAATTCTGCGTCGATTGGTACCAAATTTGTGAGTTTAGGTTAAAAATTGCCGGCGCTACAACGTTTCATTCAAAATCGGTGGGACCCCCGTAGCCGATTATCAATGAGTGGGTCTAGGAGCGTCCAATCATCAAGTATTTAGTATCATTCAACGCAGAATCATTGATAATTATATTAAATTTTTAAAATTAGCAAGATTTGATGAAAAGAAAAAAAAATTAGAGCAAAAAACTGTTTGTTCAAGAGAAAACTTTGAAGCGCATAATTTGTGTACTTTTTATCCAATCTTTCTAATTTCAAAAATTTAACATAATTATCAATGATTCTGCGTTGAATGATACCAAATACTTGATGGTTGGACGCTCCTAGACCCACTCATTCATAATCGGCTACGACATACCTAATATGATCAATGGCATACTTTTAGCCGTTTCTTTTGTTATTTTCCTTCTACAAGCTTTAAATTGACAAACTAACAAATAAAAACAAACAAATAAACAGTAAATTTGCCATTTTTTTTAAAGGTTGATTCAAAACCGACAGAGAGCGGCTTCTTGGACACCGAAAAACTTCAAAGTCAAGGATTGGCTTTAACAAGTTGTTTTTTTGCTTTGCGTTTTTGCGCAACCTTTTCCTAACAATTCAAATTTCAAATCTTTAGATAAACTTTTTGATTTTGCGAAAAGGACGACGATTGAGGCGCAAAAACAACTCGAAATCGTGAAAGGAGCCGTTGTTGATAGTGTAAAAAAAAAAGACTCTGATGAAGGAAAACTTCAAAAAATTTTCAGACATTATTGGGTGATTTGAGTCGAGAACAAGAGGCTTTTCAACAAGAAATCGCATCGAAGAAATTGGATAGCGGTTTGTTTGAGTTGTTCTATCAAGATCGAAAACGACTTTACCGTTACCGTATCCCTCTCGAGCAAGGCGTTTGCTAAAACGTGTCAACTTTCGAAAAAAACCACCGTATCCTTGTAATTTTAAGCCAATCTATCTACTTTTGAGATCATTTTTAAACCTTAACAGAATCAAATCAGATAGTAGATACATTAGATGGAGATTGAGGATCTAGATAAGGCTCACAATCTTGAATATGGTACATTTTTAAAGAGGACCAGAAGAGCCATATTCTGCTATTTCCAGAAGCTCTATTTAGCTTCTGGAAGCTCTATTTAGCTTCTGGAAGCTCTATTTAGCTTCTGCAAGCTCTATTTAGCTTCTGCAAGCTCTATTCAGCTTCTGCAAGCTCTATGTAGCTTCTGCAAGCTCTATTTAGCTTCTGCAAGCTCTATTTAGCTTCTGCAAGCTCTATTTAGCTTCTGCAAGCTCTATGTAGCTTATAGACACTTTAAAATACTTAAGGATTGGTTTTAATGATTGAACAAAAAAGCAAAGAGGTTCCGAGGGTGAGGGGATTCGAACCAGGGACACACACGAACCAGGGACAGGACAAGGTGTGAGCACACTATCCGCTACACCATCCGGTCATGGTCTGGGGGAAGACTAATTCGGCCTCATATCGGCCCTAGGCCCCATATCCCAAATCAATGCTAACAAGGGAGGTTCGTCAACTTACCAAAAAAATGAAAAAGAAAAGTTGCGCTCGGATTCGAACCAGGGAGGTAGAAACGTTGGCGTAGCGCACTACCACTACACCATTTGGCCATATATCGCCCTTCCTTAACTTTCCCTCTTAAAGGCGGTGTCTTATTTGCGAACGATTTTTTAGCTGACTTTAAAACGATTTTTCCTGGCTTTTCTCAAAGGCCTCAAAGGCCTAAAAGGGTGTCCTGGGTAGATTTGAGTACAGATTCGGAATCGGCGCGAAAAACTGGTTTAGATTTGCTAGGTGACGTTTTAAAAGCCGCTGGTAAATTTGACGAACTTCCCTTGTATGTTGGAGCAGTTCCCTAGTTAGATCCTACGGTAATTTTCAAGACTTGACACGCTTTAGAAAATGCATTTGTTTGAAAGGAACCTACTGTAATCAATTTGCATATAAGGAAATGGAAAAGTTATAAATCTTACGAAAAAACTTTAGGAGCCGCTCCGTGGGAAGACTTGCCCGATCAAAATGCGGCCAAGAAGCAAATGCTTGCTTTGTCTTTAGTTAGCTTTTATAAAACAATCTAATCATCTAAAGTCATCAGCTAATCACAAAATCATCAGCTAATCACAAAATCATCAGCTATTTGAGAACTTAGACTTTCTCTGAAAAGATTTCATTGAAAGTGATTGATTGTACAGGGTGGCTGAAAATTACGTGCGCCAAAGAAAACGCCATAATTTAATTTTCTTTCAAAGAACATGTAAAAATATTTATTTATATAATAGTTGTAACAAAAGAATTTAATAATTACAAGAAATTTTCGAAGTGGCGATTTTCGGATGGAGATCCGCTTTGATACAGGCTTCAATTCGCTTCTTTACAGAATCGACGGTACAGCGGAGATAATTTGCATCTAAGTCGTTCGAGATTTTGATCAATTCTCGACGTAAATCATGCAAATTGTTGATTTTCCTATTTCTCAATTGTTCTTCCATAAAACCCCAAACCGAAAAGTCCAACGGATTGAGATCCGGGCTGTTTGGGATCCGGGCAATGGCCTGCCATTGATCCTTCGTCAAAAAAGATTCAATTTTGGTTTCGAGAAAGCGAATTGTTGTTTTGGCTCTGTGGGCCGGCGTCCAATCTTGTTGAAGGGTCAAATTAGGATGACTCCTCTTCCACGGCACCACAGCTTTCTCGAGAATCTCTTTTTGATAGACTTTAGCTTTAATCTTCACATTTTTGTCGATAAAAACCTACGGGGTCTTGCCCGAAGCACTGATTCCACCGCAAACCATCAAACTTTTTGGAAACAGACCTTTTATAACGACTTTTTCGTTTGCGAGTGCTCTTGAGAGCTGGACTGAGAAGTTGACGGTGATTTTGTGAATTTTTAGCCACTTCCAAGGTGAAAATCTTCTCATTTGACCAAAGAACATCGTCAATACGCCGCACCTTGAAAAAAGCTCGTAATTTCTTGCATTTCTCCTTCCGGTTTTGCTTGGCTTGATCGGTGAGCACTTGCCCGTTTAACAGTCGATAACTTCAAAGTCCGAGCTCATTTTTCTCAATCGATTGAACCGAGAAACGCGAAATTTGAAGCTGTTTTGCTATCTTGTTCAAATTACGATCGTCTTTTCGCTCGATCCTCCTCTTGATGATCCCATGCGTCTTCATGTTCAGTCCAAGCCCGTAAGAGGAGGAAAGAGGACCGTTAACACCCGAATGGATCTCCTCCTCTTCCAGGCTTGGACTGAACATGCCCCTCATCTTTCCATTGCTTTACGATCTTCTGGACGATCCTCAGAGCCACCCCAAGCCTCTATGCGATCGACGAGTTTTTCATCGACGATCGCTCGTCGCCAGCTGTGCGATTGTGTTCCGACTAGCGCACGTCTTTGTCATGACCTAGAAAACAACTTTTTTAACAAAAAATTAATAGACAACGATAAAAAGAATATTAAAACACAAAAAGATGAGTAATAATTCTTTATATATTGTTTAAAACTATGTCAGATGCTGCGCGCACGTAATTTTCAGCCACCATTTTCAGCCTGTACTAGTTTAGTGTTAGTGATCGAATCACCACAAAAGTTCAAGACCACAAAGAAATGATGACGAAAAAATCCAATCAAACTAAACTTTTGCAGGTTTTAAAAAGCCCAAAAGTAATTCAGAAGATTTAGATTTTATAAAATTGTATAAACTAGCTGATAGCTTAATGAATTAATCCAAAATTTACTCATTATTAGGATACGCGCACTTTTCTCCGTGACGCTCCATCAACTCTACCATTTACTGAGCTTGAGGTTTGAAAAAAGAGAAATTCTTTCTAAAAATGAATCTAGATTGCTTCAATGGCAAAAAAAATGCTGGAATATGATCCGAATTTGGGAAAAGTTCGCTTTCAATTGGTCCCGAAACAGTAAGTTTCATAAAAGATCAAAGAAAACTAGTATTTTGTCGAAATCTCTTTTTTTTTGGGTATTTTGAGTAGCGTATTTAAGCGTCATAACTTTTTTTGAATTCAATATTTCTTATTTCTCTTTTCTGCATTGAATAGGAGATAGTTTTTGGCTTTTAAATAGGATTAAACAAAGCTTGATTCATCCACTCAACGATAAGAAACTCGAGCTTGAGCACTCGAGCACTCGAGCAGCTTAAATAACTTCAAAATTTTTTAAAGTTAAAGAAGAAAGTTATTCAGTAAGAAACTGCTCTAAAAAATTCGTCTTTGTGTATCCTATTCAGATCTTTTGAGAAAGAGTATCGTTTAAGTATTAGATATGTTTAGATTATGATTTCAGAACAAAGATACTTTAGGTATACAGATAAAGTAGATAAAACGACATGACTAGGTTTAAGCTACACTACTGGACAATGAAATATCATATTTGAAAAACGATCGTCACTTTCGCGCTTCTGTAACTCCCTTGTCTTTACCGTATTTCTAAATATTAATATTACCATTGTGTAGCCCTTGAAAAGAGCTTACAGAAAATGTATAACACTAATAGTTTAAACTCAAAGACAACGGAGTTACAGACGCGCGAAGGTGACGATCGTTTTTCAAATATGATATTTCATTGTCCAGTACTGTACATAGTTAAAGTATGGGGAATTTCTGTGGATTGTACCAAGTTTTATTTAGTATCACTCAATAGCCAAAACTGTCTTCTATTAGGTTGGCAACTTAATAATGACGCGTTTATGTAACAAATCATTTATTTCAAAAAAACACAAAAGAAGAGCTTTCAATTCGAAAGGTATTCTCCATTAGTATCTATGACTCCTTCCCATCTTCTGCGCAAATCCCGGATCCCATCCTCGAAGAACTTGGGAGTTTTTGAGGCGAAGTAGTCATTCACTGCTTTTATGACCTGAACATGATCATCGAACTTTTCTCCCTCCAAAAAGTGCTTCACTGACCGAAACAAAAAGTAATCTGAAGGAGCCAGATCAGGTGAATAAGACGCGTGGGGCAAAACTTTCCAGCCAAGTTCCTCGATTTTCTTATAAGTGATCTTGCAGTGTGAGGTTTTGCGTTGTCGTGTAAAAATCTGACTCTCTCCGGTTTGAGCCCCAATTTCTTCAGAGACTCGTTAACTCTCATTAATTGCTTCGAATAAAGATCAGCATCGACGGTTTGGCCAGGTTTCAGCACTTCATAATGTACCAATCCCTTGAAGTTCCACCAGCAACAGAGCATTATCTTCTTCCCATGGACATCAGGTTTGGGAGTGGTTTGAGGGGTCTGCCCAGCAGATAGCCATCGATTTTTGCGTTTAACGTTCTCGTAGTTGATCCACGTTTCGTCAGAAGTCAAAACCCTGTGAAAAAGTCGTTTTGATTTGTATTTTTGTAGCAAAATTGAGGCGCCATTTTGTGGCTCTGGGTCAGCTCGTGAGGAGCCCATTTTCCAACTCGATTCTTTTCCCAAGTTTGTGTAAATAGTTTTTGATTGTCATATGGGATACTTCAAATATTTCTGCCAACTCACGAACGGTGAGTGTTGGGCAATCTTCAATTAAGGCGAGCAAGTCATCGTCGACCACTTCTGGAGGATGTCCTTGGTGTGGCTCGTCTACGAGGCTTTCATCGCCGCCTTGGAATCTTTGAAACCATCGTTGACATTGACGAATGTGTATACTTTCCTCTCGAAAAACAGTGATGATCGTGCGATGAGATTCAGCTGGTGATTTTCCTTGTTTAAAATCGTAGAACAATCGTAGAACAATGCGGAATTTTTTGTCCTCCTTTTTTTGCCAAAAAGCAAATGATGAAATTTGGAGCACTAAATGTTATTTATGTAGACATCTTTTACTTTGTATATATGCAAAAAAGAGGGAAGAAACGGCGCTTGAAATTACAAAAAACATGTTAAGTAGTGACGCGTCATTATTAAGTTGCCAACCTAATAGTTTTATTCCCTCTCTAAAATTTTAAACAAATTAAAATCTGAATCAAATAAAATCAAATAAAATTCTTTCAATTCTTTCAATTCTTCCAATTCTTCCAATTCTTCCAATTCTTCCAATTCTTCCAATTCTTCCAATTCTTCCAATTCTTCCAATTCTTCCAATTCTTCCAATTGGTAGACTCAATAAAATGAAAATCACCAATCGATTCGCCTTCTTTATATGGATATAAGGCATCTTTCACTGCCCCAAATTGTGAGCTTGTGGTGTAGTGGCTAAGAGTCTTGTTTCCAAAACAAGTCCTCAATCTTTTGCTCGGGTTCGATCCCTTCTTTTGTTTTCATTTGATTTTAATGTTTAACCGCTCGAATTCACTCAATAGCCAAAACTGTCTTCTATTCAATGCAGAAAAGAGAAATAAGAAATATTGAATTTGAAAAAAGTTATGACGCTTAAAGTTTGCACTACTCAAAATAGCCAGAAAAGGGAGCCAAATCGGTTAAGATCGGTTATCGGTTCGGTTAAGAATCGGTTAAGAAACAAAATCCAAATCGGCTAAGAAACGAAATCGAAATGCAAACATTTTTTCAGAGTGACTGAAAAACGCTTTTGGATCAACTATTTCTATCGGATTTCGTTGATAAGACAAGCAATGAAAGAGGATAATCCAATTTCTGAGGAGGAAAAAGTGGAGAAGAAAGAAGAAGAGGGAAAAGAAAAAGGAAAAGAAGAAGAGGGAAAAGAAGAAGAAGGAAAAGAAGAAGAAAGTCAAGAAGAAACGTTGATTCAGGTAAATTTCAAGCCAGGCAAGAGCAAACCAAAAAAACACACATTTTCAAAATCCCTGCCGGTAAGCCAAGTTCAAAAGCCTTTTGTGTGAAAATAATAAAGTCTAATCAACAAGTGAAGGAATTGGCAAGAAAAAAAAGGAGATTTTCGAAGAAAAACAGATTCTGGCCTGGTCTGGTCTGGCTGGTCCTTTAGAAAATTAGTTAAAAATGAAATCTATCAACAATAAAGTCTATTTTTTGATTAAACATTTCATTTCCAGGAGACACCAATCTCTTCGCAAGAAGCAGACAAAAAAGAAAGCGACGAAATTGTTGAAGAAAAGGAAAGCAAAAGAAAATCACCGAAAGAAACGAAAGAATCCACATCACCCACATCACCAATTGGTTTGTGATAGCAATAACAATAGCAATAACAAAATAAAGTAAAATAACATGTAAAAGCTAATGTAATAATGAGAAAACTGCACTTTATTTCAACTTAAGATTTTCAAGGATAGCTGAAAGACGACAGCTGACGAGGCATGACAAAAGACAGAACTTTTAAGTTGAAATTATCAAGTTTACCAATAAGAATAGGTAACACTTTTCCAATAAGAACTGCTAGAATTTGGAATCGACTCCCCTTAGAGTTTTGAGAGAGTCCAATAGTCTCGAAACCTTTAAATGATCTGTAGATGGTCTTGATCTTGAAGCTTGAAGCTCTAGTGGATCTCTAGTGAATCTCTAGTGGATCTCTAGTGGATCTCTAGTGGATCTCTAGTGGATCTCTAGTGGATCTCTAGTGGATCTCTAGTGGATCTCTAGTGGATCTCTAGTGGATCTCTAGTGGATCTCTAGTGGATCTCTAGTGGATCTCTAGTGGATCTCTAGTGGATCTCTAGTGGATCTCTAGTGAATCTCTAGTGGATCTCTAGTGGATCTCTAGTGGATCCTTGACGTTATCTGTGCTACCCGGAAGGTTAGCGGTTGGAAACGGAAAGGTTGGCGTATGAGAAAATGCCCGCTA
Source organism: Mesorhabditis belari (assembly GCA_958450365.1). NCBI lineage: Eukaryota > Metazoa > Nematoda > Chromadorea > Rhabditida > Rhabditidae > Mesorhabditis > Mesorhabditis belari. The sequence continues at coordinate 2,031,502 of CAUEEP010000937.1, read as the reverse complement.
CTCGAGGCGCTTCGTAGAGAGCCGAATTCAAAGAGATCAGGAAAAAGGGGGTCGGGATGAATGCTTTTAACTGTAGACGATCTTTATCATCTGTTGATGATCTTGATCTTGAAGCTCTAGTGAATCCTTGACGTTATCTGTGCTAGGTGACGCTCAGGGTGCACTACTATTAGAGAATACGGTAATACGGTAAATACGGTATTAAAGGTTTTGAAGTTCTCATTAAGTTTCTAAATCGATTTAACATCCAATTCATCTTATAGTTTCTTTTTCAGATGAGGATTGGGAAAAAGAATTATTGGCCGATTTGACCGATTACGAGATGGTTGTCGAGCAGACGGGGAAAAGTGATGAACAATGGGAGAAAGAGATCGGCGATTTACTTAATGAGGTCAGGAATTTGAGCCAATGATAAAAGAAAACTCCCCATAAAGCTGTATTCCTTCACTAAGACTTTAAATAAATTAAAATTAGAATCAAATAAAATCAAAACCAATCTAACTCTTCCAATTCTTCCAATTGGTAGACTCAATAAAATGAAAATCACCAATCGATTCGCCTTCTTTATATGGATATAAGGCATCTTTCACTGCCCCAAATTGTGAGCTTGTGGTGTAGTGGCCAAGAGTCTTGTTTCCAAAACAAGTCCTCAATCTTTTGCTCGGGTTCGATCCCCAGCCTTCTTTATAAGCCCCGAGCCCCGAGGCAATTCGCCTTCTTTATAAGGAAATAAGGCTTCATTCACCGCCTTGAAATGGTTTTAGTGAAAATCGGTCCTAATTCGAATCCATGAGCTTGCTATGTCAATATACAAGTTTCTAATATTGCTATAGCAGCTTACAAGTCCTAAACTTACAATAATAAAGCTTACAATCCTACTTTTCAGGTGGAAAGCGAACATGAGGCAAACTCTTCGGATGAGAAGAAAAATTGAAACTTTTGAGCAAAGCTTTTTCAACTTTGAAATAACTTTAAAATCCCCTATTCAAGTGTTTCTCTCGCATAGTCAAACAATTTGTTTTTTGGAATTTTGGGGCCTTTTGTAAATAGAATGAACATAAACTGCAAATAGTCACTGGGCATTTCGATGGAATCTTTTTGAATGGGAATTAGTGCAATCTTGGAAATCCCTTCAAATCCAATATTCAATTAACTAAATACGAAAAGATGTTCACTTTTACCGTATCCTCAACTTTTACCGTCTCCTAACCTTTTACCGTCTCACCTATAGCCTGGATAATTTCCCGTTTCTTTTCTATGCATCTTTTTATGCATCTTTTCCTTTGTTTTCACTCCATTTCTCCTAGCTGTGATACTTTTTTTTTGGTTTTCAACTTTTGAATAAAATTTGAGTTTTTTCGTGTTTCTAGTTATTGTTATCAAAATATTATAACACAGAAGATTAAAATGTGAAAATTTTTTGAGAAATTTTATTTTCTTTTCTTTATCAATTTTACAGAATACAATCTATTGAAAAAATAGAAAAAATAGAAAAATCAAAATTTTTCAATTACAACGTTTCGCAGCTCTTTCAGCGCTTTTGTCATTCTTAGAAAAACTATTTCTCTTATTTAAAACGAAATATAAGAACTAATTTGGGGTCTTCTTCGCTTACCGCGAAATATTACTGCGAAAAAAAAGCATCGGTATTGAGAACCCGAGATCAATCGCTCGCTGCGCTAGTACACTAACCACTAGGCCATTCAGCTACGCATGACCCAACGAGATAAAGCCCTTTTAAGACGGTGATAAAGGCCTTTTAAGACCGTGATAAAGACCGATAAAGCCTCCAGAAGCCCAATTTTCCGGGTAGATGCCCAAATTTTAAACGCGTTTTTCTGCGGCCGCTTTCTTGACAAAAACTAAAAACAGTATTGCATTCGGTTTCCATGGCCTCCATGGCTTCATGGCAAAGAGCTTTGTATCTTAGTCGGATTCAAGGATTCAATCCCGCCGGCTAGATTATTAGTTCTTTTTTCTTTTTCAAAATCATATGGTATGGTATAGAGGAGCACTATGGTATAGAGGAGATTCAGGGCTTTCAAACAGTATTCAACACTTATTGGTTGAGGTCCCTTGACGAGAAGGAAGGCAATCGAGAGAGGCTTTCTCCCGAGCCACCGCGACATAGACCACGAGCACGCGAAGGAAGCTCACGCCGATCCAGCTCCATGTCGACACGAAGCCAAACTACTGACATCTAAAGAAGAAACATTTTTAAGGAGCTTGAGGCGTTATCCGGGAAAGGTAGCTACGTCCGCTAAGTGGAAACGTGAGCAAAACTATTCAACCTTGAGCGCCACAACCTTTCCCGGTTAAGACTTGTTCGAGAACACTCGAAAACAAAAGAAAATAGAAAATTTTTCCCCGAAATTTCCACCGAGATTTCTATTCGAAGAGATACGGCGAGCTCTTAAGAAAAAACTGATTTTTTGGAGCTGGAGTAGCCTGGAGCCTGGAGCTGGAGTAGCCTGGAGTAGCCTTTTATAGCTGGAGTAGCGCTTACGTGACGCGCCGTTCCGTATTACGGTGCTTATTGTTTTTGCTTATTGTTTTTAGTGTACCGTATAGGTGTTTAAAAAGAGATGCGGTTCATTTCCGAGGAAAATAGCAATTGTTTAGCCTTTTGGCTTTCTGTAGTATAAATGTGATCCATGTCAATCAAAAAAAACCAAAGCTGAGTCAGGATAATTTTTTTTTACTGCCTTTCTTGGCTTTTTGGCTTTTCTTGCGATAAGACATATCACTTCGGTTGTAAATCTTAGAGTATCGTTTCTAAAATTGATTCTCAAAACTCTAACTGTGTCAGTTTTTCTGGCGTAAGTTTTTTCGATTGTTTTGTTCAAGTTCTCTTTAAGCTTTTCTTTCTTTTAAGCTTTTCTTTCTTATTTACTTCCTTTTTTAGTTTTTTAGCTGTTTCATTTCGTCTTCGTTTGATAAAAAACAAGTTTTTTCTTTAAATTTCATTAGGTTTGCCGTAAAACTGACCTGCTAATGGCTTTCTCGTCACCCCAAAAAGTTTGTTTTTACACAAAGCTAAAAAGAAAAAATCTTCTTCATCTAGGATTTTTATTTTATTACTTATTTAATCACTAAAACACATCTAATCGTGAGAAACTTGTGCATGTTTCACATTTTCAGAACGATGGTAAGGCTCAACCGCGGATGCTCAATGATAATAGACCAATGGAGGATCCAATGGCCCGGCCTCTGACATCAAGACCACAAAACCGGAACACCAATCATTTTAATGAGGTAAACGCTTTTCATTCGTTTATTTTCTAGTCAGGTACTGTAGCTTTATTAGGTTGTAAACTAAGTATTGACCCCGAATTCAAAACAATATTTATTGACAACCAAAAGAGCCGTTTAATCGAAATAATCTCCATTATTTGAGATGAATTTTGCCCATTTTACTGGCAATTGGTGGATTTCTCTCTCATAGAGAGTTTTTGGTTTCGAGTCAAAATAGTCTTGAGGCCTTTTGAGGCCCACTTTTTGAGGCCTTCATTTTGGAAGTGCTTTTGGAAGTGCTGGAAGTGCTGGAAGTGCTTTTGGAAGTGCGGAAAGTGCTGGCGTGTTGCATTGATCCGATTGAAAGATGATAATCTGTAGGATTGAGGTCAAGCTAATATGGTGGGTGGGGTAAGAGTTCCCAGTTCAACTCGTGAATTGTGGAGCGGGTCAACTTTGCCTTGTGTTGTCTGCTTGGACTGGTGTTGTCGTGTTGGAGAATGCGCTTTTTCAAATTTGCAACGCTTTTCCTTAATTTTCTCATCGAGTTTTTTGAGCTGGTCGCGGTATTGCTTGAAATTCATAGCGAAGTAGCAAAATGATCTCTGAGTGCCAGTATTTTCAAAACCCATCTTATAATTTTCCAGCCATCGACCTACCAAAGCCAGTTTCCATATGCTGGGCCACAGAATTCTCCACAAATGATGCAGGTGACTATTGACTAAAAATTGACATTTTATCGATATCCTATCGATAATCCTAATACTTTTCCATTGCTACTGCTATTTGCCAATTTTAGCAACCGATCCTCGAGCAGCACCCTTTTGTCGGACAGACATATGGCACGAATTTCGGACTGAACCCGAGAAGAGCTCAACCGCAGGAACAAATTCCCTGGGGATACCAGCAACAACAAGTATTCAACATTACTTAGGGTGACGCTCGATTTGCCACGACGTTCAATGATCGCTTCAAAAGTATCTATAAGAGCGCTTCTTGCGAATATGAGGAAACTACCGACGAGGAAACTCTACTTCAGCACGCTAAGGTAAGGTCCAGCGCGCTAAGAACATTTGCAGAAAGCCTTTTGTTGGTTTGAAAAATTTCGAGCAACTTGGCATTATCCAGCTGGATTGCTGGATGCTGGACTGCCATTATCCAGCTGGACTGCCATTTTCTTGTGAACTTATAAGAAATTAGCAAGGACAGATAGTGAAATTGCTTCAAGTAAGTCTGGATAATGCCAAGGCAACGTCTCGGAAAGCAGAAATCAGAAATCAGAAATCAGAAAGCTCTCGGTGTTCTGGGATTTGGAAGAGCCTATCTACTGGGAGCTTTTGGATAGCACAAAAATACTCAACTTAATCAAATACTCGAAGCAACTTGACAAGTCAGCTAAACCATTGCCAAATAAAAGACCCCAAGGAGAAAAATCATTCTTCAACATGATAATGCTAGACCGCATGTTTCAAAGATGACTCGTTCTAAACTAAACTCACTTGAATGGGAGATGATGGCCTATCCAGCATGATAATTCTGATTACTACTTCTGATTATCATGTTGAAGGATGATTTGGGGTCTTTTCTCTGCTAAAGATTTGGCTAGCTTGTCAAGTTGCTTCGAGTATTCGGTTGAGTTGAGGGTTGTCTTGCTATCCAAAAGTCCCCAGTAGATAGGCTCTTCCGTCATCTTCGAAAGTCAGCTTCGAAAGTCATCTTCGAAACATATGGTCCTAGCATTATCATGTTGAAGAATGATTTTTCTCTTTAGGGTCTTTTATCTGGCAATGGTTTAGCTGACTTGTCAAGATGCTTCGAGTATTTGATTAAGTTGAGTATTCGGTTGAGTTGAGGGTTGTCTTGCTATCCAAAAGCTCCCAGTAGATAGGCTCTTCCAAATCCCAGAACATCGAGAGCTTTCTGATTTCTGATTTCTGCTTTCCGAGACTGATTTCTGGCACGTTGCCATTTCTGAGTGTCCGGTAAATCATGTGGAATCTAAGTCCTTAATACGGTTTAAACCCAAGTGTATGCAATGTTCGAGTTTTATTATATGATCAACTGATAACTCTTCTGTTATTCCGCGTAAAGAAAGCCTGTTGTTGGTTTGAAAAATTTCGAGCAACTTGGCATTATCCAGCTGGATTGCTGGATGCTGGACTGCCATTATCCAGTTGAGCTGCTGGATGCTGTACTGCTCATTATCAAGCTGGACTGCTCATTATCCAGCTGGACTGCCATTATCCAGCTGGACTGCTGAATGACCCCTCCCTTTGGCTTCGAAGATTCATCCCCAGAACGGAATTTAACAAACCAGTTTGCACATGTCCTAGTGGAGCTGATCCTTCCTCATAAACATTCCGAATATTAGCTAAACACTAGAGGTTCTTGTGTCCTTATAGAAATTCGTACAACATAACGTGTCGCCGATCTCCAGGTGGCAGATTTTCAATAGTTAGAACAAAGTAAAGTAAAATTCCAAAGACCAAATATTTCAAAAGGGAAAGTCCATTGTTTGCGCAAGAGTGAATGTTCACTTATCTATTTTCCACAAACCCTTCATGTTTGTTTACATCCATAGGATTTAAATTGAAAAAACGTGCCAATTCATACCCACAACCCAATAAGTATGTGGTTTTTGTCATACCGATAGACAACGTTCATACTATATAATCATTTTGATTTTTAGGTGGCCGTCAATATTTGAATATATACGTCAATATATACGTAACAAACAAATCAACGAGATGTTTGTTGCGATTCGGCGTGCTCGCAACGTGGAACTGTGCTTTCTCGTTGATTCAACTGGTTCAATGCAAAAGCATATAGACGAAGTGAAGGATTCAATCCAAAGAATTGTCGCAAATCTTACTCAAAGGACTCCGCAAGATAAAGAAGCAACTGTTTCCGAGCTCAAGTTGGCTTTTGTGGGTTATCGCGATTTCGGAGACGATGTCCCATTTGAAATACTGTCGTTCACAGATTCTGTTCCCAAATTTCAAAGCAAAGTGGCCGGTATTATTGCCGGTGGAGGAGATGATCCACCGGAAGACGTTTTCGGAGGCATTGAGCAAGTATCATTTCGGAAAACTCACTTCATGCACGGATTTGATGATCAAGCATTTTGCGCAAGCATACGGAAATGAGATTCTCCAGTTTGATGTGAAAAACGTTCTCGATTTGGTGGATTCTGTAACAACAGCTGTTTCTGAGTCAGTCAGCTCATCGATTGAAAAAAGTAAGCAATCCGGTGACCAAAAGAGAAAAGAACGAGAATATGAGTACAAAAAATGTGAGCCAAACTGGAATATATTGCCCGCATCCGTTGGTGAAATCTACAAGTACGAACTCCCAAAAAGCATCGAAGAAATTACGGAAGACCGGCCTCTAGTCAAAAAACCAATGAAAAGATTGGTCGTTAAGATCTCGGAAAATCCGTTTGCAAAAGGTGGTGAAAGAGCTGCTTTCTATGGAGTGGACAGCTCAACTTATGTCGACGAAAAGAGTCCAAGCGTTGTGAAAATCAAAAAGCAGCCGATAGTGCTGAAAGAATATTTGCATGAGGGTGCAGGCTTGAACGCGGCGTTTCGTTACAGAACTGCCTGCGAAAATCAGACGATTGCTTCCTATTTAGCCACACAATTCAATGAAGAGTTGACCAAAAAAAAAAACTTGGATTGGCATTCGTTCCACTAAAGTTCTCGAAAGCGAAATGGATTGCGATTAAGCCGGCAGCAGGTAGACTTGTACCTAGGCACAAAGCCGGACCAAACCAGGACCAAGCAAAGTCACAGTCACTAATTGTTGGCTTTTGGCTTGGTTTAGCTTGGCTCTTAACAACTTGGTTGCCTTAGAATCCCCGCCAAGGTGACCAGTTCTACCGTGGCTTCTAAAAAGCCAAAATTTCAAGCCAAATTCAATCAATCTAATTAAAGCTCGTTATATTTGGCTTTAAGTGGCCTTGATTTTTGGCTTTTTGAACAAGCCTGGGTATAACTGATAAGCTTGGATAAATTTGATTCCAAGAAGAGATTTCAATAAGATCTGCTTTCAATTACAGGACCACCACGTTTCTTAGCGTACGAGAATCGTTTTTCCACAGCCGACAAGTTCGTTCGCTTCTCCAACAACGTCTCTTATGGTAAAAATTTCCCAATTTTTAAGAATAAATTTAAAATTTTAGAAATGACTGAAAAGAAAGCCTCTGAGCTGGGCGTCTCGACTGATCTTCTTCATGAAATCATGGCTTTCTCGCATTGGACTCATAAGGTTGACAGTTTTTATTTGGTTATTGACATACCGCAATTATTCCAATAGAAGCACATGTGCTTTTATTTTTCAACTCTTATCTATAAACTTCAGAAGTAAATTGAAAAGTTTCACAAATTTTCAAAATCGTTTTGGTAAGCGACCACTGCTCAAAATAGTAATTGTTTTTAAGAATTCATTTATTTCTAACAATAAAAAAAATTAACTGTCTGCCTGTTTCCGAATCATTCGTTTTGAGACTTTCAATTTTTGCATTTCTCTGCGCTTTTAGTAATTCGTAATTGAGTAATTCGTTTGAGTAGTCCATTTGAGTAACTCATCTTCTAATTTAACTAATGACAAACGCCTTCCGACTCCTTTCAAACGCTTGAATACATTAGATTATTGCTGCTCAATCCTTTTGCTGAACCCATCGCATAATTATAGCTCAATTGACACGAAACTTCTCGTTGGCAGCCTTGTTTGCAATTTTCTCGGTGAATTGCACAGCTTCTAATTTTTAACTTCTCGTAAAAGCCTTTCGGGTTTTTCGTTTTTGATTTGTCTTCGCACTTAGGTGTTCCTATTTGCGTAGATCACAACCTGCTTCCACATTTCTCTATCCCTTGCTATTGTCATCCAGTGTTTCCTATCTTGGTTGTTCCTGGTTCGAAGTCTTCGACTTGCTTGTGCTGGTGATGGTTGAACTCTAGCCATCCTTTCTCTGACCGTCTCTGCCACTCTTGTGCTCCACCTCATTGCTGGTCTTTCGATGGGCCTCTTCTGGTCTCGTGGTAGCCACTCTGTGATCCGTATCGTCCATCTGTCGTCTGTTCTTCTGGCTACGTGGCCGGCCCATCTGAGTCTTTTCTCTCAATCACTTCCACTAGATCTCTGAGTCCCGAGAGCTGGCGCATATCCGTACTTCTTAAATGTTGGTCGAGCTGCGTCTTCCTATTGTGCCCGAGGAAATTCCTTTCAAGGGCTCGATGCGTCGTTCTCAGGGCTCGTTCGGTGGTCTGTCTCGTGGCCCAGGTCTCTGTCCCGTAACAGAGTGACGGGAGGACGGTGCTGTCGAAGAGGTGTGCCCGAGTCCTCTGGTGAAAGAATTCATTTATTTCTAACAGTAAAAAAATTAGCTGTCTGCCTGTTTTCGAATCGTTCGTTTTGAGACTTTCAATTTTTGCATTTCTCTGCGCTTTGAGTAATTCGTAATTGAGTAATTTGTTTGAGTAATCCATTTGAGTAACTCATCTTCTAATTTAACTGATATCAAATGCCTTTCGGCTCCTTTCAAACGCTTGAATACATTAGATTGTTGCTGCTCAATCCTTTTGCTGAACACATCACATAATTATAGCTCAATTGACACGAAACTTCTCGTTGGCAGCCTTGTTTGCAATTTTCTTGGTGAATTGCACAGCTTCTAATTTTTAACTTCTCGTAAAAGCCTTTCGTTTTCGTAAAGCTCCGAGTGGTTCATCTTTGTTTTCACTCGAAACGGCATCGCCATGGACATCACGTCGATCTTGGCTCTTGGCTCAGTCTACTAAATTTGCATCACTGCGGCTTTTGTTATCCTTTTGCAATCGATCGACTTTTCGAGGAGCTTGGCATCCTTCTTTGATCAAGTTCGTTTTCAAGCAAAACTCCTCGAGGTCATCAAAGCTTGAACGTTGTTGGGCTGGCGACATCTACCTAAAAATAAAAAATTATTTAATGAAAATGAATAAAGTAATAAAAAGAACGTAAAAATTAAAAAAGCTGTTTAACCAATATCTTTTGAATAGTTACAGAAAATAGAAAAAGAACAATTTCAAGTTAGCTGGTTTACGGTAATTTTAGCGCACAATAAAAAAGTGATGCTTTTATTGGAGAGTGTGCTTCTATTTTTATATTTTTCAATGCTCTGCTGCGGTGTGCTTCTATTGGAATAATGATGGTAGTTGATTAAACCCAATTTCTGTTTCAGATTACCAGCGGCTATCTGATGGTGGTGGACTTGGAGGGCATCGTGACCAAGGAGCACTCGACCGACAAAACGATTCTCATATTGACCGATCCGGCAATCCATTGCGAAGATCCGACAAGATTCGGAACAACAAATGCTTCTCATTTGGGGATGAAAGAGTTTCTTTCTAGGCATCAATGTAACAGCTTTTGTTCCGCTCTAGGTCTGGCCTCTAAAAGTTCAGGAAGTACATCGAAAAAAGCGAGTTTGAATCTACCTAAGCTTCCAGTTGATCTGACATCTTCTGCCAAAGAGGCAAATACAATAGAATTACGCAAGCGCTTCGATTCATTAAATGCCAGAATGAACGAATAATTAAGAGCAATTTTGATTCCAAATCAACCATTTTCGTTTTCTGCATTTTTACCAGTCTTGTAAAGATTCTTAGCTCATTTTCATTGTATTTTAAATTTTCATTTTCATTTTATTGCAATTTAAAAAATTTTCTTATGCAAAAATAAACTTTTTATTCAAGTGAGTGTAAATTTTTTTAAGCAAACCACCCTAAATCTATAAAAGAAAATGGTTTTCAAAAATTCGTGATTTCTTTGAGTTAGGTGTGGTTTTAAAGGGTTGACTTGACTAATCATAAGAAAGAATAAGACTTTTTTATGATTAGTCAAGTTTCTAATCTTTGAGTAAACTAGTGATTGCTTAGAGTTGCTTAGAGCCTAATAATGATTCTATCAAGCTACAAAAAAGACAAGCTCTTTTCAAGAATAAAGGATCTTTTGGTTTCTCTGAAGATGTCAAAAAGAGAACAATTCGGTGATTGTTAGAAAATAGAAAAAAGTATACGATTCAAAATTTAGTCCAAAAGCCAAAAGGTGCATTTCTGGTAGGTGATCTAGTCTGCTCAACGAAAATTAAGTGCTTTAAACGGGAAACTTAAAAGGGGGGCGGCAATAATCGTGGCCTATTCTCTCATTAAACGTGGCCTTCTTAGGGCTTTTTTTCTGGATTTTGTATTTTCTTTTGGTTTTTTGGTGCTTTTATATATGTGATAAAAGTCTTATTTCAGGTTTTTTTCAGGTTTCAGAAGGATAAAAAGGCATTGATTTATTTCTAAAGCAAACACCAAAAAAAAGTGATTTGTTAGTTGTTGCCGTATCAAGTGCAGTTTAGGCAACAATAGGTTTTATTTGTTTCGGTATTTGTCGTTTCAATCAGTTAAACTGAAACGATTGTTGAACCCGACTTTGTACCATTATCGTATGACTGCGCAAATCGAATAAATCAGCCCAAAGAACCGGGCCAAAGCCCCGCAATAAGATTATCGGATTGACGATTTTCTATTTTTATATTTTTCTTTGTATTTTTCAAAACTATTCCCAAAAAAGTTTCCTCATTTTTATATGATAATTTTAGACCAGTGAAGGAGCCAACCCTCCAGCGTGGAAAAGAAACCTCGGAACGACAACAAAAGAGATCACACTTCCAAGCGGATAACAGCGCCCTTAAAAGCTATTAAAGTAAATAAAGTGCCTTTTACCGTTCTATAAATGCCTTTGCTACCGGCTCCATATTTCAGTTTACTTATAATTCTTGTAGCATCCAAGACATTTCTATACTAACGATAAGCATTGGACTACATCCTTTGATTCGAATTCTACACATTTCATTTTGCAGCTCCTTAAAAGAAACAAAAAATTGTAGAAGCCGTTAAAAGATCGAAAAAGTTAGATAATATTTTTTTAGAGGTATAAAAAGGCATTGATTTATTTCTAAATCAAACCAAAAAAAGTGATTTGTTAGTTGTTGCCGTATCAAGTACAGTTTAGGCAACAAATAAGTTTTATTTGTTCCGGTATTTGTCGTTTCAATCTATCCTCGATTGGCTTGAAAAGATCGGGCAATGAAAAATGTTAGGCACGTGTTTTATTAACAAGATGATCCTGTATCTTGGGCATCAGCATCAGTTTGAAAGTTGTCGGTTTGGTTCGGTTCGGTTTAAACCGATGACTGGGTTCGATCGGTTCAGTTCAAACCCGTTCGAGAGGCTGATTGGAATCAATTCAACATTCTCAATCCAACCGAAAACATTGTGATGCTGACGGGCAATGATTTTGAATTGTTTATTATTATTATTATTATTATTATGGAAACCGATGGATGAGTTCGATCGATTTGGTTGGGTTCGGTTCAAACCGAAGCCAGTTTAAAACCAAGCCGAACTGATCAAACTGAACTGATGCCCATCTCTACTACCAAATTTTCAGAAGAGCTGACGATAAAACGGTGCACTCTTTAACCTAATAACATCCTTAAAATCAGAACTTTCTAAGGCAGACAAGGGCCAAAAAGACAAATTTTTAACTGAATAACATTTATTGTACATTAACAATTTTAAATGAACTATCAAATTCGAATCAGTCCGGCGTTTCGGGAAGGCGTCAATGGTGGCAATCAAAAAGGCTGGATCGAGCTCTTCTGGATTTTAGATTCTATCGAGATATGAGAATCCAAGTTCCAGGTTCAGACTCGGCCGGCGATTACTTTTTAACACCAAAGTCCCCAATAATCAATCCAATTCAAAATCTTTTTGCACTATTTTGTAGAGGAGATTCAGGGCTTTCGAACAGTATACGGTGCTTATTGGCTGAAGCTTCAACCTTTTTATTTTTGGAAAGATATGTGAGCGCTGATTTCATTCCTGCCACCCTAATATACAGGGTGCGCCATAATTGGCGAGATAAAATTCAACAAGATAAAGTGCTGATTTTAAGGCAGACAAGAGCAAAAAAGACAAATTTTTAACTGAATAACATTTATTACATTAACAATTATAAATGAACTATCAAATTCGAATCGGCCAGGCGTTTCGGGAAGGCGCCAACGGCGACCAAAAACCAAAAAGGCGACCAAAAAGGCTGGATCGAGCTCTTCTGGGTGTGCACTTCGAGGAACCGTAGCATTCGATTGAGATTTGAGATATACTTGATCATTTTGCTTGTTAAGAAGGCCTTCAACGGTAAATATCTTTTCATCTGTGAAGAAGATGATGGCCGATTTCATTGAAGCGCATCAATAAATACTCTGCTCTCAACTTTCTCAACCGATCTGCTCTCTCTCTCTCTTGTTTTTAGCGGCATTCGAAAGAAGTTGAGCCTTGTTTTTCTTGAAAGCAGTAAGTTTGAGCTTATTTTTGAGGATTCGACGCAATGAAGTGCTTGAAATCGCCATCTTCTTTGCCATTTGCCGACTGGTTTGGCTTCTTCCGACTTCGGTCCCTCACTCGCTTGACGTTTGTCTTTGTGACGACAGTTGGGCTTCTACCGCTTCTTGATGCATCAGCAATTGTTTCCGTAGCTTTGTAGCGTTGAATAGTGCGGAAAATGACCCTTCTGTCGATTGTAAGACGTTTATGAATTTCCGGCGCTGAGATCCCTCGCTTGTGCAATTCGATGATCGATTGTCGATGGGGACTTTTCAGCCATTCTAAAAAACAACACATTTTATATGAAAATGTTTCAATTATATTCCAAATATAATAAAAACACAAAAAACCCAGAAATGAAGCTTAAATCAACGATTTATTGTCCTTGAACGCGCGTGACACCTTGTTGCAACAATTATAGCGTTTACTATTACTATTTCTATAAAAAGCTTTTTGTTTCAAAAGTTGCTCACTTTTACATCTTGAAATGTAAACAAATTTATTGTGATTTATGCTTAAGGATTTCCTTTGTTACTTTAATTATCAAGGTACTTATTAGACTAGAGAATTTTTTGGTTTTCTCTTTAGTCAAAACTTGAGCATTTTAGTTTCATATAAGAAAGCGAATGAAAGCCTTCGAATTAGGCGCTTAACTCTTTGAAAAGAAGATTAAAAGAAAAGGAGCTTTCCTTTCTTTCTCGATGTTGATAAGAAACCAAGAAATTTTAAAGTTTTTAAAAATGAAAACCAAAAAGAGACTCGGTGAAGGTGCTACTGCAAGAGTCTATTTACAAGATGAACGAGAGCCGTATGTTTTTAAAAAAAAATAATTGTTGTAAAAATTCTCAGTACTTTTCCGTTATACATCCGCAAAAATAACCCCTGATCATTTAATCAAAAATCGATCAATTTAATCAAAATCAAAAATAAATAATTGAAAAGATAAACATCAAAATAAGATGAATGAGGAATCCATGCCGTAGCAATTTGTTGCAACAACCATTCGTAGAAATCGTCCTTTCCTACTTCTTGTCGGACATGAATTCAGCGAGGTAGCTCTACAGAGTGCGCCATAGTTATCCGCACAACATTTCATAGCCAGGCCCACATTGTGAAAAGTGTTTTTTTTCCTCTCTTTTTATTGGACATTTTTTGTAGTTCTTCTATCTGTTTTATTTCGTAATTCATCATTTGAAGCTTTTAAGTGAACGTAAAATGGTGAAGCCATCGGTCGAGGGGCGATACTCGATCTTCATCAAAAGGGCGTTTCTCCACCCGACACCCGACAAACTGCCTCGGCGTACGGTTTATGATGCTATCGCACTTGGAACGCTTAAGGACCGTCCAAGAACAGGAAGAAAAGTTACCGTCACGACCAACAGGCTCAAGAAAATCGTCAAGAAACGAATCCAACGAAATCCAAGAAAGAGCATTCGAGGCTCAGCAAAAGATCTAAAAGTTCCCGAAACTTCAATGAGACGACTTGTTAGAGAGAAGTTGAAGTTAGTTTCGTACAAATTACAAAGGAAGCAGTCGATTTCCGACCCTCAGAAAAAGAAAAGGCTCGATCGGTGCAAGACGCTTCTCGCAAGGGCCGTTCGTGCTCAACATCCCGCAACTCTTTTACGGATGAAAAACTCTTCACGATCGAGCAATTTCACAACGCTCAAAATGATTGGATACTCGCCAATAGCTCTGCAGATGCTGATAAAATTGGAAGCACCGTCGAGAAAACATCTCATCAACAATCCGTGATGTTTTTTGCCGGAGTCACTGCCGATTCGCGGACCGACATGTTTTTCGTTGAAAAGGGTGTGAAAATCGATGGCGATTATTATTTGAATGAAATTTTAAAGAAAAAGGTGATGCATTGCGCAAACACAACCAATAATAATCAAAATTGAACCTTTATGCAAGACGGTGCACACAAAGAAGACGGTTCAAGCCTGGTGTTCAGCCAATTTCCCCAACGTGATCACCGCCAATGAGTGGCCCCCGAACTCACCTGATCTCAACGTAATGGATTTTTCCATTTGGAGTATCTTAGAGGTCAATGCTTGCTCTCAAAAACACACAAGTTTGGACGCTTTGAAGAAGTCTTTGAAAGAAGCATGGAAAGAAATTCCGCAAAGTCACATTCGGGCCGCCGTGGAGTCTTACCCGAATCACTTGAAGGCTATTATTAAAGCAAAGGGAGAACATATTGAATAGGCTCTCCTTTTCTTGTTTCTTGTTGTTCAATAAATTTCTTTTAGTTTAAAATTCTTTTTCTGGTATAGAATTTTGGTATGAAATGCCTTGAATATCTTGTGCGGGTAATTATGGCGCACCTTGTATAGGAGATAAAGTGCCATGCCGCAATGCTTCTTGTTTCTCCATTTGGCAGATCCTCATAGACGCTCGATCGGTGTGAATGACAGGGTCATCCGGATTCAGGAAGTTGTACTTGTGGTTGACTTGTGAGTAAAGCCGGCTTACTCCATCTGTTGAGTGTTGTATCCTTGCCAACAATCGGAGTGAAATTGGGTTCCTGGCTCGATGTGTTCAATCATCGCTTTCAATCTTGGTCTTGGCCAAGCGGTCGGCCGAACGGAATGCAAATTTTGCGAATGTATAACGGAAAAGAATCAAATTCTCTCTATGAACAGCTAATTTAAAAATACTTATTCGATTTTATAACTTTCAGACCAGTGGCAGCTAAATATTACCCCATTGAAAACCGGATTCGTCGCGACATTTGTACAAAAGAATGGAAAACTCTGCAAGTGTTGAAACACGAAAATATTGTCTACCTTTTCGGTCATGAAGAGAAAGAGGAAGAAAATCAAAGATTCTTTGTACTTTTTGTTGAATACTGTGAGAGGAATTCCTTAAAACATGGTATGCATTTTGCAATTAAATTTTAGCAATTAAATTTCAACAAATAAATTTTATATAAAAATTTCAGTGTTGAGGGAGTCGTCGATCATTTACAGTATGAAAACTGTTTTGCAATGGGCAGAGCATTTGTTGGCGGCTCTTGATCACCTCATCGAAAAAGGGATCATTCATCGGGATTTGAAACCAGATAAGTTGGTCGATAACTTTTTTGAAAGTTAAAATTTTAAATGAATTTTGCTCTAAAATATAACCGATTTTTAACTATAAAATCGGTGGCATTTTAATATGAGACTTCTAGAGTTAAAAAGGATGTTATCAGGTTAAAGAATGCACCGTTGTACCGTCATTGTGACGAGCTCTTCTGAAAATGTGGTAGTAGAGATGGGTATCAGTTCAGTTTGATCAGTTTGGTTTGGTTCTAAACCGGCTTCGGTTTGAACCGAACCCAACCAAACCAATCGAACTCATCCAACGGTTTCCATAATAATAATAATAATAATAATAATAAACAATTCAAAATCATTCCCCGTCAGCATCACAATGTTTTCGGTTGGATTGAGAATGTTGAATTGATTCCAATCAGCCTCTCGAACGGGTTTGAACTGAACCGATCGAACCCAGTCATCGGTTTAAACCGAACCAAACCAAACCGAAAAATTGCAAACTGACTAAAACACGTGCCTAACATTTTTCATTTCCCGATCTTTTTAAGCCAATCGAGTCACTAAAGAGCCGTGTCGTTTTCAGTGTTTTTGTGACAAAGGACTTTGTACTAAAGGTCGGCGATTTTGGGAGTGCTCGGGAAGCTAGTCGAACAGACACATTCTCAAACGCTGGCTCTCCTTTATATATGAGTCCTGAGGCTGCCGGCATTTTTCAGGCTATGAAGGTAAGACAAAAACATTTTACAATCCGTTTCCCAAATCACCCATACATCACCCATTAAGGTCACTCATAAAAGCGACTTGTATGCGGTGGGACTAATTCTTTGGGAAATTATTGAGCGGAGGTTTTACTTTGTTTCTGTTTTCAGAGCATTTTACAAAGTTTTTAGGCGTGTTTTTTCGAACCTTTCAGCTGCCGAATCTCGGGAGGACACTGCTGAGATTTCAGCCCCGAATTGTCAGCACCCAATCCGTGAAATTATTATAAAGTACAGTAGGATTTTTGAAAAGTACACTTGCTTGTTTATTTTGCTAATCGTGAGTAAAAGTTTTTTTTTCTGTAATCGGAAACGTAACATTGCTAATTTAGTTGCGCTCAACGTGATTATGAAAAACGACCGAATCCTCAAGATGTATATCGCGAGATTCAGCGGCACAATCGGGTAACTACTTGAGAAATGTTTTCAACGTGGAAATGATCACGAATTTAGATGTACACTCGTGACAATGCTTACCCTGTTGACGACATTGAACAAAGAACGCTCTTACATCCAATTGGATTTGATGGAACGGAAAATAGAATCCCACTCTTTGAAGAATTCAATCTAACACCATGGGATCTGCCATCAGTTAACGGTTTATCATTAGGAAATAGACAAACAAACGCGGATTCGAACTTCGACAACTTGAAATTGGACAAATTGGAAACGACATTACTCCCTCAACCTCATTTAGAAACAAAAATCAAGAGAGAAGCTGATAAAAAAGTAGCCAGAGCTGGAGTAAAAAACGCTCTTCATTACTTGGGGGAAGAACAGAATGCAAACTATTTACAACAAGAAATCAAGAAGAAATTCGATAGTAATTTTGAGTATTGCTTCTTATTTGAACAACCACCCATTTTTCCGAGTCGACTCGACGAAGCACTGTTAGACTTGCTCGAGGAAAAGATTACTTCAAGCAAGCTAATAGCGAAAGTCGTGCGCAACTTACGAGAATGGAACTATCAAATGGCAAATGATTATATGGAACTGCATTCGATTTTTAAAAAGACGTTTTTAAATCTAAAGACTTTTTGGGAAAATCAGCTTTCTACCAGGAAGTACCAGGAAGAGAATGGGGGAATTAGTGATCTGCGATCATTCATTGAAAGTTATCAAACGGAACTCGATGCATTGATCGACCGAGTCGAGCTTCTTCAAAAAAATGGAGGCCCTGACTCGTTGAGTGCCTCCATTTTTCATGATGGTTCCTATTTTGGTGGGACGCAACTTTACTTACTCTCTTGCACTGAGAAACTTTTTCTTGACCCAAAAACATTTGAAGTGATGAGATATGAGGGTCGGTTCATCAACCAAAAAACATACTTTATTTCTTGTCCAAATTATGTAGAGCTAACAAGTTCGAGTTCAATGAGAATAACTTTACAGCAGTTGATCTCAGCGTTAAAAGAAGTGCGAAGTTATTTGGACTATCAAGCCTCAAGGTGGCAATCACTTAAAAACTTTGTATTAGATGGTTTTACGAAAGTAAAATTCCTTAAACCCACTGTCATACTTTCATTTAAACAATACCCAAAAAGTGTAATTATTGATCATTTCCAAAACAATTACGTATTTCAAACCAAAATCCCCTTTAAGCACAAATGCTTTTGCAAGGAAAAGTGTCAAAAACTCGAAACTTCCATCAAATACTATCGATGTGCGACTGTTGAGATCATCGATCATCTTCGATTGTATCAAACTTTTAATAAATGCTTTTGTTTACTTTCTCAGAAAGCGAGTCTTTTAAATGAGAAAAAGGACATTGACGAAATTCTGAACTGTTTGCGTGAGTTAAAGGAAAAAAGAACTTGTGTTGCTCATTTCTTTTTCTTTGTCACAAAACCTTCACCCAAGACGGATCGCTCTTATATCGCTCTTGATTTACCGGAGAACGATCTCGAGAAAACCGGTACTCTATGTATCGATTTGGAATGTGGAGGTGTGTACACCGAATCGCTGAATCCAGGCGATATATTGCCTGAGAAATTGGCCCGAATCACGGCCGAGCATCTACTGTGCTTGATGAAAGCCTTGCATGCACTAATTTCAAGCAGTAAGTTGAAAAAGCTGAACACTTAAATGTGGAAACAAATTTAGAAACAAAAAAGAATAAGACTTCACTTGATAACGAAGCGATTTTTCGAGCAGAGTTTGCTTCTCTGGCGACAGATTGAAACGACAAATACCGAAACAAATAAAACCTAAATTTATTGCCCAAACTGTACCCAAACTGTACTGCAACAACTAACAAATCACTTTTTTGGTTTGCTTTAGAAATAAATCAATGCTTCTTAGGTCTGAAAAAAAAAAACCTCAAATAAGACTTTTATCACACATATAAAAGCAACAAAAAACCAAGAGAAAATACAAAATCCAGAAAAAAGTCCTAAAAAGGCCACGTTAAATGTGAATCAACTCTATTTTGAGCTTAAATTCATTTTGCCAATTCATTTTTATCATTTCTATCAAAAAAATCTAACAAATAAACACGAATTAAATGAATTTTCTCGAAAAATTTTTTTTTAATGAGAATAGGCCACGATTATTGCCACCCCTCTTTTAAGTTTCCCGTTTAAAGCACTTAATTTTCGTTGAGCAGACTAGACACGGACTCGATCACCTACCAGAAATGTACCTTTTGGTTTTTTGACTAAATTTTGAATTGTACTTTTTTTCTATTTTCTAACAATCACCGAACTGTCCTCTTTTTGAGATCTTCAGAGAAACCAAAAGATTCTTTTTTCTTGAAAAGAGTTTACCTTTTTTGTAGCTTGATAGAATCATTTTTAGACCCTATTCAAAGGTTAGAAACTTGACTAATCATAAGAAAGTCTTATTCTTAAACTCAACTTAATTTTGCTAATTAATTGTGGAAACAATAATTCTATAAATTTCCACAATTTTCAAGAGGCTTTGAAATTCTGGATGCGACTTAGGGTGGAAAAGAATTTTATAGCAAAAAATAAGATTAAAGTAAATACGGCGATATATAAGGGGTTTTAAATCAAAAACTATAAGTCTAGTCTCATAATTTGGAATAAGAGAAGAAGGGAAACAACGAGTGTATGCTTTTTTAGTGAAACGCCCTTGAACATTTTCAACTAAGGTGATAAGTTTCTTAATGCCAGCATCTGTGATTGTTGAATCAGAAGGCAGAAGCACCAAGTAGACTCTAGCTACCATTGTTTTTCGAAAGCTAAGAGAGCTTATGTTACGAAACAAAAGAAAAGCAATTGATCAAAAATGGAAAAAAGATCTAATTGTGTCAATGAAAGCGCTGAAGGCGTGGAGGAAATCTAGTGATTTCTGGGGAGAATAGGCGGGAAATTGATCAGATAGGAAGCCGATTTGAGGAACTGCTGTACTTGATCAGATAGGAAGCCGATTTGAGGAACTGTTGTACTTGAGCGAAGATGAGAGTGAGCAAGAGAAAGAATGATACTAGCGCTTATACTATTGTACTAACAACCTATTTTTACTGTACTTTTTGTGCTTTTTATTTTGTTTTCAAATTTATCCGCAATTAAAACTCAATCGATTTAGCCAGTGCTGAGGTGGCTGATGAGTGACGATCTTACTTTCCTCAAAGCCTTGCAACGTCTTCAAAAATTTGTAAACCCATCAAATCACTCTATTCTTATTCTTTTTTTTATAATAAAATTAGCAATATTAAACTATAATAACCTAAGATTGGCTTAAAATTTTTTTATTGTAATCCGGCCGTGATTAATACCCGGGTTAATAAGCAAAAGTTTCCAGCAGAAAGTTTCTGCAAACGGAGAATACGGGCTTTGGTCTGGGCCGGCTTGGCCTGACCTCCAGAAGGCTTTTGAAGGCTCCAGAACCAACCCTGCTTAAACCGATGCCCACCTAAGTGATAAGAGCAATTGGCAGCACTGCGAGATCTCAAATAGCAGATAGTAGTTGGCAAATGATTGAATTGAGTTCAGTGTGGACGAGGCAGTTTCGCTACATCTTTAAAATAGTTAGGGGTTATCATTGAAGTTGAATTGGAAGGAGATTTGTCTTTCCTACCGAAATGGCCACTCAACGGCGCACATCAGAGGCGGCAGTTGTGTCAGTGAATCAAGAAGTTTATTGATGCTTTCAGAGGTCGCTAATAATCTGAAACGGATAGTTTAATGAATCGTGTTAATAAGCAGATTACGTTAGTAAACAATTGAATATTTTGAAAGAAAATATGAATGGAATCGATTTCCTTTTTACCCAGCATTCTTAGGTACTCTTTTTTAGGGATTTTTCATGCGAAACATCTTGCAATAAGCTTTTTTTCCAATATTTTATCAAATTTCGTTTACCAAAATGTAAGGGAAACATAATAGAAATCAGCAATTTAAATATTTAAAGCTTTTATTGAAAAATAAACCGAATCGGCATCGTCAGGCGATCATTTCTTGCAGCCACGAACGCCGCGAAAGCGGTCGCAGGTACACTAAGGAAGAACAACTGAAAAGGCTTTGTTTTGTTTTTGTTTGTAACTTTGTTTGTAATTTGAAAGTCTCGATTCCTACACAGCCCCGGGCAAAGTCATCATAGAATAGAAGAATCTACAATGACTATGCCCCGGGCAAAGTCATCGTAGAACCTTTATCTCCTGAGATGAAGGTTTGAGATATAGCGATTCAGTTAAAAGGTCTATAACTCAAGATGTAAGAGTGCAATCAACCTCTGCTTACTATCATTAGAATCTACATAAAATTTGAGCAAAGAAATGTAGAACTTGTTTTGTAAACTTACTAATAAAAACATAGAGAAATTTAGAGTCAAAGTCGAGTAAGTGTCTACTCCCCCCTAGACATTTATCTAGGGGGGAGTAGAGAATCAGAGTTTGACCACTCTTCTCTTTTGCCTTGTATCTCCACTTCTGATTAACGGATCGACTTGCGGTTGGCTTTAAAATGTAGCTAATCAAATTCTATTATCAAAGACTATAACTTGCTTAGTAAACTGTAATATAAAAACATAGAGAAATTTTTGGTCAAAGTTCACCTACTTATCTGAAAGGGTCGATTCATTTAAAAGGTCTAAATTTCTCTAGGTTTTTATTAGTAAGTTTACAAAACAAGTTTTACATTTCTTTGCTCAAATTTTATGTAGATTCTAATGATAGTAAGCAGAGGTTGATTGCACTCTTACATCTTGAGTTATAGACCTTTTAACTGAATCGACCCTTTCAGATAAGTAGGTGAACTTTGACCAAAAATTTCTCTAGGTTTTTTTTAGTAAGTTCATAAAACAAGTTCTACATTTCTTTGCTCAAATTTTATGTAGATTCTAATGATAGTAAGCAGCCGTCGATTGCACTCTTACACTCTTACACTCTTACACAGTCCAAAAGTTGCCCGCAAGAGTGATACCTTTTACCCCAAAGAATGTTACCCCAAACCTGAAAATCCTCAGGGAAGGTACCATCCTTAGTTTAGTAAGAGTAATGACTTAGTAATGACTTTTAGTAAGAGTTATCCCCTGACCACCCCAGACTCTTTTTTTTTTATCGAGGATCGAGGATCGATTTTTATTGATTTTATCGATTATTATTGATTTTTGATCCATTTTAATCGATTCTTATTGATTTTTATTGATTTTGATTGATTTTTAATCAATCTTTGATCTATTTTCATCAATCAATCAAATCAATGAATCAATCAAAAATCACCACTTACAGAAAATGATCCAGATCTTTTGACCTATTGAAGCTAGCCTACCGATGTGGGGTCGGAATCGAAAGCTCAATTCAAGGGCTATCCGGGAACATTGATGAAACAAGTTCAAAATGTTTCGGATTTTCGATAAATTCGATTCGCCGACGCCCACTCCGACGCAAGGATTACCGAATATGTGCCAGAGCGTGCGCGATTACCGGGTCGCCTCAAGTACACAACAAAACTACCAAAGAATCGCAAATTTTTGGGAAAAATTACAGATCTTTTCTTATTTTTTAACTTTTTCGCAAACTTTCTTCAGATTTTGAAAGCTTGATTCATGACGCATTTTTTGCGCATTCAAGAATCAAAATCTGATCAGTGGAAAAAAAGTTTTTCTAGTGTCAAAGGCCGGTAGTCAAATTATTTTTACAAATTATCAATATTGAAGGGTTCGGTACTGAAGAGTTCAGTACTCAGAGGTTTAATACTCACAGTGTTTCAAAGGGTTTAGTGCTAAAAGGTTCAGTGCTGTACTGAATGGTTTAGTACTGTACTATCCCTAACCTCCCTTAGGGATTTCTCTGACTCCCCTCAGAGGGTTCAGTACTGAAGGGTGCTCGCAAGATGAAGTGAAGTATTGAGAGAGAAATATTAAGAGAAGTGCTCGAAAAATCCAAAAAGTATTTTGGAAATCACGAGCGGTATATATACTTAGACAAACCTTTATAATATTATAAGATTTGCATTTAAATTTCGGAAATTTACATTGAAGCTAGATATAAAACGAGCCCCGATGGTTTGTTGAATCATCTCATTCTCTTCGCAATGAATCCAACACCTGAAAATCTCGTGGGTTTTTTATAATCTTTCTTTTCACCACTTTTACATTGGTTTTTTTTGTTTGAAGATTAATATAAAAGACACTTTTTTGGTTACGCTTATGATTTTATGGTTCTATATACTATATTAGCTGCGCATCAACCGTCCCTTTGCAGACAAAACTCTTCATGGTGAAAAACCCGTAAGCTTTCATTCACTTTTTCTTATTAGATATATTTAAACTTAGGTTTACTACATTCGTGTTGGTAACCCCATGGCTGTGGAACTCAAGCTCGATTCAAGCATCCAGATCCTTGAAATCATGGTTCGATTTATGTCATTTCACTTTTATTTTGAGAAATTTTAAAGGCTTTTGCTTTGCCTATCTTCAAAATTATGAATTTGAATTGATTAAGTTTTGAAAATAAGAAATTTTAAATCATATTCAAATTTTACTTTTAGATTGCCACTCAAACATCGGCAAGTGGATGGCTTTTCTCTCGATGCCCCCATGACCCATGTTGCTATTCAAATGCCTTATTGACCTGTCAGCAACCAGTCATCATCAAGCCATCCATCGATAAATTCTTCATGAACCGCGATGAATTGAAATGGATCAAGGTCGAGTGTTTTGCTTCAGGTAAAATTTTTAATTGATAGTTCAATATTATTAAAGAGCTACAGAGATGTAAATTAAAGTTAATTTTTTTATTTAGTTGCGCCGGGCCAGTACCACTTTTTCTTTACGGGAAACGATTCGAATGGGGTTCGTTCTCTTAATTAAATATTTGAGTGTTGGACTATTTAATTTTCTGATAATTTGTTGTTTAAGCATTCAGTTGAGCGTGAGGTCGTTTTCGAGGTGTTGTTGGAGTCAGTGGCCATCGTGCATCCGTCGCCTCCAGTTGAAGCCTCTCTCGCTGGTTTTTTGTTATCTTTTTTTTTAGTTATCAATCTAAGGAAGAGAAGAGTCGTCAAACTCCAACTCTCTACCCCTCCCTAGACAAATCTCTAGGGGAGAGTAGAAACTTATCTCAACTTTGACCGAACTTGAAGCGAGTCGAGTTGATGCTAGTAAACATCTGGCTCAACTAAGAGAAAGCAAAATTTGATGGCAATTACAATGACTTTTTCCCTTTCTTAGATCTGCATATTTAAAAGCTTCAAAAACAGCTTCAAAAACTTACCATAATTTTGACGATACATATCACATATATTTTATTTGAACCTTGGAAAGTAAAATGCTAGTTTTCCAAAGTTTTAATCTTTTACCATCGCGACTGAGAAGACTTATTTTGCAAACATTATCCATCTCCGAGATACTTCATTTGCTTAAA
Source organism: Mesorhabditis belari (assembly GCA_958450365.1). Lineage (NCBI taxonomy): Eukaryota > Metazoa > Nematoda > Chromadorea > Rhabditida > Rhabditidae > Mesorhabditis > Mesorhabditis belari. The sequence continues at coordinate 2,007,222 of CAUEEP010000937.1, read as the reverse complement.
GTAAACCAGGCTCTTCGTTTATTCGTTTTATTTCATGGACCGATTTGTTTAAAACTTGAATCTATTGAAATGTGCCTTTACAATCCAAGCATCGAGGAGAATTATGCTAGAATTGTGGCCGATAATATTTGGATTAGTATCACCTGCCGCTCGATTAAGTCATTTTTTATGGTAGCCGATCAAAAAGTCCCCCAGTTAAGTCCCTACCACAATTCAATGAAAATACAAATAAATCAAAAACAAACGCGATTTTTTCGAAAGCTCTCAAATTTTGCTGATCTCTTTATAAGTTGTTATCGATCAAGCAACCGTAATTGCGAAAAATTTAATGTCAGTCAACTCTTGCCATGCAATTTGAGGAAATCATTGCGTAACTTTAGTCTTGGATTCACATACTCATCTCACCCGCCTAACATCTCTTCCAGCGACTTAAAACTTTTTGCTTTTTTACTCACAAAGTTTAGTTTCATCAAAATAATAGACACGGTTTATATCCGTTTTGATTCCGAGGATTACGATTTTTATTATCAAGATGAAATTAATCATAAAATACTACAATTTATGCAAAACCGCTGGTCCGTTTGTCGAAAAATCCATTTATTGTATATTCCCTTTATTCTTCTAAAAGATTATCTATTGTTAATGGCAGAAAACGTAGTCTATATGGGCTCTTTCAGAATTTGGGAGGATTACATAAATTGTATAAATTTCATATTAAAGAACAATTATTTTAATGGAGAATTAAGAATAGATTTTTTTGGAAGGCATCTCAATTTCGACGATCCAAGATATCAACAACTAATTAGCAATCTTCTTTTACTTGACAATCGACTTGTATTTGATCAATGTGTTCCTAATTTGTTTTATTATCAACAACGTTTTCATCGTCCTCCACTTGCGTTTTATTTTGATTTAGATATCCGCTATGAGCGATGTACTTTAATGAAGTTTTTTTTTGTCATTTAATTTCATAAAATTTTTTATAAACATTTAACATAAACATTTAACAATTAAATCAAATTCACACAAAGCTTTGAAAAGATCATCTATATACCGCCCCCGGGTTACTCTTAGTAAATCATTCTCTTTTAAATTACTTAAAAAGTTATTAGCAACCTTTAAATGGTTGTTAGCAAGCCGGGTGCGAGTTACCCGAGGGCGGGTTAGTTAAGGATTTCGTCCTTATCATTAACTAATTGCACAAATGCGAGATTAGTTAAGAATTTCGTCCTTATCACAAAATATCTTCAAATTGTTAAACAGATCTCGAAATTTCGTTGTTTTTTTTATAAGAATTGTCAAAAAGTTCCAGAGTTTTTCGCATTAAGTTGAATCAATTTATAGTTAGTCAAGAGAAGTTCAAATCCAATCAAGATGATCAACGACTGTCATAACAACCAAATCTCTGAAGTAAATTTACAAAAACAATCGATATAAAAAATTTATTCATCCGGTCTCCCAAAAAATAGCCGGGCTTTTTTCTAATTCATTGAGCGGAGCGACGGGCTTCACGGGCAGTACGGTCAGCGGCGATAGCGAGGCGACGGGAATCACGGCGTTCAGGCAAAGTGGGCTCGACGCGTCCGATTCCCCTCCAGACGGGTTCACGCTAAAAAAAAGATAACAAAAAACCAGCGAGAGAGGCTTCAACTGGAGGCGACGGATGCACGATGGCCACTGACTCCAACAACACCTCGAAAACGACCTCACGCTCAACTGAATGCTTAAACAACAAATTATCAGAAAATTTAAGAATTAAATAGTCCAACAATTGTCAAAAAGTTCCAGAGTTTTTCGCATTAAGTTGAATACAAGATCTTTAAACACAAGTAAAATCTTTATTCATCTTTTTCATTTCAAATATTCGAAAATACGGCCCTCAAATGACTCTCACGTGGACCGTGAGCTCTTAGTAAACGCTGTTTTGAACGTTTTCGCTTTCTTCCCTCGTTTACATAGAAAAACGATGGTGATTAGGCTAAACGAGAGGCTTTAAAAAAATTAAGAAGCAAAAAAATTCTAGTTTTTTAGCAATTTTTTAACAAAAAGACTAGCTATGCATTGGCCCAGTTTACAACCTTGCTTGTAAACTTACACTTGAACTTGCAACCAAGAGATTTGCAACTTTTGCAACGGTTGGCCAGATGGCCGACCGGTTAGGAGTCTTGTCTCTTAAGCGGAAGGTCGAGGGTTCAATCACTCTGGCAAGATAAAAATGTTTCTTTTTCCCACCAAGTGGGTTTTTTCTTTCACAACATTTGGGTAATAGGGGTAAATAGGGGTGAGAACGGCCGCAGTGCCATAAAATTGTGTGTTTAACCTTTATGTCTTATTATGTACCCTTTGTTTGTATCACATTATTGGTTTTCAATAAATGTATTTTTTTTAAAAAGACTAGCTATGCATTGGCCCAGTTTACAACCTTGCTTGTAAACTTACACTTGAACTTGCAACCAAGAGATTTGCAACTTTTGCAAGTCGAAGAAAGGAGAGCTTAGAAAGTTTTACAAGTTTTCATAAATCACTTTTTCTTTCGTATTTATTTTCACGCCAGTTTACGCCAGCTTTCGGTATGGAAATAGCTAGTAAAACTAGGAGATAAGGGTTTAAACTTTTGGAAAAACTTTACAAGTTGAAAAGAAGAAGAAGATCGCTAAAAATGAACCATGATCGAGTCGGAATTGGTGAGTTAGCTTAGATTTAGTTCTAGTTTTATCTACTCTAGTTTTATCTGTTCTAGTTTTACCTAGTTTTAGTTTTATCTAGTTTATCTTTTATCTTTTATTCTAGTTTTATCTGTTCATATCGTTAGGCTATCAAAAACAAGCCAGTTAACTAAAAAACTCATTTCACCTTGCAATTAAATAGAAAAGTAGAAACGAAATCGTTTCCGTGACATGGAAATAGACGAACTGTATGTAGTAACCGAAGAAAAGATCAAAAACGGAATTGAAAATGGTGAACAGAAAGAGTCTCATCACGCTCATAAACGACAACAGGAGCATCTGCAAAAAGGAGAAGCTTTAAGCTTTTTAGGAGAATCATTTCACCTGAATCATTAACAGATTTTCAGCCCGAGATCCTTTCTCTTTTTGCGTAGCTTTTCCCTAAAATTTCACTTGAATAGTTTCATTTTTAATTTTCAAAACCGATTTGTCTTGTATGTACTCGTCATGTTTGTCTTGTATGTACTTGTCATTTTTGTCTTGTATGTACTTGTCATGTACTTGTCGGTTATACATCCACAAAGACTAATCTCTCGGTTAAGCATCCCCATGCGAGTCTTCTCGGTTATCGATTTTTGTTCTGATGAATGAAAATCGATAACCGAGAACTAATCTGATCATCGACTGATCACTTTAGGCAAGCACTCTACTTCACTGAACATCACTGAACTTCAATGAACCCATCACAAGTTGTCAGCTCCTTGCTTAACCGAATTGAGTCTCTGTGAATGTATCACCGACAAGTACCCAGATTTCTTCTTCCAAAGTTAGAAGTTTCAAAGAAGCTTTTTCCCTTACCTTTTCCCTTACCCTTTCCCTTACCTTTTTCAAGTTACGATTCGTCACGAAATCCAGTCCACACGTAAGGAAAGAGATGCCCGCCATTAGCTCAAACTTTGGATTGTACATGAACATTGGAGTGAGGAAATCGATGAGATATTTCACAGAGACACCCAATAAATAGGGTATCACAAGCTGAACGAGCGGCCATTTGAGGGTGAAACGGAAGAAGAAACCGTCGAAGGTGACTGCCATAAAGCGACTAAAGGAGAACTTGAGGAACTTGAGGAAATGTGGGCAAAGAGAAGTTATTAATCGCGGCAGATTTTTAATTTTTCTGATCACTTCTGATCTATATTTTACGTTTTTAACATCTCTTGATGCCTTTTTCGAGATGGAGATTTTAGATGGAGATAATGCAAGAGATTTTCCAGATGGAGATAATGCAAGAGACCATCAAAACACTCTAAGCGAGCTATCGATTCCTTTTTTTCAAGCTTATTTCTCTTGTTATTTTATTATACGATCATAAAATCTATTTTTAGGGTTTCTAAACAAAATGGAGGCGGAAGAAGAGCTAATCACAAAGCCAGCATTTGTTATTGTTGAATCAGGAGGCAGGAGCGCCAAGTAGAACACCATGTAGAATCTAGCTACCATTGTTTTTCGAAAGCTAAGAGAGCTCACGTTACGAAACAAAAGAAAAGCAATTGATCAAAGATGGAAAAAAGATCTGTGTCGATCAAAGCGCTGAAGGCGTGGAGGAAATTCAGTGATTTCTGGTGAGAATACGCTGGAAATTGATCAGATAGGAAGCCGATTTGAGGAACTGCTGTACTTGATCAGATAGGAAACCGATTTGAGGAACTGCTGTACTTGAGCGAAGATGAGAGTGAGCAAGAGAAAGAATGATACTAGCACTTCTACTATTATACTAACAACCTATTTTTACTGTCTTTTTTGTGCTCTTTATTTTGTTTTCAAATTTATCCGCAATTAAACCTCAATCGATTTAGCCAGTGCTGAGGTGGCTGATGAGTGACGATCTTACTTTCCTCAAAGCCTTGCAACGCCTTCAAAAATTTGTAAACCCATCAAATCACTCTATTCTTATTCTTTTTTATAATAAAATTAGCAATATAACTTAAAATTGGCTATAATAACTTAAAATTAGCTTAAAATCTTTTTATCGTCATCTGGGACGTGATTAATACCCGGGTTAAGAAGCCTTTCCGGTAGAAAGTTTCTGCAAACGGAGAATACGGGCTCTGGTCTGGGTCGGCTTGGCCTGGCCTGAAATTTTGGCTCCAGAAGGCTTTTGAAGACTCCAGAAGGCTTTTGAAGGCTCCAGAAAGCTTTTGAAGGCTCCAGAACCAACCCTGCTTAAACCGATGCCCACCTAACTGATAAGAGCAATTGGCAGCACTGCGAGATCTCAAATAGCAGATAGTAGTTGGCAAATGATTGAATTGAGTTCAATGTGGACGAGGCAGTTTCGCTACATCTTTAAAATAGTTAGGGGTTATCATTGAAGTTGAATTGGAAGGAGATTTGTCTTTCCTACCGAAATGGCCACTCAACGGCGCACATCAGAGGCGGCAGTCGTGTCAGTGAATCAAGAAGTTTATTGATGCTTTCAGAGGTCGCTAATAATCTGAAACGGATAGTTTAATGAATCGTGTTAATAAGCAGATTACGTTAGTAAACAATTGAATATTTTGAAAGAAAATATGAATGGAATCGATTTCCTTTTTACCCAGCATTCTTAGGTACTCTTTTTTAGGGATTTTTCATGCGAAACATCTTGCAATAAGCCTTTTTTCCACTATTTTATCAAATTTCATTTACCAAAATGTAAGGGAAACATAATAGAAATCAGGAATTTAAAAATTTAAAGCTTTTATTGAAGAACAAACCGAATCGGCAACGTCAGATGATCATTTCTTGCAGCCACGAACGCCGCGAAAGCGGTCGCAGGTACACTAAGAAAGAACAACTGAAAAGGCTTTGTTTTGTTTTTGTTTGTAACTTTGTTTGTAATTTGAAAGTCTCGATTCCTACACAAGCATCGACTCGGCTCAGAAGGGTCGAAAGAAGAAAATATGTCTCGAGGTGAATGTCGGGCGCATCTCCTTTGTCTGGCACCCAAGAGAATACGAAGCCGCAGGTGAGCACAGCGTAAAGTGCTTAAATGAGCAAATTTTTAATCTATTTATGGCACTACGGCCTACCCTTATTACCCAATGTTGTTATTACCCAATATTACCCAACCCATTTATTAGGTTGAGAACTAATTCTTGATAACACTTACACGTTTTTATTTTAAGAAATATTAGGTACATGCATAAGAAATGCGGATTTCAACATTTTCATAAATTCCCAACGATAGAAGCCTGATATCGGTATAACTCGGTGTAATCCGATTGCCGATATCCGATATAAATTGCCCCCAGCCGGTATAACTTGCTTTTTGGATCGCTTCTATTTGGTATTGAACATGGATTTTTAATATATTTCTAGATTTAACTAGATTTCTAGATTTAACTAGAGTTAAAGAGCGACCCAAAATGCTCTCAAAATGCTATCAAAATTTTTATTCAATTTATTCAAAAGAACTGAAAACGATCGATTTGTGTGGAAAAACTTCTAAACACTGAATCAAAATCTTGATTTTTCAAACCTGAAAACCCGGCTGTGACAAGAATAAAGATGATTAAATCCTGATATTTTTGCCAGAAATTCCCCATGTAGCCCATTGAATGTGTGCTTTTAGAATTGAGGAAACTTTTTTTGAGAATAGTTTTGAAAAATACAAACTAGAATGTCGTCAATCCGATAATCTTATTGCGGGGCTTTGACCCGCTTCTTTTCACTGACTTATTCGATTGGCGCAGTCATAAAGTCGGTACATTTGGTACAAAGTCGGGTTCAACAATCGTTTCAGTTTAAAAGATTGAAACGACAAATACCGAAACAAATAAAACCTATTTTTTTGCCTAAACTGTACTTGATACGGCAACAACTAAAAAACCACTTTTTTGGTTTGCTTTAGAAATAAATCAATGCTGAATCGCTGAATCGCTGAATCCAGGCGATATATTGCCTGAGAACTCGGCCGTGAATCACGGCCGAACGTCTGCTGTGCTTGATGGAAGCCTTACATGCACTAATTTCAAGCAGTAAGTTGAAAAAGCTGAACACTTAAATGTCGAAAAGTGGTTCTTCGTTTGAAGGCTGATTGTCAAAAAATTGTTTTTGGAATCTCAAACTAGGGGATTCTGTCTAAAAGCAAAAACTCATTGGGAATTTTAATGCAATCCCGTAGCCGATGTCAAAATCCAATCAGCATACTGTTGTCGGATCTTTGCTTTGAACGGTGCACTCTAAGAAACATCAGCAGATTGTACGTCTTTTGTCGTTCCTCCGGACACGTAGACACAATCCAAATTGATCTTCTTGAGATGCTCCTTTGATCTTCTTGAGATGCTCTCACTTTTCGCTTTTACTTCTCCAACTCCGTGCTTGAATTTGCACCCAGATTGAATTTTGAGATGCAGCTTTTTTTGTTCGCTAGGAAATGTTATGCTGATTCCGCCCCCAAAAAATCAAGAAAATCCATCCAGCCAATTTTTTTAAAAAGTCAAAAAACTGCAAAACTAACCGAACCCAATGTTGCCAACTTCCTCCGCAGAGATGGCCGAGTGGTTAAAGTCTGTGTTTCTCAAACGCGAGTGTGAAAGAGGAGTCGTGAGTTCGGTCCCCCTCCGAGAAAATTAGTTTTGCTTTTCTTTTCAAAATGGATTTTAACTGTTGGAAAGTCAATTTCGATAGTTTTCTACTATAAAAGGGAAAAGACGTCCGTCTGTCCAAATAACATTATGCGAAACATTGTCTACAATCAAGTTCTCAAAGAAACTATGGGAAATTAACCCAATAGCCCTTTTTAGGGGTCCATGGCCCTCAGCCACGGATCTTTGATCTGGGTCATGGGGGAGAGTGTTCCTAGGCCTCCGCGCGGTTCTCCCTGGAGATTCCCCTATTTGGGATGAGCTAATGGAATGGGATAGGTTTAGAGCAACTTGGATAAATACAAATAAATCGATCCCTGACTACGTTCAGCCTCAAATGTCCAGCAGTCCATCCGTCTCCTTCTCCTTCTCCTTCTCCTTCTACCGTCTCCGTCTCCTTCTCCTTCTCCTTCTACCGTCTCTTTCTCCTCCTACCGTTTCCTTCTCCTTCTACCGTCTCCATCTCCTTCTACCGTCTCCTTCACCTTCTCCTTCTTCTTCTACCGTCTCCTTCTCCTCCTACATCATCCCATCCTCACAAACGAAAGAAGGTCTTAATGTTCCCTAGGTCTTAATATGTAAATTATGATTGTGTGTGTCAATCACCGGTAACCATTGCATTAAGAATTGCATCCGGATTTGCTTGGATTCGTCGAGCAACTCTACTTAGCATTCATGAAAATCTAGTTACTGCAATCGATTGTCTTGTAAATGGATGTTCATTGCGCCGGCTGGGGCAACGATCCGACTGCACGTTTTGAGTTTAGCACTTGAGGAAAAAGACCGTCTAGAGTATTGGGAGCAACAAGTTTACGCATATTGGTGAGTGCAAAGCTAAAGCCTAAAGCTAAAGCCTAAAGCTAAAGCCATTTGATTTGTTTCAGCATTCAAAAACCCAATCAAACGATTCAAACGAGCGAGCGGCAGCTCCAGCTGACATTCAACACAGACAACTCGGGCACTGCAGCCGGATTTCGATTGAAAATCGATGCTTGTAAGTAAAAATTGATATGAATTTAAATAGCAATCTTTCAGATTGGCCAAACGGAAAACCAAGAACCAATTTCTTGCTTTATTCAATTGTTGCTGGTTCAGGGATTGCTATACTCTTTATCGCAATCATTCTGTTCGCAATCATTCTGCGCAATCTTCTTCGAAAACCAAAACAGCCAAAAAAATTCATTAAATGTCACTTATAATGTTGATAGAGATGCTACAAAAATACAATAAATGTTTGTTTGATTTGCTGAAGTTCGGAAAAAATATGTCTCACTCGAGAGTTTTCTTTCAAAAAACGCCTTTTCTAAATGGTATCTATTTCAGAAAACTACCATATTCTTTGGCTTTGGATAGATCGGAAGATGAAGAGATTCATCTTCCGATAAATCGGAAGATGTTCTCATTCACTGTTTCAAGAAAGATGATTCAATTATAGAAGGAGCAAAACAATTGACTGAAGCTCGACTTGAAGAAGCCATGAATGGAGTAAATGACCGTGTTGGAAACATTGTTTTTGATGATTCGAATGTTTCAGTCTTTGATCTATAATTGTTAGTTTTTAAGTTTGTTTTTATTTTTGTTTTTATTTACCTTTTATGTTTGCTCTCTTAATAAAATAAAAACAATATGCCTGCTTTTGTGAATTTTTGAAAGAAATATCATTTCTAAGTTTTTACATGAAGTTTGATTGATTTAGTAAGTATCTATTTGTTGTTTGGTTGAAAAAAAATAGTACTGCGCCTTCAAAGTACTGCGATCTAAGTAGGCACGAAATATAGATACTTTATTCAGGACCTGAGATAAACTGTGCTAGATTTAAGATTAAAACACATGAATTCATACACATAACACGAAAAGGGCCGATAAAAAGAAACACGATATAATATATGTAAAATGTGGGTAGCACAGATAACGTCAAGGATCCACTAGAGCTTTAAGATCAAGATCATCTATAGATGATCAAGATCATCTACAGTTAAAAGCATTCATCCTGACCCCCTTTTTTCCTGGTCTCTTTGAATTCGGCTCTCTACGGGGTGCCTCGAGTAGCGGGCATTTTCTCCTACGCCAACCTTTCCGTTTCCAACCGCTAACCTTCCGGGTAGCACAGGTAACGTCAAGGATCCACTCCACTAGAGATCCACTAGAGCTTCAAGCTTCAAGATCAAGATCATCTACAGATAATTGAAAGGTTTCGAGACTATTGGACTCTCTCAAAACTGGACTCTCTCAAAAAGGGAGTCGATTCCAAATTCTGGCAGTTCTTATTGGAAAAGAGTTATAAACAAACTTATTGGAGGTGACTGGAATTTCTAAAACTAGGAATTTCTAACGAAAGAACCTCTCCTTGGACTAACCGTGGTAGTAACTTTGAATAAATCTCGAAAAAGAGGGATAGGCAGGCAACCCTTTACAATTTTGAAACATTCTATTAAATCCGTGACCAAGCGGCGGTGTCTAAGAGATTTAAGATCAAAAATTTTGAGTCTATCTGTGTAAATAAAGTATGCAAATTTGGAAAAATCTATTTTCCATAGAGCTATCTTAGTATATCTCTGCTGGATTTTTTCTAGGCGAAGAGAAAAGAAAGCACAGTACTAACAGAGTAAATACGGTAACTGAATGCAAAAAGATTCTAGCATTAACTCCAATTTGCAAAAATTTGCAAGAATTTGTAAGAAACCCTTTGCATTTTGCCGTGAAAACGAAATTTTCGTAAACACGACGTTGTTTTCGTCGAAAGATTCCGGGGGCAAAAAAGATTCTTTTGCAAAAAGATACCTGATTCATTTGCAAGTAAACAAATTTCTCAATTCTCATTGTTAATGCTCTGAATAGCTGAATAGCTGAATAGCTGAATAGCTGCGGATCTTTACAAGCTTGAAAAATTGTCTGTATTTCGTTTTCACTTTGTATCATTGTGTCTACTAAATTCTATAACCTATTAAATTATCTATTAAATCTATTAAATCTGTTAAATCTGTTAAATCTGTTAAACTATTAAATTATTAAATCTATTAAACTATTAAATCTGTTAAACTATTAAACTATTAAACGATTAAACTATTAAACTATTAAATCTATTAAATCTATTAAATCTATTAAACCATTAAATCTATTAAACCATTAAATCTATTAAATCTATCTATTAAACTATTAAATCTATTTATTAAATTCTCCTGAAATGATTGGGATTTTAAAACTCGAAAGTCACATCAACATCAAACAGAATTGATAACTGAAAAAAAATTCGTGGACTTGTTTTGCATTTTTGGGCAACACACACACACACACAAACTTAGAAAAGAGTGAATAAACAAGCGAAAAAGCGGCTCAAATCTAAAGATCGGTGTTTTCAATAAAAGTGCATGGAATAGAAGAAAAAAAGAGAAAAAAGGGGGAGAAAAGGAGAGAAAAAGAAGGGGGAAATCGGCGGAGAAACCACGAAAACAACAGGGCAAAACAGCGAGCATAAATCTATTTTCAACTTCAAACCCTCACCTACACATGAACTTTTATATTAAAATTCAAAAAATGAAAACCTAAGATGAATTGTTGACAAGAAAAATCGAAATTTACTAAAGTTTAATCGTTTAAACGCTTTCATTCAAATCGAAATCAAATTTTCTATCAAATGAAAGGAAATTCAACCTTTTTGCAAAGAAACCCAGTCAAGTTACGAGCAAAATTCGTAGATTGCCAAAGGCAAATGGACCGAAAAAGCGGCGGAGTTAACATGACGGTAACAAGGCAGTGGCAAAAAAACCAATTTTTCATCATTTTTCAATCATTCTGTTCCAAGCGCTGGTTAATGCTAAAAATCTGTGTTATATCTCAAAAAATCACCCATCTTCTCTACTTTCATTTGATACTTAAACGCGGGAAAACAAACGTACTGGTGTCGCGTTATGAGCGCTTGTTTGAGTGTAAACTTAGGGTACACGAGGCTCCTATAAGGGGCTTCCTTTCAATCATTCTGTTCTAAGAGTTGGTTAATGCTAAAAATCTGTGTTATATCTCAAAAAATCTCCCATCTTCTCTACTTTAATTTGATACTAAAGCGCGTGGAAATAGACGTACTGGTGTCGAGTTATGAACGTTTGTTTGAGTGTAAACTTAGACTACACGACGCACCTATAGGCGGCTCTTTTATTCGAATATTTACGGTATTTTGTTTAGATTTTTATCCATACTGTAACTGTAACTGTAGCATAGCATACATTGATCAGTTTTGTGAGCACTTTATACTCAAAAATGAAAGCACATCAATTCTGGTGCATTAAAGCATTTCTCTGCAAAACTGAATCTTCAAATTTCTGTTTTTTGATGTCTTCCGAAAATTTTATTGACATTTGCAAAGATTATTCTGTGTACATGATCAAAAATGATCAAAACATCAAAACAAAGGAGTGCTTTTGCTAAAAGGATTGATGTTGATGACCTGGTCCCTTCTGAGGGGATCTGTAAACAAAAGGGCACAACAATTAACCAAAATATTATCGTGATTGATAGGGTTTTTGTTTTTTAACGAATTTAAACAAATTCAAACAAAGAAACAAAGAAACAAAGAAACAAAGAAACGAAGAAACAAAGAAACGAAGAAACAAAGAAACGAAGAAACAAAGAAACGAAGAAACAAACAAACAAACAAACAAACAAGAAAACAAACAAACAAACAAGCAAACAAACAAACAAACAAGCAAACAAAGAAACAAAGAAACAAAGAAACAAGCAAGCAAACAAACAAGCAAACAAACAAACAAAACTCTAAGCTGATGGAAGTGATTTAAAGCTGAAACATTTGAGCACACCAGAATGGATGTGTTTAAGTAAAAAGAGCTGTAATCTTGCCTTGAATTTTTCTTCAATATAAATTGGATTGTGTTGACGGGGCTTCTCTTCAGCCTCATTTTCTGTGCCATTCCTCGAGCCGATTGGTTAGGGTTTAATCTTAGACGATCGCGCACTTTCTTGACATTAGCCGGAGTAAACGCTGTTCGTTTTGCACCTCTTCCAGGGCGATCAGAAGATCAGAAGATCAGAAACTGTGCCCAGAGTTTCATAACGTTGAATGGTTCGAGAAACGAGGCTTCTGGGGACATCCAGGCAAAGATCTCGTTCTCTCTGAGATCTCGCTCGCCTGAACACGCTGCCGCTTGAGCTCAAGAATCGATTGTCGATGTGGAGACGCTTTCACCATTCCTGAAAACAACCATACTAATTGAAAGTATTGAAAGTTAGTAATCATACCATAAAATAAGAAAAATAGACAAAAACCATAAAAACAGGTAAGCAAAAAGTGAAACGAGGCTCATAACATAATACGACGTTGTTGCGGTAATTCTTGGTCACCCTGTAAGTTGGTCAGCTTTGTGAGGATTTGATAAAGAATATCAAAAGATATAACAAAGAAGATTACTGTAGATTACGGTAGATTACTGTAGATTAAGACATTGCTTAATTCCGATAGATTACGATCGACTACAGTGTATATCTACTATCTATGTGACGTTCGAATCCGAACCAAACTCGCCTCACTTTGCGTGCCTGTATCTCCAAAACTAGTGAGCCGATTTTGATGACTTTCGTGTCATTTTGTAGAGCAAAACTCAAACTATTGGGATTACGTATTGGGGTTACGGTAGATTACGGTGCCTTAGTGTAGAGGTGGATTACGTGGATTGGAGTGGATTACGAGAACTTTCAATGAATTTAGATTAGATTACGGTGGATTACGGCTGTTTTAGAGTTGATTACGGTAACTTTCAATCAATTTGGATTGGATTACGGGGGATTACCGTTGATTTTGAGTCGATTACGGTAGATTACGGTTGATTTAGATTGGATTACGGTAGGTTACGGCTGATTTGGAGTTGATTACGGGGATTACGGTTAATTTAGAGTGGATTACGGTAGGTTACGGTTGGTTTGGAGTCGATTACGGTGGATTACGGTAGATTACAGTTAATTTAGATTGGATTACGGTAGGTTACGGTTGATTTGGATTGGATTACGATGGATTACGGTTAATTTGGAGTGGATTACGGTAACTTTCAATCAATTTTGAGTCGATTACGGTAGATTACGGTTGATTTAGATTGGATTACGGTAGGTTACGGCTGTTTTGGAGTGGATTACGGTAGGTTATGGTTGGTTTGGAGTGGATTACGGTGGATTACAGTTGATTTGGATTGTATTACGATGGATTACGGTTGATTTGGATTGGATTACGGTAGATTACAGTTGATTTAGATTGGATTACGATGGATTACGGTTGATTTGGAGTGGATTACGGTAACTTTCAATCAATTTGGAGTGGATTACGCTGAATTAAGGTTGATTTGGAGTCGAGTTGGGTTGGGGTGGATTACGGGAACTTTCAATGAATTTAGATTAGATTACAGTGGATTACGGCTGTTTTAGAGTTGATTACGGTAACTTTCAATCAATTTGGATTGGATTACCTTAATTTAGGTTGGATTACGGTAGATTACGGTTGATTTAGATTGGGTTACGATGGATTACGGTTGATTTGGATTAGATTACGGTAACTTTCAATCAATTTGGAGTGGATTACGATGGATTACGGTTGTTTTGGATTAGATTACGGTAGATTACAGTTGATTTAGATTGGATTACGATGGATTACGGTTGATTTGGAGTCGATTACGGCGAAATTCGAATAGATTTAGATTCAACTGAGCTAGGTGATGGTTGATTTGGATGTAGCTATGACACTTTTCGAAAGTTCGAGTCCTTTAAAAAGCCCAAAAAGCTCAACTCCAATTTCAAGCATCGGCCAAAAAAGCTCAGCAAATGTCTAGACTTTTCACTGACATCTATCAAATGTGATGTGTTCGATCAAAATGTTCCACCAAAATGTTCCATCAACGAGCAATCTCTTCCACAAACGAAAAACTTCATTGCTCGGCTTTGTAGGGGTGATCAGCCGGGTGTTGTTGAGACTTTTCAGTGATCATTTCCCCTTTTTTCTCTCTTTTCTCTCTTCCCCATTCCCATTTCGCCCCTTCCTCTCTTTTCCACCTCTACTCTATCGGTTTTTTTTAAAAACGAAAACAACGTTGCCCCTTTTCCCCTTTTTTTCCTTTTCCCCCATTTTCCCATTCCTTCATTCTTCTACCACAACAAGTCAAACCGAATATTTTTCTCAATTCTTCTCAATTCTTCATTGAATGAGATAATTCCCAATTTTTTTCTTCATTTTCACGTTATGATCGAGGTAGCCACGTATCGAAAAAAGAGTTTAGGTGAGTGGGTTTGAAATTTGGATTTGAACTTGCGTTTGAAAGTCGCTCAAATTCGACTAAGCTCAAAAACGGCGAAAACGACGTTTTCAGCCGAGTTTGAGCCGATTTTGAGCTTAAAAAATGGCGAGAAACGGCGAAAAACGGCAAGAAACGGCTAAAAACGGTGAAAAACGGCTAAAAACGGTGAAAAACGGCTAAAAACGGCTAAAAACGGTGAAAAACGACCATTCTATTGCATTAAAGTCATTTCTGTAGTAGATCAAAATAGGAACCGTATTGGAACCGTATTAGATCAAAATAGGGACCGTATTGGAACCGTATTGGAACCATATTGGAACCGTATTGCCATATTGGAACCGTAACCGACCATTCTATTGCATTAAGGCCATTTTTCTCGTACCAATGAAAGCTTTCATGAGAAGAAGAAGCTTTCAAGCGCTTTTCAGCGCCTCAGAAAGCTTGGGTTTACACTTTTAAGCATAAAGAACAGTTTAACAACAACAACAACAAATTCCTTTTATAAAACAAAGCAAAACTTCACCGACAATCGTTCTATTCAAGATTCAAGATCAAGATTTGAAAAGTTTCATCAATTTCATCACAATTTTCCCCAAATTGATCCGAATGTTTTCGAGTTTTGCACTTTTTTTTCTTTTTCTTTTTTCTTTTTTCTTTTTCTCTTTTCACATTTCTCTCATAACACCGTAATCCTTTTTGGTTTTGTTGATGCTTTGGAAAACGTTCGGAATCAGAAATGAATTGCATTTAATAATCGAATTGAATTCTATTCTATAATCACACTTTTTACTCAAGTGTTTATAATAAAATTAGCATAATTATTCTAATAAAAGATCATGATCTTCGATTCTTCAAACCCAATATCGACCGCCTTAAAAAAAATAGATAAAAAGGTCCGCCAGATTTTAAAATTCTTAAAAACTATCTCAAGCAATAGTTCTTGATTCAAAATGATTCAAATTCAATGATTCAAAACATAGAAAAAATGTGTAAAAGTGAAGAAAAATGTTTCTAAGAACGTTTTCTTAACATGTTCAGGACGATTCGGTCCACCGGTGGATGAAGGCCGTCTGGTCCCTGGGACGGTTCGGTTCACCGGTGGATGAAGGCCGTCTGATCCCTGAGACGATTCGGTCCACCGGTGGATGAAGGCCGTCTGATCCCTGAGACGATTCGGTCCACCAGTGGATGAAGGCTGTCTGGCCCCTGGGACGGTTCGGTCCACCAGTGGACGAAATTGTGGTCCACCGGACGAAACCCCTCCCGCCCCAGAGACATATTTTGAATCTTTTCAAAAATCACATTTCTTATTTTACTGCCAACGCCAATTTGCCAATTTTATTTTTCAATCCTGGAACCAAATTAACCAATTTACATGAAAAAGAGATCAGAGAAATCGATTTTTCGTCAGGTGTATTCTACTAGAAAATTACGGTGCTTTGAAATCCTCTTGCTCTTAAAAATTTTTAAGAATCTTAATCTTTAAAAATCTTGAAAATATTTTCTGAAGTCTTAAACAAAACGTGTTTTCATTTGGAAACAGGCAAATATTTAAATTTCAAATGCAAATATAGGTGCTTGACGGTTAACTGGAGGGGAGGAAGCGAGCTTTTAGCCAACTTTTACCCAACTTACAGCTCATCTTTAAGCACCTTAAACTCGTCAGATCAGAAAGTTTTAATAAGATTTAAATAGCTTAGAATGTCAACTTTTAGAAAATAATTGTCTCATCAAAAGTTATGAACAAAAACCTGTTTAAAATCGGGTTGCAAAATGGACAAAAACTTGGCCTTCTCCGTTAATCGCTGACTCCCCGTTAACGATTAACGTCAGCGTTAACTGACCCCGTTAACCGTCAAGCACCCAAATATGTAAATTCTAAAGTGTTAAAAAGAAAATTGATGAGAAAATGAAAGCATTTTTCAGATTCATGTGAAGAATTTCGGCGTCGAAGCGGCTCGACGGCCAGCACGAAAAAATGGGGAAAACGCGAGGCGCAACCACAATTTGAATTGAGGTGAGAATTTAATTCTTATTCTTATTCAATTCTTATTCTGATTCTGTAAGCCAAATGCATCCTTTCTGGTGCACTTAAGGCTTTATTTTCTTACAAGGGATCCTGTAAGAGAATGGAAAGTTTTGAATGTACCTTTAAGATTTGATAAGGTTTGAGTGTCCCTTTAAGGTTTGAGTGTACCTTTAAGATTTGAGTGTACCTTCAAGGTTGGAGTGTACCTTCAAGGTTGGAGTGTACCTTCAAGGTTTGAGTGTCCCTTTAAGATTTGAGTGTACCTTCAAGGTTGGAGTGTACCTTCAAGGTTGGAGTGTACCTTCAAGGTTGGAGTGTACCTTCAAGGTTTGAGTGTCCCTTTAAGATTTGAGTGTACCTTCAAGGTTGGAGTGTATCTTTAAGATTTGAGTGTCCATTTAAGTTCTGAGTGTCCCTTCAAGGTTTGAGTGTACCTTTAAAGGGTGCTTTTATAAGGAGTGGAGCTCAAAGTACGCAAAAACCAATTTAGTGTACTTTATGATTGAAATACGTCTAAACGCACCTTTTCTATCACACTCAGCTCCTCATTTTTCTCAGAATTCAAAAAGAAAAACGAATCGAGTGCATTAGAAAGGCATTTACAAAAATTGAGCTTAAGATAAGCACAATTTTTTTGAGCACAACTCATTTTCTTGCGTTCTTAATCTATTTTCTTCTGCTTTAAAAGAAAATCTTCTCAAATCGTCTATTTCTATGTTTTGCAATGGCAAAGTGGCTAAAAATAGAACGAACGAACGAACGAAGAAAATGGTCAACATCTTTTTTTTTGCCCCGTCTTTTCCCATCTCTCAGCTGATGTTTTGTCCCTTTTACCCCGCTCCAAATTGACTGCAAATGGAAAAGGGAAAAAAGAGTTCTTTTAAGGCTTTTCCCTCGTAAACACCGCATTTCATTTCCATTTTTTTTTTCGCATTTTATAATACCCAGGGATCAATTGGGGATTTGAAATGAAAAAGAAATGAAAAACAAAAATTTGAGTCCCTTGTTTACTCGGGACTTTCTTTTTTATCCTGAATATCTTCTTGTTTTGCTGGAATCTTTTTTTTAACTTGTAGAAATGACAAATGATTCTCTTCTGGAAAAATTCTAGAATTCTTGAGATTTTTGGGAATGATTTTCTATGAAAAAATTGCTTTAACACTTTTCGGATCCAGACTTTTACTTTAGACTTACTGGGGTTCTTTGTGCTCTGATAAAAGCACCATTTTTGGCTCATAAAATCTTCAATTTTCTCGTTTTGCCTATAAAAACCGAAGCATCGAGTGTGCTAGAGAGGGTGCGTTTAGTCGTTTTCAACAAAGTTATTTACTGGTTATCAGACATTTGATACGCGCCCTGTCCCTTTTGCCATTGGCTCAACTTTGAGCTCAAATATCTTGGTGTTGAGCTGTCCGATTTCAATATTCTTAATATCATTCGATGCGCCAAGTCTTTCTCTGTCGATTGGTACAAAAAGTATTTCAATTGAACAGCTCAGCACCAAGATATTTGAGTTCAAAGTTGAGCCAATGGCGAAGGGGCGGAGCACGTATAAAAGGTGGGATAAACGCGCCGCCATCCCTTTTGCCATTGAAAATCCAACTTTAAACTCAAACATCTTGTCGAATTTGAAAGTTTGAAAAATAGTTTCTGTATCAATCTACAGAGAAGGACTTTGATACGCGCCCTATCCCTTTTGCCATTGGCTCAACTTTGAGCTCAAGTATCTTGGTGTTGAGCTGTCCAATTTCAATATCCTTGGTATCATTAGATTTGCCAAGTCTTTCTCTATCGATTGGTATAAAAACTATTTCAATTGGACAACCCAAAGCCAAGAAATTTGAGCTCAAAGTTAGATTGCCAATGGCAAAAGGGGCGGGGCACGTATCAAATGTCTCCTAATCCTAAAAAATCATCTTTTTCGGTCTTTTTCAGTATTAAATCGTTTTTAGAGTTAATTAAAATTAAAATGAGTGCTTTTTGAGCTTTTTGAGCATCATTGCAAATGCGAGATTATCTTGGCTGACAAAAATGGGGCTTATTTTTGACAAATTTTATTTTTTGAAGAGCAGTAATCACGTTTAAAGTCTCATGAAACGAAGAAAGTTTTCAATTTTTACAAAAGCTCATAAATCTAGTGAAAAAATATCCATAGTTTTTAAATATCTAAATGCGAAAAGCCGTTAACTCTTTTGGATTTGAGAAAATGATCGTTTTGTAGAGCGCAACATTATATCTACCTGTACAATAAGATTTAAAACATTGATTTGATAATATTATCACTTTACTGGATCGAATCTGGATGGAAAAACTGATTCTTGAATTTTCAGGTGTTGCGTGAATCCGGAAATCTTGAAGAAAAACGTCGAAAATCATTGGTATTTTGAGGATGAAACGGTGAGTGAAAAGAATTAGCAAATAAATAAAGAAAATAAACTGGTCGACTGGCTAACTGGTCGACTGGCTAACTGGTCGACTGGCTAACTGGTCGACTGGCTAACTGGTCGACTGGCTAACTGGTCGACTGGCTAACTGGTCGACTGGCTAACTGGTCGACTGGCTAACTGGTCGACTGGCTAACTGGTCGACTGGCTAACTGGTCGACTGGCTAACTGGTCGACTGGCTAACTGGTCGACTGGCTAACTGGTCGACTGGCTAACTGGTCGACTGGCTAACTGGTCGACTGGCTAACTGGTCGACTGGCTAACTGGTCGACTGGCTAACTGGTCGACTGGCTAACTGGTCGACTGGCTAACTGGTCGACTGGCTAACTGGTCGACTGGCTAACTGGTCGACTGGCTAACTGGTCGACTGGCTAACTGGTCGACTGGCTAACTGGTCGACTGGCTAACTGGTCGACTGGCTAACTGGTCGACTGGCTAACTGGTCGACTGGCTAACTGGTCGACTGGCTAACTGGTCGACTGGCTAACTGGTCGACTGGCTAACTGGTCGACTGGCTAACTGGTCGACTGGCTAACTGGTCGACTGGCTAAAAAGCTTGACTGCTGGTGAATCCGAATCAAGATCAAAGAGCTCCGAGCTCAGGTACACTACTAGGCTACGAGCTGGCTTTTGGGATGGCGAAAGGAAAGCCTTTTCCCCGGCAAAAATCAGTGTGTCAGAAATTCGAGAAAAGCTTTCATTTTTTCGAAATTCAAATGGCAATAACTTTGTGCTCTTTGCCGATTAGCGGTTTTTGAAAACAGTTTCTGAACGTACATTTTCTGGCCTTTCTTTTGGTACCTACCTCATATTGTAACTAGTGGGTAACTTGGGAAGGTTCCCTTGTTAGGCTTACGCTTAGACTTAGGCCAGTGTTCAGCGTATAAGGTTATAAGGTGTTATAAGGTGTTATAAGGTGTTATAAGTTCCCTTGTAAGAGCACTGTATCTTAGTCGGAAGGCTCAATCCTGCCGGCTAGATTATTGGTTTTTTTTCCCTATCTAAATGAATAAATGTATTCTTTAAAGCCATGTTTTTAGGTTAGGTCAAGCTAGATTCTAGCTGGCTGCCTGGTACTCAAAATTAGCTGAGATTAGAGCGATTGAAATCTCTCATTTCAACCCATTTCCATCTCCAGGTTCGTCTAAATGGATCGGTATTCGCAAGACGCGAAAATTTCAACAATCTCCTTAGCATCATTCCACTACACAAATTCAATGGGATTCACATAAAAGTAAGAATTTTTTTTGTATATTTTGTTTATGATTTAAAAAAACGAACAATGATTTATACTACCGTATTTACTCTATTAGTGGGGTCCCCCACTATTTTTTCAATCCCCTTCCAGACGACCCCACTATTAGAGAGGACCCCACTATTAGAGAAATTTAAAAGAACATAAAACCAAAGTTTTAAGTTGAAAAGATATCAATTTTTCTCCGAAATTCTTGAAAAAACAAGTTTGGCTTCATATTTTATTTAGCTTTAACCGTAACAAAACATTAACAAACAGTAAAAGAACTAATCCAAGAGATCAACAATTGATGTATCACTTTCGTTACCAATATTAGAGAGGACCCCACTATTTTTTCAACCCCCCTCCAGACGACCCCACTATTAGAGAGGACCCCACTATTAGAGAGGACCCCACTAATAGAGTAAATACGGTAAATCCTTCTTATGTTTGGAAACAGATTGAAAATCGATTTTGATGCTCAGCCTTTCTTTTCAACTTTTCGACTTTTCTAGATGGAAGACGATTGCCCACAAGGTGGTGATGATGTCCGTTTGTGTCTACTGAAAACACTGGGAGCGCACAATTTGCGAGAAGTGAAATGCGTGGGATGCACAAAGCCGATAACGGTTAGAAATCAACATTAGATTATGCTAGAAAATCTTTCTAAACAATTTTCTTAAACCTTATTTATAAACCCTTGCTAAACTCTGACTAAAGTAGACGCTCTAAAGCTCTCTGAAGCGCTCTGAAGCTTTCTGAAGCGCTCTGAAGCGCTCTAAAGCGCTCTAAAGCGCTCTGAAGCTTTCTGAAGCGCTCTAAAGCTCCCTGAAGCGCTCTAAAGCTCTCTGAAGCGCTCTAAAGTTACCGTAACCCGTAATCCAGTTAGTAGATGTTACAGGAACCCAAGTAGGGTTACCGTAGCCGTAAGAGCTTGGGGTTAGCTGAAGCTGGAGGTAGCTGGAGCATGCTTTAAAGCGTCACTTGTTTACAGTAACTCGAGTATCTACCGTAGTTCATAAATCTTTAAAATTCGAGAGCCTCTGGGACACGGCTCCTGGTGACCTTTTCAACTTAAAGAATTACTATTTAAACGGCTTTAAACGGAAGTAAACGACTTAGGCTTTCTAATTTCTAATTTAAGTATTCACAAGTGTTTCATCCATGATCGGGTAGCCATTATTAAAGTAATTTTTTAAGTTCAAAATCTGGTCACAAAGGAGCCGCGTCCCAAAGGCTCTCGAGTTTTGGAGATTCAAAGTTCTATAGAATTGCTAATTTTGAGTTTCTGAGTAAAGTATCAAAGTGAAGTGTTGTAAATAAGCAGTAAATTCTACCAAAAAAAGTTTTATGGGGAATGGTTAACTCTAGGCTGAGCTGCTCACTAGAGAAAAGTGTCCTTAATTCTTGAACACCCTGTACTTGGGTTGCGGGTAGTTGGAGGAAAGTTTAAAGTAACTCGATTAGCTTCTACCGTAATCGCAATGAAGCTCTAGACCAGGTTACAGTAGTTACAGCATGCTTCTACCGTAATCTTAACGAAGCTCTTGACCGGGTTACGGTCGTTGTAACACGCTTCTACTGTCATTGTAATGAAGCTCTAGACCGGGTTACGGTAGTTGCAGCATGCATTTACCGTAATCGTAATGAAGCTCTTGACCGTGTTACGGTAGTTGTAGCATGGCCTAAGCCCAAGCCTAAGCCAAAGCCTAAGCCAAAGCCTAAGCCTAAGCCAAAGCCTAAGCCTAAGCCTAAGCCTAAGCCTAAGCCTAAGCCTGAGCCTAAGCCTAAGCCTAAGCCTAAGCCCAAGCCAAAGCCTAAGCCAAAGCCTAAGCCAAAGCCTAAGCCTAAGCCTAAGCCTAAGCCAAAGCCAAAACCTAAGCCTAAGCCTAAGCCAATGCCTAGGTCTAAGTCTACCGTAAACTTAATCCGATCTACCATAATTGTCAGATTACTGTAAAAAAAGTTCTGGAAAAGCTTTCAATTCTCATTTCTAGGTCTATGATCGATATCCATTGATCGACGGTGTTTTCTTTTTGTCACCAGTTGTGCGTTATGGGCCGGCGATTGAGGTGAGAAATCCAAAAGTGCACAAATTGTGTGCACTAGAAATGGTGTGTTTACAGTTAGGCAAAAAAGTGCAAGCCAATAAGTTCTGTCAATGTCGATCTGTGAATATTGTCAATTCTAATTGCAGGTGATCTACGATCAACGCCAATTCTACATTCAACAGCTCTGTGCTCGGTGTCTTTTCTCGGAATGGGAATGCGCGACGTGTGGAAAAGGTTAGGTAATCATTTTTTTTGTTGTAAGATATAAAAACTTTCAATTACAAGGCAAATCTATGATATTCAGCGTTGAAAATTCTCAAAATCAGTCTCTTATCTCAATTACAATCAGGTAAAAAGGTTCTACTGATAAAAGAAAGACTTCAAGTTAAACTTCAGCTCTGAATTTCATAGAATTCATCCTGAAGAACCTGAATCTTACATTCTAGTGTACGCAGTGAAACAAAGTACAAAGTAAAGTTTAAAGTAAAGTACAAAGTAAAGTACAAAGTTTTACTGTTTTTTTACATACAAATTCACCCTTAAATCGACTTTTCAGATGATTGGTTTGCGGGAAAATCACTAATCCTCGGCACTCTCTATTTCTACGATGTAATCAGTGCGGGCAGGTGTGTAAATTTTAAAGTTTAACACACACAAAGATGTCTAGATGTTGTCCACCAATTTGCTCACTCTGCCATGCGCCTTTACTTGTACCGGAAAACGTCATGCAACAATTACACTCGGGCAATGCTTTTGATTGACTGATTGATTGATCGATTGACGATTGATTGATTCGATTGATCGACCGATTGATCGATCGATCGATCCATGATCGATCGACCGATCGATCGATCGACCGACTCGATCGATCCTCATCCATCGATCGATCGATCGATCGATCCGATCGATCGATCGATCGATCGATCGACTGATCGATCGACTGGATCGATCGATCGATCGATCATCGATCGATCGATCGACTGGATCGACTGATCGATCGACTGATCGATCGATCGATCGATCGATCGATCGATCGATCGATCGATTGATCGATCGATCGATCGAATTGATCACTGATCACGATCTCATCGATTGATTGGATTGATTGATTGATTGATTCATTGATTCATTGATTCATTGATTCATTCATTCATTTCACAAAAATCTCACATCCAAAAGCTTTAGGGTCACTATGCATTGGTGAACGAGTGTTTCACTTGTTCTTCTTGTGGATCTCGACAATATCATTTGGCTCGTGGCAATGATGAGGTTAGTGAGGAAAAGTGGATATAGAAACCGAAAAATCCGAACAATTCTTTGGAAGAACAATTCCTTGAAAGAACAATTCTTTGGAAGAACAATTCCTTGAAAGAGCAAACAATTCGGCTTAAACCAGCCAGAAAAACCCGCCATTAGGCTGGTTTTTCTCGCTGCACAGACACCGCTCTTTTATATATAGTAGATCAGATGCGACAAAGCCAACCTAGGACAAGCAAGGCTGATAACCAGGCTCAGGCCTGACCTGGAAAAAGTACCTGAGCCAGACTTGGATCTGGATAGAGTGGATGATACAGATGGTAAAGAATATAGAGATCTTTTTAAAGGATCCGGCAGAACTATAGGTGCAGATAAAATCATTCTAAAAAGGCCAAAAAACGAAAATACTACAAAAGCAGGTGTAAACAATTTATTAGATTCAAAGAAATGATTTTTTTCTGATCATAGTCGAATTGTCTACCGTTTGCACCGATACAGGCCTACAGAGGCTTCGGGTTCGCCTTTGGGCTTCGGCCTTCGACCTTCGACCTTTGACCTTTGACCGTGACCGTGACGTGACCGAAAATTAAAACAAATTCATACAGAAAATAACAATTTTAGCTTTAAAATCTATAATTTGGTCACTTTTTTATCACTACACACTGGACCTATAATTCTGCCGCACCCTGTACAATAATATCAAATAATTCTTGATAATGGTAGAGCTACAATATCCCTAAGTACAGTATTGTATATTATTTCTAAGTTTACTGTTTAACGCTTAGAGTATCCTAGAGTATTTTAGCGTTTGAGACATTTTATGGTTTAAAGCGCCCTCTTTTTTGTGCCCTAGCTACAGTAAACTCAAATTTTCAAAACTACGGCTATTCAGTTATCAAAAGGATAAGCTTAAAGTGGCTGAAGACATGTTTAGGTTTAAGTTGTTTAAGATTTTTATATTAAAAAACGTTTCCAGGTGCGCATCATCCCACCGAGCCCACTCGACGATCCATTTGCGGCGATTGCAAGCGGTTAAGCCTTTGCTTTTGAGCTTTTGCTTCGTTTTGTTTTGTACAAAATTCCTATGGTGAAATTCGGAAAGTGTCATTTCTTAGGGAAGAGTTTATGTTCTCTCTTTTCTTATCTCAAAATACTTGTTATAGGAAATCTATTTGTTGTGAAATGGCCTCGATGTACAGATTTTTAAATCACAAATCACAAATCGCTAGTTTCACGGTTTTATTTTTTTCTTTTCACTAATTCTTATCAAGTGTCTAGTGAGTGTACTCGAAAATTGTGCTTTATGTGCTCGAAAATTGTAAACACACCTTTTCTAGCGTACCGGAAGCTTCGTTTTTGGCTGGCTGACTGGCAAAATAGCTGGCTTTTCAGGCATTACTTTGGTGAGAGAAAGTGAAGAAGTCGTTGCGCTAGAAGAGATTTGTTTGCATTGCAAAGTCAACACTGACTCTTGCTGACTCTTGTCGCGAACTTTGAGCTACCGTAAACGCTCTCTTTCTGGCTCTCTTTCTGGCTAGGCAATGCAAAAGAAAGGTGAATATATCAGTGCGCTAGAAAGGATGCGTTTACATGTGACAACATCGACGACAAAGACGTTGACGACGACACATTACAAAGTACACGTCGGCTCTTGTCGCTGGCTTTGAGCTATCGTAAACGCGGCCTTTCTGGCACAACAACATCAGGAATCACATGAGAAAGATCAATAAATCAGTGCACCAGAAAGGATGCGTTTGTGAGCACAAAGTACAGATTGGCAAAGTGAGCACAAAGTACGGCTCTTGTTCTCTCTTGTTCTTCGAGCTCTCGTAAACGCATTCCTTCTAGCACTCAGGGTCTTCTTTTTGTAAGAAAACCTACCAGAAGAAAAATGAGAAATTACGCCAGAATAGTACTCCAGAAATTGTGTGTTTCCAGCGTCTTGAGCAAGCCGCAAAGTACACCTTTGAACCCAAATTTTCCATTATTTGCCTCCTCACTTATTCCTTGTGTTTTCCCCATAGGGCAACGAGTTTCAAAGTTCATTTCAACGACAACGAGTTCATTTCAAATCAATTACCATTTTTTTTGTTGTGTTACGTCAAATGTTTTAAGTACAATTAGGCAAAAAACCCCTTTTTTCACCCAAATCGAGTTGAGCTTTCCGAGTTGCTTTCGAATGCATTTTCTTTTTGCGTCAACTATTTTGTAGACGTTGGAGCTTGCAAGGAATCAGTTGAAGCTCTGAAGTTCTGAAGCTCTGAAGCTCTGAAGCTCTGATAGCTCTGAAGCTCTGAAGTCTGAAGCTCTGAAGCTCTGAAGCTCTGAAGCTCTGAAGCTCTGAAGCTCTGAAGCTCTGAAGCTCTGAAGCTCTGAAGCTCTGATAGCTCTGATAGCTCTGAAGCTCTGAAGCTCTGAAGCTCTGATAGCTCTGAAGCTCTGATAGCTCTGAAGCTCTGATAGCTCTGAAGCTCTGAAGCTCTGATAGCTCTGAAGCTCTGATAGCTCTGAAGCTCTGATAGCTCTGAAGCTCTGAAGCTCTGATAGCTCTGAAGCTCTGATAGCTCTGAAGCTCTGATAGCTCTGAAGCTCTGAAGCTCTGAAGCTCTGAAGCTCTGAAGCTCTGAAGCTCTGAAGCTCTGAAGCTCGCGATGAAATCTAGATATGTTTATGCGGCATAGCACACCTTGTAGAGCTTGCAAAGACGAGTCGAATGATGCAAAAATTAGTCTTTTAACCATTGTAAACACTCTAAAGCTGGCTTACACCTTTTGTTTTATGTTTTATCATCTTTTTCTTCTTGTTCTTGTTGTTTTTATTGAAAACTTGTTTCATTTTATGATAATTAAATTACAAAATTACATAAAATTCCAAAAATTTAAATTTACTATTAATTTTTGATCTTTAGGTATAAAATAGATGATAAAACAAGTTTTAAATAAAAGCTTTTAATAAAAAGATCTAGTAAAAGCTTTTTGTAGACCTAGTGAAAGCTTGTGTGCCAGTTTTAATGTGTTTACAATGGTTATAAGCAGCTAATTTTTACATCATTCAACTCGTCTTTCCAAGCTCTACAAGATGTGCGATATCGCATATCGAGATTCTCCAACCTGTCCAATCCTCCAACAATTGTTGGAGGATTGGACATTGGAGAATTGTTGGAGGATTGGAACCTCCAACAATTGTTGGAGGATTGTTGGAGGTTCCAATCCTTCAACCAATCTCCAACAATTCTCCAACAATTCTCCAACAATTGCAAGCTCCAACCGGTCCCTTGTTAGCAAAAATTTAGTGCATTATAGGAAACTTTCCAATTTTTAAAAGAAACAAAGCAACAAACTCGTTTTCTATTTTGCGCTAACTCATGCTATTTTTTGGAACAAACCAGGTTTCGAATCTATTTTGTTATTTAGGTTCTTTGAACTATAGTTACTTTGTCTATAGCGACTTTGTCTATAGTTACTTTGTCTAAAGTTACTTTGTCTATAGCTACTTTGTCTATAGTTACTTACTTAGTCAGGAACGTTCCAAGGGCTATTTTTCCGTGCAAGCTAGAGGCTAAGCTAAGTTAGGCTAGATCAAGAGGTCAGAGGACTAAGCTAAAGGTTTCTAGCCTGCTTTTACTCTAAGGCTGGTCCATAAAGCTGGCTCATTGAAATCAAACAGCAAAACCTGACCCTAGGCCTTTGGACTGGCCAAACTTGAACCAGTAGCTGACCAAACCTGAACCAGTGGCTGGCCAAACCTGAACCAGTGGCTGGCCAAACCTGAACCAGTAGCTGACCAAACCTGAACCAGTGGCTGGCCAAACCTGAACCAGTGGCTGACCCAAACCTGAACCAGTGGCTGGCCAAACCTGAACCAGTGGCTGGCCAAACCTGAACCAGTGGCTGGCCAAACCTGAACCAGTGGCTGGCCCAAACCTGAACCAGTGGCTGACCAAACATGAATCTGAACCAAGCCAAGCCTGGTCAACCCTGAAGCAAATCTGGCATTAAGCTTGGCACTGGCTTGACCTCGCTTGACTTGGCTTTACTAGAAAATCCACGTGTTTATCAAAACAAAGACCTTGGGAAAGTCAGGTCATAATTTGGAACTAGCTGAACTTGGGCTGACCTCGTTGAACCGGACCAATCTGGCAAATCTGAAGCTGGACTTGGCTTCTGACCTAGCTTTATCCTAGCTTAGCTTACTGTGGCCATTGAAATGTGGCCAAGCTCACTGCTTACTGTGGCCACTGTTTTTCGTATTACGATTCCTGTAACCTATTACTTTAAAGTAAGAAAAAAACTGATTCCTATAGAGAAATTTCATTTTTAATTGTTTCATACCGTTTTTATGTCTCATAATTCTGTATCAAAGCAAAATAATAGTCGAAAACTGACCGCTTTTCAATCTTTACTACGTAAAACGAACGAAACTAGTCACCTACCTCATTTCGGTTTTAAAAAAAAACGTTTACCCAAGTTACCCAAATATTTCTTTTCGACTTTTCGACTTTTTCCCATTTCTTCTTTAAAAAGATTCTTCCGAATGGGGTGATCCCAGAAAATTTGTGAATATTTTATTCATTTTGTACATATTTTGTGAGCACTTTACGTATAGACGTGTATTTTTTTTCTTTTTTTTGGATAGTCTAATGCGCTAGAGGAAATATTTGTGCTTTTTCTTTTGTGGAAATCTTTTCGTGCTCTTTTCGTGGTTCAATAAATCCCTTTCATTTCAACTTACACACAAAAACATTCTCTGAACGACTTTTGGAACGAGCATAACAAGTGATTTTCTAGTGTTCACGTAGGGGATTTCGTGTAAGTATTTCGATTGCATTCGGGGTTTTCCACCGCAGAAAACCCCCCGGGTGCACCTTTTTCAGCCTTTTCTAACTGATTTTCCAGCTAAGGTACGCGCTACTACGATTTCAGGCCCCTGTAATTGAAAACTAAAACCGAATTCGAATTGACGACCCCCAAAAAAGCTTGTGGGTAAAAATTTTCAGATCTACAACTAGCATAGAACTCTGTCGTTCGAATGGCTTCGTCTAATGGCTTCATCTAATGGCTTCGTCTAATGGCTTCGTCTAATGGCTTCGTCTAATGGCTTCGTCTAATGGCTTCGTCTAATGGCTTCGTCTAATGGCTTCGTCTAATGGCTTCCTCGCGAATTTGTTAAAATGTCGTGGCGACTTCTTAAGGAGTCCAAAATTTAGATTGGGCCCAGGCTTGGTTCAGGTTCATGTTTGGCCAGTCCAGGTTCATGTTTGGCCAGTCCAGGTTCATGTTTGGCCAGTCCAGGTTCATGTTTCGCCAGTCCAGGTTCATGTTTGGCCAGTCCAGGTTCATGTTTGGCCAGTCCAGGTTCATGTTTGGCCGTCCAGGTTCATGTTTGGCCAGTCCAGGTTCATGTTTGGCCAGTCCAGGTTCATGTTTGGCCAGTCCAGGTTCATGTTTGGCCAGTCCAGGTTCATGTTTGGCCAGTCCAGGTTCATGTTTGGCCAGTCCAGGTTCATGTTTGGCCAGTTTTTTGGATAGTCTAATGCGCTAGAGGAAATATTTGTGCTTTTTCTTTCGTGGAAATCTTTTCGTGCTCTTTTTGTGCTTCAATAAATCCCTTTCATTTCAACCTTTACACAAAAACATTCTCTGAACGACTTTTGGAACGAGCGCTAAGCGAAAATCACTTGTTAAAAAATAACAAGTGATTTTCTTCATAACAGAATGTTCAAAAATCAAAAAAACATAATTGAATCAATCATTTTAGCATTGTCAAAGGGCTCATTATTACCGCTAATTCTTATATTAGGTAAATGTGTCGTGCGAATCGGTGGCACGATGATTCGAGTGATTTTGGGAGTGTTGAGCCTCGTGGGCATTGTTTTGGCGATCAAAAAGTTGAGAAGATATCGACGACGACGAGCGTGGGTCACTCCAAGAAATCTGATGAGAATGTCCGTCTTCCTTCTGCTCCCGCGCGCCAAAAAGTCAAAGAAAAGCAATACAAAGTGGGCTCTGTCCCCTTTTATCACACAAACGATCTTTAGAGGAAGGACAAGAGAATCAGAGATATTCAAAATCAAAATGCCCTGGCGACTTCTTAAGGGGTCCAAAATCTAGATTGGGCCCAGGCTTGGTTCAGGTTCATGTTTGGCCAGTCCCTGGTTGACCAGTCCAGAGGCCAGGTTTTGATGTTTGATTTCAATGAGCCAGCTTTATGGACTAGTCTTAGAGTAAAATCAGACCAGAAACCTTTAGCCTGGTCCTCTGACCTCCTGATCTAGCCTAACTTAGCTTAGCCTCTAGCTTGCCTGGAAAAATAGCCCTTGGAACGTTCCTGAAAAAGTAAGTAACTATAGACAAAGTAGCTATAGACAAAGTAACTATAGTTCCAAGAACCTAAATAACAAAATAGATGTTTGCTTTCAATGAGTCAGCTTTATGGACCAGCCTTAGAGTAAAATCAGGCTAAGTTTTTGCAGAACGGACTTCTTAAGGAGTTCGTTCTGCAAAAACAAAAAACGGATTAGAGATCCCCATGGCCGACTCTATAAGATGGATATGGTCTCGAGTCAAAAAGTCAGCTTGACTGACAGCCTTTCCCTTGTGAGTCTAACGGTATCTCCAAGCTCTAACTACAGGGTGTTCCACAATTACTGATACCTGATAACTAGCTTGAAAAAACTTTTTTTAGTAGAAAACTTGTGATGAAACTTTTATTTTTAACAAATTAGATAGTAAAGTAATGGAAAAACAACAATTATTAGATATGTCCTCCTTTCGCGTTGATACAGAGCTGAAGGCGCTTCGGGAAGTCGTCGACCGTGGCACGAAAGTAGGGGAGATCCATCACCGATGTCGGATGAAGAGAATGCGAAACTGATTTGTGTGGATTAGAAATGGCGTAAATTCGATCGTTTTGCTTGTTCAACACTTGCTAGACCGTAAAAACTTTCTCATCGGTGAAAAGAATCCTTCGGTGAGCTTTTCCAGGAAACCGAGCAAGAAGTTGAGCACAACGCTGTTCTCTCTTAAGTTTTGTAGCATCGGTAATTCCTTGACACTTGTTTTTCTTGAAAGCTTTCATTCCTAAGCGTTTTCGAACGATTCGATGTATCGAAGTCACAGGAACTTTCATTTCACGAGCCATTTGACGAACAGATCTCTCTCCGGGTTGCGCTTTATTTTCTCGCGAACGTTCTTGATAACAGTCTTAACAACCGAAGCTACAAGTCTTCCAGGTCCCTTTCGATCCTGATTTGTTCCAAGAGACTTAAAACGTTTGCATGTTCGCAAAACAAGTTGTTTTGTCACTCCCAGTCGTTGACGGATCGACCGTGCTGGAATACCTTTCTTGTGAAAAGAAATGATCAAGTCGCGGAAGCTGGAGGGCTTGGCCATTTTTAAAAAAGGACAATCTTTTAAAATATTATTAAATGAAAACAAGTTTAAAACAAGAAAAACTTAAAAAAACAGTCAATAAATCGCTCGCGTTGGACAATTTAAATGCTTTTATCATGAGGGGTCGGGGTATCAGTAATTGTGGAACACCCTGTATTAGGTACATGCATAAGAAATGCGGATTTGAACATTTTCATAAATTCATAAAAGCTTTGCAACAATGCATTTATTTCTGAGAATGATTTATGCCTTGTTCTGAGAAAGTGCCTTGTTCCACAGTTCGACGTTTACTTGGAAACACAGAGACCAGTGGCCTTGTTGCACGGAGCGGTGGCATTGGGGCAAGCAGAGCAGACTGCGCCCGGTGGATAGATGGCCACATTAGCAGCCAATCCTCTGGAAAGACAGTTTGCTCAAATACGAAAGAACTATTGAATATAAAAGTCAATAAATCCCGACTTCTCATCACACCAAGCTATAATTTAGTTGCTTTTGCTTTCTCTCTCCCTTGTTAAAATGAATCCCTTGCTAATGAATCAACAGATTCACTTACTTTGGTGTCATCTGACAAAGCACGGCGTAATGGGCGCTCTCATTCCGGTAGACACACCCGATCTTTTGCACATTTCCGGCCATAAACTGAAAAGTTGAAGTCCAATTGATTGTAAGTAAGTTCAATTGGTTGTAAGTAAGTCCAATTGATTGTAAGTAAGTCCAATTTATTGTAAGTAAGTCCAATTGATTATAAGTAAGTCCATTTGGTTGTAAGTAAGTCCAATTGGTTGTAAGTAAATCAATTGGACTTCAACTACCAACCGATTGTGGTGGCCAAATGACACTTGCCATATACTGGCCGACGCAGAATTTTGCGCTAATTCCGAATCTGCTTTCCATTTTTGCTAAATAGCATTCTATCAAAAGTTATAAGCCTGCAAAGTTTTGGATTTCATTTATTTGTATCCTCACAGGAAAAAACAAATTGAATTTGAAAATTTGAAACAAAAATCGTTTGAAGTATCGAATGAAACTCGCTCATTTCACGAATGTCATCAATGTCATCCTGCATCAATTCTGTCATCAATGCCATCCTGCCTCTGGGAAATCTGCTTATAAACTCAAGGGATGCTTTTGAAAATCTCAAGGGAAGATTTCCATAAAAAACTTTACATGCTTATAACTTTTGACAGAGTGTTATTTAGCAGAAACGGAAAACAGATTCGGAATCAGCGCAAAATTCTGCGTCGGTCAGTACACGTTTGATACAAATAAGTCAAATTTGATATACAAATAAGGCACATTTGACCACCACACGCTGTTGGCATTCCCTTTGTTGGCATTGTTAGAACAAACTTCAATTTCAATACCCAAATCTCTTCAAAGCATTACCTGATAGGCCATGTTGATGTTTTCGGTTTGACTTTTCTTGTATGCAATCGATGGAAGGCCGGTGTCCTGCACAAAACCGTACCAGTCGTTCTCCCAGGCAATATCAACTGAAACAAATAAGTCTCGATTAACGAAGACAGTAGTATTAGGGATTTTTGAGGCATGATAGCGATTTCTCAGCGACTCAATGCATTAAAGATTGCGGTTGACGATGTATTTAGTTCGTAGTCATCATCATCTCATAAATTAGTTTTTAGTTATTTACATAAATTTGTTGTGCATTAGATGAGCTGATTTTCTTCTTAAAACCAACAAATGGATTTCGGGGTGGGACGAGGGGTAACATCGAAGTTTTGTCGACCCACGAATCGATTCCAACGCTGATCTCTCCAACAGTGGCCGCCACTGTGCCGGTCATCGCTCCGTTGGCTAACGAATCCAAACGTTTCTTGGCAGCCGTTGCCAACGCGTCACTCCAAACCTGTAAAGATCAATTTAGGCATTTAGGAGAAACTGTTTTTTACCAGTTTATAGGTTCTCTTCGATCTCGGATAGTACTTTCGGGGAGTTGGAGATCCTGGCTGAAAATTGACTTCTTTAAAAAGAGATTAATTAACTTCTATTTAAAAGAACTCTATGTTTATGGTTTAAAACTGACCGCCTGGGTGCCCAAATGGCCCCACGGCTCAATTCCTTTAGCCATACGGGAGCGGAGATTGTTGAACTTCTAAAATAGTAAAATGTTCTCTGTTAAGAGTAAAATGTTCTCTGTTAATTGTAAAACTTACGGCTAGGATATAGGTTCGCACAGTTCCAGAGAAGGCCACTGAGACTGAAGCCGAGGCAACTGAAAGAAGTGGAATAAGGTCAGCTAAACCTTGTTTAACAAAGTCAACTAAACCTCGTTTAACAAGGTCAGCTAAACTTTATTAACTAATCTGTGCTCTGTATAACGCCTCTATATATATTTACTTACCAGCCACGACGAGAGTAATACAGAGAAGAAGTTTCATCGTTTGAGTGGAGTGGATGAAGGAGAAGAGACCAAAAGTTCAATACGAAAATCTCCATTTCTCATGGAATTTATATAGGAAGTGGATGAACCCATTCTGTATTCTTTCCATTGTTCGGAATGGAGTTTGAAGACTGGTCAACTGTTGCCCATTCAGAAATAGACTCCCACGCGTGAAAAACTCGGCTCCACTCTTTTGTTGGATTGGCAAAAATAGGCTGTCCTCTCTAGAGATCTGCAAAAAAAGGCGCACAATACACTCAGCTTCAATGTATTTTATTGGTTTGCAAGACAGAAAACTACAGACTAAACGGTCGCCTACGAGAAGTATTTGATCATTGACTTTCCTGAACACAAAGCATAATGGTTAACTAGCTGATCAGTAAAAAGGAAACGCTGCCCAATAAAGTGTATGGTTAATCTGTTGATTTATTGAGTTGAGGTTGAGGTTGAGGAAAAAGTCTTGACTATGCGCGCTTTAGCAACAAAAATAACGATAGTTATTCCTCAAAGTATAGCCCATCATTATCTACGACTTTCTGTCATCGATCTGCAAACTTTTGGATCTGGTCGATGTACCCGTCGGTTTCGGTCGGTTTCGAGGTCGATTTCGAGCCAAAGAACTCTTAGCAAGCTTCTTCAACTAACTCTATTTTGACGACACTAAACTTGTCCCTAAAGTGACTCGATTCCTTTTTTTGGTCACTCGCATTTCGTCCTCGAAATCTCTTCAATGGTTCGATCAATTGAAACACGTTTTAGCCGATTTTGTAGAGGAGATTTACAACTTTCAAATAGTGTATAACATTCATCGATATCAGGAAATCGATATGAGGATATTGATGAATGTTTCTATCGTTGGAAATTTATGAAAATGTTCAAATCCGAATTTCTTATGCATGTACCTAATAGTTAGAGCTTGGAGATACCGTTAGACTCACAAGGGAAAGGCTGTCAGTCAAGCTGACTTTTTGACTCGAGACCATATCCATCTTATAGAGTCGGCCATGGGGATCTCTAATCCGTTTTTTGTTTTTGCAGAACGAACTCCTTAAGAAGTCCGTTCTGCAAAAACTTAGCCTGACTTTACTCTAAGGCTGGTCCATAAAGCTGACTCATTGAAAGCAAACATCTATTTTGTTATTTAGGTTCTTGGAACTATAGTTACTTTGTCTATAGTTACTTACTTTGTCAGGAACGTTCCAAGGGCTATTTTTCCAGGCAAGCTAGAGGCTAAGCTAAGTTCGGCTAGATCAGGAGGTCAGAGGACCAGGCTAAAGGTTTCTGGCCTGATTTTACTCTAAGACTAGTCCATAAAGTTGGCTCGTTGAAATCAAAAATTTATTTTGTTATTTTGCAAAAAATGCCAAATCACAGAAAAAAAGCGATACTCGTGCTTTTTCCCATCCATTTTTAGCCCTTTACAGTTACCAAACTTTAATTTAGCCAAATTTCAAGACTGATGAGCTCTTTTCTTGAGCCTGGTCTCTTTTCTTGAGCCTGGGCTCTTTTCTTGAGCTTCTCCGAAAGTGAATGCACAAATATCAAAAGAAGTGCTTTGTATATGTCGTAGCCGAATGAAATTGAATGAAATTTTTTGGTAAATCTTTCTAGTAGAGCAACCCTTTAATGTATAAGGACGATATTATATCATCTTGTAGCGAATTAAATTCTGCGTCGATTGGTACCAAATTTGTGAGTTTAGGTTAAAAATTACCGGCGCTACAACGTTTCATTCAAAATTGGCGGGACCCCCGTAGCCAATTATGAATGAGTGGGTCTAGGAGCGTCCAGCCATCAAGTATTTAGTATCATTCAACGCAGAATCATTAATAATTATGTTAAATTTTTTAAATTAGAAAGATTGGATAAAAAGAAAAAAAATTATCGGGCTTCAAAGTTTTCTCTTGAACAAACAGTTTTTTTGCTCTAATTTTTTTTCTTTTTATCCAATCTTTCTAATTTAAAAAATTTAACATAATTATTAATGATTCTGCGTTGAATGATACTAAATACTTGATGGTTGGACGCTCCTAGACCCACTTATTCATAATCGGCTGAAATTCATAATCGCCTACGACATATAATTAGAAAATCAATGAGACTGTAAAGACATGCGGGTGCAAAAAATGCAAAATCACAGAAAAAAAAGCGATACTCGTGCTTTTTCCCATCCGTTTTTAGCAATCTACAGCTACCAAACTTTAATTTAGCCAAATTTCAAGACTGCTCTTTTCTTGAGCCTGGGCTCTTTTCTTGAGCCTGGTCTCTTTTCTTGAGCCTGGTCTCTTTTCTTGAGCCTGGTCTCTTTTCTTGAGCCTGGGCTCTTTTCTTGAGTCTGGTCTCTTTTCTTGAGCCTGGTCTCTTTTCTTGAGCTTCTCCGAAAGTGAATGCACAAATATCAAAAGAAGTGATTTGTATATACAAAGTTAATCAAATAAAAAGTGAACTAGAGTTCTTCAAGTGAATGATAGATGAGCGTATTCCTTCGAAGGTGATTGTGGAATCGCTGCTAAAATAGAATTGAATGTATAGAATAGAATGTCAAAATTTCACTCCACAATTCTCCACACAACGAAAAAAGCATTTTAAACCAAAACCTTTTGTTTTTACAACTTCTATAATTCCTGCCCACCTAAAATTTGTGCATAAATTACTGTAACATTGCCCTAAAGTTAGGGCAAGGTTACAGTAAAGTTAGGGCAAGGTTATGGTAGTTTTAAAGGTTGTTTAAGAAAGTGCTTTTGGCTAATGAGCCAAAGTGTTTTGATAATTGAAGTAATAATTGAAGTAATGGTTGTGACAAACCTTGAGGGGGTGAAGGTATTTTCACGCGTACTTGCTTTGTTCGCTTCTTTACTTCTGAAAGACTTATGATCAAAACAGGTAACTTTTTTAACCTTTTCCATCCATCTGCCTCGTTCTTCCGTTTGCGACTCTTTTGTGATTCTTTCCAGTTTTTCAGGCGACTGGAAATAAAACTTTCTAGTTAACTAGTCACTAGTTAAAAGTCACTAGTTAAAAGTCACTAGTTAAAAGTATCATTTTATACTCAAAAAGTCACCCACTCCATGATCGACTTCCAGGTGATTCCGGATTGCTCTTTGAGCCAATTTTCCCTTTCCTTTTCATTCATAGAACACGATTCCATCACTGCCATTTTGTAAGCAAGCCTTGCCATCGTGATCTACAAGATCTACGTGATCTTGTTTTCTTTTCGAAGTGATTTTCTGCTTCAAATCAAATTTGCCTTTCTTAAAAACTGACCGCGTTCGCGTTCGAGTTCCATAAAACTATTGCAGCTCCTTCTGACATTTTATAGGGTTTCGATTTGTCTCCGGACTGTAAGCTGCTAGTAGGCATTTACGGTAGGTAAATAGTAGGTAAATACTGTAAAAAAACCAATAAATAACTGACATGTCGTCCTGGGATCGACTCTTCATAAACGGGAGGAAAGTCACGCAGCTCGTGAAACACAAATTTCGCTAAATCTTCCTCGAATAGTTCGTAGCGGCAACGTTTGAGATCATTCAAATGAGGTTGGGTTTCTTTGATAGCTGAAGGGGTGTTGATTCAATGAACAATTAGATTGTTTTACTTTTTAGCGTCGTTTGGTAGTATGGTGTTGCCTTCAAAAATTCGACGTCTAAAGTTTGTTGTAGTCTTTTTTAGGTTAAACTTTGACTCACATTCTTCGTCCCATTCTCGCCAGAAAATTGGGACCCGATGAGGTGGAAGATATTTCTGAAATCATTTAGATATCTCTGTTAAGACCATCTTAAAACAGATCATCATCTTAAAACACCACAAAATCATAGCAACTTAAAGAAATGAGTTGAATAAATAGAAAAATACCTTTCGTCGGATGCGTGGTACAGCGGTCTTAACAGAGATCGATCTCTGCATTGCTGCTGTTGCTGCTGGTGATGATTTGTTGATAGAGTTTGGGTTGTAGATTAGATCTAAACGTCATGAAAATGTTTGGCTTGGTGTAAAACTTCAAAAAAAAAATGAGAAACTAGATGAAGAGTTGAGCGCTTGTCCCCTTCTATGTCCCAGTCATGTACTCCTCAACGACAGCTGCTGTGAATTCCATATTCACATCATCAAACAAGTTCAGAGCGATTTTTTCGAAACTAGGACGTACAATATTAAACAAAGTTGGCTATTCAAAACTCACTTATCTGCTTCACC
Source organism: Mesorhabditis belari (assembly GCA_958450365.1). Lineage (NCBI taxonomy): Eukaryota > Metazoa > Nematoda > Chromadorea > Rhabditida > Rhabditidae > Mesorhabditis > Mesorhabditis belari. The sequence goes on along the minus strand of CAUEEP010000937.1, from coordinate 1,969,643 downwards.
ATTAATGTTAGCGACATTCATTTTAGAGACATTGACCCTAAATTTTTCAAGTAAACTCATTTTCAGACAACTTTTCTACCCGAAGATTTTCTGCTTTTCCTTCGCTACAAGAGTAGGTCCTTGCTGAAAAAAAGAATAAATCTCTTCACAATTGTATTAATTGTGTTAATTGTAAGATTGTAAAATATAACTCTTACCAAATAACCATTCACGAACTTGAAGACGTCTGCGAGCTTTTCTGGGGCGTTTGGGTATTCTCTCTGCATGCTATCCAACAGAGTAGGCTTAAATATTAGTTTGTTACATAAGTCTTGAGGCTTTTGTTTGAAAGTTTCATTTAGAAATAAATATCCAACCAACCGACTTGCGGTTTTCCCTGATACTAATGCTAGAAGAGTCTAGAAAATTATGGTCAATACGGCAAAGTTTATGATGATTGATGATGAGTCACTAAATTTTCACCAGAGACTCCTCGATCCTCTTGAGCGTCTTAAGAAGGAGATCCTTTTTCGATGGTGACTCGGGAGTTGAGATCGGTTCGGCTAAATTTCCCATCATCTAAGTTTTTCGAATTATATTCTTTATATTTCCCGTGAACTCATTAATCAATACCGACTAAAAGTGGGGTTGTGTAAACTCTAGTACGTTTATAGTAACTTGAATCAGACTCTGAGATTGGATGACAACTTTCGTAATCGATTGTTTAGGTTGATTGACTGATCCTAAAATCAAAAAGTAAAAGTTCTATTTGAAAGCTCTATTTAAAAGTTCCATTTGTGTCATTTTCTTGACGTTCTTGTCCTAGAGAAAAACCGTGAAATGGTGCATAGAAAAATTAAAAATGACTTGACAGATTTGAGAACTGTTTTAGTTTCAAAGTGTTATAAATAAGTAAATATATCTAAGGAATGATGTTTCCTTCTGCAAATTAATAGACAATTATCAATACTAACTAGAAGTTGTCAATGTTTTCAATGCTTAGATTACTAAGAAGTGTAATGAAAATCGCTTACTATTGCCAAATGGATCATTTTCGATGATCTGATCCGAATGAATCGAATCATCTTCCATCCACTTCATCAGGGCCACCAGATCGGGTGCATTGTCCTCTGTAAACTCCCCTCTGCTAGCCATTTCTGATTTATTTGAAGTAGTGAGATATGAATTTATTACAGTATTCCAAGAAGCAAACACTGGCTTCTCACTGTGATCCATTGGATAAAACGCTGACTGATCTTCTCCCATTTAATGGGGATTGCCGAAGCTAGATAATCGACTGTAGCTAGATTTTCTTAAATCGAAATTTAGTTGAACAAATCTGCTAAGTATTCGACTGAGCACAAAATACCTACTAAAGCTTTCAGCTGTGTTTTCACATTCAGTTTCTCAATTCATCATTCCGCAGAACTAAGAATAACTTGACGGATTTGATAGCTGTTTTATTTTCAAAGTTCAGTGCTTAGATTACTAGAAAGTGTAATGAAAATCGCTTACCAAATGGTGGATCTTTTTCCAACACCCACTCCAAATCGATCAGACCGAGCTCACCGTTGGCTCTTAACTCATTTTCTATAACCTTCATCGCATCATCGTCCTCCATAGGCTCCTCTCTGCTAGCCATTTCTGATTTAATTGAAGTAGTGAGATATGAATTTATTACAGTATTTCAAGAAGCAAACACTGCTTGTATTTAATCGATACGCTAATATTAAAATAAAGATATATAGGTGTTGAAAAAAGTGAACTATCTGAATCAAGCTTGTTTATAATAAGAGGTTATTATTTTCATTTCACTAAACTCAGGGTATTTATATCACTTTATTACTTTCCAAAACTAGAAACTAATCAATATTTCAAGTAGAAAAGTGAAAGCAAAAAAGGGACACCCCGTTCAGCGATAAGAATGCCTTGAAAAAAAAGTGTTAACAAGTTTAAAATTGATCAACAACAGTAAAAATTCGTGATGAACACGTCTAATCAAAAAGTGATTACAAAAAGTGACAAAAAGCTCGATCTGCCCGTTTTTTATTCGGCACGAGTTCTTGCAGAAGAACTGCCCTTTACTAATTTGAGATAAGACGCCAACTTGTGTAAGAGTTTACTTGATGAACGCGTCTACTTGATGAACACGTCTACTTGATGAACACGTCTACTTGATGTGTTAACAAGTTTAAAATTGATCAACAACAGTAAAAATTCTCCATCCTATAAGCTTTGAAAGGTTCGAAAGCTAAAGTTTTTCAAAGATTGACCATTTGGATTACTATGGTGGGTATGAAATGTCGATATTGTTCCGAAGTTTAGGGATCATAAGAAATATTTGTATGAGAATAAAAGTCTTTTTATAAGAGCATGTCAAACAGTGTCAAAAAAACAAAGCATGTCAAAAATCTGTTAACATTTCGTTTGCGAGAACTCAAGAGCAAAATCAAATTTGCAAACTGATAGGGGCAAAAAAAAATTTTGGGTGAATGACCGAGAGGTGAGAGACCTATACGCGTGATGGAAATGAAAAGTCTAATGAAAAGTGAAGAGAAGGGGATAAAACATTTTATAAACTGTTTTTTATTGGGCGTCACGAACTGTTCCCCTTACACAAGATCGCGCTTACACAAGATGCGGGCTTATCAGGATGCGTGGAAGGCAAAAAAGCTAAGCGATGGCGAAATAATAAAATGGCTTCATAAAAACAATTAGCGAGGAAACGATCGGCAACTCTCGGAAACCAACTGTGAGATTTGATGGATAAAACGGTAAAGCTTGATAGCAAAGCGATGGATTTGATGGATAAAACGGCAAAGCATCATTTCCCTAATTGTTTGAATCACAAAAAAGTATTTCAATCCCTTTTGCTGTGCCGGGTTCGAGGCACTGCAAATAAAATCAATTGGGAAAAATTGTTTACTTCAGACTTTAAATACATTTTTGATACATTCAAACAATTAGACAAACAAACAAACAAACAAACAAACAAACAACAATCCTGTGTGCTAGCCATCTCTAGTTTGTTTGAAGTAGTGAGATATGAATTTATTACAGTATTCCAAGAAGCAAACACTGGCTTCTCACTGTGATCCATTGGATAAAACGCTGACTGATCTTCTCCCATTTAATGGGGATTGCCGAAGCTAGATAATCGACTATAGATAGATTTTCTTAAATCGAAATTTAGTTGAGCAAATCTGCTAAGTATTCAACTGAGCACAAAATACCTACTAAAGCTTTCAGCTGTGCTTAACAAGTTTAAAATTGATCAACAACAGTAAAAATTCGTGAACAGGTCTAATCAAAAAGTGATTTGCTGAATAAAAAAAAGCCGTTTTTGATTGCATAAGAACTGCCCTTTACTAATTTGAGATAAGACGCCAACTTGTGTAAGAGTTTACTTGATGAAGCCTCGTAAACGCGTAGAGTTCGTCAAGAAACATAATTTATTTTTCAACGTGGAAATGTTTTCAAAAAATCGATTTAATCAACAACGCCTATGTATCAACTGTGAGATTTGATGGATGAAACTTGATGGTAAAGCTTGATGGTAAAATCATTTCACTAATTGTTTGAATTACAAAATGTACAAGCTGTACAAAATTTATGTGTTTGCTTCTTGGAATACTGTAATAAATTCATATCTCACTACTTCAATTAAATCAGAAATGGCTAGCAGAGAGGAGCCTATGGAGGACGATGATCCGATGAAGTTTATAGAAAATGAGTTAAGAGTCAACGGTGAGCTCGATCTACTCGAATTGAGGGGGGTGTTGGAAAAAGATCCACTATTTATCCATGGTAAGCGATTTTCATTACACTTTCAAGTAATCTAAGCATCGAAAACATTGACAACTTCTAGTTAGTACTGACAGTACTTAGTACTTTCTAGTAATTTGCAAAATGAAACGTGATTTCTTTGAAATGTTTTTCAAAGTGTTTGCTTATTTATAACACTGAACTTTGAAACTATTAGGTGTGTGAAAAAGTAATCCACGTTTTTTATTTTTATTTTGTTTAACTAAATACATCTAAACAATTTTTAATTTTTTGTTAACGATATATATATATCGTTTAAAAGCTTATTTTTTCCTCTTTCGAATGATATATTTATTTTGTTAAAAGGACGACAATAAACTACTTTCATTTTAGTTTGAAAATGGTATACGTTATTCGGTCAAATTTGCTTTATGAGTTCAAAAATGGGTTGAAAGCTGCGGAGGCTGCACGTCGAATTCGGAATGCGTTTGGCGAAGACGCCGTTATTGATGATACCGCTAGGTTTTGGTTCCGATTCAAAGGTGGTAATGAAAGTCTAGAAGATGAATCACGTGGCGGTCGCCCTGAGACCTGTTCTGATGACCAAATAAGACGCTGTCTTCTCGAAAACCCTCGTTCAAACTCTTCAGAAATAGGTCTTACATTAAATTGTGATGGATCAACCGTAAGGAAACGCTTGAATGCCATGAATTTTATTTAACGAAACTTATGGTCTATTATATTTAAACGTTAAAAACGTGGATTACTTTTTCACACACCTAATAAAACAGTTATCAAATCCGTCAAGTAATTTTTCATCTTAGTTCTGCGGAATGATGAATTGAGAAACTGAATGTGAAAACACAGCTGAAAGCTTTAGTAGGTATTTTGTGCTCAGTTGAATACTTAGCAGATTTGTTCAACTAAATTTCGATTTAAGAAAATCTAGCTATAGTCGATTATCTAGCTTCGGCAATCCCCATTAAATGGGAGAAGATCAGTCAGCGTTTTATCCAATGGATCACAGTGAGAAGCCAGTGTTTGCTTCTTGGAATACTGTAATAAATTCATATCTCACTACTTCAAATAAATCAGAAATGGCTAGCAGAGGGGAGTTTACAGAGGACAATGCACCCGATCTGGTGGCCCTGATGAAGTGGATGGATGATGATTCGATTCATTCGGATCAGATCATCGAAAATGATCCATTTGGCAATAGTAAGCGATTTTCATTACACTTCTTAGTAATCTAAGCATTGAAAACATTGACAACTTATAGTTAGTATTGATAATTGTCTATTAGTTTGCAGAAGGAGACATCATTCCTTTGATATGTTTACTTATTTATAACACTTTTGAAACTAAAACAGTTATCAAATCCGTCAAGTCATTTTTAATTTTTCTATGCACCATTTCACAGTTTTTCTCTAGGACAAGAACGTCAAGAAAATGACACTAATAGAACTTTTACTTTTTGATTTTAGGATCAGTCAATCAAACTAAACAATTGATTACGAAAGTTGTCATCCAATCTTAGAGTCTCATTCAAGTTACTATAAACGTACTAGAGTTGACACAACCCCACTTTTAGTCGGTATTGGTTAATGAGTTCACGGGAAATATAAAGAATATATCTTATATATTGAATAAAACTAAAGGCAGATTACGGTAGCTTTCGAAAAACTTAGATGATGGGAAATTTAGCCGAACCGATCTCAACTCCCGAGTCACCATCGAAAAAGGATCTCCTTCTTAAGATGCTCGAGGGGATCTAGGAATATCTGGTGAAAATTTAGTGAATCATCATCAATCATCATAAACTTTGCCGTATTGACTATAACTTTCTAGACTCTTCTAGCATTAGTATTGTTGTTACATAACTCTTCAGGCTTTGTTTCAAAGCTTCATTTAAAAATGAATATCCAACCAATCGACTTGCGGTTTAATGAATAAAAAAAGCATTTTTGCAACTTTGACTTTCATCATTTTTCACTACCTGACTTCTTGGCTTTCAAAAAAATAGATAGCGTGAGCTTTTCTGAACTTTTGAAGTGGCAGGTTATAGAGAAATAATACGGCTTTCTGAAAGGGAAAACCGGTCAGGGAAAACCGGCGGCCAGGGAAAACCGCAAGTCGATTGCTTGGATCTTTATTTCTAAATGAAACTTTGAAACAAAAGCCTTGAGGCTTATGTGGCAAACGTTGTTTAATATTGCACGTCCTAGTTTTGAAAAAGTCGCACTCAACTTGTTTGATGATGAGAATATGGAGTTCACAGCAGCTGTCGTTGAGGAGTGCATGACTGGGACATAGAAGGGGACAAGCGCTCAACTCTTCATCTAGTTTCTCCGTTTTTTGAGGTTTTACACCAAGCCAAACATTTTCATGACGTTTAGATCTAATCTACAACCCAAACTCTATCAACAGATCATCACCAGCAGCAACAGCAGCAATGCAGAGATCGATCTCTGTGAAGACCGCTGTACCACGCATCCGACGAAAGGTATTTTTCTATTTATTCAACTCATTTCTTTAAGTTGCTATGATTTTGTGGTGTTTTAAGATGATGATCTGTTTTAAGATGGTCTTAACAGAGATATCTAAATGATTTCAGAAATATCTTCCACCTCATCGGGTCCCAATTTTCTGGCGAGAATAGGACGAAGCATGTGAGTCAAAGTTTAACCTAAAAAAGACTACAACAAACTTTAGACGTCGAATTTTTGAAGGCAACACCATACTACCAAACGACGCTAAAAAGTAAAACAATCTAATTGTTCATTGAATCAACACCTCTTCAGCAATTGTTGAATGCGGTAATTCGCTTTGCTCTTCCAATTTCTTCGGATCTTTTTGAAATCGACTCATCAATTATTCGTCTCTTCAACGCAAGATCCAACTTCCTTCTTTTTTGTTTTCCCCATCTCGATTAGTTAATGTTTTCCCCATCTCGATTAGCGATTAAAAGAGTCATTATATCGAGAGTCGACTTAAGGTATTTTATTAAGCACTTGGCCGGAACCGTAAGTATGAGTCGGTATATCGATATCGAGAGTCAGTATATCGATATCGAGAGTCAGTTATCGATATCGAGAGTCGGTATATCGATCTCGAGAGTCAGTATATCGATACCGAGAGTCGTTATATCGATATCGAGAGTCAGTATATCCATATCGAGAGTCAGTATATCGATATCGAGCGTCGACTGTATTTAGCTGTGCTTTTTTTTGTGTTAGTATAAATACTTTAACATGACAAAAGGCTACAAAAGTTTATTTTAATAAAAGCTCTTTCACTTTTCGATGTGTTTATCGCGCAGGGGCGACACTGGTGGTTGTTGGGGCAGCAGTGGTTGTTGGGGCAGCAGTGGTTGTTGGGGCAGCAGTGGTTGTTGGGGCAGCAGTGGTTGTTGGGGCAGCAGTGGTTGTTAGAGCAGCAGTGGTTGTTGGGGCAGCAGTGGTTGTTGGGGCAGCAGTGGTTGTTGGGGCAGCAGTGGTTGTTGGGGCAGCAGTGGTTGTTGGGGCAGCAGTGGTTGTTAGAGCAGCAGTGGTTGTTAGAGCAGCAGTGGTTGTTGGGGCAGCAGTGGTTGTTGGGGCAGCAGTGGTTGTTGGGGCAGCAGTGGTTGTTGGGGCAGCAGTGGTTGTTGGGGCAGCAGTGGTTGTTGGGGCAGCAGTGGTTGTTGGGGCAGCAGTGGTTGTCGTGAAATCAGAGCTGAAATTGAAAGTTTAGTTCAATGAATCTTCAAGGAAAACTTTAAAATGACATTGAACAACGTCAAGATTCACTTTAAAACGATACCTCTTACTTTACAAAACTTACGGATCAAAATACAAACAAACGAGGTTGGTGACGTCACGGTTTTTCTAAAATGCTATAATGCTATAATGGTTTTGCTATAATGAGATTTTGACAAATGTTAGCTGTGAAATCTTTCACTTTACGCTCTTTAGCAAAATGTAAGAGTACTAAATCCAAGTGGCTACAGCTCAGAATCAAAATATTCTCCACCCACGTTCCATCTCTTTTTTCTGGCCCATTGTGGCGATTGATGGCTATTGTTTCGGTGTTTGTGGTGTCCCTTACCATGTCCTCCGTGATGGTCATCGTCATCTTTGCAAGTCGAAGCTACTGTACTTATTCCACAGTATTCTATATTTTTAAAGTCCAAGGATCAAAAAAGAACTAGTGAACTTTCTGAGCTACGGTAGCCGCTAGTTGAAAAGAAAAACTTGCTAGCACCCACCCTCCGTGTCCGCCATCTCTGAAAGTTGCTTTGAATTGCCAGTGATATCAAGCTTTTCCTTCTAGTTCAAACAGCTCATGAAAAGTATGGTTTAAGCTAGAGCCAAAGTTCTCACCCTCCATGTCCGCCATGTCCTTGATCGTCTTCTCCGTGTCCTCCATCTCTGAAAGTTGCTTTGAATTGCCAGTGATATCAAGCTTTTCCATGGTATCATTTCCATTTGAATTGCCAGTGATATGAAACTTTTTCTTCAAGTTCAAACAGCTTATAAAAAGTATGGTTTAAGCTGGAGATAAAGTTCTCACCTTCCATGTCCGCCATGTCCTTGGTCATCTCCACCTCCAGGCGATCTCTTGTGTCTGCCTCAGGCTCTCTTGTGTCTGCCTCCATGGCTGTCATCTTCAGATGACGATGATGAGGAATCAGAGTCGGATGAAGAGGAGCTGTGATGCTTGCGGTGGTGCTGCACCCAGAGCGTCGCCTAAATTGCTCGAAATCTCGAGAACCGCTTATGAGAACCTATCGATGTGGGGTCGGAAAATGTAGCTGACGATGAGATCTAGTGGGGGATTTGAGTGTTGAGCTTCTGGGAAAACTTTGGAAGCCGTAAATAGTCATCAACTCGGCTCGGGGTGCACTACTGTTAGAGAAAATACGGTAAGTAATAAGTAAAAAAGTAGTAACTAAATAAGTAGTAACTAAATAGGTAATAAGTAAATAAGTAATAAGTAAATAGTAAACAGAAAATAGTAAACAGTAAATAAGTTCTTAAGTAAATACAATAGTTTTGACATTGAAAGTAAACGTAAACAAGCTGATTGTAAGTCAAAGCATAAAGTCAGCATAAAGCCATTTCGTGCCAGTGAATTTCATGCTAAAAGCCTAGCACAATCCCAAAATCGAAAAGGATTTCCTGGGGGATTTTCATGGATGAAATCAGGGATGAATATGAAAATATGGTTGTCGTGGAGATTTCTCTTCTTTTTTTTCCATTCATCCGTTGCATTGATCCATCCGATCATTTCCATTGTTTATCGATCTTTTACCAACTCAAACTTTATTTAGCATGCCCACTTCGTTTACGGCTTTTATTTCAATTCAATTCAATTCTTTTTAAAGACCATTTTTAAAAGTCCAAAACCATTTTTAAAAGCTTTATTATGCTTACTATTAGCTTTTCTCACTGTCAATATCACATTTCAAAGTAAGGCATTTCCTATGACTATTGACCAATTCTGGAGGCTGGATCGAGCGACAAAACATCAATCCTGAGAAAATCGGGCCCCAAGAAAATCCTTATTTCTCTAAATTTGGTTCTTATCTCAACAAATTTGGTTCGTTAACTCTCTAAATTTGGTTCCTTATCTCTTTAAATTTGGTTCTGAGCTCTCTAAATTTGGCTTTTATCTCAACAAATTTGGTTCCTTATCTCTCTAAATTTGCCCCATGGAACTGCTCCATGGAACTGCTCCATGGAACTGCTCCATGGAACTGCTCCATGGAACTGCTCCATGGAACTGCTCCATGGAACTGCTCCATGGAACTGCTCCATGGAACTGCTCCATGGAACTGCTCCATGGAACTGCTCCATGGAACTGCTCCATGGAACTGCTCCATGGAACTGCTCCATGGAACTGCTCCATGGAACTGCCCCATGGAGCTGCTCCATGGAACTGCCCCATGGAACTGCCCCATGAAATGCCCCATGGGACTGCTCCACGGAATTGCCCCATGGAACTGCCCCATGGAACTGCCCCATGGAACTGCTCCATGGAACATCTCGTTTTCTCGAAAAAAAACACTCACTTGACCGATTTGGTTACAATTGGTTCCATTTGATAGCCTTTTGAATGATTAATATCTATTGAATGAAATCAAGTGTGACCAAATCGCTGAAGTGAAGTGAGTGGCGAGAAGAACGCAAAAAAAAACGTAGTTTGCCTCTGACAATGGGCACACTTGAGGGCGATACTGTAAAAGTATAGGTTAAGCTTGTTTCAAAGTTAAGCCAATTTAGACAAGGCCCAGTCAGATTGCCTTTCTTCATGATTTGACCAGACTTTGGTACAAAAATCGAAATCCTGGAAAGCTTTATTGTTGAATTTTTTAAATACCAAAGTACCAATGTTTTAAAGTTTTTTTTTTAAAGCCTGAAAACGAGTGTTTTATTCAAATTCAAATGTTAGTGCAAGTGTCAAGTTTCTAGGCAATGTGGCTAACAATAGATTACTCTCTGAGTATTGTGAGTGAGTAGAAAATAGGTCAATGGGGATTTTTGGGGGAAAGGGAAAAGAGAGAAAAGAGGACATTTCAACACAAAGCAACGCCCGCGTAAACCCCAGACAAAAACATATTTCGACAACATTTCCCTATCTTTCCACTGACTCATTCCACTGTTTTCGCCTTCTTTCAGTTTCAGTTTCAGTTTTGAGTTTATTTTTCTTTACTTTTCTTTACTTTTCTTTATTTTTCTTTTACTTTTCTCTTATTTGATCTTTTCTGAATTGATCCTTTCATTTAATGGATTAAATAGTCAAGCATTACTAAAAATTGTATTGAATAGAATTGAATAGAAGGTAGATTCAGCCTGAAATCTTAGCCACCCGAAATCCAGCCGGAAATCTTAGCCGACCAAAATCCAGCCCGAGATGTTAGCAGCCCGAAATCCAGCTGGAAATCTTAGCCTCCCGAAATTCAGCCGGAAATCTTAGCCGCCGAAATCCAGCCGGAAATCTTAGCCGCCCGAAATCCAGCCGGAAATCTTAGCCGCCGAAATCCAGCCGGAAATCTTAGCCGCCGAAATCCAGCCGGAAATCTTAGCCGCCGAAATTCAGCCGGAAATGTTAGCCTCCCGAAATCCAGCCGGAAATGTTAGCCTCCCGAAATCCAGCCGGAAATCTTAGCCGTCGAAATCCAGCCGGAAATCTTAGCCTCCCGAAGTCCAGCTGGAAATGTTAGCTTCCCGAAATCCAGCCCGAAATCTTAGCCACCCGAAATCCAGCCGGAAATCTTAGCCGTCCGAAATTCAGCCGGAAATGTTAGCCTCCCGAAATCCAGCCCGAAATCTTAGCCGCCGAAATCCAGCTCGAGATGTTAGCCGCCCGAAATCCAGCCCGAAATCTTAGCCACCCGAAATCCAGCCCGGAAATCTTAGCCTCCCGAAATCCAGCTCAAAATATTTACCGAAGTATTAGCTGTGTTGTGAACTTTCTTCTCAACGTAGCAACAAAATTTTTTACTTTAAACAAATGAAAGATGATTACAAGTGGACTTATGAAAGATGATTACAAGCCCAGTCTATTCCCATTCCTATTCCCATTAGAAAATCGTTTTTAGAAAGATTTCTGATGACAAAAATGGTCTTACATAAAAATAAGTTCAAATTTGGCTATTCAGAGTCAACAATTTGTTATTTTATTTAAAATCTTTGCACTTTAAAATCTTCAAAACCGCGTTTGTGCAAAAGGAGCAGCACCGGAGCTGTTTCTTTCAACGCCTAGAACTTACAAAAGGCCTAGAATCAAAATCTTTTGCAATTAACAATTATTACAAAGTTTACAAAGTATTTTTATTTAGTTCTCGATCGAAAGATCGAAAAAAGATCGAATCAAAAAGGTTTTTCCGGGTTATTTCTGATCATTCTGTCTGAGAATGATGCTCTAAGTCAGATCCAGTCAAAAATATTGACTTATTTAGCTTTGGATCTAGGCTATCTTGATTTCAAATCCTGTTACACACAAAAGAATCGTAATTTAATAGAATTAGGAGCTGAAATCGAATGCTGGAGTGGGTCAAACCCAAAGAAGAGAACCCGAGCAACCATTCAAATACTGGTTGATAAAGGGGAAAAAGAAAAGGTTCTTTCGCCAAAGCTCTCAATGATATTCAATGATATTCATCCATTTTTCTTCATTTTCTCTCTTTTCTTTTCTTTTTCCATTTCCCCATTCATTCGTTCATTCGTTCATTTCGTCTCTTTCACATTTTCTGTTCAATACCCCTTCATTTACGGCTTTCATCCCATCTCAACCTTATATTTATTTGCTTATCCAAATTTAGCGCTTCGATTTCTTTTCGATTTGGAAAGAGTTTTGATTTAGAACGGAAGCTTTCATTTAAGACGAAAGCTTTCATTTAGAACTTTATTTTAAAGAAAATTATTTGCATAAGCTTCTGAAGCAAATTCTCAGCTTCTGAAGCCTCTAATTGGCGCGAGAACTATGGATAATCAGCTTAATAGACTGCACACTTTGAATTTTAAGCTTAAAGTTTAGTTTGAGCTCACGTTTACAGGCTCTAGCTGACGTTTACAGGCTCTAGCTGACGTTTACAGGCTCGAGCTCACGTTTACAGGCTCGAGCTCACGTTTACAGGCTCTAGCTGGTTTACAGGCTCGGCTCCGTTTAGGCTCGGCTCACGTTTACAGGCTCGGGTTCAGGCTCGGCTCACGTTTACAGGCTCGAGCTCACGTTTACAGGCTCGAGCTCACGTTTACAGGCTCGAGCTCACGTTTACAGGCTCGAGCTCACGTTTACAGGCTCGAGCTCACGTTTACAGGCTCGAGCACAAAGTTCAACGCAATAAAAAGTTAACTAAGTATCAATTTTGAATACTTAAAGCTTTTAGAATCTTTTCAAAAAGCTATTTTTTATTTATTTCAATATAAAAATGGCAATTCTCATCCCAAAAATGACTCACAATCTGTTGAAATGAAACAAAAAGCGCTGAAATGAAAATTTTTCACGCGGAAATGACTCATTTTTTCGTGTCCTCTTGTGTTTTGGAGAAAAAGTTTATGAAATTCGGGTTTATTTCTTGTTTACAGTCGATTTTTATGTTGTACAGTCTAAGCGCTGTAAAACTTTGAATAGTTTTTTGTTTTTTCTGAATTTTATGCTAGAATTTTATGCTTTCATTCTCCTAAATTCGGCTAAACAAACCAGGTTTTTTTTTAAAGTGAATTGAAGCTAAAGTAACCTAACAAATCAGTTTTCACTTGTCTAAGGTCAAGTTGAAGAGTTTTCTTAAGCATTTACAGCTTTACAAATATCAATTACAGGCTATCAATTGCAAAAAAGTTTAAACCAATCGATCTCCAGAAACGACCTCTAGAAATGTTTAATATTTATCCTAAGCTCAAGCTCTTAGCTCAAGAGCAATACCAAATTTTTGATATTGATCTTAGCTGACTTTTAAACTGAAATGTTTCTACTTTTACCTATTAATGTTTATACTATTAATGCTTATACTATTAATGTTTATAGTATTAATGCTTATACTCTTAATCCTTATACTCTTAATGCTTATACTCTTAATCCTTATACTCTTAATGCTTATACTCTTAATGCTTATACTATTAATGCTTATACTCTTAATCCTTATACTCTTAATGCTTATACTCTTAATCCTTATACTCTTAATGCTTATACTCTTAATGCTTATACTATTAATGCTTATACTCTTAATCCTTATACTCTTAATGCTATACCTTAATCCTTATACTCTTAATGCTTATACTCTTAATGTATACTATTAATGCTTATACTCTTAATCCTTATACTCTTAATCCTTATACTCTTAATCCTTATACTCTTAATCCTTATACTCTTAATGTATACTCTTAATCCTTATACTCTTAATGCTATACTCTTAATGCTATACTCTTAATCCTTATACTCTTAATGCTTATACTCTTAATCCTTATACTCTTAATGCTTATACTCTTAATGCTTATACTATTAATGCTTATACTCTTAATCCTTATACTCTTAATGCTTATACTCTTAATCCTTATACTCTTAATGCTTATACTCTTAATGCTTATACTATTAATGCTTATACTCTTAATCCTTATACTCTTAATCCTTATACTCTTAATCCTTATACTCTTAATCCTTATACTCTTAATGCTTATACTCTTAATCCTTATACTCTTAATGCTTATACTCTTAATGCTTACACTCTTAATCCTTATACTCTTAATGCTTATACTCTTAATGCTTACACTCTTAATCCTTATACTCTTAATGCTTATACTCTTAATCCTTATACTCTTAATGCTTATACTATTAATGCTTATACTCTTAATCCTTATACTCTTAATCCTTATACTCTTAATGCTTATACTCTTAATGCTTATACTCTTAATGCTTATACTCTTAATCCTTATACTCTTAATCCTTATACTATTAGCAACCCGTTTCTCAAGCTATTCTTCTAATTATAAGTGTGAAATCCCCGGGAAAAGCTGAACAAGATAGGCTAGCTAGTTTCGTTTTGAAATCGTTTTGCAAAATTTGAATTCACTGACCTTTCTTAGTGAGTATTCAAAAATTTAAGAGAGAAATTTTCAGAAAGAGTTTGGTTGAAAGAAAAAGAAAACAAGGTCATTTTCCCAATGACAAACGAAGAAACGAAGAAAAAGAAATGGAGGATCCACAAAATGAGTCAACTTAAACGAAAGAAAGACAAAGGTGGGAGGGAAAATCCTCGTAAAAGGAAAGGGGGTTTGAAAATGAGCATTCCCTCCATTTCTTTCTTCTTTTGAACGTTTAACTTTGAATTTTTACCTTTTTTAAGACCCTTTACCTTTTTTGAACCTTTGCAATTGTTAAAATCGTTTTCTAGGGCAAGCTTTTTGCCTGTAAACGCATTCTTTCTGGTGCACATTCTCTTCATTCATTTTCCATCTCTTTTCCATCTATTCAGTGCACCAGGAAGGGTGTATTTAAAAGAGAGCTCAAAGTACACCGAAAAAATCAAATACTTTGTACTCTCAAGTAATCATTTCTGCCTCTTGGCACACTTATAGTCAACTCAAAGTGCTACGGTTGGACTGTGTGTTCAAAAAGTGTAAACACACCCTTTCTGGCGTGCTGAATCACTCATTTCCCCGCTAAATCATTCGTCCTTTTTTAAAAACGAAGAGCAAAGTGATAAGAGGCGCTTAAGCAAGTACAGTCAATTCTTTTTGTTTCTAAGAAGGAAAGGAGCCGGCTAAATGCTATGAAACCGATTCCATTCGACGCAGAATTTGATGCTGATTCCGAATATAGATTCCGTTTCTGCTAAATGACAATCTGTCAGGAGTTATAAGTGTCTAAAGTTTTGTTAGGACCCTGAAGAAGTGGCCATTTGGTGAGGTCTTAGCGGCCTCCTTGTGGACCATTGGCCCCCTTGTAAGCCATTGGCCTCCTTGTAGACCATTGGCCTCCTTGCGGACCATTGGCCTTCTTGCGGGCCATTGGCCTCCTTGTAAGCCATTGACCTTCTTGTAGACCATTGGCCTCCTTGTAGACCATTGGCCTCCTTGCGGACCATTGGCCTCCTTGCAGGCCATTGGCCTCTTTGTAAGCCATTGGCCTCCTTGCAAGCCATTGGCCTCCTTGTAGACCATTGGCCTCCTTGCGGACCATTGGCCTCCTTGTAGACCATTGGTCTCCTTGTAGACCATTGGCCTCCTTGCGGGCCATTGGCCTCCTTGTAGACCATTGGGCTCCTTGCGGATCATTGTAGGCGTGGTAGTGGTAGAGCAAATGGTAGAGCGCTCGTTTCCAGAGCAAAACCTCACAAGTTCGCTCCTCACTCTAGCTTTTTCTTTTGCTTTTTTTTAAAAAAGTTTTTAACTAGTGCTAGCTTTAAAATTTTTCTATTTAGATAATGTCGGAAAAAGTCGGCGGTCCTCCGGTCGATGTTTCGTCGCATGGGCAAGTTTTTGTGATCGACAACCGAACGAGAGATGAGTGGTGTAAAATTGTGGTCCTCATTGTGCTCATCGCCATTTTCCCGGTAAGTCATCGGAAATGGTTGACAAATTGACAGTTTTACAAAAGTAGAATTTACTGATTGAGATTGAGATTGAGGTTTACTGATTTACTGAATTTACTGATTACAAACGGAACTTTATGCGCGCAATCTTTTTCTTTAAAGCAAAGCAACAGCGCAAAAAAAGAAGTGAAAACGCTTAGCACTCAATTCTGTCAGCTTCCTAAAGCCTCCTAAAGCTTCCTAAAGCCTCCTAGAGCTTCCTAAAGCTTCCTAAAGCCTCCTAAAGCTTCCTAAAGCCTCCTAAAGCTTCCTAAAGCCTCCTAAAGCCTCCTAAAGCCTCCCAAAGCTTCCTAAAGCCTCCTAAAGCTTCCTAAAGCCTCCTAAAGCCTTCTAAAGCCTCCCAAAGCTTCCTAAAGCCTCCTAAAGCTTCCTAAAGCCTCCTAAAGCCTTCTAAAGCCTCCCAAAGCCTTCTAAAGCCTCCCAAAGCTTCCTAAAGCCTCCTAAAGCTTCCTAAAGCCTCCTAGTGCTTCCTAAAGCTTCCTAAAGCCTTCTAAAGCTTCCTAAAGCCTCCTAAAGCTTCCTAAAGCCTCCTAGTGCTTCCTAAAGCTTCCTAAAGCCTCCTAAAGCTTCCTAAAGCCTCCTAAAGCTTTCTAAAGCCTCCTAAAGCCTCCTAAAGCTTCCAAGACTGAGAAATACGTATCAGTACCATGTACAGTACGCATCAATATTCTGTACAATGAACACAAAAAATTTCAGCCAGCCGCTGTCGCCGTTCAAGCGAATCAATGCAATGTGCATGTGATCATCTCTCTATTTTTGATGCTTTTCTTCATCTTCCCTGCCACTCTGCACGCAATTTGGTGAGTGAAGAATCACGAAAAACACCTTTCAAAAGCACCTTGCCAAAGTGACACAAAAACAGTGACCTTACTAGGAAAGATCGCCAACTTAAGGTCGAATTTGAAAAGAAACGAATCCTATCTTGTTCAGTTTTTCATCAGAATTCCAAATCCGCTTTTAGTTTTTCTTGAATAGCTTGCAAGGAATTCCCTGAAAACGTTTTGGGTATATAAGGCTGCCACCAGACAGGCTAACTCCGCGAAAAGGAAGGGGCGGGAAAAAAACAGACCACCCCCGCAGAAAAAAAAAAAAAAAAATCGGCTTTCCCCGCCCCCCCGTTAACCCCCCCCTTTTCGGTCCATTTCTTTGACAATCTACGAATTTTGTTCGTAACTTGACTGGGTTTCTTTGAAAAACGTTGAATTTCCTTTCATTCGATAGAAAATTTGTTCTCGAGTCGAATAAAAGCAAATTCAACGTTTTTCAAACAAATCCGGGGAAGATACGAGCAAAATTCATATTGGGTTGTCCAGTTATGAATGCGCGTTTTTACTATTTTGTAAATTTCTCAAGATATCGAACAGATCTATATGAGTGTTATATATTATTCGAAAGCTGAAGATATCCTCTACATTTTGGAATAAAAAACTTCTTGAATTCATTCAACTTTTTGGAAAATTGACTGCACAAAGGGAGAGGTCGTTTTCGAAAAAAAAACCCATTCCAGCTTAGCTATTCCTCAAATTTTATGGTGTAAAATAAGCGCCCAGAAAAGAAAAGAAAAGTAAAGATGCTCTGAAACTGTTATATTAAAAAAAAAGTTGTATTGATATATCTATTGGTCAAACATCAAAAACTCAATTTGAGCGGAGCCAAAACTTGATCCAAAGGCACCCTTCCATTTTTTGGCCACCTCTTCTTTTGTGCAGTCAATTGGCCCAAAAGCTGAACAAAATTCAAAAACTTTTTATATCAAAATGTAGAGGAGATCTTCAGCTTTCGAATAATACTCATAAATATCTTTTTCTTGATTTCGGTATTCTTGAGAAATTTGCAAAATAGTAAAAAAAACGCGCATTCATAACTGGACAACCCAATAGAAGCTTTCCTATAGAAGCTTTCTTATAGAAACTTTCCTATAGAAGCTTTCCTATAGAAGCTTTCCTATAGAAGCTTTCCTGTAGAAGCTTTCTTGTAGAAACTTTCCTATAGAAGCTTTCCTATAGAAGCTTTCCTATAGAAGCTTTCCTATAGAAGCTTTCTTCTAGAAGCTGGATTTTTCTCATAACTGGACAACCCAATAGATTGCCAATGGCAAATGGACCTGGGTTTCTTTGAAAAACGTTGAATTTCCTTTCATTCGATAGAAAATTCGAAAATCAACAAAACTTGTCAAATCTGAAACCATTTTCAGGTACTGTTTCTTCCGACAACCCACCGAGCACATCATTGCCTAGATTTCCTTTTGCTTAACTTAAAGCCTTTCAAAAAAAACGAAATCAGAAAAAAAACGAGTTGCTTTCTCTTCAAAATACGTGTTTATGACCAATTCGCTGCTTTTTTTTCCATTTTCATATGTGATTTTCATGATACTCAACGTATAAAAAGACGTAATAAAAGATTAAGGAAAAGTTTTATTCAAAAAGTTTGGGGTGGGACAAATGCGACCTTGATTACAAACCTGGACATTTGCGCACCTTGTTTTGTTGGAAAAGGCCTTAGGCAAGGCCGTAGAGCTTCAAAAATGTTTCCATAGAAGGGAATCGTATGCGTAGATTCCGAATTTCGACAAATCAGACCTCGTTGACACGTCAAATTTGGGTTAAAAGGCAAAAACTGCGGAAAAGCGTTAAGTTGCGTAGTTTTTGCCTTTTAGCCCAAATTTGACGTGTCAGCGAGGTCTGATTTTTCGAAATTCGGAATCTACGCATACGATTCCCTTATATGGAAATATTTTCGAAGCTCTACGGTCTTGCCTAAGGCAAAAAAAAGGTGCGCAAATGTCCAGGCGCGCAAAAAAAAGGTCGCATTTGTCGCATAAAAGTTTTATTCAAAAAGCTTCATTGAAAAAAAAACATAAATTTACAAGTTACCCGTGGAAATGTTTTATTTCAGAGATCGAGCCGACCTGTTTCTTTTCTACCAGTTTCTGGGGGGGAGTATTGAGGAAGTTATTGACAGAAAATTTTACACGGAAAAACAATTGCGATTTTATACTGCAATGAGCTTCGATTTGAATACAAATTATACAGATTCAAAGATTTTGATCATTTTGGGGTCTTGCGAACTTTCCTGAACTCCGACTGACTTGGACAAGCGCTTTAAAACGTGCCACCGTAATCGTGACCCAATTAGTCGCTTTTACGGTAATCCAAGTAGATAGCTTAATCAGTGTACATCACTTAGAAATAGAAAGATCTAGATTAAAGCTGTGGCTTGAAGATGTAGGTTGGGCTACGGTAGCCGAGGTTTTAGGCTGGGCTACGGTAGCCGGGCTTGTAGGGCTACCAACCTGGTCTGGGACTAGCTTGGCTTTATTAGCCATTGAAACATTAGGATGTGGTCAAATGAGATAAGTCATAAACTATTCAATGCAGAATTTCACGCTGATTCCGCTAGTTTCCAAAAGTTTCCAAGTCTCACAGTAAGCACACAAAAAAAAGCCTTAAAAAAATCAAATCTCAATTTGTTTCAATGTTGTATAAAGGCTGACCAAGAAGCACAAAAATAATGAATCAATGAACTGATGCGTGAGAATTCCCATTCACTTCGACCATATCCACCTGAAAGAAGAGATTTTGATAGGGATTTGATAGAGATTTGATAGAGATTTTGCTCAGAGAGAAGCTTTGCTTGTACTTTGCTTGCCTAAGCCTAAGCCTAAGCCTAAGCCTAAGCCTAAGCCTTAGCACTAAGCCCAAGCCTAAGCCTAAGCTTGTACTTTGCTTGTACTTTGCTTATACTTTGCTTATACTTTGCTTGTACTTTGCTTGTACTTTGAGCTTAAATTTGTAAGCACAAACTTCCTAGTGCACTTAATTCTTTGCTTTCCCATCTCATTCTTTGCTTTCTCATCTCATTCTTTGCTTTCTCACGACAAGAAAACAAAGAATTCATTGGAATTCAAAGAATTCAGTGCACTGGAAAAGCTATGCCGCAGTTTTTAAGCACAAAATATTAAGAAGAATTTAATATTATCGATTTTGAGAGTAGTAATTGATAAAATGATTGATAAAATAATGTTAAAATAATGTTAAAATAATGTTAAAATAATGATAAAATGATAAAATGATTCACTTTAATCAATGGCAGAAGATTATTGTTGTTATTGTTTATCCTTGGTGAGCAAGGCCTTTCCGAATTCGATCCCTTTAAAACGAAACGTTTCGGAGAATGGGAATGAGTCTGAAATGGTCATAGAATTGATTTAAATATAAAATCTTTGAGTAATTCTTTAGTAATCTTTAGTTTTCTTTCTTTAGTCTTGATTCTTGAGTTTTTAATGAGCAAAACATTCACCTTTCTTCTACAAACGGAAAGCAACGAGTGCCGAAAGCTTTTATTCATAAAGCAATACGTGATTGGATTTGTGCAAGAAGAGACGTATGTCAGTGTGGTCAAAACGCTGTTCAATGTGTTGTTGAACACTTCGGCATCCTAAAAACTTTTGTATTAGGCTGAAAGGCTTTTTGTTTTTAGAATAATTCGTCTTTCTAATGATTTGCATTTAGAAAACAAACGTATTTTGTGGCTTTGCATGTCTGGCCTTTGCCTGGCCATGACTTTGCATGTCTGGCCTTTGTCTGGCCATGACTTTGCATGTCTGGCTTTGTCTGGCCATGACTTTCCAAGTCTGGCTTTGTCTGACCATGACTTTGCAAGTCTTCAAGATGATCAAGAACATTTTTTTGGAACTTTTGCAAGTATATCTGATCTGATCTATCTATATATTTGATCTGTGTCAGACGAATAGTCACTTAGTAAGTGACTACGCAACTTTCCATCTTACAGAAGTGAAACAACCGTAGTTCAATTGTTGAAACAGTTCAATTGATTCAGTTCGTTTTTCAATTGTGATCTTCACCGAATGAAAAGGAACGAAAAGACTTTCTGGACTTCGAAAAGACTTTCTGGACTTTGAAAAGACTTTCTGGGCTTCGAAAAGACTTTCTGGACTTCGAAAAGACTTTCTGGACTTCGAAAGGACTTTCTAGACTTCGAAAAGACTTTCTGGACTTCGAAAAGACTTTCTGGACTTCGAAAAGACTTTCTGGACTTCGAAAAGACTTTCTGAACTTCGAAAAGACTTTCTGGACTTCGAAAAGACTTTCTGGACTTCGAAAAGACTTTCTGAACTTCGAAAAGACTTTCTGGACTTCGAAAAGACTTTCTGGACTTCGAAAAGACGAAAAGACTAATATATTTCAATAAAGCAATTTTTATATACGCAATAAAGGTATTTTAATACTTTAAAATAATATTTTAGATAATATTTTAAGATAATATTTTAATACAAAGGCTATCCAAAGCTTTGCTAGCTGCATCCTTGACTAGAGTGTGTTCCTCACGAGTAAAAACGAACACTTTTCACAGTTAAAGTTGAGGTTGAGTTAAAACGAACACTTAGGAAAAATTAGCGTACTTTTAGCGAAAAATTTTTAGCGTTATTGCAAAAAACGCACGAGCGCCGGCTTATATACGAATCTTTTTAAAGATATTCAATCGTTTAACTGATTTGGTGGCAAATCCCTTCAAATATAAAGATATTCAATTTACTCGACGTGTATTCAGTAGTTGATTATTTAAATGATTACTATTACAATTACTCGTAGCTACTCGACCAAAAGCTTGATTAATCGAGTAGGAATTAATCGTCGATTAATCGACTACTCATGCAAACTTTATTCAAGTAATTACTTACTCGCGAGGAACACATTTCAACAGTTATTGACTCTGAAATCTGTTCACACACCTCATCCACTACTCGCAGCACAAAGAGCTATCAAAGATAGAAAGAGAGAGGCTTGGAAAAAGTAGAAAAATCCTTTGATTTTGCATTTTGATTGCAAAAAATTCACGTAGCTGGGCTACGGCTAAAAAATCACCAGCGACGTCTTATATACGAATCTTGTTAAAGATATTCAGCCTTTTAACTGATTTGGTCGGAAATCCCTTCAAATACAAAGATATTCAAATTTACTCAACGTGTAAAGAGGATTACTCGTAGTTGCTCGACCAAAAACGTCGATTAATCGAGTAAGAATTACTCATGCAACTTTGACTCGAGTCATTACTTACTCTTACTCGCAAGGAACACACTCTATCCTTTACTAGCTCTATCTTTTACTAGAACACGCTCTATCCTTTACACTCAGCTCTTAGGTTTCAGAGATTTGAGTTAGCAAAAAGAAATGTAATGTTTTTCATTCATGTAACGAGCTTGTATCAACTCTTGTATTAACAGATTTAGCTAAAAATGAACTCACAAAAAGATCACAGAATCGAACGATCAACCAAAAGAGGTAATTGGGTGTCCAACAAATAGCGAATAAAACAACAATTGTCATCAACATTCGAGTCACACGACGCTTCGATGAGAGGATTTTCTCCTGAATCAAGCAATCAATCAATCAATCAATCAATCAATCAATTTCTCCTGAATCTTTACATAGGTTTAGTTTCATTAATTCGTACCATTTTGTTATCTAATATCCTGGGCAGCCATGTAAACTTCGCCCCTTTTTTGATCCATTTGCCATTGGCAATCTACGAATTTTGTTCGTAACTTGACTGGCTTTGTTTGAAAAACGTTGAATTTGCTTTCATTCGACTCGAAATCAAATTTTCTATCGAATAAAAGGAAATTCAACCTTTTTGCAAAGAAACCCAGTCAAGTTACAGGCGAAATTCGTAGATTGTCAATGGCAAATGGACCGAAAAAGCAGCGGAGTTAACATGACGATAACAAGGCAATGGCAAAAAAGCCGATTTTTTATCATTTTTCAATCATTTTGTTCTAAGCGCTGGTTAATGTTAAAAAATCTGTTTTATATCTCAAGAAATCACCCATTCTCTCTACTTTCATTTGATACCAAAGCGCGCAGAAACAAACGTACTGGTGCTGAGATATGAGCGTTTGTTTGAGTGTAAACTTAGACTACACGACGCTCCTGTAGGCGGCTCTTTTATTCGAATATTTACGGTAATTTTGTTCACACAATCACTCACTTGATTCGTTGATCGGAGAACGATAAGACTCGAGTCAAGGCTGCTTCTTGGGGTGAGAATGCCGAAGAGAGATCTAGAATTTCCAGAGTTTCCAGAGTTTCCAGGAATTTCAGGATTTCCAGAGTTTCCAGGAATTTCCAGTTAATTCCAGTAATTTCCAGAATTTCCAGTAATTTCCAGTTAATTCCAGTAAATTCAACCGGATTCTCAACGTTTAGAGTTAGTTTTTTTGAACAAAATTTGTTATTGAATAGCTCATTGAGAAGTAACTGAGAATAGAGGATTTTTATTTTTTTTGTTAAGTGCTAATGTTTTTTTTTGTCGTTTGAGTGAGTGAAAACTTACAAATCTCGAATTCTTTGTAGAACGCTGAAATCTTATTCGGTTTGTGTATTCAGTCTTGACACCCTGACACCTTTGGTGCACTCAAGTCTTCAGTTTTTCTCACGGAAACAGCAAATGAAGAATTCAGTGCACCGCAAAGGGTGTTTCGAGTGTTTCGAGTGTTTCAAGCACAGAGTACATCCCTAGAGGTGTAGCTTCTGAAAATTTACAAACCTTCTTGCAAAGCTTCCCCTTGTGAAAGCATTTCGAGCGCTATTTCCATTTACATCATGATTGGCCATTCCGGGAAGGGACAATGTCTCCATTTCCTGAATTATATTGATTGATTGTATTGATGATTTGCTTTGATTTGCTTTGAGTAAGCTTTGAGGATTGGATTCAAGATTTCTTACATATTATGGTATACTTTGTGCTAGCGCAAAGTAAAGAACAAGTATACTACTGGACAATGAAAGATCATATTTGAAAAAACACTTTCGCACTTTCACGCGTCTGTAACTCCCTTGTCTTTACCGTATTTCTAAATATTAATATTACCATTGTGTAGCCCTTGAAAAGAGCTTTCAGAAAATGTATAACACTAATAGTTTAAACTCAAAGACAAGGGCGTTAGAGACGCGCGAAAGTGACGATCGTTTTTCAAATATGATATTTCATTGTCCAGATCGTCACTTTCGCGCGTCTGTAACTCCCTTGTCTTTACCGTATTTCTAAATATTAATATTACCATTGTGTAGCCCTTGAAAAGAGCTTTCAGAAAATGTATAACACTAATAGTTTAAACTCAAAGACAAGTGAGTTACAGACGTGCGAAAGTGACGATCGTTTTTCAAATATCATATTTCATTGTCCAGTGCTGTAGCTTTTCTTATCACTTTGTCGTTGTCACTATTGTGTAAATTTCAGGTCGACGTAGCACTAAAAGTCTCAGGCCAAGGTCGGATTGGAGCTGATGGAATGGGCTTTTGGTACACGGCAACTCCAGGCACACTTGGGCCGGTTTTTGGTGCAAACGACTTTTGGACTGGAATGGGTTGGGCAAAATGTGGCAAAATCTTAGATAAACCCTATTTTTTAGGTCTATTCTTTGATTCATTTGACAACGATGGTCAGAAGAATAATTCAATGGTAAGTTTTTGGTCTTTAAATTGGCCCCGCCCCTTTTTCCATTGGCAATCCAACTTTGAACTCAAATTTCGTCCTCCATTTTCATCAAACAATTCTCTACTTAACTCTCTTATCGTCAATTACACTACTGGACAATGAAATATCATATTCGAAAAAAGATCGTCACTTTCGCGCGTCTATAACTCCCTTGTCTTTACCGTATTTCTAAATATTAATATTATCATTGTGTAGCCCTTGAAAAGAGCTTTCAGAAAATGTATAACACTAATAGTTTAAATTCAAAGACAACGGAGTTACAGACGCGCGAAAGTGACGATCATTTTTCAAATTTGTACTGGACAATAATATTTCATTGTCCAGTACTCTAGTTCATTTGTCACCTTGCAATTATTCGCTGAGATCTTTTTCTTCTTCGACATGTTCATCACTTTGCAAAGCCATTCGACGAATGGGCCTCTCGGCTCGCTTCCGAGTGATTCGTCGGCTAGAATTAGATTAGGTGAAATTGAAAGGAATTGAAACGTAAGACCTATTAAGTTGAGTAAAGTAAAGTAGACTACGTTACAAGTCTACTTAGTAAAGTAGACTTGTAACGAAAATATCTGTCGATACTTTTCTCCCGTTGGTTATTGAAGGTTTTTCTCGGCTTCAACCTTTCGATTTTAACTATTTTGACTATCCGATCAGCTCAATTTTGGTATCATTCGATGGAGAACGAAATTTCGAGTCGAATGATACCAAAATCAACTTAAAATATAATATCCACGCAAAGTTGTTGTCTAAAAACCTAAGCCTCGCCCAGGCTTAACCTTTTGCCTCATAACTTTACGTGGATATTATATTTTAAGTTGATTTTGGTATCATTCGACGCGAAATTTTGTCCTCCATCGAATGATACCAAAATTGAGCTGATCGGATAGTCAAAATAGTTAAAATCGAAAGGTTGGAGCCGAGAAAAACACGAAAAACCTTCAATTATCAACGGGAGAAAAGTATCGACAGATGTTTTCATTACAAATTTAGTATTGGGTTGGAAGGTAAGTTCTGCCTCTAAAACAGTATCGCTAAAAGTGTTCAAACGGCCAAATCGCGCCCGAGACACTCAGCATTTTTCGGTTGAAATTTTTCTGTAAACAGTGAAGCGAAATATTGGGTCCTTTCGACTAAACCTTTTCCGAATCATGTCAACTTTCAAAAGCTATCATAATCTACCGTTGTTAGTCGTTGTCAATGGTTGTCAATCGTTGTTAGTCGTTGCTAGTCGTTATCATAATCTGGTCTCTATTTTTATCTAATCTATTAACTTTTGATCTAATTCTGAACCTCTAATTCTTTTGGTTTATTTCTTGAGGGTTTTAAAGAATATCACGTATACAAAAGTAGATATGAAAAGTAGTTTTTGATAAAAACAAAACTACGATAGCTTCTCAAAGTGAGAAAGAAAGCTAAAGCTTGTCTAAAGAAGCTAAAGCTTGTCTAAAGAAGCTAAAGCTTGTCTAAAGAAGCTAAAGCTTGTCTAAAGAAGCTAAAGCTTGTCTAAAGAAGCTAAAGCTTGTCTAAAGAAGCTAGAGCTTGTCTAAAGAAGCTAGAGCTTGTCTAAAGAAGCTAGAGCTTGTCTAAAGAAGCTAGAGCTTGTCTAAAGAAGCTAGAGCTTGTCTAAAGAAGCTAGAGCTTGTCTAAAGAAGCTAGAGCTTGTCTAAAGCTAGAGCTTGTCTAAAGCTAGAGCTTGTCTAAAGCTAGAGCTTGTCTAAAGCTAAAGGACAAGCTTTAAAAGCTAAAGGACAAGCTTTAGCTTCTAAAGGACAAACTTTAGAAGCTAAAGGGCAAGCTTTAGAAGCTTGACAAGCACTTTAGTTGGTTAGTTGTTTAGTTTTTCTTTAAAAAGCATTAGGGTTTTGAATTTTCCAACTCACAAGAACGAGATGATGTCCTTTGCGTGAGGATAGTTGCAAGAGAATTCTCGTTATTCTCCCCGTCAAGTGCTCCATTCAGTGTGCAGATCACATTCCCGTACAGTGCAACCATTAAGCCCAACGGGATAAAAAGAAGTGCCTAAATCGAGAGGAATGATCAGATGCTTTGATTAGATGGTTTGCTTAGATGGTTTGATCAGATGCTTTGATTCAATGCTTTGATTCGATGCTTTGATTAGATGGAATGAGCTTTCCAATCATTTACATCTTATTCTTCAACTTCAAAGTCTTCAACTCGATTTCAACTCACCAATGTGATGTAGAGTTGATAGAAGAACATGACCGTTGTGCTCCGGATTGGGTTACACGTCCAAACACCTCTAAAAGATTCGAAATTGGTATCAAGCTTTCAAGCTAACATTCTATTAGGTGTGTGAAAAAGTAATCCACGTTTTTTATTTTTATCTGATGACCAAATAAGACGCGGTCTTCTCGAAAACCCTCGTTCAACCTCTTCAGAAATAGGCCTTACATTAAATTGTGATGGATCAACCGTAAAGAAACGCTTGAATGCCATGAATTTTATCAAAAAATTGGACAAATGGATACCGCATAAATTGAGCGAAGAAAACAAAACAATGCGCCTTACAATCGCCAATTCTTTGATTAGTAAACATCAACTTGAGCCATTTATTGATCGAATTGTTAGGTGTGATGAAAAATGGGTTGATTACGATAATTCTAGAAGGTCTGGACAGTGGGTGGAACGTGGTAAACCTGCTGGAACAATGCCCAAAAAAAAGCCTCCATCCTTGGTGGACTGCACGTGGTATTATGCACATAGACTATCTACCACGTGGCCAAACGATTAATTCGAATGTCTATTGTGCCGAGATTGATGCAGTCCAACAAAAACTCACTGAGAGACGCGCATCATTAAATAGGAAAGGTGGTAAATAGGAAAGGTGTCCTGTTGCTCCATGATAACGCGCGACCACATGTCTCTTTACAGACTCGACAAAAAAATCCAGAGTGTTGGATGGAAGGTTTTACCACATCCACCTTATAGTCCAGACCTTTCTCCATCTGATTATTATTTATTTTTGTCTCTGTCTAACTTTTTGGCCAATAAACGGTTCAATTCCGAAGAAGATGTCAAAACCGAGGTTGCCTCTAAGGCCTCTGCCTCTTTTCTTCGCCTCTAAGGACCAAGATTTTTATTATCGTGGAATGTCTTTACTTGTAGAACGTTCCCAAAAGGTTGTTCTTTCGAATGGTGATTACTTTGTTGAATAAAAATTATTTTAACGAAACTTATGGTCTTTTAGATTTAAACGTTAAAAACGTGGATTTCTTTTTCACACACCTAATACTATAATATTTTGATTGGTATTTTGATTTATTGGGTTGGGGAGAATGAGTCGGCGCCAAACTTTAAAGGGACTTTTTGCACACATAAAGCCTTCTTTAAACATACGTTTGGTTTCATCAAAAGGATCCACTATTTCTCTACAAAATCACTTTTGAGAGATTCCACAAAGCTTTTCTTTCGTGGAGTTTATGAACTTCCAAACGCAGCTGGTTAAAATGGCAAAGAGTCCGACTCATCATTTGAACAGTTTCTTTCACATAAACCTTCTTTGGTGTTTATATAAAAAAGATAGAGCACATTCAATTACTTAAGGTGCCAAATTTGCAGGAAGATCCCACCAATGGTTTTTTCTAGATCACAGTTTGTAGTTTTTGTGAAAAAATGGCTTTTTCTTGAGCGGAGGCGCTGTTTGAATTTTCTTTTAAATGTGATTTTGTAGAGAATTAGTTAACCATTCTACTCATATCAAACGCATATTATTTGACGAAGTCGAATTCAAGTTTTAGACATTTTTTTGATTTTCGGCGCCGACTCATTCTCCCCAACCCAATAGTTAGTATTAGGTTGATGCAAAAGTCTTTTTCATTTTTTTCGTACTTCTTTTGAAAAATAACAAAGTCATCAATTAACCTATGGTTTGCTCTAAATGAAAAGTGTTTATTGTTGAATTTCCCATCTTTTTAAGTCAATTTGGGTTCACTTTCAAGAAAAATTCGAGAGTGAAAACGGGTTTTTCATAAAAATCTATAAAAACCTCTATAAAGAAATTGGCTGAATCAATTTCTCTGAAAATCTGAAAAAATCTCTAACTTTTTGTGCTCTATCTTTTATTTATTAACATCAAGATTGGTTTCCTTAGCTAAAGCGTCTAAAATGCATCATCGAGCCGTCGCCTTTTTTGACTACCCGACTTCAGGCTCTCAAAAAAATCTAGACATAAGACATTTTAAACTCGTTTTAATGTCATTTTGCAGAAAAATAATTGGCCTTTCGAATGCAATAAACCGTTGTTCAATTGGTGCATTTGTTACTTTTTAACGGAAGTACGAAAAAAATGAAAAAGACTTTTGCATCAACCTAATATTTTGATTCAATTACACTCACTTTTGCACTTCATTTGAGTCAAAGATGAAGAATGAAACGAGATTGCAGAGAAGTGACCACAACCAAACAACACAGAGAAGACCGAGGGCACGTTTCTGGAAAATAACTTTCTTCTACGTACAAGTTGTTCAATATTTATGGAGATCAATGGATTACTAGCTTGTAGAAGTAATAGCTAAAGCTAATAGTAATAGCTAAAGCTTGTCTAAAGCTAAAGCTTGTACAAGTCTAATTCTAAAAAGGAAAACTCTTATTTAATCGCCTAACTTTAACAAATTTAAGTGCATTTTTTCAAAATTAAGGATCTTCGACCCTTTCATTCGATAGAAAATTTGTTTTCAAGTCTAATAAAAGCAAATTCAACGTTTTTCAAACAAATCCGGCTAAGATACGAGCAAAATTCATAGATTGCCAAAGAAACAGATCGAAGAGGTGGAAAAATATTGTCTCTAGACAAAGTTATAGGCCTTCAAAGCGTGTAGTGATTTTCAACGAGTCGTCATGCTTTGAAGGCCTATAACTTTGTCTAGAGACAATATTTTTGTTAACTTTTTATATCATTGTACAGAGGACATTTCAGGCTTTCAAATGATACCAAATAGAGCTTAATTGGATAAGCCAGTCCAAGAAAATCAGAGTCAACTTTGGTCGATGTCGATCCAACTCGGGTGTTGTGTAGCCTTGTTGGCATGGGAATAAAAAAAGCCCATCAAGCCCTATTTGGTATCATTTGAAAGCTTGAAATGTCTTCTGTAAAATGATATAAAAAGTTAACAAAAATATTATCTCTAGACAAAGTTATACGCCTTCAAAGCATGACGGCTCGTTCAAAATACCCGGATTTTTTTTAATACCGGAAACTACGCAAGAGCCGGCTGTTCTAAACAAGTAAAAGGATTTGTAAGTAAGATGAAATCAGGCTTAAACTAGGTTAGACCATGTCAGACCAAAAAAGATCCAGACAGGGTCAGACCAGAACATGACAAAGTTGGCTCAGATCAGATCAGATCAGGTCCAGCCCAGGTTGATCGTGGGCAATTGATTCTAACGATTCTAACGATATAAGACTTGGTTTTTGATCTATTTTAGCGAGTTAATCTTTAATCTTTGTTAAACAAGAGGCCATTTGTCTACAGCTTTATCAAAATATCGTGCTCGGTATTGTTCAGGTGCTCGGTAAAGTATCGTGGTCGATCCAGGGCTAGATCAGGGTTGTATCGGATCAGAGTCAGTCTATAGTCTGGCCCAGAAACAAGGCAGGGTTGGATTGGGTTAAACCAGGTTCAGTGCCAGAGTAGAACCGAGCCCAAGTTTTTTTAAACGGTACAAAGCCAAGGCTAGGTTTAAAGTGTGAGATCAAGTGTAATGTTCTATTTGACTTGAAGTTTTCTAATAAAATATCGTGCTCGGTATTGTTCAGGTGCTCGGTAAAGTATCGTGGTTGATCCAGGGCTAGATCAGGGTTGTATCGGATCAGAGTCATGTCATGGTCTAGTCTATAGTCTGGTCCAGGAACAAGGCAGGATTGGATTGGGTTAAACCACAATCACTTCCTTTTCTTTCTTTCTTTCTTTGCTTTCTTTCTTTCTTTCTTTCTTTCTTTCTTTCTTTCTTTTTCCTTTTCTACCAATCCTCACCTTTGTGTGCCATTTCCGTAAATGTAGCGGTCGACAAATCGCATAATATCGTTCGATGGCGATCACAGTCAATGTGTAAGCAGATGCACAAACAGAAACTGCTAAAAGCGAACAGTTTGATCATTGATTTATAAACAATTGTTGATCAAGTGACCCACTTTTCCGGTTCTACATTGTGCTCGAAATTTGAAAAAGCATTCTTTCTCTTTTTTTTTCTTTACTCTATAACTCTAGAACTCTTTCGATTCACTGACTTGTTGGGAAAAGAAAAATGAGGAACAACTATCCTAGAATGGATGCGTTTACATTTTGAAGCACAAAGTCCAGAGTTCTTTTCACTCACGTTGAAGAAAAGCGACAAGATGACACATCATTGTGCCCAAAGTCCAACAATGAGTCAATTCTGTGAGAAGTGTCGGCAGGATACAAGTCAATGATCTGAAAGCAAGTCAATGATGCTTTTTATTTCGATTTATATCTCTAATTGTTTATTTCCGGGAAATTCCTGAAAAAAATACAATTACGCAAATCGCGAAAGTGCACCCGAAAGTACACCCGAAAGTACACCCGCAAATTCACCTCAACAAATCCGCTACTGCGAGATTGAGGAGATAGAAATTGGTGACTGATCGCGCGGATTTCGTTCGTCGATAGAGAATCGTCACAATGACCACCGTGTTACCGATGAGTGACAAGCAGAAAACACCAGAGAATACGGCACTCAATAAAACGGTGTAAATGGAGAAACGCGGAGTGCAAAGATCGTCCTGTTTTGGCATTTCTGAAACTGCAACGGAAATGGAAAAGTTTTGCGAAAAGCATAAGAACAAGATTTTAACATTTAAAGATCAAAAAGGCGGTTTTCAAATTCAAACTTGGGCATTTCAGCTAGTTTGGCAGGATGTAGAGACTGAAGCAAAAATAAAACCAAATTTGGAGCGAAAATCGATCCCATTGATAAATTAGATTGCTTAGGCTTGGCTTTGGCTTGGCTTTGGCTTGGCTTTGGCTTAGGCTTTGGCTTAGGCTGGGTTGGCTTGGCTTTGGCTTGGCTTAGGCGGCTTGGGCTTGGCTTAGGCTCTTTCCTAAACTATCGTCAATTGTTTTGTAAAATCTATCAATCTAATGTCGCTCCAATTTCGAGGATAGGCTCAAGATCGTTGGGGATGTAACCAATGTTTCTACATGGGACTCCCAGATCCCATTCCTGTCATTCGAGTGAACTATTGGTTCGAGGATTCAAGGTTCAAGTTCGTCACGATTCTCAAGTTCGTTCAACTGTGAGCAACTGGAAATTCGACAGCAAATTTTTGAGGAAGCATTGGACCTGTTTGAATTGGATTGGATCAAGCCATCAGTCCAAAAGGGAACACCTATCTGTCGGGAACTTGTGTCAGATGAAGAGCGATTATGCGTGAAGAGCACCTCGCCATTTGCATAAGGATTTCCCTTTTGTTTTCTAGATTGATAAAAAGATAAAAAGATAAAAAGATCAATACAAAAAGAAGATCTTTAACCGCAAATTTATAGCCAGGGGTTTTCGGGGTAGGCGAATCTATTGGCGGTACTCATTTTATTGAGTCTACCAATTGCAACTCGAGTTTAATTGGCCTAAACCTTTAGAGAAACCCAAAAGCTTGAACAGGAGATTCGCAGCTTTCAAATCTCCTTCAAGTGTTCAAATCAATTGTCGAATAATAGGCATAGGTCGAATAATAAGCAAATAATAAGCGCAGCTTTGATCTATTCGTGAAAATTCACTATATTGTAAGTGAGGTATCATTATTTTAATGTTTGCCTTACTAGTGATAGTGTTCAACTTGACTCAAACTGTGCTACCGGGTTATGGTGATGGTAGATATGCAGTAGAACAGTAGTACGGTACAGTAGCACTAGTTTAAGACTGTAAGTAGGCTTAAGGTGTACCAGGTAAACAAGAAACAAGATAACAATTTGTATGCAAGGTAGAAAGGTTTAAAAAAATGTTTTTTTTTTAAAACCAAAACTAGAGTCGTTGCAAAGATGCAAAATTTCCCCAATAACAACTTTTCCTTTTTTCAAACAGCCCCAATTTCCCCCGGATTCTCAATTAATGATGGAAAGGGAAATTTTGTGAAGAATCAAATTATAGAAAGGAAAATGGTTTAGAATTTTTTCGAAATTTCCTCAGAAACATTCTGGAGAACACTGATGAAGTGAATGAAATGAAAGGAAAGGAAGGAAGGGAAGGAAAGGAAGGAAAGAAGGAAAGAAAGGAAAGAAAGGAAAGAAAGGAAAGAAAGGAAAGAAAGGAAAGAAAGGAAAGAAAGGAAGGAAAGAAAGGAAAGAAAGGAAAGAAAGGAAAGAAAGGAAGGAAAGGAAGGAAAGGAAGGAAAGAAAGGAAAGGAAAGAAGGGAAAGAAAGGAAAGGAAGGAAAGGAAAGGAAAGGAAAGGAAAGGAAAGGAAAGGAAAGAAAGGAAAGTAAAGAAAGTAAAGTAAAGAAAGAAAGTAAAGAAAGAAAGAAAGTAAAGAAAGAAAATAAGGAATGAAAAGAAAAGGAATCCCCTCCTTTTACCCACACAAATTGCAATTCGACAAGTGAGAAATGGTGATGGGAAATTACTCGTTTTCTCCTTGGACATCAACTTCTTTTTTTTTATTTGAAAGAGTTCATTTAACTCCTCTTTGACCCACGCATTTGAATGATTCATTTCCAGATAATTTTAAAAATCCAGATAACTATTTGCGTTTACTTTGCCGGCCTGTTGAACAAAAATTAGTGGAATCTTCCCATCAGAAGTGATTTCGGCAAAGAGCATTACGGATTTATGATACATAAAGTTGCCTGTTAGCAATCTACTCTATATAAAGAGCCATCTCTGTCTGTACGGGCATTTCCTCAGCCGTGTTTTGACCAGAAGCTGACCAGAAGCAGCCCAGAAGCTGACCAGAAGCTGACCAGAAGCTGACCAGAAGCTGACCAGAAGCTGACCAGAAGCTGCCCAGAAGCTGACCAGTAAAGCTTACACTATAGATCTAATATTTGGCTGTTCTATTGTAGAATTTGTTAGTTACTTGATGCTATGCACCTTATGACTACACAGCTGGCCTACGGTAATCTCTATTATGAGCTACAGTAACTGGAGCATGCTTTACGGCTACTCGAGTCTGTTTTTGGAAAAGGTTCTAAGCAAATTGTAATCGAAATGAAACAACTGATGAATTGAGTGTGCCAGGAGTGTGCCAGAAGGAGTGCGTTTAGAGATTTGAGTAAAAAGTCCATTATAAAGAGCTTTATTGTGGAAAATATTAACGGAAATGAAATCATTCAAATGCGTGGGTTAAAGAGTCAAAATGAACTCTTTCAAATAAAAAAGGAGGTCTAGGCTCTAGCTGAAGGAGCTATAGCTCAAAAAATAGAGAACCTCACGAGCTTTTGGTTGAACTAAAGCACACTCAAAAATATCGATTCTAAAGAAAGTTACAGTGGTTTGTAGCCAACTACGCGCGAGTACGGTCCGTTTCGAGTCAAGCAACTGTCACTTTCTTTAGGATTGATATTTTTGGGTGTGCTTTGATCTATTCGAAAGCTCTTGAGATTCTCTATTTTTTGAGCTATAGATCATGTCAATCAGACAGATTTGCAGCAATTTAGAAGCGTTTGTAGTTTACGTTTGTCGTGTCCAGGTCTAGTCAGGGTTACGGTAGTCGGAGTCAGGGTTACGGTAGTTCATAACGAGTATCTCATGTATTAAAGTGTTTTTGAATTTTCTGAGTACAAAGTACAGCACAAAGGAGTCGTTACATATGCAAGATTTGAGGAAAAAGAAGAAATGAATGCACTAGAAAGGGTGCGTTTCCAAATTTTGAGTACAAATAAAGCAAAAGTTAGAAGGAAATCTTTAAAATGAGAAATAAGAATGAATAAGACTTTCAAATTTAAATGTACTTGATGGATTGAAATGGTAAAAACTTGACATTAAAGCTTTCAAATCTCAATGCCGAGAAGCAGCTGACTAACTAGGGAATGCTGTTAACTTGTCGTGGCTTTTTTGACTCTGGAAATACCCTATCTGATGCAGTTTTTCACGCTGTTTCCAAAGCTGCAATCAGTTTTTGCCAAACGCTTCTCTATAGCGAGATATTTGACATACAAGTTTTTGCGGTCTCTTTATGAGGGCGACGCACTGTCTTCAGTCAACGGCCTCGGTGGTGTAGTGGTTAGTGAGCGCGTCTGCCCTTTTGGACGCCAAGGATTCAAATCCTCTGTCTATAGCGAAAAAGAGTAAAAGAAAGGTTGCCTTATATAGACAGAGGGATCGAACAGTTGGCGTCCAAAAGGTCACACACCCGGCAGACGAGCTCACTAACCACTACACCACCGAGGCCGTTGACTGAAGACAGCCTTCATAAAGAGACCGCAAAAAGTCAAATAAAGCCTTGAGCTTGAGCCAAATAAAGAGCCAAATATCTAGCAATAGAGAAACGTTTAGCAAAAACTGATTCCAGATTCGGAATCAGCGTGAAAAACTGCATCAGATAGGCGGTTTCCAGAGTCAAAAAGCCACGATCAGTTAACAGCATTCCCTAGAAAGAAGAGCAAGAAGAAAAACACCTACTTTTCCTTTCTCTTACCACACATTTATTCTCATTTCAACCCACCCACTCGTCTCAAATTATTTGCTTTTATGAAGTAGTAACGAAAGATTTCTCAAGTTCACATTTCGAAAAAGAAAGAGTTCATAAACAAATCGTGACCAAAATCGTTTTAAGATTCGACTACTCAAATATTTTGATTAGAGTGGAGAGCTTAAAATTGGGGTTTAAATTTGGTACTTGAAATTGGATCTTTGAAAATCTACAATGATAAAATTGTGTGAATACCTTGAAGCACACTTTTCGCTTCATTATGGAGTTGGACATCGGTTTTCTTCCGTTTTCAAAAGGGCACCTTTTTAGAAAACTATTGTAGAATCTACTCTATCGGCCAATGAATCAATTGCCTCATAGCTCATTGGTAAAGCAGTCGCATAGAAAGCGGGAGGTCACGGGTTCGAGTCCGCATACATTTTTTTTGAGTCCCAGCCCCAGACAAAGCTCTAACTCCAGAATTGGTTTAATTCTGGAGTTAGAGCTTTGTCTGGGGCTGGGACCACCAATTTGCAACCAATTTGCATCCAAGAAACATTTAATATCCTATATTGCATCTAATCAGCCAATTTTTGGCCTTGGCCTTGGCCAATTGACTATTTTTGGCCTTGGCCTTCGCCAATTGACTATTTTTGGCCTTGGCCTTCGTCAATTGACTAAGCCTTGTCATTCCCAATCGAATGATACCAAAATTGAGCTAACTGAATGTAAACTGTCTCTTGGACGATAGTAGCTTTCTAAAATAGATAGATTAGAGAGAGTGCTGACAAAGGGGAACACACTCACTAACAGACAAGCAGATAAGAAACATTTCACAGATAAACTGAATATCTTTTAAGATCTTTGATCAATACAGTATGCCTAGAAATATTGGATTGGTGAATTGAAAACTGCCGGCTATTGTCATATGTGACAGTTTGAGGACTTTCTTCAAAAGAAACCCATTTTGGTGTCAATGGAAAAGTTGTAGAGAATCAAAAATCAAGCTTATATCCAAATTTTCAGAACGATTCAAAAACTGGTTTTCAAGAAATGCCAAATTTACGAATTTTCGCAAAGCTTGCATTTCAAAAAACATTTTAAGCGAAACTACTAAGTGTATCTTTTTGGAAATTTGGCTATAAGCCTAATTTTTGATTCTCTACAACTTTTCTATTGACACCAAAATGGGTTTCGTTTGAAGAAAGTGCTCAAACTGGGACATCTCCAGTCCTCCATTTTTCCAGTCCTCCAGTCCACACTTGTCTCAGACACAAACCAAAATCCTACCACGAAAGAGGAATCCGCCAATTTCCTGTAAAATGGGCAGAAGTTGAAGAAGAAGAAGAGGACCGTTAATGCAATCAAATACAGTGAACAGTTGGGAAATGTGAATGAATCCCTGAAGAAGAATAGGCTCTCCAAGGCAAAGATCGTTCTCATCCACGACAACGCGCGCCCTCATGTTGCAAAACTGACTCGCTCTAAAAAAAATAGCCTTGCTTGGGAACTTTTGGCGCATTCCCCATACAGCCCAGCTCCTTTTGATTACTATTTATTCCGTATGATGAGTAATGAGCTTGCGGGAGAACACTTCGATTCGGAAGAAGCAGTCAAAAATTGACTTTGAAAGTTTTTCGATTCAAAACCAAAATCCTATCACGAAAGAGGAATCCGCAAATTGCCTGTAAAATGGGCAGAAGTCGTCAATAATAATGGAAATTATTTGGAATGAATTGATCGTTTTATGTTGAAGAAAGCTTTAGTTCAAAGTCCCGCAGTTTTCAATTCACCAACCCAATAGTTACAGCATTCCTTTCCTAGACTTACACTTACTTATTAAATAAAAATCACAACTACCTAATTATATCTAACTATATAGCGCCTAACTATCTAACTATATAACGCCTAACTATATAGTAAGCTGAGTATCCTGCTATTTGTTTATTTCCTTGTCTTTCTACCGTATTCCTATTCCTATTCTGCCCTAAATCTAACTGATAAGCAAGTCTATAATAGAGAAAACTAAAAGTTGCAGTTTAAATGCTTAAGTTAAAATTGGAACTAATATTTTGAAGTAAATAGCTTCCAGAAAATGAACCAGGAACTTCCAAAAAAGAGCTTGAAGAAAATGTAGCGTAATGCGATTACTGGGCAAATTTTAGCGCCTAGTGTATGAGGGATCTCGCGGAAAGTGGCCAAGGTATTTGGAGAAGTCAGGCAACAACAAGAAATCAAAAAAAAAAGGATTGGGAAAGAGGAGCTAATTAGATGAGAATGGTGTGTCCTCTTCCATCATCAACATGGGAAGAGAGGAGGGGAACACGGTGTCTCTTTGACTCTCACACACTTCCGGGTGGTCAATCTAACTAGGGAAAGGCACGAACGAAAGGTGAGCTTTTGTCTGATTGTAAAGCTTAATGCGTTATCCACTAGGCCATCAACGTGTCTTTTCTCAGCTTCTTTTCTTTTCTCAGCTTTAAAGCCGTTTTGATGCCAAATTTCGATTGAAGCTTTACACGCCTGGAAAGTCATTTGGGAG
This sequence comes from Mesorhabditis belari, assembly GCA_958450365.1. NCBI lineage: Eukaryota > Metazoa > Nematoda > Chromadorea > Rhabditida > Rhabditidae > Mesorhabditis > Mesorhabditis belari. The sequence continues at coordinate 1,932,172 of CAUEEP010000937.1, read as the reverse complement.
ATTTTGATTTCAGATTTTGATTTCAGATTCGGATTCCTCATATCCGATTTTATAAAGTGTACTAGTCCAGACAAAAGCTCACCTTTAGCTCGTGCCTTTCCCTAGTTTTTGCCGCCTTGAATTGAGCCTTTGAATGAGCCATAACTGGCTGAGTTGGTTGAGTTAGATTGGTTTAGTTTAAGAACCAAAAAAACGGACAGAACTTATCTTCCAACCCAATAAAAGAAAAAAAAAGAAAGAAACCATAATGCGATTAGCTGCAAAATGCTTGAAGTTGCTTCAAAAGAAAAACAAGAACAAAAAGCCCAAGCCTAACCCTGATCCGTTGGGCGTTAGCCTAATGAGTTATCCATTAGGCCACCAGCGTACCTTTTCTCGGCCAGGAAGGAGCCTTGCCTTAAAGCCTTAAAGCATCTGTTTTGAATGAAATTTTACCCACCTGGAGAGTCATTTGGCAGATTTTGATTTCAGATTCGGATTCCTCATATCCGATTTTATAAAGTGCACTAGTCTAGACAAAAGCTCACCTTAATTTCGTGCCTTTCCCTAGTAAAGAATGGTTGGCTTGTGTTTTTCACTCATAAAGTGCTCTGTTTTTGACTCAAACTCATGGCTGACTCATGTTTTTTGACTCAAACTCATAAAATGCTAATGTATGTTGCAAATTTTGGGCATATTTAGAACCACTGTTCATTTAGAGCCACCTTTCTCTAAAGCTTGACCTTGCTGGTCTACGGTAAATCAAAATCTAACCCATTCTTGGAATAGGCCATCGTTAGCATTAAGTCTGTCAGCGCATTTTTGTACTTTACTCCTGTCAAGGTCGTTTACAACCTATGCACATTTTTTTTGATCGATTGTAGTTGTACAATTGGGAGAAAAGTTGAGAGAATTGGTCAAAAATTGATACCCGTCCGCCCCTTTTCCCATTGGCTCAACTTCGAGCTCAAATTTCTTGGCTTTGGGCTGTCCAATTTCAATAGTTTTTGTACCAATCGACAGAGAAAGACTTGACACATCTAATGATATCAAGAATATTAAAATTGGACAGCCCAAAGCTAAGAAATTTGAGCTCAAAGTTGAATTGCCAATGGGAAAAGGGGCGAGACCTTTTATACGTGCCCAGCCCCTTTTTGGCAATTCAACTTTGAACTCAAATTTCTTAGCGTTGGGCTGTCTAATTTTAATATTCCAAAAGCTGATACAAGAAATGAAAATGGCCGAATACAAGTATTTACAACAATGTTAAAAGTTAAAAAGTCGACTCGACAAAAATAGAAAGAAATTCAAGATTGTTTTCAAGAATGTTTCAAGAATATTTAAAGAACTGTGTCTTTTCACGACTTCCGGGTGAGAAAACGAGTGGCAAACCAGGATTGCTTTATTTCTTCTACTCAAGCCAGATCTTTTTTGGGGAAATGGACGGGGATTGATGGAGAGTACCCCTGGGGGATCTCGTTGAAAGCCTTCACTTTCTTCTATTCGTTATCCTATTCTTTATCCTATTCTTTTCCCTTTTTCCATATCAAGTCACCCTTCAACTTCTACACAAGACGGACAATGAATTTCGGGAAAAAAGCCTCAAGAAATCTTGAGAATCTAAAAATTCTGAAGTTCTAAATCGATCGAGTCTCGTTTTTGAAGCCTTAGCCAGGAAATCTATGACCGGAATCTATGACCAAACAGAAAAGATATCAAAAACGATACTTAATTGATATTTAATCGATATTTAAACCTTAATTTTCTATAAATTATCCAGAATTATCCAGAAGCCACGTTTCTGAAGCTCCAGTTGACTAAAATGCATAAAATAGACCAAAAAAGGGCGGACTTTTGAATGGAAAACATGGGAAAACATTGAAAAACATTGGAAAACAGTGTTACTTTGGTCAAGAGCGGATTTGAATGAAACTGGATTCTTTAGTTGTTTATTTGTTTATGAATTTAAGCAATGCTTTAAAACTTGCCAAGCAAACTTGCCAAGTAGACAGACAGTCAGGAAACTAGCCGAGCAGACAGACAGCCAAGCAAACTTGCCAACTTGAAAGGTAAATTCTTTCACTTTGAATTTAAAAGCGAAAACTGATCAGAGAACACTCTTCTACGAAAATCACGGATGATTTCGATGATTAGATTGACTGTATCTTATTGGTTCCAATACGGTTCCAATACAGTTATAAAATTAGTTATAGAAGGTTAATAGAATTTGTTATTAGTTCAGTTATGGACTCAAAATGGTTTACGGTAGAAAAGCAACTGTAATAAGTAGAACATTTACTTCCTATTTAGCACTCGCTTGATCGATAAGCAATCTTATGGATGATTCAACTGTTACTATCGCCTGATCAATATCTTTGGCCAACCGTGACCTCACCTATAAAAGAGCGCCACACCAAGATGCAATCAAAGCAGCGGTGGCTTAGGGAATAGTGTGCCTACGCCTCCAAAGCCTACGCCTCCAAAGCCTACGCCTCCAAAGCCTACGCCTCCAAAGCCTACGCCTCCAAAGCCTACGCCTCCAAAGCCTACGCCTCCAAAGCCTACGCCTCCAAAGCCTACGCCTCCAAAGCCTACGCCTCCAAAGCCTACGCCTCCAAAGCCTACGCCTCCAAAGCCTACGCCTCCAAAGCCTACGCCTCCAAAGCCTACGCCTCCAAAGCCTACGCCTCCAAAGCCTACGCCTCCAAAGCCTACGCCTCCAAAGCCTACGCCTCCAAAGCCTACGCCTCCAAAGCCTACGCCTCCAAAGCCTACGCCTCCAAAGCCTACGCCTCCAAAGCCTACGCCTCCAAAGCCTACGCCTCCAAAGCCTACGCCTCCAAAGCCTACGCCTCCAAAGCCTACGCCTCCAAAGCCTACGCCATTTCTGATCGCTGGTTCAATTCCGCCTGCCACCAAATTCTTTCCTTTTTGTCATAAGTATAGAAAACGTTTTTTGTGAGGATTAAGATGTTTCTTAGAATCCGTAGAATCTTGGAATTCTACGGAGGCATTTGTAACTAGATCCAGTGGTAAGTTCAGTCCTAAAATCGGTGGCAATGAAACAGTTCTCTAGTTAGATACTTTGTTAGGTCATGACAGATAGCTTTTGAAGAAAAATCGATTTTGAATTGACTGTAGAAGGAAAAAATCGATTTTGAAACGCCCTTATTCTAAATTTGAAGCAAAATGAAGTTTTGTGAAAAGTGGGAACAATTTATTACGCTATCTTTAAGTGTTATAGTTAGAGAAGAATATTCTAAAGGTGCCTGAAAGCTAGCTGAAAGCTGAAAGCAGCTATAGGCTTTGATAGTTGTAGAAGCTGTCTTTTACTTAATTTGATGAGTTTTGAGCTTCAACCATGTATTATTTTGTTAAAACTGTTGAAGGCCAACAAGGGAAAGGCACCGAGTCAAGCTGGCCTCTTGACTCGAGATCAAGTCCATCTTATAGAGCCATGGGGATCTCGAATTTTTGCAGAACGCGAGATATTTGGCATAGCTTCATAGCCTGCTGTTCTAGTGGATAGTCCGTTAAACTATCTTGAGTTTCGAGCTCCTTCACAGCTTCGAGCTCCTTCACAGCTTCGAGCTCCTTCACAGCTTCGAGCTCCTTCACAGCTTCGAGCTCCTTCACAGCTTCGAGCTCCTTCACAGCTTCGAGCTCCTTCACAGCTTCGAGCTTTAGAGGCCGTCACACGCTTGCAACTGCCTACAAGCTTAACAACCCGAACTCGAGATCGATATTTATAAAAAGTGGAGTGTCAAAGGGGTTCCATTGATCGGCTGAATATTTGCCATAACAATATTTGACATAACAATTGACAGTAAAGCCAAAAACCGATCTATACAAAAGCCAACAAAGCCAAGTGATCATTTGTAAGCAATCTGTAAGCAATGATCATCTGCAACACAATGATCATCTGCAATGATCATCTGTAACCAAAAAGTCCCGTTCCCAGAGAGTCAATATCCAATTCCCGCATCAATTTTTCCTATTTGCAAGCCCCAAAATTTCACATTGAAAGTATCAAATATAAGAAAAAAAAGTATTCATTTTCTTTTCTGAAAAAAAGTTTTGTCGCTGGGGCAAATCTGGAAAAGCCATTTAGGCGGTGATGTGGAAAAGTCGACCAAATATTGAGCAGAAAAAAAATGAAGAGAATTGGGGGAAAAGAGTCAATTTTGTGACTCTTTGATGTCATAAATTCTCGTTTTTATTTAATACACTCCTCAAATCCGTTTTTTTTGGAAGAGGAATTTCCGTTCGATTAGTTTCTGGACATCAAAAGGGATTTTGAAAAGGTTTCTGATCTTTTTGATAACAAATTTCGAAAGAAAACTGTGGCTAAACGAAAACAGATCAAGAAAAAGGAAAAAGTTTTGCGGGAAAAGTTTTCCAGATTAAAGTAAAGTACTTTATGTTGGAAAATGTAAAGTACTTTATGTTAAAAACAGCTTTTGTTGAGTAGAGACGTTTGCCAACAGGAAGAAAAGCAATTTTTGGCTTTCAGAAAAGTTTTTACGAGCTTCTACAAGAAAGCTTCTATAGGAAAGCTTCTATAGGCAAGCTTCTACAAGGAAGCTTCTATAAGAAAGCTTCTATAAGAAAGCTTCTATAGGAAAGCTTCTATAGGAAAGCTTCTATAGGAAAGCATCTACAAGAAAGCTTCTATAAGAAAGCTTCTACAAGGAAGCTTCTATAGGAAAGCTTCTACAAGAAATTTGAATGAAAGTTTAATAACAAGAAAATTGTCAAGTCAAATGAAATTTAGCTATTTTGGGCCGAAGTCAAGGCCCGAACCAGGACAGGCTCGGGCTCAATCAGCTTCATGACAAAGCCGGCTCGGACCAGGTGTAAGAAATATTTTTCTGCTAGGCCTAGTACTCTCAACTATAGCCAGCTATTTCTCTATTTGAAGCTATTTCTTTTCTCTGTTTCTCTTTGCTCTCTCAACCGTATTTTGAATTTGTAAAAAGTCACATTTTTATGCCAACTTGCTGAGTCGGAACTTGTGCCAATTAGGCAACTTTTATCCCACGAGCGAGAGGTAAAAGGAAAACAAACTTTATCCCAATTGTGTGGATTTGACTTGCAATAGTTGAAAAGAAGACATGAAACAACAAATTTCACAGCTTAAATGAGGGAAAACGTCTACACAAAGCTATTCAGTTGAACACTGTTATTGAGGGCAGGCCAGTACCCAGGGACGGGGCAAGAGGGACATTTGCCCCCCTGTTGATGTCCTTTTGAACCTATTCGTCACACCAGGTTTGGACCGACCTAGGTTTGGACCGACCTAGGTTTGGACCGACCTAGGTTTGGACCGACCTAGGTTTGGACCGACCTAGGTTTGGACCGACCTAGGTTTGGACCGACCTAGGTTTGGACCGACCTAGGTTTGGACCGACCTAGGTTTGGACCGACCTAGGTTTGGACCGACCTAGGTTTGGACCGACCTAGGTTTGGACCGACCTAGGTTTGGACCGACCTAGGTTTGGACCGACCTAGGTTTGGACCGACCTAGGTTTGGACCGACCTAGGTTTGGACCGACCTAGGTTTGGACCGACCTAGGTTTGGACCGACCTAGGTTTGGACCGACCTAGGTTTGGACCGACCTAGGTTTGGACCGACCTAGGTTTGGACCGACCTAGGTTTGGACCGACCTAGGTTTGGACCGACCAAAGCGATGCTTACACTTTTCTGATTTTCTAAGAACCGTATTGAAGCCGTATTGGAATCGAATTAGAACCGTATTGGAGCCGTATTGGATTAGAATAGAAACCGCATTGCAACCGTATTGCAACCGTTACAGTACGGTTGCATTGGATTAAAATAAGAGCCGTATTGGAACGAACTGTATTGGATTAAAATAGGAACCGTACTGTAACGGTTGCAATACGGTTGCAATGCGGTTTCTATTCTAATCCAATACGGTTTCAATACGGTTCTAATTCGGTTCCAATACGGACCGACCTAGGTTTGGACCGACCAAAACGATGCTTACACTTTTCTGATTTTCTAAGAACCGTATTGGAACTGTATTGGATTAAAATAGGAACCGTACTGTAACAGTAAGATTCAAATCTGAACCAACTCAGAAAAACCCTTTCCTAGCTCTGTTCCTCATTGCCACAGAACTAGTCATTCCTTCGTAACAAATAGGAGAATGTTTATGAACTCTGTTTATGTTTATGAGCAATTTATATCAACTCACGGTGTTAATGTGAGTTGCATATCTTCACATAAATCTATATTCGAAGAAAAGTACCCAAAATAAGCTTGCAAAAACTACAAAAACTAAAAGCAGATGCCGAAAAGTCAAAAGCCATTTATCATTTTAAAAAACGACTTTCAATAGGCCGATTAGTTTTGAATGAGTTTCGTTTTCCGGGAATTGAGTTCGAAAAAGATTTTTTAGAACACCCTAGCGTTCTTGATTGAGAACAGCAAAGTTCTATCGGCGATTTGTACCAAGCTTCTCTGAATGGACAAAACGAAACGCCAAAACGAAACGAAACGAAGCGGAAACGAATTAGCAAAGAATTCTTTTAAAAGGAGAGTTCAGTTGATCATTTACATCATTTTACTTTATTAAAACTACCAAAAAGTCAAAAAGCCTTCATCATTTTCAAAAAAACATCATAAAACATTTTAAAAAGATTTAAATATGAAATGCCGATGGTGTTTGCTGTACTATTGGTATAAGTATTACATCTTATTTCAACAATAATTTAACTTCAGCTTGATTTGAAGCTGGCTTAGGCTTAGGCTTGGGCTTAGGCTTAGGCTTCGGCTTAGGCTTGGGCTTAGGCTTAGGCTTAGGTTCAGGCTTAGGCTTAGGCTTGGGCTTGGGCTTAGGCTTAGGCTTAGGCTTAGGCTCAGGCTTAGGCTTAGGCTCAGGCTTAGGCTTAGGCTTGGGCTTAGGTTTAGGCTTAAGCTTAGGCTCAGGCCCAGGCTCAGACTCAGGCTTAGGCTCAGGCTTAGGTTTAGGCTATTGTGACTAAAGGTAAAATTCGGTTTCTGTTCACCTGAACCCAATCCAGTCGATCATCTACACTCAAAATACTCCAGTAATCCCAACTGAATCCTCCAGTAATTCCAAAAGCAATTAGAACCACTGAAACAAAAGTCAAAAGCACGAAAAATGCGCGAGATTTTGGTTAGAAAAGGCCAAATCAAACTCAAAATATGAAAAATTCTCCACAAAAATTTGGTGACGCTTTTCAGCGATTCGATTCCCGAGAAAAAGTCTTCTGAAGAGTTTCTGAAAAGTTTTCTGCTCAAAGATTTCGCGAACGATTTCTCAATGGAACTTTTTCGATAATTATATCAAAGCGCTTCAATTATCGGCAAAATATGAAGAAAAATCTCGATTTGTTTCTCGCAAATTCCTTCATTTCGTCCTCTTGTGCACTGAAGGGATTTCTGGGGGCAGAAAAGTTAATTTACAGAAAAAAGTAGCAAAAAAAACCGAAAAGAACTTCTGAATCAACAAAGAAATAATATCAATTTCTGGTCTTTGATCGTGGAATCGATTTGCACCGGGGTTTGACTTTTAATCAAAAAAAGAACCGGCACTTTTTTTTGGCGTTTACCCTATTGCTATACAACAATTTTTCGTAATGCTAGCCTTTGTAGACGAAAATTTTAGGCAACAAATCGATAAAGTGATAGCTAGGCCCTCTGCGTAAACAATTTTCCACCAAAAAAATGTTCGAATCTCATTTTTGAGTTAGCCTACAAGAGTTTCGACCAAGAAATGTTGGGATTTCATTTTTGATCATGCCTTAGCCTTAGCCGATTCAAAAAAACGTCAATCAATTCAAATGTCAATCAATTCTTGTCAATCAATTCGATCATGTCAATCAATTCTTTAAAACTTGGCACTTTTAGTTTTTCTTTTAACTCGAATTTAAATTCCCTTAGAAAGCTGACTAAAGTCAAAAGTGATTATTGATAAAACAATATAAATATGTATCAAGATATTCAATCCAAAAAGAACATACAATCCGAAAAGAACATACAATCCAAAAGGAACATACAATCCAATAATTATGGTGCATCTTACTAAGTTTAACTGCTTTCTGACTCTTTCTTCTTTTCTTATTATTAATTCGATGATTTGATTGTTTTTTTAGGTATGAAGTATAAAAAAGAGCTGCATCTTTCAGCTCCAGCTTACTCTTTATCTCCAGCTGCATCCAGCCATGATTACTCTTCATCAGCAAGGAAAAACACTCGCCGAGATACCGTCGACTCTCTATAACGAAATGGAAAGGACCAAAAAATTTTGCGTTTTATAGAGTGCCGTTTATCTTAACGTCGGCCGGGACCAAAATTCCATTTCGTTATATAGTTTTCCGCTATATAGAGTTCCTTTATAGAGAGAGTCGGCTGTCGACTCTTGCAAGAAAAGAGACAGAATGTTTTTCACGCTCTGCGGCCTTTCAAAGAAACGGGCTCCAATTAAGATTGTAAAGGACGACACCGGAAGATTCTATTCACGGATGAAAAGTGGTTTGATATTGAGCAAGCCCACAACCATCAGAACGATCAAACTTGGTCCAAAGAACCTCTTCCGTTAGACGAGAGAATTGTTTCAAGACAACAAAGGCCTTAACAAATCTTGGTTTGGGCCGCACTCCTAGCGGAAATACGCCCTTGATCTTTATTCCCGCTGGAGTCAAAATTGACAAGAAAGTTTACGTAAATCTGCTTGAAAAAGAAGTTTTACCTTAGTCTCAAACGCCCTTTGGCGCCAATAATGATTGGGTTTTTCAAAAAGACGGTATCTGACAAGGCTGTTGATACACAAGATTGAATCTCCAACAACTTTGCATCACCGTAGACATCAGTCAACAACGCTCAAGCAAATGGCTATCAAACTCCGATCTCTGTCCCCTAGATTACAATCGGATCGATTCTTCAAAGCAAAGCATGTGCTAAAGTCCACAAATCAAGTCCACAAATGAATTGAATCCTTGAAACGAGATTTAATCAAGGTATGGAACGAAATCTCTATCAGCACCATTAAAAAAGCCATTGATGATTTCCCAAAGCGCTTAGGGAAATTTATCAATGCTAATGGTGGCCATTTTGATCTCTAAATGTTTTTTAATCTCTAAATTTTATTGGTGACGCGCATCTTACTACGTTTAACTGATTTCTGTCTTTCTTTTTTTCTCTTTTCTTATTATTAATTCGATGATTCGATTGTTTTTTTAGGTATGAAGGCTAAGAAAGAGCTGCGTTCAGCAAGAAATTCATCAGCAAGGAAAAACAATCGCAGAGATATCTCGAATCTTGCAGGAAAAGAGACAGAATGTTTTTCGTGCTCTGAAGTGTTTCAAAGAAACGGGCTTCAATGAATTGTAATTGTAAGATTGTAGATTAAGATTAGTGAAGATTGTAAAGGACGAGGTCCACCAAGAACTGCCAACAATTCAACAAATCGTCGAAAGATTTTGGATCGACTTAAAAGGAGCCCCAACTCCTCAAAGAATTATGTTCGAAAAATCGCCAAGGCCAAGTATTAGAAAAAGTTCGGTTCATCGAATCCACAAAACAAAGCCAGAAAAGGGATGAAAGTACATTTTTGACAGATTCAATGAAAAGAAAATGAAATGAAAAGAGAACGTTTGAAACGTTGCAAATAAGGTCGATAGACGATAGACGATAGACGATAGACGATAGACGATAGAACATAGACGATAGACTTTTAAGGCGATTTGGTGCTTGTTATTACTATTTCTTTTAACAATAAGGTTAACAACAACAACAACAATTTAACAACAAATACGGTCAATAGACTTTTGTTAATCTTTTGTGACCATAATTGCGGGACACCCTGTAGATAACCAAAATGAGAATTTATTGCATATTTTAATGTAGAACTTTTGTTGGTCTTTGATCGGAAATGGAGCGATTTTAAATGAAAAGTGTTCAATTTTCAATAAATAAGTGGAATTTTTGCTTTTTTTCAATGCCTGATGTGCTTTATAAATAGAAAACCATTAAAAAGAGGTACCTAAATTGAAATCTGTAAAGATCTTCGTTGTTCGTTTTGTAAAGATATTCATTGTTACTTATATAAAGATATTTATTGTCCGTTATGTAAAGATATTCATTGTTCTTTTGGCTTATTAAAGAAATATGAATGGAAATTTGAATAGCTTTCTTTGAAAGCTTGAAAACTTGAAAACTTTGTTTTGAAAATTTGAAAAAACTAAAAAGTGTGTGAAAATGAAGTCACTTTTGCTCTTTGATTAGCTGCGATCTTCCAGAAAGCAAAAAGAAATCGCAAATCTGACAAAAGATCAAAAAAAAATGCCAGTAACCGTCTAGAACAAACTTGGCTCTATAAAAGAAATAAAAAAATCGCTTCTAAACGTTGAAATCGTTGAAAGAAACCCACACAATAATCCCCTTCAAAGTCTGGCCAAAAAAACTTGGTAAATGTTTGGAAATGTTTGGAAATTTTTGGAATAAACATTGTTCCAACGTTGGGAGATGTAAAAGGGCACTCATCCAGAGGCAATGATGATTTAAAGAACTTTTGGTGCTAACAATGTGTTTAGCTCTTGTAAGGTTGCAGTCTTGTGCAAGAGATTTCGAATTTTTAGAATGATAACTGACGAGGGAAAGGTATCAGGTTTGAAATCGTTTCAAAATGAGACCTAGTACCTAGTACCTAGTGTACCTAGTACCTAGTGTACCTAGTACCTAGTGTACCTAATAAACCTAGTGTACCTAATAAACCTAGTGTACCTAATAAACCTAGTGTACCTAATAAACCTAGTGTACCTAATAAACCTAGTGTACCTAATAAACCTAGTGTACCTAATAAACCTAGTGTACCTAGTGCCTAGTGTACCTAATAAACCTAGTGTACCTAGTACCTAGTGTACCTAATAAACCTAGTGTACCTAATAAACCTAGTGTACCTAGTACCTGTGTACCTAGTACCTAGTGTACCTAGTACTTAGTGTACCTAGTACTTAGCGTAGTATCTTTATCTTTATCTTTATCGTTAGCGCAGAGGATAGTGTGCTAGCCTAACTAACTATCGCAGAGGATAGTGTGCTAGCCTTCGATTTTTTACCTCGAATTCAATTTTATGCAAATCCCCCTGCTGACAATTTTTTAGCTTTTGCCAAGACATTATTAAGATTTTGAACAAAATTGAACAAAATATTTATCTTCTAATGTTTGAACGTTAGTTTGGAAGAATATTTAACAGTTTTTCCTGAAGCCGACAGGTGGAACGCCCTTTCGTTATTCTGATAGATTGCAACCCTTTGGTCTTGAAACGTTACACCAACGCCGCTTTATCATCGATTTAGTGGAATGCTTTAAAATTGTTAAAGGCATTCATCCCGACCCCCTTTTTTCTGCTCTCTTTGAATTCGGCTCTCTACGGGGCTCCAAAAGGAGGCCTTTTCTCATACGTCAACCTTCCGTTTCCTCTAAAACCTCCCACAGTTTCTTTTTTAATCGAGTTATTAAATTCTGGAACATTTCACCCCCTCATGTTCGTGATTTAAAGCCCACCTTGGCTAGATTTAAAGCCGCAATTTCGGCAATTGATTTGACTGCTCTGTGATTCTTTCTTCAGGTATCTATTTATCTTTTGGGTGTGTTTTGAGTGGTGTCCCGGGTAACTATTGTGATTTTGTTTTGTCGCTATTCAACTGAATAAAGCATATATATATATATATATAATCTCTAGTTTGTGATCCAATCAATCTGTTTTTGTTTACCTTTTAATACTCATTTAACATCTCACAGAATCAGGGCAAATCTCGATAGGCATTTCGATAGACAAAGCTTACAGTAGTTTAGAAAGTATGTTATGCAAAAGTGGGGTTTAAACGATTTGCTGCAGGCATAAGCACATATCTAAATGGAAATTGATTAGAGTATGATATCAGTGATAAAATCTTTAATATCTTGATACTTACGCCTCGTACCAGATTAGTTGATCAGGTATCAGACCCAGAATTTGCTGATTGTGAATCCAGGGTACGCCCGTAATCCAGGGTACGCCCGTAATCCAGGGTACACTCGTAATCCAGGGTACGCTCGTAATCCAGGGTACGCCCGTAATCCAGGGTACGCCATAATTACCCGGAATCGCTTCCAAAAGTCCAGCTCAATCAAAATCAAACGAGCCTCTCTGATTTTTGCATAGGTAAATTTGTATAGGTAAGATCTCCTGTAGCGGTGCTTAACTATTAAGTCGTTCCTACATGGTTGCTATATTCCTATATGGTTGCTATTTAGGTCCTATCTAGTTCTTATGTGGTTCCTATTTAGTTCCTATTTAGTTCATATTTAGTTCCTATATAGTTCCTATTTAGTTCCTATTTAAGTCCTATTTAAGTCCTATTTAGTTACTATTCGAGTACACACAATTTTTATATAGGCTTTCAAAGTTGAGAGTCGCGCTTCCGTTTGCACGCAATGACTCTTCGAATCCCGCACTTGCCGCTAAACACTGCGATTTCAATTCCTCTTGCAAGAAAAGTGTTAATGAAAAACTCAATGGTGAAAAACACAAACGAAACTACTAAGCGTATACATTTTGAGCATAGCTTTACGTTTAGTACAAAAAGATTGATTGCATAAAAGAAAGAGGAAAGGAAGTGACGAGAATGAGTGAAATCATATCACTCCTTTGATTAATTGGAATAGAAAGGCGATGAGAACGGGAACTCTGAAAGGAGATCCAATCCAATCCAAAGGATATCCCGCAAAGATCAAAGGTTTTCAAGTCGCTTCAATTGACACTTCAGGGACATCAAAAGAGAGAGTGAGAGAGCGATGAATAAACTCAACAATGATATCCTCCAACTCAATACAATTATTGGAAAATTTGTGTGAAATCGTATCCGTAACTAACTCCGGTTTTAGCTGTGATTTGGAGCTTTGATCAAATCAAATCAAAATTAGAATTTAGTTCACTCGAAAGGCTGTGTTTCCATTTTGAAAGCACAAAGTTCAAGAATAAAGGCAAGTTGCCTTTTTTTCCTCAAATCTTATTTCCCTTATTAAATTATTCAGCATCAAGCTGATTGTGAGGAAAAAAAAGCGATCATTTTACACTTCCAAACATATTGCCAAATACAGCGTTAAATTTGGTAATTGTAATTGTAATTGTAAGCTGATTGAGCGTAATTGAAATAGAAATAGAAATAGAAATAGAAATAGAAATAGAAATTCAAATTCAAATTCAAATTCAAATTCAAATTCAAATAGAAATTGAAATCATTCTTTGAAATTGAAATCGTTCTTGGAAATCCCTAAATCGAAAGTCCAATGTAAAAGTTGTGCGAAGATGTAAAACTCGTGAATTCATCTGATTTTCTCCTTTTTGATCCATTGTTGAGTATTATCGAGAATTTTAAATCTCTCCAAAAGGAAACCCCAAGCGGAAAATCATTTCTAATCCAATTACGCCATATGAAGCCGTATTATGAACAAGCTGTACATCACACGGAACGGGGAAACGACTTTGAAAAGTTCAATTTTGATTATTTGAATTATGCAAATAACTGGCACAATGGATTTGCGGAAAAATTAAACCTATTGGGTTGGGGAGAATGAGTCGGCGCCCAACTTTAAAGGGACTTTTTTGCACACATAAAGCCTTCTTTAAACATACGTTTGGTTTCATCAAAAGGATCCACTATTTCTCTACAAAATCACTTTTGAGAGATTCCACAAAGCTTTTCTTTCGTGGAGTTTATGAACTTCCAAACGCAGCTGGTTAAAATGGCAAAGAGGCCGACTCATCATTTGAACAGTTTCTTTCACATAAACCTTCTTTGGTGTTTATATAAAAAAAGATAGAGCACATTCAATTACTTAAGTTGCCAAATTTGCAGGAAGATCCCACCAATGGTTTTTTCTAGATCACAGTTTGTAGTTTTTGTGAAAAAATGGCTTTTTCTTGAGCGGAGGCGCTGTTTGAATTTTCTTTTAAATGTGATTTTGTAGAGAATTAGTTAACCATTCTACTCATATCAAACGCATATTATTTGACGAAGTCGAATTCAAGTTTTAGACATTCTTTTGATTTTCGGCGCCGACTCATTCTCCCCAACCCAATAATTCTTAAAGCAACAGCAGCAGCAACAGCAACAGCAACAGCAAGCTCAAAAACATTGATCACACGCAAACTTTGATTTGTTTTTCGTGTCGAATTTTTAGATTCTTTAGAAGGTTAAAGCTTATAAAAGAATTTGATCTAAAGAAGGCAAATCAAGGCAAAAACAAGGCAATCCGGTGTTCTTTTTCACTAATTATGTTAGTGAAAGAGTACACAAGGGTTCTTCTTTAGATTCAGAAATATTTTCGTTTTCTTGAATGAAAAGAGAAATTTAGAAAAGAAATAGAAAAAAAAGAAATAGCAAAAAAAGAGATAGCAAAAAAAGAAATGAGAAGGTTTGTTTATGGTTAGAGGAGGATCAAAAGTGACTTTTCTTGAGTAGGGAAAAGGGTGAAGGAGATGAATTCCCGGAAAAAATCAAAAAAGAAAAGACAAACACGAAGATTTTTTGATGAGCTCCGAGGGGATTTGAAGTTCTTTTTCATTTTTGGTGAGTGTCTTCAAATCTGTCTCTTTTGCCGGCTTTTTGGAAATTTCATAAGGTCAACTAACTGGGGCACTTGAGGGAAATTTTTCATTTGATCAACGCTTAAGAAGAGCTTTTTTTTAGTTCAAGTGGGATATTTGAATCAAGTACGAACGTTGATTTGAAAGGTTATGACAAAAAATAAAGCCAAGTTCAAAGTTGATAAAGGATTTGATTTGCTTTTCGCTCAAAGTTTCAGGATAGGAAACACATTACGGTAGAAGTTACAGGAAATCGATAAATACTAGAATATTCAGCTTATCTAGATCTCTACTTGAGAATTTCTAAGGGCATGATTTTAGAAAAACCGGCTTAGCCAAATAAAAAGTGGCAAAACAAAAAAGTCTTGGATTTTGGTATTTATCTCGATTCTTGCGATGAACTTTGATATCAACCTTGAAACTGACCCTAACTAGCCTTGCTTTTTACTTACAAAAGATTGGTACACATTGTATATCTTTCTTTCACACTTTTTACTACACATTCTAGCTTAATTTTGATTTACAATACCGTATGATTTCTACTCAACATTAACTTGAGCGTTAAGCAAGACGAATCCTAGTCTTGATCAACCTTCGGCAGTTGGCCTCGATTCTTGCAATGAACTTTGATATCAACCTTGAAATTAACCCTAACTAGCTTTGCTTATCGGTGAAATTTTGAAATGAAACGAAATAGTGAAATGGATTACGGTAGAATATTTAGCTTGTCTGTGATTTCTGCTTAGAACTACAGGGTGCAGCAGAATTAAGTAGATCTAACCACTTGGCCATGTTGTTCTGCAATTAGCAATTAGCAAATGCAATTTATGCAATTTACTTAGTGCTTTTAGATGAAATTTGTATAGTATTTGCTTGAGATGATAAAACCAACCAAATGATAAAGCATTCAGGTGCCTACTTAATTCTGCTGCACCCTGTAGTTCTAAGCAGAAATCACAGACAAGCTAAATATTCTACCGTAATCCATTTCACTATTTCGTTTCATTTCAAAATTTCACCGATAAGCAAAGCTAGTTAGGGCCAATTTCAAGGTTGATATCAAAGCTCATCGCAAGAATCGACACCAACTGATGAAGGTTGATCAAGACTAAAATTCGTTTTGCTTAACGCTCAAGTTAATGTTGAGTAGAAATCATACGGTATTGTAAATCAAAATTAAGCTAGAATGTGTAGTAAAGAGTGTGAAAGAAAGATATACAATCTGTACCAATCTTTTGTAAGTAAAAAGTCTTCTATAAGGTGCCATAACCGGAAAACTACGGTTCTCCGGGTGCTTAGAGCTTAAACGAGTGCGAGAAGACAACCTCAAGGCTTTCACAAAAGAGGCAAAAATTCGGAATTCGGATGAAAATGTTTTCGTTTAGGTTAACCAGCATTGACACCAGAACTACGGTAGATTTCATGGAGAGCTATACAAATAAGAATATATTGGTCAAACCATAAGATTGCTCAAACTAATCAATTCTTTGACAAGTTTCTCAATTTTTGCTAAACAATGAATCGGTTTGAAAACATCAAAATTCCATAAGTCAAATTCAAAACAAATGAAATCTCTTTACATTAAAAAGAACTTTTCAAATTTTTATCAACCCCAAGAAAAATATCATTGAGAACTTGCAAGCTCGTGGTTTAGTCGAGCTGAGCTTTCAATAAACGGACAACATACAGAAAAAAGAAGGAGGTAACCATTTCATAAAAAGCAAAGAGATTGATGGGATGAAAGGCTCTAATGAGAATTGAGAATGACATTGAGGTTCCCCATTTATGAGAACAGCTGACCCAGCGATTGGGAAAAAACAACACACAAAATAGCATGCGAATGCAAGGGTGTAGATATTGTGGGTGTGTGAATGGATTTCCGCTTTTCATTCTCATTCGATTGCCCCTACGTGTGATTCCTTCGCAAACATTGGCATCTTGCAACATGGGAATCCGTCTTTCTCCCTTCCACATCTCAAATGAAGTAAAAGATCTTTGCCCTGCACTTTTTTTTATCTACTGAAATAAACATGTGAAACCAAGAAGCAGAATATAAAGTGAACTTTAGAAGTTGAATCCATTATAGTGCGAATAACAAATCGCTATTCACTATCTTCATTACTTACTTTTTTGTTAGTTACGTGCCTTTTTCATTGATCTCAGTTCTAGCGTTTATTGAACGAGCATTGCAAAAATTCATAAAGCGAATATGAAAGCAATTCAACCACAAATCTCATCACGGCCTTAAATGAGAGAAGGGTAACAAAAAGAATGCCTCAGAATTGCTAGATGATGATAAGCGACTTTCGAATACACACAAAAATCAAAAGTCATGAGTCGGCATACAGGCGATGGCAATAAATGAGTCCCGTAAAATACAAATCAGGCGCAACAAACAAAAAAATACAAAGACACGCGAAATTGATTTGTGCAAGATGAAAGCAGGTTTCTTGGTAAATATAAATTGCTCAACTGCTTCATCGGGACAATGATAGAAAATACAAAAAGAAGATAAACACTACAAAAAGCAAAGAAAGGAAACTTTTTAGGGTCTATACTTTTTAAACTTTTTTTTTTGATAACTTTTAAAATTTTTTTGGTGGCTCCTCACAATGAACATTATGAGGATCCGTTTTTTTTAATTATTAGGCGATAATAACTAAACAACGTAAACCTATTTTAAATTAAATACAAGAGCGGTTTGTCATTTGAGAAAATGGCATAACAACAACAAATCACATTCAGGTTCTGGATGAATCGACATAGAAAACAAGTGAGATACACCGGTCAAGGAACAAAAACTAGGTAACATTTAGATAACAAGTAATTTTGAAAAAATCAACAATTTGGACCATTAGGGGTGGGTGCACCGTTCCGCTGTTGGTTGTGATAGCTCCTATTGTTGTAGCTCTTCCTCGGTCCTTGATTATTGTTTGGACGGTAGCTGCGGTAAGTTCCAGATTGCTGATAACTGTTTCGCTTTTGTCCTGCTTGGTTGTTTCCATTCATATTCGACTTGGAAGACGGTGGAGAATTGGCATTGTTCCAGCGCGTTGTATGAGCCTTCTCGAAAAGCTGGCTGACCGGCGATGGCTGCCTGTAAAACAAAACCTGTACATGACATGTTTGAAAAATTACCTTTCACTGTCATTTTCCATCAAGCTTGATCCACTTGTTGTGCTGCTTCGACCACTGGCTGCAGCATTTTGAGTCGAATTGGACGCCTTTTGAGAAGCGGTAACGGCCATAACATGATCAGAGCTAAAAGACGCACAATCATAGAGTTCATTAGTATAAAACTCAAACCTGCCCTCATATGGCGCGCAAAAAATCACTCCTCCAGCTTTTGGTGGGCATGCAGTGATTGGTTTACATTGAGCGAGCCATTTGGTGAGATCCCGACTTACATTCAACTCGTCATGACTTTCTCGGAACGCTTGCTAAAAGAGTGAGTTGGCGCTTTCAGTCAATTCAAACAGTACTTTGATCTCATTAAACACCATCTCATCGTAGATCGAGTGAGCTGTGTTTAAGTTTGTGAAAGGTTCCTAAAAAAATGTATAAAATCTATTTGTTACAGGTTTCAGAAACAAACCTCAATGCAAATACATCGCCATTGTGATCGCCAACTTCCTGACCCAATTGCCGCTTGACTTGACCCATGTCTAGGCAGCTGTTGTGAAACAATAGCACGTCGATCGATTTTGACGCCATCGTGAATTGATATAGCATCAGTATCGTAACTAAACAATATGGCTTTATAATGCTCACTAATAAGTTAAAAATTTTGAGCTTTTAATAAACACACTCAAATTGATTCGCGTAATAATCCAAGAAACCGATTAGCAGCTCGCCGAGGGTAATTTTATCGTTGTAGTCCCAATTCTCGATCGGTGGCAGCATCATAGTCACATTCAAAGAGCGGACGTCATTGTTTCCATTGAATCTCTTCGGAAAGGCCCTTTGCAAAGATGGAAGCAACCGTGGCTCGACACCGCCTAAATTAATTTGATAAATTGGATTTAATATTTTGTCTTTTTGCTCTGATTTTGTCTGACTATAAAAATACTACTCACATTGCAGATAATGAATAACCATCAAAACTAGCGAGTAAGAGGTAAATGAAGATTGATTTGCATCATTGATTCCTTTTCTTTTTGCCCATTCTTTCACGATGGTTACGAGTGGACGAATGCGCCAATCAACTAAATTACAAATTTGTAAAAGTAGAAAATAGGCAACTCACAGTTCGAATAGTAAGAAAGAAGATGCGTGTTTCTGATGGCCACAGAATTGTTCACGTTCAAGTCGACAATGATATCGGAGTAAGGTGCTTGAAACTTGATTCGAAGAATTGGCACCTAAAACGAGGCATTTTACAGGGACACCAAAAATTGAACCTTGGCAAAGATTAGCTGTTGTTCGGCAATCCATTCGACTTTGTTGAGTGATGTAAAGACCAAATTCAAAACCACGATCGCATCTTTCTTTTGATCAAGCTAAATGATTTCATAGTAGTACAAATTGAATTGAAATCAATACATCGTGATTTGTAATCATCAGGCAAACATCCATGTCGGAGGTGTTGTTGCCAAAGCCATTCAGTGATGAACCCACCACGTAAAGACCACACACTAAATCCCATTACAATCGTTCAATTATATTTTAATTTACTTGGAAAGATCGGGCATATCACGTAGTATAACAAATCTCGCAGATAAAGCTTGCGGCTCAGTGTCGTATCCGTCTGTGTCATCGAATTGTGAAAGGACCAAATTTTCTCGCTAAGCTAAAATAAACAGTACATATTAATAACTAAACAACATTTCATACCACATCCATTTGCGAAACCTTGAAATGTCCTTTGTCATCGAACAATGTAGATGATGGTGAAGCCTGCTCATAGCACCTTGTCATAAAACGGTCGACCTTCAATTCGGGCTCACTTCCTAAAAACAAGCTACAATTGCTTGACATTAACGGAGCTTTAAATTAGGTATCTAATCTTTGTTAAAGAGGTAATAATGCGCGGGTATTCGAAGCGTGGTGGGTGCAAACTATCTGAAAGGGACCAGAAAAATGCTCGAGTGCTTGCATTAGAAAACTCGAGACCGAAAGCCAACATACTTTTCCCGCCACTTGTCACCAAGACTTCAAATTAATGAATTGACGAAATGGTCTAAGAATCTTAAGTCAGTTTAAACCCATAGCTAAAATTAGTTAACGCTGCAACCATTACCTTTTTCAGACATCTGAATCTGTACAATTGCAAATGAAGGAGTTGGTGGTAATGCGCAAAATCGCAGACTTGGTTCAGAATATATTTCTATCAGATTACTCTCCATATGTGCTCGTTCAAACCAAGCAAACTCGAGATCCGTCATGGCAAGAATACCACTCTTCTTTCTTGTTTTTAGCTGGCTCTTTTGTCGATCATTTGCATCTTCTACGTTTTTTGTTGAATGGTTGTAATGGTTTTCTAAAGGATAATCGTAACCCATTTTGACGGAGGGTCCTTCCAAAAGAAAGCATCCGTTAGAAGTAGTAGCGAACAAGGAGCCATTTGTTTCAAACCCTTTGTCTGACAAGAAAGTTGGGTGTTTGGAAATGCGAGAAGGTAGCCAATGATTTGAATTCGTATTTTTCTTCAAGTCAGGAAGAGTCCATCCCTGATTTTTTCGAATAGTGATCAGATTATTGATTTTGCGATCCGTAGGATTGAAAAACTTTGCTTGAACAGCACATTTAGAACAATCAGCCATTTGCTTTTCCTCTAATTCTTCTAATAGCCGACGATGCAGAAATTCTTCAGTTGAAGTATTCAAATAAAGCGTCATATTGTAGCTGGGTTAAATGGAAAAGCCCGACAAAAGTACAATTATTTCATCGTGTAAAAACCCGGAAAGAAAGAAATGCTATTGGCGCGATTGGGAGCAAATTCGATCGATCAGGGCTCTCTTTCTGCCAGAGACACAGAGATTTAGAAAAAACAATCTTAGCGAACTCCTGGTTGTCTAGGGATAAGAGGGTAAATAACCTAGATATTGGCAACAATTTTAAAGTTTATGTAATTAAAGTTTATTTATTAACTAAATGCTTACGATAACGCTTCTCCAAGCCAATATTTTCCTTGTTTCGTTGCTGATCACCCTCTTTGCCTACCGATTTCTGCCGTGAAACGTCAATGCTGGAGACGTGATCTACAAAAAAAGCATAGAATCTAAATTTGTCAAAGAGCCACCGATCGGAGGTGATGACTGAAGTGACGATTGACTGTGCTTATACTCCACATCGCTCAAGCTTTCGTGACGAGATTGCTGCGGCTGCATATATGACCAGCTTCTAAGAGTTTATTTCAAACCGGAAACAGTACCATAATATACCCAGTAGGAAAGTTCCGCATGCTGGTTCTGCCAGCTTGAACCATCAAACTAGCAACGTTGGCTGGGTAGAATTGAAACGCAGTAGCATTCTAAAATATAAACAATTAAGTACATTCAGAACACTATTACATGATTGTCCCTGAATCTGAGCGGAGGTGTGACAGCAGGCGATCCCGAAATCCGATGAGTATTGTGTTGTTTCGTGGGCATTTCTTCACCATGTGCCATTCCGATCTAAAGTAAACTAGATCTGCGATCAAAGGCTTTGCTTACGACATCCGCTGATCTAGGACCATTGTGTTGCATCAACGCCTTGTTAACAGTCGAGTTTCCCAAAACGTTTCCGGCTAGTGCGTTGACACGATTCTTGTTTGGCATTCCGTCCATATCTAAAAAGAAAAGTTGAAAAATGTACTGAATGTATAGAAGGTGAAGTATGAAATGTCATGCAAGTCAAAGGAAATCAGATTTTCCAACCTGATCTTTGTTGTTTCGCCATACAAGTCTTTTGCAAACTGGCAAAGAAGTTGATGGTTTGTAATGACATCCTTAAAAAAGAAATGGCTTTTAAATTGTAAGTTTTCACATTATGCGTTTTTTCGCTTTGTTTATTTTAAATTATGCAAATTTATCAATCCCTACTCTGCTAAGTCAAAAGTACCCATACAAAACAAGAAAGTATACCTTTGCTCCTGAATGCTCTGACGTTGTTGGTGCAGATCTTGTTGTTGAAGAATCACTGACGATAATTCTGCAGCGCCTAAAGCGCGCAAATTAAGAAAGAGAAGAAAAAACTTTACCGGTTGAGAGATTTGTTTTGCTAGGAGGGTTCATTCCTGTAAGAAACAACATCATAAAAGGTTTGGCATGAATAAAAAGAAAGAGTGCTAGGCGTTAGAGTAGTTGGGGGGGGGGGGGTTCTGGAACTTGACCCAAAATTAATATTTTTCTGAATAAACTTGCACGCAGGGATTTTTGACTATGCTGAGTCGTATTTACTTCTTTTTATTTTCACCTATTTTTTCCTAGACTTTGGCTCCGCCTTTGTCGCGCTAAAGGCGCTCGTGCAGCACCGGCACCGAACGTACCAGCGCTGCAGCCCTAAGGCTTAGGCTTGACGTGTTTGTGGAGCCTTTCAATGTTGGCATGGGCCTAACGACCAACGTTGAATGGCCGCACTTACACACGCCAAGCCTAAGCCTTAAGGCTTCAGCGCTCGGGGCTGGTGCTGCAAGCTGGTGCCTTCGGCGTGGCAGGAGTGCAGAGCGCAAGCCTAGGAAAATGTATATGTTGCGTATTCACAAAGCCAAATAAAACATAAAATTAATTTTGAAAAAGTTATAAAAGTACTCCCAATCGAATCAGCATAGTTAAAAATCTATGTGTGCAAGTTTTCGTCGAAAAATATTTATTTTGGGTCAGGCTCCAGACTGGCCCCCCAACCACTCTAGCCCCGAGCGCTGAATATTAACGCGTTAGATAGTTTATGCATCAGTTTTTCAAACAAGGGAGAATTTCTAAACCAAAAAAGCTGCCTATCTAACCAGAGTTTAACAAATCTCGCAACAACACCCCGTCAACTACAAAAAGCCTCGGCCAAAAAATGAAATTTTGTCTCTCTTACTGTGTATTATATCCAACCCTGCTTATGATTAAAATTTTAATTCGTTACTTTAATATTCCTTACAGTCAAATTAACTATAAAAAATAAGCTTGGCGTTAAAACTTCATTATTTTTCGGGCTTTTCACATTTGTTGTTTTGCTGTACAAATTTTTCTTCTTTAAGTCGTCTACGGTCGCCTCCCACAATGGTCTTCATCAAGCCGCCACCACCAGTTCTACGAAAACACGATGGTGTAAGAGTAAGTGTTGTTTTTTTTAAAAACAATTTTGGAGCCACAAAAACTGTTGCACTGTTGCAACTGTTGGGAACTGTTGCACTTTATCTCATTGTTTCCTCATAGAGTCATTGAAATTGTTAATTTGGCTTTATAGGTATTTTTTTTTGTTGTTTTTCTATGATTTAGTCTTTATTTTTCCCTCTTTTATTTACCAAGCCTATGGTTCCGTACGCTCGGATACCTGACCGGGCATAGGCTATAACCTGATTCACCCACCTCCGGTCTCGGGGATCGTGAGCCAATCAGGTTATAGCCTGTGCTCGGTCAGGTCTCCGAGTGTGAGGAGCCATAGCCCAGGAAAGAGGGAGAAACAAAAACTAAACCATAAAAAGAACAGAAAAAAAAAAGATAGTTATATAGTAAAATTAACGATTTGCCCCCACCCTGATAATGGATAAGCACCCTGCTTTCTAAGACTATTAAGCTTATGAGATTTTTATGGAAACTTCAAATCGGTTTTGCGTTTTTGTTACCGGGCTTAAAGGCATTTTGCACGTCATCACAAAACAGCTTTGCTTCGAGCTGTATTCGTTCTGAGCCAGTTAAGAGGATACTGAAGCGTCTTGTTTTTTCTGGATGTGTTTTAGTTCAATTAAATTTTAGTAGACTTGGTAAACGACTTAGCAATTTATTCTCGTCTTCAGCGCAAGGCAGTGGTTGTTTAAGGAATTGTAAAGTAGCGTAGCCTCATAAATTTTCTCAGTATATTTTTATTTTCAGTTGTTCGCCATTTTTTTCACTTCGCTCTTGACGGGGACATTGATGGCTATGGGAGGCGTCCAACTCCTCGACGATTACGAACTTCTCGAGCGTCGTGACGACGATGACTAATCAAATCCATATCCGTGAGACCCTTCAGCAAACTTTCTCGCATTCCGTTTAATACAATTTTAAAAGGCAGTTGAATGATAATTTCGTGTACTGTTTGTCTTTATTTTGTCACTAACTACTTGAACATCTAATGTTTTTTCGAAGTATTGTTGTTTGTGTGCAGTCGAAGCTAAATATTTACTTTCAGAGCAAAATAAGTAGTTTTAATGAAAGTGGAAACCTCAAATTCTAGCAAGAATGGGACAAACTTCAAGCTTGTTGGGCTGATAGATGAACTTTAGTTTTGAGCATCTCGACATCATAACGATTGGCAAGGTCGGCCTAAAGCTTATTAAACGGGAATTTTTTTGTGATGCGTACCAAATGTTTGAGTTGGCTTTTCTTGTAGACAAGCCCATCCAAATCATCACACATTGCCATGTGGGCTCTTTCAGGGTCCCCAGCCACGAGAATTGGGTCATCATCAATCTGAGATGTTAGTTAAATAAAAGCGAGTATAGTTGAATCAATTTGACTATAGCTTGTGGATTTAGCTGGTATATTGTAGCAAGTTGGATCATTTAACAAACCGCGTCGGAAGATCTCGTTTGATCAAGGAAGGATTGTAGTCTTTCTGCAAATCCCGGAGCAAAGCATTCAGGGTCTATGGCCATAAAGCATTGTCCCTAAATAATTAATCCATGTACAAATCAAATCAAGAAGGTTAATTCTCTGGTACAAAGCTCAGGAAAATTGGTATAATTTAAAAATTGCAAGAATTTAGGCATTTTTACCAAATCAGCCGTCGTATCCGTTGTCTGCCACATGCGAACGTTTTTGCCGAAAGCGGCTCCACCAAGAATTCCACAAAGCACCTCAACCATCATGCAAAGACCAGTTCCTTTGTAACCACCTAAAAATTTTAACTGCTAAATTCTGGGAGCAAAGTTCATCTATCCAGACTACTTACCGGTTGGTTCCGAGCCACCAAGCGGCTGAAGTCCACCACCATTTAGAACCACCTGAAAATTAGTGTAATGAGAGAATTATGGGTGGGGAACATCCGTTCTGGAGAAGCGATAAGTACACGCCGGTCATTGTAACCCGAATTACCGTAAATTCTCTAATAGAAGCCCCCCCCCCATAGGAGCGTAGCGTATTCTAAGTTAACACCCAAAGAACTGCTCATATCGCGACACCAGTACGTCTGTTTCCACGCGCTTAGGTATCAAATTAAAGTAGAGAGAATGGGTGATTTTTTTTGAGATATAACACAGATTTTTAGCATTAACCAACTCAGAACAAAATGATTGAAAAATTATGAAAAATCGGCTTTTTTTGCCATTTTTCAATCATTTTTTCTAAGCGCTGGTTAATGCTAAAAATATGGGTTATATCTCAAAAAGTCTACTATCCTTTCAATTTTAATTTGATACCCAAGCGCACAGAAAAAAACGTACTGATGTCGAAATATGAGCGTTTTTTTGAGAGTACACAGTTAAAATATGCACTTGGTTTCTGCGTAGCTGCCCAGCGAAACGCAATCGTTGGCTGTTCAGGGCGGCTACGCAAGAAATTTGGGAGACGCTTTAGAATCGTTAAATCGAGAGTCGACTGTAGTTGAAGTTATAACGGTTACCGTAACAGCAAATGACTTGAGACGGGAAACACAAAGATCTAATTTATGATATGGATATCTAGTTACGGTAATTGGGGCTTTCTTATTGTATGGTATTGATAATTGGGTAATTGGTAAGAAGGTTTTGCAAAAACTTTACCCGTACCTTCGGATTCGTGGTTTCTCGTCCATTTGCATCAGCGCCCCAACACGGGGGAATCGTTTTCCCTCCACGTTTGTCGACCACTTCTATCTAAAATGTGGATATTAGTATTCGTAAACTATAGTTTTTGAAAGATTTCCAGCTCTTTTCAGCTCTTTGGAACGAACTTTTCCGAAAGCGACCGTCGTCGAGGCCATGTCCAAGAAAAAGTTGTCTCCACTTTGCGCTGGTGCAGCGAAACAGATGGGATTTGATCTGTAGATGAATTTTCAAAGTATTTAATGCTAAGTTGTTCGCTGTTCTATTCAAATTATCCAATTTTAACTAGTAAGTACAATAGAATAGACTAGAATTTCAATCACTTACCCAAGCGCTTTCTCCGAGGATCTCGTCGGGAAGACGCAAGGTGACGTGTTTGTAAAGGCCATTCCCTAAAAATTTCCATTCAATAATGCAACAGCACTCAACTATTGGTAAGCTGGTTGATATTCAAATTTTAGACCCACAATGCAACCCATTTCCATCGCGTATTGTGCATACCAACCGGCGATGCCGAAATGGTTCGAATTTTTCGCCACCACCATCCCGATTCCATGCTCTTTTGCCTTCTAAAAGATTTCTGAATTATTTTAAAGTTTCAGTGGATGACTCCAATGAATGGCTCCAATGGATGGCTTCAATAGATGGTTTCAATGGATGGCTAACTATTTTCTCATACCTGTACAGCTAATCGAGTGCAAAAATTGCCCACAACAGCGCCAAGAAGATTGTTCCCGTCTACCCAGGCGGTGCCGCCTTTCTGTTTGATGATGAAGGGTTCGCCTGAAAGATTTTGTTGTATCTAATTGGGTACAAGAAAACTACAAGAATACTTATCGATACTCAAATATCGATAAGTATTGATTGATATATCGAGAATTTATATTTTCGATATCGAAAAGTATCGATAAGGTTTACGAGGTGCTTAAAAGTCACTATTTATAAAAGCAATTAAAAGCTGACATTCTTGCCTTTCCAATGAAGCAATTTTCTTGATAGCTTTTCTAGAAACTAAGATCTGAACGGTCATGTCGAATGAGCATGTCGTTTGTATCGATAATATCACTAAGCAAGTCTACACTGCATATGATTGATGCGTTTTGGAAAACGTCTAGAGAAATTAGAGAACGTCTAGAGAACGAATTAGTCTAGAGAGACTCTACAATAAACATTCGACAAGGGATTGATAAAGAGTTTGAGCACAGAGAATTGAGCAAAGATATACAAAAAAGATATTCAACTTTGTACAACCATAAAGCCAACAGCTTGTACATCCGAAGGCCGAATTCCTTTAGCGCTTTAGTTTAGCTACACCTGTAATCCCGTTTCTAAATGTTACAATAAACGTAGACTTTTTAGACTTTTCTTTAGAACTCCCTTTTTTTCGTCAAACTCTAATAATTTTTGAAAAAGGTTAAGCTGAAACACTGAAACATATTGTTCTTTATCAAATTTTAAGAAAAGGGACAATTGTTTTAGCTTTTATCTAATCTTTTCAATCAGTAAGAAGGTAATATGCTACGCTATCTACCCTGTTTACTTGTACATTGACTGTACAACTTGGTACTTATACTTTCAACTGTTCTTGTTCAACAACTTGCTCAACAACTTGCTCAACAACTTGCTCAACAACTTGCTCAACAACTTGCTCAGCAACTTGTTCAACAACTTGCTCAACAACTTGCTCAGCAACTTGTTCAACAACTTGCTCAACTTATTCCAGACTTCAGAACTGAACTTTTAGATCTAATAGTAAGGATTTTCAAAAACTTTCCCCCAAATCTAAACCCCTTTCCCAAAGCAGTTCCCAATTGGTACACAAAAATTTCCCCGACCGCCTCTCCTTATCTAATTTTATCTCTATCCCAATTTCTCGAAAATGATAGGACAATCCCCGAAGATCATTTTCCCACAGCTTTTTTTGTGTCTCAGTGTTATTTCGAAAAGATTGATGCAAAAGTCTGCACAAAACGTCCGATCCACTTTTCGAGAACCGCGAAAAAACCGAAAATCCAATCGCCGATCTATCTCTCTCCCGTTCGGGTCATTAAAAGCCATTGTACTTTGGAGTTTAGATTTTCTTAGATTCATTTCCGATTGCATCAGAGATTTATCAGAGCAGAAAGTAGAAAGCAGAGCTAGGTTTAAATTTAGAACCTGGCCTACTTTGTGATCAAAAATGGAAGCGTAATCACTCTGGTACGCTTAATTTTCCTGAAAAAAAGGTTTTTATTTTACGAGAAAACGAAAAATAAGGGTGTTGGCTTAACAAAGACAAAATTTACTTTTACGGCTCAACTAGTTATGAGTTCACAGACACTGAACTTATGACTAGTTCAGACTTCAAACTTTGGGCTATTTTCTCAAAACGAAACCACATTCTAACTCTGAACTGATGTATTCAAATCTTCATTTTCTCGCAGTATATCAAAAGAAAAGTAAAGAATTGAGTGCACTAGACATGTTTTTGCACTTTTGTTACAACCAAGCGAAACTTCTACTTAACAATAACATAGCCTGGGACCTAAACGGAGTCCCAGGCCTCGCTGGGGTTAAAATTCAACAATTGACGAAGAAGATCCGCAAAAAGGGAACGATGAGGGCAAAGGTGGGCCTACTGGGCCTACTGGGCCTTTGATATAGTGCGCCCCTGCTACCACCCCCTTTAGTGAAAAATGGTGTTTGATCAAAATTGAATACTTTAAAATGTAGTGTGCGCTCCAGCTAGCAGTATTAGACTTATTATATTTGCAGTATTCTGACGTTTTCTAAAACGCGCTCCTACTATCGTAACCCTGCCGCCGTACCCTACAGTAGAATCGTTATTAGCTAAAAATTGGATGCTTTAAAATACGGTGTGCGTTCCAGATCAGATTTATATGAAATCAATAGCTTGATTACACTGTTGCTTTCTAAAACACTTGTGTAGTTATAACTTAAAACTTGAAAAAGCGACTTAAAACTTGAAAAAGCGACTTAAAACTTGAAAAAGCGACTTAAAACTTGAAAAAGCGACTTAAAACTTGAAAAAGCGACTTAAAACTTAAGATCCAGCTACCAGAATTTGATTACACTGATTACAATTTCATTTCTAAACCCAACCTTGAGGCGCCGTTGATCCGGTGGCCAAATCGTGTACATAGATGCCAAGCCGGTTCACTCCATGTGAGTAGTGACCTCTATAACATTGATTAAAACATCGAACAGTCGAAATACCCGTCTAACAGCGAGTTTTCCCGGCTGAATGTTTGGGGCTAGCTTTTCGAAGTGGCGGAGTCGAGAGCGCGCTTGTCTACGGTCCAGATGAACCGGGTTCGATCCCCGTAGTGCCACTCAATTTTGACTTTTTAAATTTTTGATTTTAAGTGACATAACTACAATATATTTCAAGGTTTTCTAAGGTTTTCTAAAGAATTTTTCGCTTTCTTATTCGGCTGAGATTCTTAGCTTTCTTATTCGGCTTCTTATTCAAAACACGGCTGAGAAAAAGCCCATACATACAGACATACAGACAGACAGACAGACAGACAGACAGACAGACAGAAGACAGACGGACAGACACTGCTCTTTTATAGATCTCTTCAGTCAATGTTTTTTATTAATCTTCACCTGTAATCGGAGCAAATGAGAATATCAGCGAGTTGTTGAGCGTGTGAATGATCGCAACCAACTTTCTCAAGACATCGGAGTACAAAATTGCGAAGCTGAGAAAGGAAAAGCTTTTGTTTTGATTTAACTTTTCAATTAGAGAAACCAATTTGTTTTTGAGTTGACAACAAAAAAAAAGTGCCCCAGGACTAAGACAACAACAAAACAACTAGGAGTGTGCGTTTATTAGAGCACAAAGTACGCTACGATTTTCGAAGCGAGTAAACAAGGGTTGCTAAAATACTTCAAAATCATTACAGTTAATAAAAAACATTTGTTTTGTTGTTAGCATTCGTTTATAACTTCATTTTTCTAGCCAGAACAAGCTGAACAAGAAACCTGAACAAGCAAGCTGAACAAGCTGAACAAGCAAGCTGAACAAGCTGAACAAGCAAGCTGAACAAGCTGAACAAGCTGAACAAGCTGAACAAGCTGAACAAGCTGAACAAGCTGAACAAGCTGAACAAGCTGAACAAGCTGAACAAGCAAGCAGAACAAGCAAGCTGAACAAGCTGAACAAGCTGAACAAGCGTTCCAAAAAGTAAGCTCACCTCTTTTTTCGATACCAAAACCTCCTCAGAATCGTTGAAAGTCTTTTTGATGATCATCTGAAAGTCAGCTTTTAGTATTGAAAGTAAAAATTGAATGAATTTTTAAATGATTTGAGAGTTGGAGTCTAGACAGAGATTTAAAGTTTCATTTACTCAAAAGTGACAAAGTGACTCTTTTGAAATACAAAGAACGAATTGTCATCAGGGAAATTATTGAAAATGGGCGGCGATTTGAGATAAAGATAAAGAAAAATGAAAAATGAAAAAGAGAAAAATGATCGGAAAAGGCTAAAAATGGCAATTAATCGTGAACGAAAATTGAGACGAAAAAGGGGAAAAGGGGATATCCTTGTTAAAGGAACAGACAGAGAAAAGTCGGTGCTGTTTTTTGTTCTTTTACCTCACTTATGTTCTGTATTTATGTTGACAGGACAGTGAGTTAGTTGCTAGGTTAGGTTAAAGCTAGAATTGTTCTTAAAAGTTAAAAGTTCTGGCTAGCAAGCCAGCCAGACCAAGCTAATTGTAGGCCAAAGGCACTGTTGTCTAACTTTGGTTGGCCTTGGCCGGGAATCTTGGATATGCAAAAGTGGCAAGAATCGACGGTTAGCAATAGAGCACATCGGCGCGAAATAAGGCAAAAATGCGTTTTCTATTGGATTTTTCCGGGAGTACCTTTTTTAGATGCGGAAAATTGTGCTGATTCCGAATCTGAAGGAATTTTTCAAATCCCCTTGACAGAAATTTTTTAAATTGAGTTTTGGTTTTTTTTTTTTTTTCTCCTCTTTTTTTCCCCCACAAAAATTAAAAAAAAAAAAAAAAAAAAAAATTTTTTTTTTTTTTTTATTTTTTTTTTTTTTTTTTTTAATATAAATTTTTTTTTTTTTTCCACATATAAAAAATTTTTTTTTTTTTTTTTTTTTTTTTTTTAAAAAAAAAAAAAAAAAAAAAAAAAACCCCAAAAATTAACACCCCCCCCCCCCACACACAAAAATTTTTTTTTTTTTTTTTTTTCTCTCCCCCCCCTTTTTTTTTTTTTTTTTTTTTTTTTTTTTTTTTTTTTTAAATAAATATTTTTTTTTCTTTTTTTTTTTTAAAAAAAAATTTTTATTTTTTTTTTTTTTTTTTTTTTTTTTTTTTTTTTCCTTTTTTTTTTTTTTTTTTTTTTTTTTTTTTTTTTTTTTTTTAATTTTTTTTTTTTTTTAAAAAATTTTATAACTTTTTGTAGAGTTGAGCAAATTTTATGGTTTTTGTATCAAAATGTTCGTAAGCGTCTCTAGAATAAAACTTATCCCTTCGTTTTTGGGTTCTAGACTCTCGTTGTCGAGTTACGAGCCCCAAACTGCAGGGTATTACAAAATTTCCCATACAAAATGACCAAAAAACCGCTAAAACTCAATTTAAAAAATTTCTGTCAAGGGGATTTGAAAAATTCCTTCAGATTCGGAATCAGCACAATTTTCCGCATCTAAAAAAGGTACTCCCGGAAAAATCCAATGGAAAACGCATTTTCGCGCCGATGTGTAGAGTGTTTTCCTCTCAAATCGAATCATTCAAATCGTTTTCTAAAAGATGCTCCTCAGCAAAGTCATTTTCTACTTGGTTCAGTCATCATTTTTAAAACCTATTTTTTCCAAAAAGTTTGGTTAGTTGGTTTATAATCTAATATAAACAAGACATAGTTGAGTCTGTTGTTTGGAAAGAAACGATATTTAAAGCAGCAAGAACCCTTCGATAATTGTATAATGTAAAGTAAAGGAACAATCATGGTGAAAACATGATCTTTGGAGTGTACTTTGTGCTCAAAAATGCGAGCACACAACACTGAAAGTACATTTGTTCTGCGGCAGTCGTTGCAGCAGAAAAGAAAAGTATGTAAAGTTGCGTACTAGATGAATTATGTTTACAAAATTTAAGCACAAAACACAAAACCCAAGTCTACTAGACTGACAATGAATGAACAAGAAGATAGACAAGAATTTGAATTGAGCATTGAAAAGAAAAGATGCATTGAAAAGAGCAAAGATTTTCCACTTTGTACAAACAGATTTGTACATCAGTAGACCAAATAAAAAAACTAAAGCAGCGCCATTTTTATGAAGAAACTTTAACCATAGCCAAACAAGTTATAAACGACTTGCAATTGAAAGAAAAAGATTCGATTCGATTGATTCTCTCGAATGATCTTGATCATTGTGATCTCATTTCCCTTTTTCTTTACGGTTAGTCGATTTGTTCTGTTGAAATTTTCACGTATTGTCAAAGGGGAAACGAATTGATTGTTTGAAAACAAGTTTGTTTCAAGTCAATTTCTCATTGTTGCATGATTTAAAGCAATCGTTTCGCAGAAATCATGCTGATTACGAGATTTGAGTCAACCTCTTGGTGAGTTTGACAAACAAGTTGGTATTTACAGGCAAACAGTTGCAGTAAAAACATTGAATTGACTCGTTGACTGGTCGAGAAATTTACAGGATTCTACATGAATACAGGATGTTCAATATTTATGGAAACTTTGAGCTCGCAGATCGTTTAGCACTCTCAAAATTGCTTTATGAAAAAAGCAAGAAAGCACTGCATAGGAGTTCGAAAAAAACTCGAATTTCTAGATTAGACTTTCTAGATTTACAGTTTACTAAATTTGATATTCCAAAAATCGATTCATAGGAACTCGATGAACAAATTTCACCAAAAAAGGAGTCAGACGCCAGTTGTTCTTATCTAACGATGAGAAAATCTTCACTAGTTGACAGTAATCTATAGAATTGAATCTATAGAATTCAATCTATCGAATTGAATCTATCGAATTGAATTTATAGAATTGAATTTATAGAATACTAAAAATGTTAAAATCAAATTTCAGTTTTGCTTTCTTTTAAGAAAGCTTAACAAAAACTTGTGATAAACCCAACTTATCTGTGCCACAGCAACAGCAACAGCAACAACAACAGCAACTAGGCAAGCAACAGCGCAAAAGGCAATAATTTTCAAACAAATAACTTAAAGTTGTGAACGTTGAGCGTATTGATAAGTGTGTTTTCTTTTTAGCATTAAACTTGTACAAAATTAGTTCTAAACCTAGTAATCTACTTAGTCCGCATAAATATTGAACACTCTGTACACTGCCATGGAGTGTTGAAGGCTTAGTAGGATAGATAGATAGAATAGAACCATCACAGTTCTGTCTCCGGCTCGATGAAAATGATGCGTTTTCGTTTTGCAACACATAGGGAACGTTTGGATTTAGAAGCAAAAACGGCAGCAAGCAATTGTCCAAGACATTTACATAGTCAAAATGATTCATCCGATTCGAAACCATCTACAGAGCGACCATTCTATCAGCACAAAAGGCCGCCTAAACCATCACAGAACCACCGCCAAAGTTTCGAGGCTCAAACACGATCGGATCACGTCGAATATCCCTTCGATAGTAGTCAGCGCCATTGAGGCCATCTAAATTCCATTTCTTCTAATCGGAAAAGATCACCTAAACGAGAAAAATGAATAGAACATAAGTTACTTTCTAACCATAGACATCCGAGCCATGGTTGTTCCTGGTTTATCTGAGCCATGACGAACTCCAATCGGGCTTTCTTGTGCAAAAGTGTCACGGCCGATTGATTGTTGATCGCAGCCGGTTGCTTGTTCAACAATTATCGATCAATATGTGGGTTTATCTTGATGGCTCGCCAAATTGTCGACTTTGAAGCATCGATTTTCAGTTCCGTTTTCACTTCATTGATCGTTTTTCCGTGGATGTTATTCACAATATAGCGTCTAGCTCGTGGTGGAAGCTTTGGTTTTGTTCCTGGCTTCTTCTTTGGTCCTGGCTTCTTCTTTGGTGCAAAAGTTTCTTCTTCTTCTTTGGTGCGTCGACTTAATATAATTTCGCAAGGCACAGTCGGATCAGCCCAAATCTTTTGTGATTTTCTTTCTTGAGTTTGCTTCTTCGTCAATCTTCAAACGCAAATCAATTCAAAATCAATCTGGCAATCAATCCCTGAGCCTTTCCGTGTGATATTTACCTGGAAATTAACAAAAATTAGAAATTTAATAATAAAATATGCACAACAAAAGGAAAACTTTAAAACAACAGCAAACATGGTTTGTGGAATGCCAGCGGGTGCCCTTAAGAATTTGAAACGCACTGTATTATAACAAGTACCGTAACACAGCTTCAAACAAGTGTTCCTTATTGCCACACAGGTATTTTAAGGTTAATCGGTCATCGCCACCTAAATCGGGATCCTTTTCTTTATTATTCCTATAGTTCCAATATGGTTCGGATACGGTTCCAATATGGTTCGGCTATGGTTCCAATATGGTTCGAATATGGTTCGGATACGGTTCGGCTATGGTTGCAATACGGTTCCAATATGGTTCCAATACGGTTCCAATATGGTTCCAATATGGTTCGGATACGGTTTCAATACGGTTCCAATATGGTTCCAATACGGTTCCAATATGGTTCCAATATGGTTCGGATACGGTTTCAATACGGTTCCAATATGGTTCCAATATGGTTCGGATACGGTTCCAATACGGTTCCCAATGGTTCCAATATGGTTCCAATATGGTTCCAATATGGTTCGGATACGGTTTCAATACGGTTCCAATATGGTTCCAATATGGTTCGGATACGGTTCCAATACGGTTCCCAATGGTTCCAATATGGTTCGGATACGGTTCCAATACGGTTCCCAATGGTTCCAATATGGTTCCAATATGGTTCCAATATGGTTCGGATACGGTTTCAATACGGTTCCAATATGGTTCCAATATGGTTCCAATATGGTTCCAATATGGTTCCAATATGGTTCAGATATATTTCCAATATGGTTCCAATATGGTTCCAATATGGTTTGCAATAAGCACTTTCAAGTTTTAGTTCTTATTTTACTTTTTCTTTCTCATTGCTTTCTCATTTCTCATTGCTTTCTCATTTCTCATCTCATTTACTCATTGCCTACTCATTGCTTACATTAAACAAAGTTTAAACCTTGAAATCTACAAAATTTGATCTTATTGTAGGTAAAGTAACTATTATTTCATGAATTCATCATCATCAATTAGCAAGAATTAAGTTCCTAATTGTATCGCTTCTAAAATCTTTACCTCATTCATCAGCAAACTCCAGACTTCTTCAATGATTTGAAAACTTTTCAATAAGTTGTAATTCATCACACTTTAGACTTTTTCAAGTCGATCCCTTTTCAAAAGGAAATGTATGACACAAAGTTCAGGTTTTCTTCTCTTCATCGCAAAATTGGATGGAGGTGAGTCATCGCCTTTCCCGGGTGGTGCCACCGCTTGAAAAAAGAGAGAAAATTTGCTTTTACAGAGACTGAAAAGACTCAAGAGAACACAAAGATACAGAAAAATTCCAATGAAAGAGATTAAAGAAAAAGAGAAAAAGAAAATTTACATGTGAACGGGTCATGCCTCTTTGCCTCGCGTCATTCGATTCGATCAAAACTTTAAAATAGCTTAGTGACGTTTTGGTGAGCAAGGTGAATCCCTGGGGAGATCCTTGAGCTCAAATTGGTGCAGATCTTTAAGACTTGTGCTTGAAATAATCGATTTAGTTCTTTGTAAGTAATGCGTTTTCTAAATGGTCGAAAATTTAGACAACTACCGTAATCTTTCTTCTAGATTTTGTCAATTCTGCTTAGTTGTGATCCCATTGTTTCAGAGCTTGATTTCTGGGATAATACTAGGATGAATGGAATAATACTTAAATTGAACAGCCCCATACCAAGATCAAGGTCGGATTGCGAATGGCAAAAGGGGCGGGGCGCGTATAAAAGGTGGTACAAACGTGCCCCGCCCTTTTTGCCGTTAGCAATTCAACGTTGAGCTCAAATATCTTTTTGCTGGGCTGACCAATTGAAATAGTTTTTGTACCAATCGATAGAGAAAGACTTGGCGCATCTAATGATACCAAGAATCTTTAAATTGGACAACCCAACATCAAGATAGTTGAGCTCAAAGTTAGATTACCAATGGCAAAAGGGGCGGGGCGTGTGTAAAATGTCCGATAACCATCCAAAGTGCTCACCTTTTAGAAAAATCATTACTCGCAAGGAGAACACTCTGTAGACAAAATAGATAAAGCCAAAAAACTACTCCTAATTCCTGAGCATTTTCGAATTTAAACTTTTGCAAGCTTCACTTCAACAGTTTAACATCAGCGCGAACAATGGGATTTTTTAATAAACAGTTCAGAAGTGTGAAAAACGACTGCGTCATATTTGTTTACGTAAACGATCTAAACAGTTTTACAGAAGAGAAATCTGAAAAAGGAGTGCTTGGAGTTGCTTTGACTACGATAAATTACTACTGATTAATTAGGTGAATGACTACGATAAATGACTACTGATTAACTGATTCAATTCCCTTTCGGTTCCAAATTCTTTGCCATTCATTTCTTTGCCTTATTATTAATGCTCGTGATCTGATTTTCAAGTTTTTGTTCTGTTTTTATTTTAGAAATTCTCTGTGTTGTCTTAAAAACATCGGAACAAATTACTTACAAAAGATCTTTGCTTGTTGATATTTGTTGACAATTATTTTACATATAGAACACTCTAAAACAATGGTTTAACAACTGAATCCTTTCATTCCGACGCCTTCGTTCCTTTCTATAGTTGAAAAAGCATAGAAAGGAATGAAGGCGTCGGAATGAAAGGATTCAGCTGCTAAACCATTGTTTTAGAGTGTTCTATATGTAAAATAATTGTCAATACACAATTCAAAGTTCATAAAAAGTAAGTTTAAAATGTTTTGTAAAAGAAAGCAAATGTTTTGCGTGAAGCGGATTCGAACCCATGGGCAAAAACAAAAAAATGAGAGTAAGAGCAAGAACATTTACCACCACACTATTCAGTCATGTTTGAGTGGCAGGGAAAGAACAGTTATAAACCAGAGGCGCCAGTAGCGTTGGTATTTATTTGTATTTGCAACGATTCATCCCAAACGCGTTTTTCTCGAAAACCAGGGGGCTTAGACAAAAACTAAACCCAACATCGGATTCCCCATACCCGAAATACTTTTTTCTATTACTACGCCGCCAATCGAGAAAGATTGGCGAGGCGAGAAAGATTGAACTCAACTTTAGACCATTCCCTTGTCAGTGGTAAAGCACGAGCTCGGTAAGCGGAAGGTGGAGAGTTCAATTCCCCCTCGATTTCAAATCCTTTCCATTAATTTCTTCACTTTATTATATTCTTCCGGTTTAGACGATACACTGGTACAGTAAACAAACAGAATTGACAAGCAGCTCCGGCTAGTAAAGCTAGCAAAAGTCAAGGCTAGCAAAGCCAAGCCGAGGTCAAAGCCAGACTAATCCTTTAGCTCGACGAGGGTTAGCTGACCCCTTCCAAATCCATTCACTTCTCCGCCCCATTCAATCCTTTCCAATGTTCCACGTGTCGAAAAATTGCGTGAATGCGGGAACATTTTGATGTAAAAAAGGTGAATCCCTTGTCAATCTCCATCACTCAAAATCTCCTCATTTCCTCTCAACTCTCGCAATTTCCTTTCCAAAATCTCACAACTGCTCTTTCTCTCTCAATATTTACCTTCCATAATGTTGGCTCAAATTTGAGACTGAAAAAGTTTTGCACTTTGATTCTCTGGGTTCTAGAATTCTGATTCTCTAGAATTTTGTCCCTATCTTTGTCTTGAGATTGTCTGAATCTCTTCAAATTTGAGACGCTAGCTATGTTTTGTTTTCACTGTTCTCATGTTCTTGCTTCATTACTTCTTTAATAAATATCTTTAATGAATACCTTCAATGAATATCTCTTCCTTCTTTCATTCACTTTTCTTGATTCTCATTCTCTTTTTCTGTTCTCATTCTCTTTTTCTGTTCTCATTCTTTTTTTCTGTCCAAAAGCTTTCTCTTTTCCTTCTCTTCCTTCTCTTCCTTTACGTTTTCTTTTCCTTTCTCTTCATCACTCTACAACTTCTTCGTTCTCTTTCAATGTATCGGCTTTTCCTTGGTCATTCCCCTTTTCCATTCCCCTTTTCCATTCCTCATTTTCTCTACTACTCCAATTCGATGCCAATCTCAGAGCTTGTTTCTTTGCATTCTCTGCCAAAAACTTCACGTTTCTCGTTCTTTTCTCGACTCCTCCAACTCTCACTGCCTTCTCTGCTTACTTCTATTCATTCCCATTCCTCTGCCAATCCCTTTCCCATTCTCTCCACATTGTTTCTCTTTTCACCCATTGAAGTGAATCGACGTGCGGGCACCGCTGCCCCTCTTTTCCCCATCGACTACTTTGCATGAGTGGCTTTTCCCTATTCCCCTCTTCTCCATCTCTTTTCCAATCGTTTCCCTCACCCATTTCATTTTTCCCTCTTTTCTCTTCAATATTGGTCAAATTCGCATCATTTTTTTTGTTTTTTACCACCCACGAAAACGTAGAATCGATTTGTCGATGGAGTTTTGTGATGATTCGGGATTCATTTTTACATCCGGTCATTGTTTGTATCGATTTTTCTTTAGATTTTTTATCTTTACGTAATCTTTTGCTTTTGTAAATCAGCTTTTCATGAAAAACTTTGAACTTGACTTGTGGCTAAAAAAGGGCCTCCAGTGGCTAAAACAAATCACTGTCAGAGTCTAGATTTGGCTGAATTGACTGAATTGGTTGAATCGAAAAGTTTTGAGGTTAAAATGGCTTTATAAAATGTGGAGTATTCAGAACAAGGCTCTTTATCGAATTTTACGCAAAAAAAACAATTTTTGTGCACTCGAGCTTGCTTGAAAATCGACCTAAATTGAGATAAAAAGATTGAAAAAATGAAAAATGAAGATTTTCATTTCAATAAACAATTTCGATTTAGACGAAATTGTAGATCAATTGGGATGAGTTTGAGATTTACAAACGCTTGTAGAAAGTGTAGAAAGTACAAACGCTTGTAGAAAGAAAGTGTCTAAAGACTCATCGGCCAAGACAATGTAATGTTATCTTCTACAACTTGCAAGAATTCGAAAGTATTTTGTTATATTTTATTTTTCATTATATTTTATTAGATTCTCAAGATATTTCCCAGACTAAAATCCCTTTTTTTGACACAAAAAAACTCCTCAAATTAAATCGAAAAGAGCTCTCTGTGGGAGGGCAATCCCCTCGTTCGATCTCAAGGTCGTCTTTGAGTCCTTCTCCTGGAAAATCCTTTGTCTAGCCTCACTAAAATCCTTCAAGCCTCAAACTTGAAATTTTTTGTAATTAAGTTTCTTTGTTTTGTTTTGCTTTGTTTTGTTAAAACTTTTCCCTTTATATCTCATCGCTCTTTTCGTTTCTTGGGTAATTAAACCAAGCGGCGGTTGCGACAGCCACATTAAACCAGCGACAGCCACATTAAACCAGCGACAGCCACATTAAACCAGCGACAGCCACATTAAACCAGCGACAGCCACATTAAACCAGCGACATTAAACCAAGCGACGGCCAGAAGGCTCACAAAGTACACAAAGGACTGATAGAAAACAGCATTCTTTTAAATTAAAATTAAAATAAATTGATTTTCAAATAAAATAATCAAACAGTATATAGTAATAGGCATATTTTAGTAGTCAAATGAGAATTTTTGGACAAACTTTTGTGAATTCCCTAACTGGCAGGATTCTTGAATGAAAAAAACTTGATAAAACTAGAACATAGACTTTGGTATTTTAAAACGGTCAACTGGTCTAGAGAAACTGGTCAACTGGTCAATTTGAATCAGTTTTAGAAGAAAATAGCTTGTGAAGTGAATGAATTTGGGTAAAAAGCTGATTGTGAGCCTGCTGATTGTGAGCCTGCTGGTCTAGAGTTAAGGTCTAAAGATAAGGTCTAAAGATCAGGTCTAAAGATAAGGTCTAAAGATCAGGTCTAAACTTTAATTGCCTAAGCTTAAGGTCTGTGAATTGTTTAGGCTTAAGGAATCGTTTAATTGTGAATCCCCTAACTGGCAAGAATCTTGCCAGTTTGGAGTTCTATAACTAGCAGGATTCTTGACAGTTAGGGAATTCACACTAACCATTGTGTCAGAAGGAAGGGGGTTCAACCCGGATGAGAAATCAAGGAGTGCACTAGAAAAGATGCGTTTAAAACTCTTCAGCACAAAGTACGTCCACTAAAGGCTTTGAATATCTTATTGTTAACTGGAGTTCTCTAACTTGGAGTTCTCTAACTGGCAGGATTCTTGCAGATTATTGTTAGAGTTCTCTAACTTGGAGTTCTCTAACTTGGAGTTCTCTAACTTGGAGTTCTCTTGAATTCACACTAATCATTGTGAATTCCCTAACTTCATGGCATTCAAATGCAATTCATTCAATTCATTTCATCTCACTCATCCAAAACTCGGAACTAACCAATTAGCTCCAAATTTCCATTATCACCTTTGTTCTATAACTGATCAAATTCGAGTTTTGTTTCAAATTATAATCAAATTATAGTTAGACATTCTTTTTAATATCGATTTTAAACTCTACTATCGTCTCTTTTTCTTATTTTATCCATTTCCCTTAAACAACCAGTCTTCCGAGATAGCGACACTGGTTTTCAAGCAAAAAAAACGGCTTCTCCTTCACGTAGAAGAAGAATTTATCGATTTTTTTTGCTTCTTCATTGAATTGAAACCTTTTTTCTGTTCAAACTTTTGATATTTCTTTCTTCAATCATTTATTTCTTTCTTTAATCATCTATTTCTTTCTTTAATCAGCCTTTCTTTTAATTCTTTTATCTTTCTATTCTTTTATCTTTTAACAAACGATTTCTATTTTCTAAAGCCTGGATATGAAAACAAAAGAGAAGAGAAGAGCTGTTAGTTAAATTCAGAAAGTTATTCGTTACCTTTTTTTTGGTTGGTGAATCTCTAATGCGGTTTAGACACACTTTAGCTAAGGAAACCTATCTTCGTGTCAATGTCTGAATGTTTTCTTTTCATAAGTCCATTGAAAAGTAACCAATTCACCAATTCTACGATTTGTTTCATTAGAAAGACCAATTATTTTTCAGCAAAATAACACTAAAACGAGTTTAAAATCTCCTGTTTAAATGTTTTTTGAGAGCCTCAAGTCGGTTAATCAAAAATGCGGTTTACACACTTTAGCTTTAGACAAACTTTAGCTTTAGACTCTAGACAAAACTTTAGACACTCGATGATGCGGTTTGGCTAAGGAACCGGATCACTTTAGCTAAGGAATCGGATCACTTTAGCTAAGGAATCGGATCACTTTAGCTAAGGAATCGGATCACTTTAGCTATGGAATCGGATCACTTTAGCTATGGAATCGGATCACTTTAGCTAAGGAAACCTATCTTCGTGTCATTAGATAAAAGATAGAGCACAAAGAGTTTAGTATCTAGTCAAATTTTCAGAGAAATTGGCTCACCGAATTTCTCTGACAAGCAAGCTCCCGGCTGGGCCACGGCCACCGAAATTCTGAACCAGAAAAACCCGCTGTTATGCGGGTTTTTCGCTTGTTTTTCTATATTTCGCCATTTCTACCGCAATTACTTTTTCCTAGTCAGCTTAGTAGCATACTGTGCCGTTTTGTAAAGTTATAAAGTATCCCGAGTTTTAACAAACCTCCAAAAAGCTTGAAACTACTTCAAACTACAGTATACCAAAGCAAAGTAGTGTACAACTAACGAATTTTTGTTTAAATAGTGCACAACTAACGACTCTTGTTAAAAAAACTACTTTGCCAGCCATCTCAAAAGTATTTTTTATCTGCCAGACATATCAAAAGTACTTTTTATCTGCCAGCCATCTCAAAAGTACTGCTTACTCTTCTAGTGAATGTTTTTAAACCTATAAACAACTAAATTCTATGTACAGTACTCCTATTTATCTATTTTACCCAATAGTTCCTGTTTAAATCAACAAATTTCTTGTTTAAATCAACAAATTCCATGGAAATCACGTGATTCACGATAGCTTTTATGAGCCTAATGAGCTTTTTTTTGTTGGCGGTATAGAAAGTTTTTCAATTTTCGATTTGGGGAAAGGTTGAAAAGAAGAAGAAGAAGAAGACAGACTCAGGTGTCAACTAGGGAAATGAAAAGAACGAAGGGGGAAGGGGTAAAGGAATGAGTGCCGATAGCGTTTCGCAATCTCCCTTCCCCTTGGCCTCATTCACCCAGCAATCACTCGGCTCTTTTTCAAG
Organism: Mesorhabditis belari; assembly: GCA_958450365.1. NCBI lineage: Eukaryota > Metazoa > Nematoda > Chromadorea > Rhabditida > Rhabditidae > Mesorhabditis > Mesorhabditis belari. The sequence goes on along the minus strand of CAUEEP010000937.1, from coordinate 1,890,295 downwards.
GACTTCAATCTCAGGCACCGTTGCAAAAATCCCCTTTTTATTGAAAATAGCTCAAACCCAAATGAAAACAGCTTCAGATCTTTCCAATGTTGTTTTAAAAGCAGTTTTATCTACGAGATCAGTAGCCAGATCAAGGTTTAACTTTAAACTTTGCTTGTGCTGGTCAGGCTTAAGCTGTAGGCTGACAGAATTCCTGGGACCAGGACCAGGATCTGGACCAGGACTAGGACTAGGACTAGGACTAGGACTAGGACTAGGACCAGGACTAGGATCAGGACCAGGATCTGGACCAGGACTAGGACTAGGACCAGGACCAGGACCAGGACCAGGACCAGGACCAGGACCAGGACCAGGATCAGAACCAGGATCTGGACCAGGACCAGGATCTGGACCAGGACCAGGACCAGGAGCTGGACCAGGACTAGGACTAGGACCAGGAGCTGGACCAGAACCAGGAGCTGGACCAGGACCAGGAGCTGGACCAGGACCAGGAGCTGGACCAGGACCAGGACCATGATCTGAATCAGGACCGGGATCTGGACCAGGACCTGGACTAAAGTTTGTGCCCAAATCTAGAAACGTGCCATTTCTGGTGCACTCATTTTTCGATTCTTTCATTATTGAGCTTATCCTTTTTGTCAATAAAGTCTAGACAACTATTAGTCAAGAGTCAAGTTCTTGAATGGCTTTTTTAAGCAAAGTACCATTTACTTTCTGATTGATCTGATAGAAGCTAAATTAACTTTGAAAAGCTCTCGAGTTACGAAATCGCTGATCACTTTTTTCTCTCGATGGCTCTCTCAACTGGCTCTCTGTGCAAGTATTTGATTGATTCCCGGTGCAAGTATTTGATTGATTAGTTGGCCGAATCATTGGAATTTTTGAAAAGAAGAACAAGTAGACAGAGTTAAATGTTATTTTTGCATCAGAATCAAAGCAAACAGAATCAAATGCTATTTTGAATTGAAGAATACTTATCATGTAAAGACTGAAGTACTGTAAAAACCAGGGTAATGTCGAGTTTCGTAGTCCTTGTAAAATGTAAATAAATCCTCTCCGATAACCATTTTTACACGTATAACTTTTTATAGAAAGTCGTTGTGTCGAGTTTCGTAGTCCTTGTAAAATGTAAATAAATCCAATCCGATAACCATTTTTACACGTATAACTTTTTATAGAAAGTCGTTTTGCAAAAACGGAAAACAGTTTCGGAATCAGTGTGAAATTCTGCGCCGAATGGTCTATGGCTTATCTCATTTAATCACATCCTACTAACCGTAGTTGCCTTTCCTTTGTTAGTTTGTCTTCATCAAAAGCATCAAACCAAAATCTCGTTGCAAATTTCCCCTCTCCACACTTCCAAAGATCAATTTTTGAAGGCTTGAGGCCAAAAACTAGCTCATCGTTCGCCTTTTTGCTCCTTTCTCCCTTTTTCTGCCGTCAGTAGTCCCCTCTTGCTCTATTTTCGTTTCCGTGACGCACTTTGGGTATCCGATTTTAGCATTTTACACATGAGAACAGCAGAAAGATGCAATTTTCTCGAATCCCTTTTCATTTCCACAGGTGAAACTCAATTACAACTCTTGGCAGTATATAATGAACTGACTAAGAAAAGGTTTTTCAAACTTTTGAAACATAGAACACGGGTAGATTACTTTGTTTTTTTTTTAATTTATAAATTAAGTTATAAATTACTGTATACTCAATGTTTTTAGTTGGATATTTGGTTTTGTTGACTATTTGGCTAATTATGGCTGGATAATTAAGTCGAATAGAAAAAAAAACAAAGAATCTCTTTAACAAGTTTAAAAGAGATTCAGTTTAAGAGTTGTTTCCAAAATGTTTGTGAGTGATTGTACGTTTTGTACGTGTACGTGTATTGTACGTGTACGTTTTCTAAAAGTTTTGAATTTGAAATTTGGACAATTTTGAAAAGCTACCGTAATCTTTCTTGTTTTCATTTGATTCACAGATTCCTCATCGAATAAAATCATAATTAAAATCGAATAGAAAGAAAAGAACGGCGGCAGTAGTTTTCCAAGGTTACCAACTTTCTAGAAAACGCATTACTTGTCACCGTTACAGTTACAGTACAGTTACAGCTACAGTTACAGCTACAGCTACAGTTACAGCTACAGCTACAGTTACAGCTACAGTTACAGCTACAGCTACAGTTACAGCTACAGTTACAGCTACAGTTACAGCTACAGCTACAGTTACAGCTACAGTTACAGCTACAGTTACAGCTACAGTTACAGCTACAGTTACAGCTACAGTTACAGCTACAGTTACAGCTACAGCTACAGCTACAGTTACAGCTACAGTTACAGCTACAGCTACAGTTACAGTTACAGCTACAGTTACAGTTCCAGTATGCCTAAAATTCATGTTCTTTTTGGTTACTGTAACTTTCTCAAGAAAAGAATTCAGTCAAAGCTTTGAAAAACTTACAAAACGAAACTTAAAGCTTACAAAACCAAAACCTACATGAAAACAAGATTCTTTCATTGAATTCTAAACAAAATCTGACAACTGAATGTCTCTATTCATCAAATATCCTTTTCATTTCGCTTTTTCATTCAGAAATTCTCAGGTAAAAGAGCCAGTGTTGTCCCCTAAGCGTTCATAGCAACCAACAGCTCACAAGAAAAAAGCGATTCGCCAACAATTTTCTTCAAATATTCCAAAAAATTCTCTTTTATTTTCAATGATTTTCAATGATTTTCAATGATTTTCAATGATTTTCAATGATTTTCAATGATTTTCAATGATTTTCAATGATTTTCAATGATTTTCAATCATTTTCAATCATTTTCAATCATTTTCAATCATTTTCAATCATTTTCAATGATTTTCAATCATTTTCAATCATTTTCAATCATTTTCAATCATTTTCTTTTATTCTTTTATTCTTTTATTCTCTTTTATTTTTATTTTCTTAAAGTTTAAACTTGTAAGAACCTTTTTAATCACAAAATAGGTAACATACTTGACAAACAAGCTCAATTTTGAATTGTTCGTTGGAATTCTAGCAATTCTAGTCTTCAATTCCGTCAGATTCTAGTTACAATATACCCATTTTTGTCTTTTAAGTTTATTTCATCTTTCATCTAACTATAAAATGAAAGAAACGCTTTCTAAAACTATCATTAGTTCTAGTTTTTTTTTTCAATCTACGTTTGAGCTGATTCGGTGAGAGTTTTGATTTGATTCAAAGATATAAAAAAGTAGAGAGATTGGATAAAACTCGAGGCAGATTACAGTAGTCGAGAGTAGACTTGTAACAAAAACATTTGTCGATCCTTTTTTCCGGTCGGCAAAAGGTTTTTCGTGTTTTTCTCAGCACAAACCCTTCGCTTTTAACTATTTTGATTATCATTTGATAGCGAACGAAATTTCGCGTCGAATGATACCAAAATCAACTTAAAATATAATAACCACGTAAAGTTATTGGACAAAAGGTGAAACCCCGCCGTTATGGACGAGACTTAACCTTTTGCTTCATAACTTTACATGGATATTATATTTTAAGTTGATTTTGGTATCATTCGACGCAAAATTTCGTTCGCTATCAAATGATAATCAAAATAGTTAAAAGCAAAGGGTTTGTGCTGAGAAAAACACGAAAAACCTTTTGCCGACGGGAAAAAAGGATCGACAGATGTTTTTGTTACAAGTCTAGTCGGGAGCAATACATTTTGTTAAAGAATCATTCTAATCAGAAACTTTTTCAGAATACAGTTGCTTTCAAAACAGACTCTCAAGACTTTCAACAACAAGAGTATTTTCTTGAATCAGAAAGTTTCTGTCATGCTCAATGGTTTTCTAATGAATCCCCAAGGAGTGATATTACATATTTGAGTGAGAGATAGGGATGAGTCACTTTTAAGAACCCCGTTTCCTTAGAATTCCAAATTCTTCCTCTTTTCCCTTTTCTTTACCCTTCCATTTGAGGGTTCCTTTTTTTTTCTAGTCCAATTCCAGACCCATTCTCCATTGGAAAGAGAATGAGGTCAAATGAGGAGCTCTCACTAGCTTCAGTATCGATTTTTCGTAAACTTTTCAAAAATAACAGAGTTGTTCAACAAGTTCATCATCATTTTTTCATCAAAGCACCAGCTAAATCACCCTTTTCTTTACCAAATACCAAAAAATTGCTAAATTAACCCTTTTCCTCTTCAGAAACTCAAAATTGCTTTCTCTTGGAGAATCAATACGAGAATCAATACGAACTTAGACTAGAAGGCTTAGGCTTCTATAGGATCATAGGATAGGCTATCATAGGCTATCATAGGCTATCATAGGCTATCATAGGCTATCATAGGCTATCATAGGCTATCATAGGATAGGCTCCTATAGAAAGCCGCTCTTTTAGAGTATTTACGATAGTTTACCTTTGAATATCTTTGAATATCTTTGATATTTTCACTAAATGATCAGTAAAACACGTAACGACTACGCGATTGTACACTTATTTACTGGTCAAAATACAGTAAACAACTTGAAATACAGTAAACAACTTGCAATACTTGCAAGTACTGACTTGTACTTGCAAGTACTTGTACAGTACTTGCAATTTCCCCGATCAATATCCTCAATCGATTCACTCATTTTCTTTTCCATTCACCCATAAATATCTCCAAATTTTCCCACGATCACATCACTTTTTCCTGTATTTTTTCTGATGGAATTTTTCCCGTCTTTTCCCGGCTTTTAAATATTGAGGGAAAAGGAGTGAAAAAGGCAAAAAAGAGGGAAAATTTGATCGGTGAATCACTCGATTCATTCTCAATTGCACAAACAATCCGCTTTTTTTAACTCATTGACTATTCCGCTACATGAGCACTCTCTTTTCATCCGATTTTTGTCTCCTATTCAATTTTGGATATCGAGATATCGATTTTTGTTGGCTCTTATCCGTTTTGATTGTTTTTCCCGAACTTTTCAAGTTTTTGAAGAGTTTCAGACGCTTTTAATGGCTATAATTTTTGCTTACAATTAGCGATAATATTGTTAGCTTTACGTAGCGTTTTAAAGAGGAAAATCTTGAGCTTTTAAATGAGACAAAACTTGTTCAAATGATTCATATTCAGATGAGCTTCATTTTGATGAAAAACAATCAAAATCAAGAGACAAGGAGTTGGCTTTTGGCCAAGTTGGCTTTGATTTCCTTTTTGTTGAACTTCAATCAGCTTTTCTTTTATACCAGCGGCAAAAAGAAACACTTTTTAGAGGAAAAAGCAAAAGAATTGGCAGCGAGAGGAGTCGAACCCGCGACCTCTTTCTTTCGTTCGTTTGAGAGCCAGTTGCTCTAGCTCAGTTAGCCACTCGGCCATGCTCTAGCTCAGTGCGAGCGCTCTTGTCTCTAGCCCAAACGACCCGGGTTTGATTCCCGCCCGTGTCAGCACTTTTAGTTTTTCAGAAATTTCAAAACATTTTGCACAACTACATGAAATTCTAAGTCAAACTAACTAGAAGTTATTTTAAACGGCCCACTGGGTGCGGAGGAGTTGACAGACAGACATAGCTCTTTTATTAGGTTGTCCAGTTATAAATGCGCGCTTTTGAGGGCTTATTCCAAATATTTCTGCAAGTTCACGTGTAGTTTGTCGAGGATCAATTTCAATCGCCTTTTTAAGTACAGCATTATCGATTTATTGATCATTCAAAAGCTTGAAATGTAGAAAAAGTTAACAATAATAGTAGTTAACAATAGTAAATTCTAAACGAAATCGATTTAAACACTCAAAAAGCTTCTTAAATTCTTCAGAAGTTCGGGGGAAATAGAAAAGAGCCGATTTTCTTCGATTTTCTTCGATTTTCTTCGATTTTCTCCTTTTTGAATCATTTCATAAACTTTGAAACTTTGAAAAGTCTTTTCTTTGTTCTTTTTCTTTGTTAACCCTTTGTTCATAGGTTAATTATGATATTCAGCTTATAAATAAATCACTTTATCATTTCATTTCTTTCATTTAATCCATTTTTGAAAATCAATTTGTTTTCAGAGGCTCGCCTCTCCTTGGGGTGACGGGTGTTAGGTAAAAATCAACAAGAAAGGAAGAAAACGGGAAGAAAAAAAGAATGATCGAAATGACGAGCACAATCTCTACCACTCTCGACACAACACCAACAGGTTCTAGATAAAGTTTTGAAAGCTTAAACTCAAAAAAACTTTAGACTCTGTGGTGTCACAGGGTGTCGTTCATCTGGGAGCGCCGGGATTGAGCCAAAGTGCGCCGGCAAGTCCCCGGCTTTCTCCAATTATCCCCAAAAAAGAGCCCATTGATTACGTGAAAGGTTCAGCCGGGATGTTCAACAATATTCTCACCTCATGCTTTGGCTCGTTTTTCCCAATCTTCGGAGCAAAGAAGGGCGATTCGATGTGAGTTTTGGTGAACTATGAGGCAAATCGAAAGGCATTAAGTCGAAATTTTGTCAGATTACTTAAAGAACTTTGTTATCATTTGATTTTTATAACATTTTTCCACTTATATTCAAATTTTTAGCCAGATCGGTTGGCTACAAGAAAAATTAGGGCTATTAGAAGCCAGAAAAGCATCCTCGTGCCAGACGCTTTGATTTGCAGAGCTTCTAATGACCCTAATTTTTCTTATAGCCAACCGATTTGGTTAAAAATTGAAATATAAGTTGAAAAATGTTATAAAAATGAAATGATAACAATGATAACTTCTTTAAGTAAACTGATACATTTCCGACTTGATCTACCTTCATCTAAGCCTTAACACATTATGAGCCAGCCTTTATAGGCCTTTAAGAAATCTGACACATTTTTGACTTGACTATGACTTAATTTGCCTTCATCTAAGCCTTCATCTAAGCCTTCATCTAAGCCTTCATCTAAGCCTTCATCTAAGCCTTCATCTAAGCCTTCATCCCTCTAAGCCTTCATCCTAAGCCTTCATCTAAGCCTTCATCTAAGCCTTCATCTAAGCCTTCATCTAAGCCTTCATCTAAGCCTTCATCTAAGCCTTCATCTAAGCCTTCATCTAAGCCTTCATCTAAGCCTTCATCTAAGCCTTCATCTAAGCCTAGCCTTCATCTAAGCCTTCATCTAAGCCTTAGCCTTCATCTAAGCCTTCATCTAGGCCTTCATCTAAGCCTTCATCTAAGCCTTCATCTAAGCCTAGCCTTCATCTAAGCCTTCATCTAAGCCATCTAAGCCATTATGAGCCAGCCTTTATAGGCCTAGTATCATATTAAATCTAGAGCAAAGTAAATTATAGTTAGTTTTAATGTCAGCTCTAGTGACTAACTAGTAAAATATCAACAGGAATGTGCCAGGCCAAGCAAGGTTTAGGCTGGCTTGGCTTGGCACTGGCTTGGCACTGGCTTCTGAGAGATTCAGTACTGGCTATCCATGAACTTGTTATATATCAAACTTATATCAAGCCTACAGCAGAGCCAAGCCAGGATCTGCTCTGCATTTGGCAGAACCTGGCCTACGAATTGTATTTAAAAATAGCATACTTTAGAGCTTCATATTCTGGAGATGATTGGGAGATCCCGTTCGAATCGATCACCAATCTTGAATGGCTGGGTGCTGGATCTCAGGTTGGATTCTTAGCTAATTTGGAAAGATAAGGAACCAAATTTGGCAAGATAAGGAGCCAAATTTAGAGAGATAAGTAACCAAATTCAGAGATAAGGAACCAAATTTGTGGAGCTAAGGAATGATCAAGATAGCTTAGCTTATCTAAAAGGACATAGCATTATAAATCATTATATAATTATAAAAACATTAAACATAATGATTAAATGTAACAGGTAAATGATTAAATGCAATTTTGTTTTTCAGGGTGCCGTTTTCTCGGGTCGCCTAAACGCGGAAACGGTTGCGGTGAAAAAAGTGAAAGAGTTGAAAGATACGGAGACAAAACATTTGCGATATCTTGATCATCGGAATATCATTAAATTTATGTGAGTGTTTAAGTGTAAACTTATACTATAGTTTAATATAGTTTAATATATACTATAGTTTAATATATAGAACAATTTAAGAATACTGTAAAATGCAAATCCTTCACCACAGTATGCCGGGATTGAAAGTATTCAGTCGCTTTTAAAAGCTGAACCTTTCAAATATCTTTCAAAGTATCACGTTCAGCAAAGAAAGTCAGTCTTGCCTGCGTACTGTAGCGGCTTACTGTAGCGGTAGACTGTAGCGGTATACTGTAGCGGTATACTGTAACGCCATACTATAACGGCATACTGTAAGGGCATGGTGTAACGGCGTACTGTAACGGCGTAGTGTAACGGCATACTGTAGCTGCGTGCTGTAACGGTATACTATAACGGCGTACTGTAACGGCATACTGCAACGGCATACCGTAATGGCATACTCTAGTGGCATACTGTAGCGGCATACTGTAGCGGTATACTGTAGTGGCATACTGTAGCGGCATACTGTAGCGGTATACTGTAGCGGCATACTGTAGCGGCATACTGTAGCGGTATACTGTAACGGCATACTGTAACGGTATACTGTAGCGAATGTTTTTCTCTTGGCTGAGCTATTGACTATTGATTATTTTGATTGAATCAGACAAGATATTCAGCTGGTATTCTCCCTTGTGTTCCTCATGAGGAAGTGATTACTCGAGTAAAATGTGTATAAGTAATTTTCAATCGATTAATCGACGCTTTTGGTCGAGTAATCTACGAGCAATTGTAATAGTAAACATTAAAAGATTCGACTACTGAATACACGGCGAGTAAATTGAATATCTTTATAGTTTAAAGAGAATTTGTCACCAAATCAGTTAAGCGGCTGAGTTTCTTTAAAAAGAGTCGCTTATAAGTTGGCGCTCCTGGTTTTTTTTCACGCAAATTTTTTGCAATAATCCTAAAAGTACGGTAGTACGGTAGTTTTTCTCTTTTTCTCAAGTGTGCGTTTTAAAAAAAACTCATTACTCGCCGAGGAAAACACTCGAATTCAAGTCATTCAAGCCATTCAAACCATTCAAAACTAGACAATTCGTTTGCTATCCACAAAATTTCAGGGGTATTTGCACACAAGCCCCATGTTTTTGCATCGTGATGGAGTTCTGCTCAAATGGACAACTCAATGAGGTAAGAATTAGTTGCTATTGATTTACTATTGACTATTGACAAGGAAACTGGCTGAGCTATTGACTATTGCTATTACTATTGACTATTGCTATTACTATTGACTATTGCTATTACTATTGACTATTGACAAATCAACTGACTGAGCCGGTCAAATGCTATGCGACGTATACAATTCGAATTTTGCATCATTGACATAAATGAAATAGCACAAAACATCAATGCATGATTGGCGAAATTCAAAAAGAAAAACTCGAAGTGGAGATCGAACTTGCGAGGGTGAAAGCTAAGCTCGCTCTGGAAGCTATAACTCTACCACTCGGCCAAGGTTGCAACAAGCCAGCCCCGCCAGGAAGCCGACTAAGACCCAAATAGCCACATTTCCGTCTTGTCTAAAGTTTTGTAAGAACTCTAAAAATGTGGTTATTTGGGTCTTAGCGCCGCCTTGCTTGCCAAAAAGCGTGTCGACGTGGCCGAGTGGTACAGCGTTCGTTTGCAGAGCGAGACCTCACTAGTTCGATCCCGGCTTTGGATTTTACTTTTGCTTCTTTCAAGAAGCAAAAGTCATCAAGAACTTATCAAGAAGTGCTGAGTGTTGCTAACAAAACTTTAGACGCTTATAACTCCTAGCAGATTGTCATTTAGCAAAAACGGAATCCATATTCGGAATCAGCATAAAATTCTGCGTTGAATGGAATAGGTCGCAAAGCATTTCGCCGGCTCAACCAGCTGACCAGCTGACCAGCTAAGAATTCTAAACAATCACAAATTATTCAGCTATTGAAAAGCACCGAGTTGACGCCGTCAAAGCGATGGGTGGATATGGCTCAACAGGTGGCGAGTGGAATGGAGTATCTGCATAGGAACAAAATCGTGCATCGAGATCTCAAATCGCCAAAGTATGCCACACAAATTCAATTATCCATGTTCTCTGCAGGGAATTTTATGCTCAAAAATGTAAACACACTCTTTCTGGGGCACTGTTTTTTCAGCACAACTCTTCAGTTTTCTTATTTACTTTCTATTTTCACTTGCCAATTCCTTTACTTCTTGATTTCCTTATGCTTATTGCTGTTAGAAAGAAGAAACGAGTGCACCAGAAAGGTGTGTTTGTCTGCTTGAGCACAAAGTACTTGATACTTTTAAATTTTACTATATTTCTAACTGATTTTAGCATCTTGGCGGCCGGTGATGGAACGATGAAGATCTCGGATTTTGGCACCTCTCAAAAGTGGAACAAAATGAACAGCGCTTTGATGTCATTTTGTGGAACGGTCAGTTGGATGGCTCCGGAAATGATCAAAAAGGATCCGTGCTCGGAAAAGGTTTGTGTATTATATATAAAAGAGCAGCGTCTGTCTGTACGGGCTTCCGTTTTTGGGCCAAAAACTGAAAAGATTGGCACTACGGGGGGTCGAACCTGGGTCGTGTTGGCCGTAGACAAGCGCGCTTCTGACTGCGCTTCTGACTGCGCTTCTGACTGCGCTTCTGACTGCGCTTCTGACTGCGCCGCTCCGAAACATTCAGCTAAAAACATCGGCTGGTTGTTGAAATGATTCGTTGGTTCCCGTTCGTTCAAACCATTCAACCATTTTGTTTTGCAGACAATTGCAGACACACAGACAGCTTTTCAGACAACTATTATTTCTATTTCAGACAGCTACAGACACACATTATAGACAACTTTCAGCTACGGTATCAGAAACATAAAGATCTTCTATATCTTCTAAAGGAACAATTTTTCAGGTCGATGTTTGGTCATTCGGTGTCGTTTTATGGGAGATGATCACTTGTGAGCAACCGTATCAAGGAATCGATTCAATGGCCGTTCTTTGGGGAGTTGGATCAAAGTAAGTGATTGAAAAGTGATCCAGGGTTTTTGAATGAGTAGCCATGCTTTGATCGTCCCTAACTTTGTCTAGAGATAATATAATTGTTAACTTTTTATATAGTTTTATAGAAGAGACTTCAGCCTTTCGAATGATACCAATTAGAGCCGGATTGGACTAGCCAATCCAGGAAAAATCAAGGGACAAAAGCTGGATTTCTTGACTTTTCTGGAGAAGAGTTTCTCTGGATTGGTTAGTCGAATCAAGCTCTAATTGGTCTTATTTAAAAGCTAGAAATGTTTTCTATACAATTATACAAACGGCTAACAATAATCTTTTCTTTAATCAATGTTATGAAGCTTTAAAGTATTCTTTTTCCTTTGATCGAGATAATTCATGGCTCTTGGATGTTCAGAAAGTCAGAAAGTCTAATTGGTGAATTTTTGAAAGTGAATACGAGAAAGAGGCAGAAAGCTCTGACTTCTCAAGCTCTGACTTCTCAAGCTCTGACTTCTCAAGCTCTGGCTTCTCAAGCTCTGGCTTCTCAAGCTCTGGCTTCTCAAGCTCTGGCTTCTCAAGCTCTGGCTTCTCAAGCTCTGGCTTGCTTTCTGCCTCTGGGAAAACCCCTGATTTATCTTTAGCAATATTAATACCATATTCTGATATTTGTGACGATATACTGATATTTATCTCTAATGTTTTTCATTTCAGCAAACTCTCCTTGCCACTCCCCGAGAGAATTCCCGATGGTTTGCGGATGCTCGTTCAACAGTGTTGGTCACAAAAAGCACGAAATCGTCCTTCTTTCCAAGGAATTCTTCAACATCTATACATTTTGGCGAATGAGTTGGCTTATTGGGGAGAAGAGGTGGGTAAAATGGCTTATCTATGGCTTAGCTATGGCTTAGCTATGGCTTAGCTATGGCTTAGCTATGGCTTAGCTATGGCTTAGCTATGGCTTAGCTATGGCTTAGCTATGGCTTAGCTATGGCTTAGCTATGGCTTAGCTATGGCTTAGCTATGGCTTAGCTAATTGTAAAGCTTTTATGCAATTTGTAAAGTTTTGTGCTAACTATTAGAATAGACTTGTACAATAGACATCAAAAAATCAAAAATCACCTAAACAAAAGCTTTCAGGAGTGGTTGACTAGATATTCAATGTGGAGAGAAGAGGCAAAGGCCATTAAATATCCGGAGACTCTTCAAGGACATCCAGGGAATCTTCGAGAACATGAAGGTATCAAAGATTAGATCAGTTTGGCGCTTTAAACATTAAACTTTAAACAGCTTTAAACTTTAAACATTGAACAGTAAACTTTAAACATTAAACAGCTTTAAACGAATGAGAAATCGGTAGTCGTTTTAGAAGTATCAGTTTGGCAATCTTTTCGCCTTTTTTTACTTCCAGCTGATTTTTGACCCACCCACTCCAACTACGTTGCCCGTATTTAAGAATGTATTTTATTTTTCTAGCTTCTTAGACTTCTTAGACTTCTTAGACTTAGACTTCTAAAAAGACTACCGATTTCTCATTCGTTTAAAGCTTCCCGTATTTTTCTATGGGATGAACCATCCCTATGAGTCTTCAGAGGCATGGGAATGGTTCGTGGAACCATGGGGATGGGTATCCATGGGGATGGGTTCGTAGAACCATGGAGATGAGTTCGAATACTCATGGGGATGGGTTCGGATACCCATGGGGAGGCCTGGAACAGCATTGTTTATTTGAGAAATCATTTCTAAATGACAAATTCACTAATTGGATCATTTCTAAATGACAAATTCACTAATTGAATCATTTCTAAAATTAGATCTCAAAAACAGTCTCAAAACAAGCAAAAACCCTTAGAAACACCGCTTTAGAAACACCCATTCCTGATTTACCAAAATTTGATTACCAATCAAATTTTGATTACCAAATCAAATCAAATATGAACTCTTTCAGAACAAGAACAAGTGCGTAAACGAAAAGAAGAGCTGAAACACGCTCAGGATATCCGTGTCATGTATGAGACAAAATTTCGGCGATGCAACAAAATGTATCAAAAGCTCACGACATTGCTCGAGGAGTTGGAAGTTCGAGAGAATGTAAGTAATGATTTCTTAAAGGAGAATTTCTTAAAGAGCATAAAGGAGAAGCGACAGAAGTGAAGGAATTAAGGAAAGGTAGATTAAGGAAAGGTAAGGAAAGGTAGATTTCCGGAGAGGGGATTCAAATCTCTACTTTCCAGTCAATTGCTCTAAGCTATCCGGTACTTTAACTTGCCAAGAGAAAGAAGGGAAGATAAGGGGGAAGAAGAAAGGAAGAAGAAAGGAAGAAAGAAGAAGGGAAGAAAGAAGAAAGGAAGAAAGAAATACCTGGATCTAACGCAAACTTTTAGGGAAGTTACGGAAAGAGAGCGACATGTTGCGTTGAAAGAGGGGAGACATTATCGAGGAGGGATCTTTCTCTGGACGGGGAGCTGTCGTTGTGAGAGCTGGACCAAAAACGCATAAAGGAGAAGCGACAGCTAAGTGAGTGGAAAGGAGAAAATGCTTGTAGCTGGTCAAAATGTGATACTTGTACTATCAGATCTTTACTAGCAGATCTTTACTAGCAGATCTTCTAAACTGACACTTCTAAACTGAGTAGCTAGTTTAAACTTATTGTGACGACTGTTATCACATTTGCAACAACACAAATTTTGACCGTAAAGTCGCGTAGTCGTTAACAGAGTTACTTGAGTCTGAGTTGAGTCTAACTCTTGAGTTAACACCAAAAATATCATCATTAGTATGGCCGTTTGGTTGTGAGTGTTTTCAAAACTGTTTTCATTGTTTATCTTTGAGTATACTTTGTGCTCACATGTAAACATCTATGTTCTGTTGTACTAATCGAGTATCAAAGTATAGTTATGAACAATTATGACAGTTGTAAACTTTCTGTTGCAATGAATTCTTTGTTTTTCTTAACAGGCATTCGTAGAAAACTTTAGAAAGGGTGTTTTTACAAAAAACATAAAGCAATCGATCGTTTTCGAGGAAAAACATTCATCTAAAGTTCGGAAAGCTCAGTTCTAAAGTTCTAAAACAGCTAAAATTTCAGTGTCTTCACCACAGCTGTACCCCATCCGTCATATTATGGCGCTGGCATGTACGGAGAAGAGATGTCCTCGAGTGATGACGAGGTGCCGTCACCGGATTTGAACAGGGGATCTCCATATCGATGCAGCCAAGCTAGCAGGTGGTTCGGGTGCCAAAAAATAGCTTCAAAGTTTAAATATTATCCTAATCAAAGCATTCCAGCTGGTCCGGTCATCCATCGTTCTCCCGCCAATCCTCCGTTCGCTCATCGCAAGGTCCGCGTCCAGTTCGCCCCTCTCCCAATCGGCCTCAAAATTTTTCGAATTCACGTAAGTATTCAAATTTCCAAGGCTCTTGAGTAGTTCAGGGGACTTTTGGAAGTCTAGGGGACTTTTGAAAGCTTAGGGGACTTTTGGGAGTTTAGGGGACCTTTGGAAGTTTACCATATAGTCTACTGAAATTGTAAATGACTCTTGGGTAGTTTAGGGGACTTTTGGGAGTTTAGGGGACTTTTGGAAGTTTTGGGGACTTTTGAATGGCTAGTCAAGCTCTAAATGTTTATAACTTACTACAGTGACAATATATTCGTCTACTTTTGATATATTTTGAAAGAACACATTCCACGCTTTCAAATAAGACCAAATGAAGCTAGATTGGATGGATCAATCCCGAAAGACAAAGGCGAAATCAAGTGACACAACGACGACTTGCCATTCGATTTTCTCAAGATTGATCCATCCAATCTAGCTCTATTTGGTCTTATTTGAAAGCGTGGAATGTGTTCTTTCAAAATATATCAAAAGTAGACGAATATATTGTCAATGTAGTAAGTTATAAACATTTAGAGCTTGACTAACCATTCAAGAGTCCCATAAGCTTTCAAAAGTCCCCTAAACTCTCAAAAGACCCCTAAACTCCCAAAAGTCCCCTAAACTATCCAATAATCATTTACAATTTCAGTAGACTATATGGTAATATCTAAACTTTAGCCAACTTGATTCGTGAAGCCGCCATCCGACAATCCGCATCGTCTCATTGTGGGGATTTCTCGCGGAACTCGCCGGCAAGACACTCGGGTTTGAGTGAGGATTCTGGGATCCAGGTTTGTTTTTAAAACATTATATATTTTAGATTTTAGAAATATAGGATTTTAAATCAATCGAGTAAGCCCCAAGGCTAACAGTTGTTATGCTTTTTTTCGTTGAGCAGACTTTTTTTGTACAAAAAACAGCTCTCTGACACATTTCGAAGACTTTGCAGAACAAAATTGCGTACACCAGAAAGGATGTGTTTACATTTTTGAGCAAAAAGTTCACGAGTAATTCTCGCATTCTTCAATTCCTTGTTGTCAAATAGGAACCCAATTCAGATGTGGCCATCGCGCGTGAACAGTTGTGGATTGTTGTCGGAGACGGGTGCTGGACAACCGGCTTGCTTCTCGCAAATGATCTACAGACATGGAGAAGGACGATGGTCGGATGGATCGGCGAGAAGAAGAATGAAGAAAAGTCGAGATAATTTCAGGAGAGACTCGCCGGCACGTGTGCCACAAGGTTTGTTGAGAGAAATTGAAATGTGGGTACTGGAGCGTTAAGACAGATTGGTGATCGAGTACTGGTGCTGGTGTTGGCTTAGGCTTAGGCTTAGGCTTAGGCTTAGGCTCAGGCTCAGGCTCAGGCTTAGGCTTAGGCTCAGGCTTAGGCTTAGGCTCAGGCTTAGGCTTAGGCTTAGGCTCAGGCTTAGGCTCAGGCTTAGGCTCAGGCTTAGGCTTAGGCTTAGGCTTGGACTTAGTGCGTAGGCTAGTGGCTAACGCCTAGCACTAAGTCTATTTGGGTTTGGGCTGAACCCCCATTTTCTGGATCTCAGCCAGTTCTCGGAGCTAAGGGACACCCGTTGGCGGTTAGGCTCAGGCTTAGGCTTGGTTAACATATCTTTGTGTTTCAAATTCTTAAACGCATCCTCTAAAATAGAGATTTTTGGATTAAAAATCAAAACTAATAATCTCTGCAAAAATAATATGTCAAAAAAAGCCAAATTTTCAGTGAGAGCCAATCGGGACAAAGACAAGCGCGCCTCGTGCCCGGCTGCTGCCGAACGAGACCCATCAGTGGCCAGCCAACGATCCGACACTGTCTACGATAACTGTGACAGGTAGCGAATATTGCGAAAAGAAGTTTCCAATTCAATTTTCAGATCAGCAAGTGTCGCTCCCTCGTCCTCGTACGAAGAAGCTCTAGCCGCATTCGGCTCTTCGCCCACAATGCCCACTGTTCATCACTCGACCTCAACCCTTGCTCCACCCACACAAACGGCAACACTCACCATCAATAATCAGATCGCATACACGGCTGTGAATGGGTTTGTTTGCTTGAAGTGCTTTGTTGCTTGTTTGCTTTCTGGCTTGTTTACTTTGTTGCTTGTTTGCTTTGTTGCTTGTTTACTTTGTTTTGAATTTACTTATTCATTTAGATATACGAATCCACTGTACTCATCACCGGTCTCCACATACGAGAACCCACTAGCCGAGAACCCGAATCTTCTACGCGTCGATCAAAACATTGACTTAGCTTCGTCGATGGATAGGTAGCTTGATTGATTTGTTGATTGTTGAAATTGATTTATTTCCGAATCAAAAACCTTTAGCAACAATCCCATGCCAACTCAACGGAGAAATTCGGATGCAAGCGATGAGAGCAGCTCGTCGGAAGAAGAGCAACAGGTGGGAACAGTTTCTGATAGATAGTTTTCTAATAAATCTAAACAGTTTGAAGAATATCGTTAAGAGCAAGCGTTAAGAACAACACCTATTTCAGGACAATCGAAATGGAAATCTTTTCGAGTCGAGTTTGGACTCGGATCGAGCTGGGAAAACGTTCCAAAGGGAGCGAACGACGAGTGATGAAGAGAGGAGTGCGATTGAGAGGAGGTAGAAAGGAAGACACTTCAAAATCTGGCTATTGATTAGGATTAGAAACAATTTTGATTAGAGCTATTTCAAAATTTTCAGACGCCACGCTCTGATGCTCTTGGAATCGTCAGCTTCGATGGCTTCCTCACTCGAGAGATCACTCGAGATGGGAGCCATTCATTCCGATGGACTTTCCGATAAAGAAACTGCTTTGCGGAGAGTGCAAAGGACAATCAAAACGCACAGGAGAACACATTCGGTAAGAGGTTTCAAGAAGATTTCATGCACAAGAGGATTTTCCGGGAGTCGGCTTGTCAACTTGTTGAGAACATTGGCTTCTTTAAAGCTTCTCTAAAGCTTCTCTAGCTTCTCTAGCTTCTCTAGCTTCTCTAAAGCTTCTCTAAAGCTTCTCTAGCTTCTCTAAAGCTTGTCTAGCTTCTCTAGCTTCTCTAGCTTCTCTAAAGCTTCTCTAAAGCTTATTCCAACTACCGTAATCCCACTATACGTAGATACCTAGATAATCAATGAGAAAAACAATGTAAAATACAGAATAGATTTATAACGTGAAGATATTGGCTTTTTTGAAGGTAGCTTTTGGACTACGGTAGCTAGGACGCGTTTCTTGGCTTAGACTCAAGCTTAGACTAAGGCTTAGACTCAGACTTAGGCTCAGGCTTAGGCTCAGGCTTAGGCTCAGGCTTAGGCTTAGGCTTAGGCTCAGGCTTAGGCTCAGGGTTAGACTCAGGCTGCCTAATCTAGCCTAATGTTGGTAGAAATTGAACCAAAAGACGAGTTAATATCAAAGATTTCAGTTTTTAAACAAAGCTCAATACTTACCATAATTTTCAGGGCGGTCAACCAATCCAAATGACCGTAGTCGATGAGACGTCAACGGAGAGTGAAGAGAACGAAGAAGCAGTACAATGTTGATCAAGGGAAATCGAGGGAATCGATAAGGAACCTTATCTCAACTTCTCATCTTCATTTTCATTCATTTCCCAAATTCTTATCTCTTTTATGCATAAATTGATGCATTTTGTCCCTCATTTTTGCTTATTTTCGGTGTCTTTTTGTACGCGTACTTTTTTCATGTCTTTATGCAGCGAATTCTTGTCATTTTTTTGAATATTTCAGTGAGATTTTGTAAATTTTCTATATTCTATACTGTATATTTATGTATTGAGATTAAAATTTTTTTGTTTTTGTGCCAATTAGTGGATAAATTTTTTTTATTATTATTAATTTTATTATTTAATCTTTCGTATGGCACACCCACTATATACAGGCGTCGATTTTTGGTTATTAAAAAGTTATTAGCCTTGGAATGGGAAACAACCAGAGAAATAGAGAAAAGTAAAAGCAAAAGCAACTTTAAAAGCAAAAATAGGAATGAAGAGATACCCTGTGAATGGAAATTTTGTGGAATCGCACGGATGAGACGTGTTTGACACTTGTCGATCGATTCATCAGTTCACTGAAAGAAGAATTGATTATTTGGGATGATCAGCCTTGAGGGTTTTAGCTGGTTTTGCTATAGACAAAATTAAGAGCTAAAAAAGAATAGAAGGAGTTGACTGAGAAATGACTTTGACCTCAAATGAAAATGAATGACTTTGACTTCGCATTATTCTCTCAGTTTGCCTAGTTTTTTAAGTAACACATGGCTTAACGAGAGAGTGGGACAAATGCGACCTTTTTTTGCGCACCCGGACATTTGCGCACCTTTTTTCCGCACCTTGCCCATTAGTGCACCTTTTTTCGCGTTTTAAAAAAAGCTCTAAAAAGCTAATATTAACCAATTTCTATTCCAAAAGTTCTTTTTCTAGGTAATTTTAGGGCGTAGAATCGAAATTTTGACATATCAGAGCTTGTGGAAACAAACGGACGAAGTTATACAAAGAGAAAAATCGACAATTTTCTGTAATCGCGTAGTCTAAGTTTACTCTCAAACAAACACTCATATCTCGACATCAGTACGTTTGTTTCTGCGCACTTTAGTATCAAATTAAAGTAGAGAAAATGGGTAATTTTTTGAGATATAACACATATTTTTAGCGTTAACCAGCGCTTAGAAAAAATGATTGAAAAATGATGCAAAATTCGCGCTTTTTTGTCACTTTTTCTTTTCCAGACGCTTCCGCGCCAAACGTCGGAAACTACCGTAACCCGACGCCATAAAAGGACCCTGCCACAAATCTAGCCGTTTTGTCTTTCAAATTGGTTCCGCAAGCTCTGATATGTCAAAATTTCGATTCTACGCTCTAAAATTACCTAGAAAAACAACTTTTGGAATAGAAATTGGTTAATATTAGCTTTTAGAGCTTTTTTAAAACGCGAAAAAAGGTGCGCTAATGGGCAAGGTGCGGAAAAAAAGGTGCGCAAATGTCCGGGCGCGCAAAAAAAAGGTCGCATTTGTCCCACTCCCCTTAACGAGATGAGAACAACGCGCCATTACAAACAACGCTTTTAAAGCGGAAAATTTTCATTTTTTTTCCTGAAAATCATTTGTATTTTTCATTTTATCCCATAAATTTGTTGATTATTAATTTCTCTTTTTTAATTTTTTAATTTTTCTCGTTTCCTCATTAATTTCATTTTTTCAGATATGGATCTCGGGAAATTGCTCGATGGTTTTGAGGGATATCGGGCTTGTCGAGAATGCGAAGAACACATGGAATTCTTCAAAGAAACGCGTGATGAACGCGCTGAACAAGATGCCAATGGGAACTCGGTGAATGCTGAAGCTGTAGGATCTTCAAGGGGATCGAATGAGCCACCTAGAAGGAAAAAAAACAGGCCATTGATGTGAAAACGAAATTTGCTGTTGCAAAGATGGGCAAGGATTTTTCGATCAAAGTAGCCGCTGCATTCTACAAGATTAATCGGAAATGTGTGCATTCCTACATCAAACAAGAGGCCGAGCTCGAGAAAATCTGCGGAAAAACGGAAGAGAGTCAATGGAGCCGGACGCCGCTCGGAAGAGATCGATGTCGGTTTAGCTGAATGGATACGATATCGTCGAGTCGAGAAGAAACGAGTGATCGGATTCTCTGGAATGAAGCGACCGATCGATTCGAAATAGATCGAATTTCTTTCAAAAGAAGTCATGGTTGGATGGAGTCGTTCTTCAAGCGCCACCAATCTTTGAGAGCAGCAACAACAACTTGCCAAAAGCTGCGCGGCAAATTTGAGAAGGCCATTTTCGAGCACATTCTGATGCTAAGCAAGACAATCAAAGCAGATTTCAAAGAGAGCGACTACAAGCGCATTGTTGCTTGCGATGACGCGGCAGTTTGACTGGATGCTTCGACGAGCAAGTGCATCGAATCGATTGGAGCAAAAGAAGTTGGTGTTCTAACCTGCTGTCAGATCTTAGGTTTTGTGGCTTCAATCTACTCTTCAGAGACAATAATTGCTTCTAGGAGACCAAAGACTAGAGATTTTGTAGTAGCTTGATGCCAGAACAAATAATAAAGTTAATTCTTGGTTTATATTACAGTTTCTTTAATCTGTCTCACTAATTTCAGTGGATATTGAAGGAAGCGCGCGTAAGGTGACGAATTTTCCTCTCGACGGTGCTTCGGTGGGTTCGTGCAGCTAAAATTGATAGGGATTGATAGGAAAATTTGATTCAAATTTGATAACATTTCGATAACAACTTAAAAATCATATTTAAAATTCGATAATATTGTTTCTTTTGTGGCTTTTCTGAAACACACCTTCACTTTGCTCACTTTAAACTTGATTTGCGTGGCTCTCGTCTTATCGGGGCACACTCCACCAACACACGGTCTTGCTTCATAGGATGGACCTGTAAACAATAGAAAAGGTACATTTTACAGTGGCATTCACTGTAATCCAATTCACTGTACAATGCATCCAATTCTACTCTCAATTTCTTTCACCTTCACATCCAGTTGTGGTGAAACCGACAACATAGTCACAGGCTCGAGTTCTCACTTGATTCCCACAAAAGCAATTGCCCCAATTTGACCACGGACCCCAATGAGCTGCTAAAAGTTGATCTGCTAATAATATTGATTGAATATTTGATGAAATACTAGATAAATCAAATACTAGATAAATCTTATTACTAGATTATCACTAGATTATCACTAGATTATCACTAGATTAACAAGATTAACAAGATTAACAAGATTAACAAGATTAACAAGATTAACTAGATTAACTAGATTAACTAGATTAACTAGATTAACTAGATTATCACTAGATTAACTAGATTGACTAGATTATCACTAGATTAACTAGATTAACTAGATTAACTAGATTAACTAGATTGACTAGATTAACTAGATTAACTAGATTAACTAGATTATCACTAGATTATCACTAGATTAACTAGATTAACTAGATTAACTAGATTAACTAGATTAACTAGATTAACTAGATTAACTAGATTAACTAGATTAACTAGATTAACTAGATTAACTAGATTAACTAGATTAACTAGATTAACTAGATTAACTAGATTAACATACTTGAACCACCAATGGACATGATTGAGTCGGTGAAGAAGACGGGCTCGTTTTGAGTCTGTGGCTGAAATTCGAATTGAATTGAGAGTAAATATGTGTCTAATTAAGCGATCTAGCTGTTTTTAGTAATCGGTGCATCAAACTGGCTATTAGCTACAGTAAGTGTGACTATTGTAGTGTTGAAGTACGGTAGAGAAGTAAACCATTGTACAGGTGTACAGGAAAAGTTGCTGGCAAATGTCTGACTGATAAAACGCTGTACAAAAGTACAATAGTACTACAGGGTATTTCTACGGACTATTACAATAGAATGCTTCCAAAATGCGGCCACAGTTTTGCTACAATTATCACTCACAACAACTCCGACGGGTGCTTTTCGTTGAACTTCGAAGCCGACTTTTGGCGCCAACTCTAGATCCATCGCTGCTGATGTTGTGGTCGTTGTTGGCGGCTTGCTCATCTTTAAAATGATTTGTTACAGAGCTTAGAATTCATGTAAGCTAACGCACGAAGCTAACGAACGAAGCTAACAAACGAAGCTAACGAACGAAGCTAACGAAGGAAGCTAACGAACGAAGCTAACAAACGAAGCTAACGTAAATACAGGAGATTGTCCTGCTACAATAGTCCAGATTCGAAAGACTGAATACTTTTTGAGCAACTGTAAACTAGCATCTAGCATACTGTAATGAGTCAGGAAACTGGTGATTCCTTGTTTTACTAGACTTAAAGATACTGTAGAGATACGGTAGAGCTATTTTATAGTATTCCCAAGTTCAGCCCTTCAATACAGTTAACCTTATCGAAGCACACTATCGAAGCTCACTACAGTAAGCTGAAATGAAAGCATTCAGGCGAATGTCTGAATATCTTGAGCTGAGACTTGAGCTGAGCTTGAGACTTGAGCTGAGCTTGAGACTTGAGCTGAGCTTGAGACTTGAGCTGAGCTTGAGACTTGAGCTGAGCTTGAGACTTGAGCTGAGCTTGAGACTTGAGCTGAGCTTGAGACTGAAAACCCTATGTAGCGAAACGACGACTGTATTCCCTTTCAACCACTTTTTAACCTTTGCAAAAGCCACCTTAACCAGGCTGATATCAGAATGAAGACCATCGTTCTCAATGGGTACCGCTTCGATTTCGTCTCTGAATGGGCTACTGAACCAATAGAATTTTTACAAAAAAACCTCCTAAACTCTTGGATTGCCTCAGCAGCTTTGTGTTTCTTCTCATCAACCGTTTTCAGCTAAAACTTTTTAGCTGAAGCTGAAAGTTTTCAAGACGATTTCCCCAAACCTCAGTCTCGATATTCTTCATCAACTCTTCGAGCGCCGCGATCTCGCCAACGAGACCGTCTTTGTCGTTCTGAAATTGAAATTTACAAGTTTTTCTGTCGCTAAGAATGATCAGTTTATTTTGTTTTGTTTCATAGGTTGTTTTGTTTGATCTAAAAGATCTGTCCTACCGTAATCCACTAGTCAAAAGCTAATGTAATCCAATCGTAAACCCTTTCTAGATCAGCGATAATTTTTGAGGGTTTTATTGAGGATTTATTGTAAGAGTTTTCAGGTCAAGCCAAGCCCTTCAGCTTTGTCTAGTCAACCCGTTTACTTCAACAAAACTACCGTAATCCTAGTGTCCGAAAAGCTACCGTAATCCATACTGGCTGGAACTACCATAAACCTGTTGGTTCAAAAGCTACCGTAATTCTACTGGCTCAAAAGCTACCGTAGTCCCAGTAGCCGAAAAACTATTGTAATCCTCTTGGCCGAAAAGCTACCGTAACCCACACTGGCTGAAACTACCGTAATCCATACTGCCTGGAACTACCTGTTGGTTCAAAAGCTATCGTAATCTCAGCGTTCGAAAAGCGGCCGTAATTCTACTGGCTCAAAAGCTATCGTAGTTCCAGTATCCGAAAAGCTATTGTAATCCTCTTGGCTGAAAAGCTACCGTAATCCATACTGGCCGAAACTACAGTAAACATGTTGGCTCAAAAGCTACCGTGGGCCCAGTGTCTGAAAAGTTACCTTAGCCCTGACTCATCAAAGTGATCGGCTTTATTTTGAAACGTAAACTTTATCAAACCTGTTGAACAGTTGGTGCAGCGTGTGCCTTTTGTCGCTGAAAGTTGAACCCATCATAGCCATAGAAACCCTTAGGCTTTTGACGGGCGAAGGTTGCTTTTTGGACCTGAAATCAATGTTACTGCCAATTTTAACTTATACTAGATATTAGATAAAGATTGAGATTTAGATAAAGATAAAGATATTAGATTAAGATATTCGATAAAGATATTAGATAATCGTTAGTAAAAGCGATATGTTAGCACCTGTTCTCGAACGACTCGATCACCGTATTCATTGTTGTTACTCTCCGCTCCACCGTCCACTTTTGGGTATTTCGGTTTCGAGAGACCCTTCCAAGCCTTGAGCATTAATTATGTTATAATATTAGAATTTCTTTTCTACAATTTGGGTAATTTGAAAAGTTTGGTGGTTTACTGTAGACAAAGTCTTTTTGCAGGTCGATTGTAATAAACAGGTGTACTTTGTGCTCAAAGTTTACAAACACATCCTCCTGGTGAACTCGTTTCTTGATTTTTCACGCAACCATTGATCATTTCAGTGTGAAAATGAAGAATTGAATGCGCTAGGAAGGTTGCGTTTACAAGTTTAAGCATAAAGTACAAAAAAGAAAAGTTGTTTTGATTTAAAAGGACTAAAATATTGAAAGGGCAATTTTAGGAAGTTATCTTTGTTAATAGATTAGGAAACTTTATGGAAATAGCCCAGAAATGTTATTGATCTTCAGCCCAGAAATGTTATTGATCATTTTCGAAACCTTTCTATGACTGATTCCTTTCATTTGTCTCATTGACGGCCTTGTCGTGACGCCACCCGAATGCTAGACAAGAGTTTTTTTTTTGCAAGATTAAAGCCAAGTTCCGAACTAGCTCGCTAGATCTAGATCGGCCTGTAGATAGCTCATCTAGACCTAGCTTATGTTCTGGCCTGTAGCTTGTAAAACTTATAAAGATCTTGATTATTTAATCAAATCTAAATGTTTATCTAATGTTTATCTAATACCGTTTTATGAGTCCATCCAGCGTTTTTCCGTTGTGCATAGCTCGCCGCGCCTGCCTGCAAAAACTTTTAAACTATTGAAATTTTTAAAAAAACCGGTTTCTTTTTGCTGATCCCGTGCACAACGCGTGTACCCTAAAATTGAAATTTTTTTTTTCCATTTGATAAACATTTGATAAACATTCTTACAGCTGGCAGTTGAGGTAGTTGTTTGTGTGGCAAAGTGTTTGAATATCCAGATGGATCCTGGAAATTTGCAATTCATTCATTCCTTTAACAAGACAAAGCTATAGTTGATTGATTGATTAAGGGTACTGTGGAGATACTGTAGAGATATTTTATCGTTTTCCCAAGTTCAGCCCTTCAATACAGCTAATCTTATCGAAGCTCACTATCGAAGCTCACTACAGTAAGCCGAAATGAAAGCATTCAGGCCATGACCTGCAATCAATTCACTCCGTCAACAAGACAAAGCTATAGTTGGATTAGCTAGATGCCTGGTCTGGTCTGGCTTGGCCCAGCCTGGCTTAGCCTGGCCCAGCCTGGCTTAGCCTGGCCTAGCCTGGCCTAGCCTGGCCCAGCCTGGCCTAGCCTGGCCCAGCCTGGCCCAGCCTGGCCTAGCCTGGCCCAGCCTGGCCTAGCCTGGCCCAAAAACTATCCGAGCACACCAGAAGCAGAGCAAAGCTGTAAGTTAAGTCAAGCAGAGCTGTAAGTTAAGCCAAGCCTCTAGTAAACCGAGGTCAGGCAATTGCCATCTTCAGCGACTCGCGTAATATTTGCCAGCATCCAATCAAGATTAGAACCCTGCCTCTGGCTCAGGTTTGACGAAAAAAGTGCTTTGAAACAATTCACTATCAGACCAGAAGCCAATCTTAATCCTGATCCTAACCAGACCCTGGCATAGTCTATTCTCTTTTCGAAACCCACCCAAATCATCAGCCTGCTCTAGCTAGATAGTTTAGGAGGCATTCTAATGAAATGATCCCATTTTAAACCTGTTGAGCGCTCCGCTGCGAGAAGAACTTCCGATCACCATCTTCAGCGACTCGCGTAATATTTGCCAGCATCCAATCAAGAGCTCTCGCCGTATCATCACTGATTTCTCCATGGTTTTCCTTAAAATCGAGTTTATTGATTTTATCAGGAAGTAGGAAATCAGTAGGAAGCCAGATAATAAAGTAAGAAAAGGAAAAGAAAGATTTCTGGAGTGGGGATTGAACCCTCGACGTTTTGCTTTCCAGGTAATTGCTCCAACCACTGAGCCTGTATCTTCTTGCCAGAGAAGAGCAAGGGGAAGAGAAAGAAAGAAAGAGAAAGGAAGAAAGAGAAAGGAAAGTTCAAGATCAAATCCTTACCAGGCGAGGCTTTGGTGGCATCGGATGGATTAGTTGACCCTGAAAAACTTCATAAAACTTCATAAACCCTAGTAAAACATATTTTTGAATCCTTATGCCAAAAATAGATTCAAATCTTGTCTATTCATCCAAAAAATTCACTTGAAAACCGCTCTCATCTTGGCGTTGTTGTGGGAAAACGTCTTGCAGTGTCGGACGAGCCGATTCTTTTAGATACTGTAAGAAGATGAACATTTTCTAAAAGCAATAATATAGTATTTTACCAGAAACGGTTTATTAATGGTCCTCTTCCAGCCTTGAGCTCGATTTTGCGAGGGGAAAGGCTGCAGAAAGTCCATCTCTTCCCCAATTGTTGAATGTTCTGGGGCATTTCTTGGCTTTACCGGTGTCTCGTCCACAAGACCCATACTTATTTGTTCAATGTCTCTAAAAATCACTTAAGAGTTTCTTGAAAACATTCCAACTCTTTTTCCTGTGCTTCTTGCAGGGATTTTCGATCAATCTTGTTGTTGGCAAAGGTGGGATTGTTGCTGTTCAACGGCTGGGTTTCTTCTTTTCTGAAAATATTGAGTCTTAGACCCTTAAACGTTATCCAGGAAACTTCTAACTGCCATCAATCGATTCTTCGTATCGGTTTACATAGAATCCGTAAGCTAAAAATTCAGTTTAAAGCTTCTGGAGCGAGCTAGAGGGGCTCAAAGTTGGGCAGAGGCGCAAAAAAGTCGTGGCAACTCAACTTTGAGCCTCTCTAGCTCGCTTCACAAGCTTTAAATCAAAATTTTAGCTTACGTATCCTATGTAAACCGACACGGAGAATCGATTGGCAGCAATTAGAAGTTTTCTGGATAACTTTTCTCTGGGAACAGAGTTTTCTGGGTCTAAAACTCTGTTCCCTCTAAATTTTCTCAACAAAAGTGCAAATTTTTCCCGGTGAATTTCATTTTAGAAAAATTTTATTATAGCCATAATGTAGCCTGAAGTTTTTGCTAAATTTTCTTCTTTGGATGTAAATTGATTGAACGCTTCTGAGCTAAGCTCTAGCAATTCTCCCAAAAATACCGAGTCCTGGCCTGGTCTGTGGGCCAAATTAGGAAAGGCAGAAATCAGGGATAAGCCTGGCTATTTGCAAGAAGGCCCAGATCGTGTTTGCAAGAAGGACCAGATCGTGGTTGCAAGAAGGACCAGATCGTGGTTGCAAGAAGGCCCAGATCGTGTTTGCAAGAAGGGCCAGATCGTGTTTGCAAGAAGACCCAGATCATGTTTGCAAGAAGGCCCAGATCGTGTTTGCAAGAAGACCCAGATCGTGGCCAGGCTTTACCACAATTCTGGCCCAAATCTATGGCCAAAGTATTCCCGAACTAGGAGCAAAGATCAAATAGGCAAACCTGGACCTGGCTTCCTGGCTTGACCTAAACCGGAACTGATCAGGCTCGGCTGATCCATGGACTTTTCTAGGGCCTTTTGAGCCAAAACCTAACTTCTGGCCTGGTTTTGCCTTGACCCAGAAAATTTTTCTCTTGCAACATCGTGAAACAAACGATTCAATCGCTGGCTGATCGATCTCAATCGACGATTGATGCGATTCGTGCTCGGGTAGCACTTCGATGTCTCCTCTAATCTAAAAGTGAAAAAAGTCATCTAAAATTGAAAGGAATTAAACCATTGTTGTTAGAAGTTGTTGTTTAGGGAATGGATTCACAATGTCTGGCTCTTCTGTGCTTTCTTGTTGAATTGCTTTCTCGGAGAAAATCGAAGCAAGAGGGATTTCGGCCTAAACTTTGCAATAACTTGAATATTTTAAGAGAAAAACAAACAACAAACAATCAGTTTAAACAAATAAGTGACTTTTCTTAGAAATCTAGAGTAAAAATCTTATAAAATCTGTAATCAAACTACCAATTTACATTGAATCACCCAAATTTTTGTATTATTAGGATAAGAAATGCGGATTTGAACATTTTCGCATAAGAAATGCGGATTTGAACATTTTCGCATAAGAAATGCATAAGATTTGGACATTTTCATAAATTTCCAACGATAGAAACATTCATCGATATTCTGATATCGATTTCCTGATATCGATTTCCTGATATCGATTTCCTGATATCGATTTCCTGATATCGATTTCCTGATATCGATGAATGTTATAAACTATTATGAATGTTGTAAACGAAAGCTGTAAATCTCCTCTACAAAATAGGCTAAAATGTGTTTCAAATGATCGAACGATTGAAGAAATTTCGAGGGCCAAATGCGAGTGACCAAAAAAAGGAACCGAGTCACTTTAGGGACAAGTTTAGTGTCGTCAAAATAGAGTCAAAACCCCACTTTCACAAGAGTTCGCTTTTGACTATATAGTGGAAAATGACGGCCCCAAAAATATCATTCAAAATAATTAAGACTTGGGATCATTTCATGGGAAAACTTTATTTTTACAATAATTTTTCCTTTCTGTGAAAAGGCTGGTTTTTTGACAATTTTGAGGGTTTTAAACTTGCGCTTTATCTAAATTTCTGTAAATGCATTTCCGTTAGACTTTTTTTTAATGAATTTATATATAGTTATTCTTTCGTTTTTAAATCTTTCATTTTGGGAAGCTAACTCTATTTTGACGACACTAAACTTGTCCCTAAAGTGACTCGATTCCTTTTTTTGGTCACTCGCATTTGGCCCTCGAAATTTCTTCAATGCTTCGATCAATTGAAACACCTTTTAGCCTATTTTGTAGAGGAGATTTACAGCTTTCGTTTACAACATTCATAATAGTTTATAACATTCATCAATATCAGGAAATCGATATCAGAAAATCGATATCAGGAAATCGATGTTTCTATCGTTGGAAATTTATGAAAATGTTCAAATCCGCATTTCTTATGCATGTACCTAATATTTGATAAGGAATCACAAAACTCAATCAATTCTACGAGAATTGAGCTGATCAAATGGAAATTGTTGGTAGTTTGACGCCTTTTAGAAAACGCATTTAACTTAGAGGACTAACATTTCAGGAATGAATGAAAATTTAATGAAAAATGAACAAAGTAATGAAAATTTAGTAACACAAACCTGTGTTTTCTCATCCTCCACCTCAATCTCCGCCTTTTCCGAGTTCTGTGCCTAGAATTGAAAACATAAACACAAAAATTCTCCCAGCTCACCTCAACACTTTTCCGTTCGGCTTCCAGAGTTTCTATCAGCTCTAATTCGGTGGGAGAAGACTCGAGGAGCTCTTCCTGAAACCCGCAAACTCATCAGCCCAATTCTTACAGTTATTATGGGTTTTTTGAAATTTAACTGCTTCATTATACTCAATTTGAGCTGAATCTATCATTAGTTTTTGTTCAATCCTTTGATTGGGTGATTTGGTTTGCTCAATTGTTTGATAGAAGAAAACACTACGAAAGAGGAATCCGCAAATTGCTTGCAAAATGGGCTAAAGTCGTCAATAATAATGGAAATTATTTGGAATGAATTGATTCTTTTATGTTGAATAGATTTTAGTTCAAAGTCCGGTAGAAAGTCCGATTTCAATTCACCAACCCAATATTATTCCAGTCGCTTTCTAAAACAAGCACCTTTTAGAAAACGTATTGAGAAGACGGTAAAATCTACCAAAGATCTTTTCTCTTATTTCAGGCTCTAAAATAACTAGCTTTGTTTGGGAACTTCTGGCGCATTCCCCTTACAGTCCGGACCTCGCCCCTTTTGATTACGATTTATTCCGGATCATGAGTAATGAGCTTGCGGGAGAACACTTCGATTCGGAAGAAGCAGTCAAAAATTGGCTTTGAAAGTTTTTCGATTCAAAACCAAAATCCTACCACGAAAGAGGAATCCGAAAATTGCCTGTAAAATGGGCAGAAGTCGTCCATAATAATGGAAATTATTTGGAATGAATTGATTCTTTTATGGTGAATAGATTTTAGTTCAAAGTCCCGCAGTTTTCGATTCACCAACCTAATATTCTCCTCTATCAAAGGATTGGGCAAAAACTAATTACAGATTCAGATTTGGCAGCTCAAATTGGGTTTCTTTCAGCAGTCAAAGTTCAAAAAGTCCATCCTTTCTCGTCAGTTTACCTTGGTCAACGTCTTTGGCATTTTCTCAATGCTTTCCTTCATCTCTTTGACTTCTTTTCTATTTGAATCCCCAATTTGTTTTTGCCAATCTTGTCCTTGATTTGGTCTTTTAGTGGTTTCTTCTGTCGAAAGCGGGCTTTTTGTAGGCAATGGATCAAAGTGTGGGGTGTCATCGTCGAAGAAATTCTGAGCTTGCTGTTACTGTTAGCTGTTAGCTTGTTACTGGTTAAGATCAAAAGATTAGTTAAGATTAGACACAGTATCCAGCAACAGTATTCCAGCGTTTCAACAGTTTCAACAGTTTCAACAGTTTCAGCTTTTAGAGAAGTTGAAACGGTTGAAACTGTTGAAACTGTTGAAACGCTATTTTGAAGTCCATAATTCATTGTCTATCTTTTCTATCGAACAAACCTGAACATCCTGCGGCGTGAAACCAGTGGGGAACTCTTCTTCTAAACCATCGGGCAACTCGGGAATCTCATTCTAAATTTTTGAACAATAAAACAAGAATCATATTAAACTGTAAATCAAATCAAACCTAAGCTTTAACTACTTTACACATTGTCTGAAATACTAGATTTCAAGGGCTATCATTTGACACCCAAGTGCACACTGTAGCATAAAGCAACGCGGAGAACGGGACGTTCAAAGTTAGACTACGCGACTGTACGCTCGTCATTATGGGGGTGGCGTTCTATTTGAGTGTTTACGGTATTTTGATCTGATTTTTTGAGGGTTCACGAAGGGATACAGAAAGTTTAAAAAGTAGATTGATTAGATAAAAACTATGGACACGATTCTTATTTCTTTAATTGATTGATTGAAAAGCCTTAATTGATTGATTCAAAAGCTTTAATTGATTGATTCAAAAGCTTTAATTGATTTCGTTTTTAAAAACTACTTCATTCCCCTTGTCTCCTTTCTCGTCGCTTTCTTCTATCCCTTCCGAATCCTCCAGCTCTTCAGATCCGATTAACGAAGGGAATTCGGTAGTCTAAAAGGTTTTTCAATAAAATATATTATTTTAAAGGTAGATTTTTTAGGCAAAAATAACCAAGCTTTGCTTTTAACACATTTACGATGAGATTTTTTCCCTTTTAGCTCGTCTAAAAACGTTCACAGGAAATCGATTTACTTAATTTAGGGATCAAAATAAAGAGAAATGTTTAAGGAACATTTATCTGAAAACAGATTAAAGAAAGAGTGAGTTTGAAGGAAGTTCAGAATTGTTTTAGGATGAGAAATTTCTGAGCATGAGAAAAGAAAACCGGTGCCTTGAATTAACTTGCATTCAAAGATTCATAACTCTCTTCAAAGTCGATATTTTTTCAAAAGAGTTTTCAAATAAATGATTCGCAAACATTTTTCTTTATTTTGAGCGCTAATTTAAGTAAATCGGTTGCCTGTGAACGTTTTTAGACGAGCTGAAAGGGAAATCATCTACGCAAAAATCAAAAAAATGTGTAAAGTTAGTATACTCACCAAAATCGCAGGTCGAATGAACGGTTGCACGGGAACTGGACTCGGGATTTGGATCGATTGCTCGAGTCTGAATTGTTGACTTGCTTTGATCACAAAAAAATGCGCCTAACCTCCTTTTCGGTACTACGACCACTGGGGGAGGGTAATGTTCGGTGGAGTGGCTGGAGTCATCGTTGGAGGCCTGGAATCAAAGTTCAAAGAATGTATAAAGTTAATAAGCTGTGATCGATAAAAATTTTAAAATAACCTAGATTTTAGAACTTTTTAGCTTCTAGAACTTCTAGAATTTTTTAGCTAAGTGAACTTAAAATTTTACCACATGTTGTCTTCTTGGAGAAGCGTTAAAGAATGAGTGTCCCGAATTGCGCAAATGAACCCTTTCCGTCATAGGGAGTACAGTAGTCGTTCTAGATTAGTTCTAGATTAGTTCTAGATTAGTTCTAGATTAGTTTAGTTTTAGATTAGTTTTAGATTAGTTCTAGATTTAGTTTTATCATCTAAATAAGCTCTAGATAAGCAAATACTTGTTTAATTCTAATTATATGATTTTAAACTCATCTAAAACTAATCTAAACTAAGTCATGTATGATTTTAAACTTATAATTAGAATTAAACAAGTGCTTATCTAGAGCTTTGCTTATCTAGAGCTTATTTAGATGATAAAACTAAATCTAGAACTAATCTAAAACTAATCTAATAGGTTGATGCATAAGTGTTTTTGTTCCTTTTCGTCTGCCGTTTCAAGCCAACAAATGCACCAATTAAACTACGGTTGATTTCATTAGAAAAACCAATTATTTTTCTGCAAAATAACATTAAAACGGGTTTAAAAATATTTAATGCCTGGATTTTCTTGAGAGTATGAAGTCGGGTAGTCAAAAAGGGCTAACTCGATGATGCCGTTTAGACACCTTAGCTAAATAAAACCTATCTTCGTGTCAATAGATAAAAGATAGAGAAAAAAACGTTTGATATTTCGCCAAAATTTCAGAGAAATTCATTCAGCCAATTTTTCCGTAGAGTTTTTTATAGATTTTTACGAAAAAGGCGTTTTTCACTCTCGAATTTGCTTGAAAGTGAACCGAAATTCATTTAAAAAGCACGTGTGGCTGACTGGTTAAGTGTCTTTTATCTTAATCGGAAGGTCGAGGGTTCGAACCCCACATGCGACATGGTCACCCCCTTCGGATTTCCTTTCCCTTCGGGTTGAGAGGTTTTCTGGAGGGCAGTCTGGTGGTTGTGGCCCCAGTTCTTTAAAGTGACAAGCCACTCCTTCATCGTCATCTTCCCTTCACCACCAAAAAAGCTATTTAGTTCCCCATTGAGCTTAGGGTTAGGGAGCCGTCTGTCATGACGTGGGTTAAGTTAAGATATAGCCTAGTATTGTGTGTGTCGTTGTATTGTGATTGATATATTTCGTGTATGCGATAAATTCACCACTGGTAGCCCCAGTCGGTATTTTTAAAAAGATGCAAATTGAACAAAAAAAAACACTTTTTTTATAGAGCAAACTATAGATTAATTGGTGAATTTGTTACTTTTTAACAGAAGTACGAAAAAAAACGAAAAGACTTATGCATCAACCTAATAGAACTAATCTAAAACTAATCTAAACTAAGTTTAAAATCATACATGATTTGCGTCACGATTGGTGTCGTTGTTGTTGTCGTTGTTGTTGGTGTCGTAGTTGAAACAATCGTTTCCTTTGTTTGGTGTGGTTCTTCGATTCTAAAGAATGCACAAACTTGTTTACTTTCTGTCCAAACGCACTCATCCTGGTGCACTGTATTATTGCAATTTCTCACAAGATTTAGTGTTTTAACTCCCAAGAATGAATCGCAAAACCAAAGAATTTAATTTAAGAAGATGGAGCGTGGAAAATCGCTTTCCCGAATCGCTCGAACAGATGAAAATTGCGATTTTGAAAGGAAGAAAGTTGTTGAATCGGAAAATCGCAAAGAAAATGAAGCGCTTGCACCAAGTTGTCGCAAATTTCTTGAAGGATCCTTTCAATTATGGCAAGAAGTCATTCGGACATCATCAAACGCACGGCGCGCGGTCGGCGCTGAACGGCATATTAGACGTCTGTTGTCGAATTCATTGATGTCAAGGCAAAAATTGGAGCTCTTGTCCACAAAAACATTCTTTTTTCCATCGATTGCAAAATGATAGGATCATCATGTTTCTTTTTTTATTTTCGACCTGTAATAACCATTTTTCTATGGCTTTTTCTTTCATTCTTTCTTTCTATGGCTTGTTCTTTCTTTTTTTCTTTCTTTCTTTCTATGGCTATTGCGTGGCTTGTTCTATTTCTTTTTCAAACTAATTTTTATTTTTTTAGGAAGATGGAACGTGGAAAATAGCTTTCCCGAATCGAACAGATGAAAATTGCGATTTTGAAAGGAAGAAAGTTGTTGAATCGGAAGATCACAAAGAAAATGAAGTGCTGGCACCAAGTTGTCGCAAATTTCTTGAAGGATCCTTTCAATTATGGCAAGAAGTCATTCGGACATCATCAAACGCACGGCGCACGGTCGGCGCTGAACGGCATATTAGACGTCTGTTGTCGAATTCATTGATGTCAAGGCAAAAATTGGAGCTCTTGTCCACAAAAACATTCTTTCTCGAGCCATCAAGTGTATGTCTTACATCAAAAGAGCAGTCATGAAGAAAGCACCAAAACTGAAACCGGCGCACAAAAAAAAGGACGTCTTGGGCTTGGGATCACATCACCATCGATTGGAGAAAAGTACACTTTTTGCCTTGAGTTGTTAACTATTTTTTTTCATCTTCAGCGATGAGAAAAAATTGAATTTGGATGGTCCCGACGACAACAAGTACTATTTGCACGATCTGAGCAAAGATTCAATGATTTGTGGGCGTCGAAACTTCGGAGGAGGATCACTAATGATATGGGGCGCTTTCAATGTGGATGACGTTCTTGATTTAGAATTTGTGACTTGTCGCATGAACTCGAACGAAGGATCCTTTCAATTATGGCAAGAAGTCATCGGGACGTCATCAACGACGTCGCTGAATGGCATATTAGACGTCTGTTGTCGAATTCATTGATGTCAAGGCAAAAATTGGAGCTCTTGTCCACAAAAACACAAACTTTTTGCCTTGAGTTGTTAACTAATCTTTTTTCTTTGTAGGTCATCTTCAGCCATGAGAGAAAACTTAATTTAGATTGTCCAGACGGCAACAAGTACTATTGGCATGATTGAAGGATCCGAAGCGCTAAATATTTAGCACAGATACTGTCGTGACGATCTCGTGATCGAGATTGCCACGTATGGAAATGACCAGCTAGGCACCTATGTGGACGAACGCCTATTGTGCGAGATTTAATGTGCGTCGCTATCCGTTCAACTCCATTGTGTGCAAGACGAGACCAACGCCTGAGTTCCGTATAAAAGCAATGTGAACGAGCTGCCGGGGTGTGCCGTGCCGTGTCTCTACTCTCCCAATCTCAAACCACTGAACCAACTATTATCTCTATAATAAAGATTATATCTAAACCAACAATAATAACTACAGATACTATCTTCTTTATGTAAGATAAAATCAGTATTTTCGAATCCTCTGAATCAGACCAGGCTAGAAATCAGATCCTGTTCTGTTCTGGCCTGGCTTACTATCAGCCTGGTGACCCTAGGTTGAAAGATCCCTGAATAAGACGATAATTTTAGTGTAGGCTAAACTTCTAGTTAGAGTCTATCATTGTCTTATAATCGTTAGTTCAAACAAACCTTTCAACAGGTGGTTTCCGATTGACCAACGCTTTCGCCGCCTCCTTTTTGATGTCTCCTTTCTGCTGAACGCCAGGTGGATGAGGATTGATGATTTCATTTACATTAGGTCTCCTCAATCCATGAATTCCGATTTTTGCCTTCTCAGCTTCTTCCAGCAATCGTTGTCTTTCTAAAAGTTTCTTTAACAATGTTTTTTAAAACAATTTACCCAAGAATCGTTGAGGATCCCCTAATAGAGGCACTCCATTGACACGTGGTTGAGCTAAAATCTGGATATAAATACTGTTTTTCTCTAATAGTAGTGCACCCTGAGCGTCGCCTAAAGTGCTCGAAATCTCGAGAACCGCTTATCAGAACCTATCGATGTGGGGTCGGAAAATGTAGCTCACGATGAGATCTAGTGGGGGATTTGAGTGTTGAGCTTCTGCAAAAGTTTGGAAACTGTAAAATCGGCTCGCCAACTCGGCTAACTCGGCTTGCCGGGGTGCACTACTATTAGAGAAAATGCGGTATATGAAATTAGAACTCTAAAAGACATCTATTTTAGAAAACTATTGTATAGGGTGGGCCAAAATTACCGTTACAATGCTCACTCACGCGCAAATGCGAAAAGGGAAATGGAAGAAGGCGAAATGGAAGAAAGCGAACGGTAACAACTTCAGCAAATGTCAAAAAAAAGTGAGGAATCGCCCGTTGAAAACGCCAAACTAATGGAAAATGTCATAAAAAATGGGGATACAGAGCGAACATCCCTTAGAAGAATGATCAAAAACAAGCTCAAGTTAAAGGCCCACAAGAAAAATAAATCACAAATGCTATCAGTTGACGCTATCAACTACACAAAACTGTTGATAGTTTGAAAAAAGCGCTCGAAAAGGCTTGAGAAGAGCTGGATCTCCTATACCTGAATCTGGTTCCCCTATACCTGAATCTGGATCTCCTATACCTGAATCTGGATCCCCTATACCTGAATCTGGATCTCCTATACCTGAATCTGGATCTCCTATACCTGGATCTGGATCTCCTATCTCCTATCTCCTATACCTACACGATCGACGCTTTTCTACGACGTTTGGACGCGTGTGTAAAAGCTATTGGAGATCTGTTTGAAAAGGAATAGTTTTTATGAATTTTTATTATACAATAAAAGTCATTTTTAAGAATCTTTGACCTTTGAAAAATCTTTTGAGTTGCTTTTTATACAGAGACTTTTTATATGCAACGGTAACTTTGGCCCACCCTGTAATCAAGCTGGCAGCTTGCATTCAATCAGTTTTTAGTATCATTGACTGACTGAGCTTTTTTGTTTTCTCATCGATGATACCAAAGTTGAAAGTTGTTTTACAGTTGTTTAAATTGTTGTTTCAGTGATACCAAAGGGTGATTGAATGTAAACTGGCAGCTTGATAGTTTACTGAAATCGGTTCTTTTTGAAGGCAAATCAGCCAAGAGGAATATAGATTTTATTTCCAACTCACCAATCGTTTTCACCCCAGCAGCGCGGTGTCTTTTTCCAAGCCCATTATTGTTGAGCGTCGCGAAATTGTCGTCATTTCGCGGTTGCGGTGGCTGTAAGAATTTATCGAATTATCGAATTATCGAAAAATTACCGGTTTTCAACTTTTCAGGATACTTTTATTACATTTACATTTATAATTGAAGTTTTCATTTCCACGAGAAAACAAGAGCTTGCTTAATTTGTATAGAAATAGGATGTAATTGTTCTCTATAATGGAAAACTATCGTTGTTAGTTAGGTTAGAAAACTATCGTTGTTGGTTATTCTTTGGAAATCTCAACTCTTGCCATTCCAATCTTTGCAATTCCAATCCAATCTTACCATTGGGTCATCTTCATTTGCATCTTCATCTACATCTGGATCTGTGTAGAGTTGTTTCATCGCTTCTCGTCGATCCGATTCCCATGGATCAACCGAATCGTAATCTACATTTGAGCTATTAAGGAATTGAGTTCATTTAAAGCAAGAACAACCGGCTGTTCTTGCAAATTGCAATTTGGCTGAACAGCCAGCTGAACAGCCAGCTGAACAGCCAGCTGAACAGCCAGCTGAACAGCCAGCTGAACAGCCAGCTGAACAGCCAGCTGAACAGCCAGCTGAACAGCCAGCTGAATAGCCAGCTGAATAGCCAGCTGAATAGCCAGCTGAATAGCCAGCAATTTGGCTGAACAGCCAGCTGAATCGCCAACAATTTGGCTGAACAGCCAGCTTGGAAGCTTTTAAATCTGACTTTCTTTTGTCATTTGCTTTGAATTGCTTTACATATTCCCTTTTCCAAATCACTTACCACTCGTTTCGATCCTTCTGCGTTGTGTCATTATTCCCGGATCGAAAGCGTCACATGGTTGCACTTCCTAATGCTTTTTTGTAAATAACAAATCGTATTTCATTTTACTTTATTTGCTCCAAGACACGAGAAACCTCGAACCGTGTTACAAGCTCTCACTCTCATTCTCATCCCATTCACGCAAAACGACCACGCGGACCAGGTGGCCCAAACCGAGGCGAACACTGGAATGATATGTTTACGTTACCTTTCTAAATCTATCACAGAAAATAATCTTTTTTTGTGATTATAGGTGAAATTAGTCTTGTCTTAGATGTTAATCTTGAACGATCTTCGTCTTGAACGATCTTAGTCTTGAACGATCTTCGTCTTGAACTGGTTTTTCCATGAACGCTTTAACGCCTTTGTGGGGTGTGGCTTATTGTGGCTTACATAATTGTGGCGCACAAATACCCGCTCAGATTCTCCACCCAGTTCAGATTCTCCCACTTAGCGAAGCGTCAATCAATCGGCCTAATTCTTTTCTTATTATCAAATTGAATATTTCTCCTGCAATTTATTTTCTGGATTTGATCAGAAAAGTTTCTAAACTTTTGCTAGAGCGCTGCAAAGTTGCGAAACGCGTTTCCTGCGGGGGGAATCGCGTTTGTCTGGTTTTGTAACTAGTTTTAGCCTCAAAAACAAAGAAAACCCAATTTCATTTACTATTTGCAATATTTTCCAATCTAGCTCTATGCTTTCTAGCTAAAATTTTCTATGATATTCTTCATTGAGCTGAAACGAAATTCAGTTTTTGAGGTTTGGTCGGCTTTATGAAGGTGACAGAACTTTTGCATCCTGTCATCGCATCCTGTCGCATCCTTTTGTTAGTCAGGTAGTTCAGATTCTTGTAGTCAGGTAGTTCAGATAACTCTAGTTTTGTCAGGATCGTTTCATCGGCTATTTTTCCGGGTAAGCTAGAGGCTAAGCTAGAGGCTAAGCTAGAGGCTAAGCTAGAGGCTAAGTTAGATTAGGCTAAAGCAGAAGGCCAGATTAATCCAGGCTAGAAGTCTAATCTGGTCTAATCTGATTTTCCTCCAGAGCTGGTCAAATTAGGACAAGCCTTGCGCGATTGGTTTTCCCGTTGAGCCTTGAAGGCTAAGCTAAATGAGACTAAAGCAGAAGGCCATGAATGCTTTAACGCCTTATAAGTCACAGCAAACAAAAGGAAATGCTTACTCATATTTGGATCTGACGGCAGAATTCCGGGTGGTTGTGGAGTGGCGAAACCCTGGAAAATGTAAAAGATAACAACAAAAATGTTGTGGTTCTTGTGTTAAGTGCTGTAATTCTTATATAATATACCGTAAATACTGTAATAGTACCCCACCCCGCTCGTACAGTCGCGTAGTCGCAAAAGTTTTTTAGTATTTTTCGGGATGGTTGCATAGTCTAACTTTAAACATCCCGTTCTCCGTGCTGCTTTAAGCTACAGTGCGCACTTTGGTATCAAAAAATAGCCCTGAATCTCAGCTATTTTTTGGTACATAAGCGAACATTGTAGCATAAACCAGTGTCGAGAAAAACTCGGTCAAGGCTAGACTACACAACGCTCCGCACCGTCATTATGGGGCTGGGGTACTATTACAGTATTTACGGTAGCTCTTATAATGCTTAATATAGTTCTTGTGATTAAGTGAATAAGCACTTAATCACAAGAACTATGTCAAGAATTATAAAAGCTATCATCCAAATCATTGAATCACTTTACCCTGAACTGTCCCGCTCCATTGTGTGGCCACGTTTCAGTGGTGGTTCTAGCTGGCACCCTTACCTCGAAGCCCACATCTGAAATTGTTTTTTGAAAAAATAAACCAATTTTTCTTTGAGATCTGCAAGACAGCAAGATCTGTCAAAACGCGTAAACACATCCTTTCTGGTGTACTTAATTCTTCATTTTTCCCATTGCATCAAAAGAAAATTGCAGAATTGAACGCCAGAAAATGCTTGTTTGCAAGATTGACTGCAAGACAGCAAGATTGACTGCAAGACAGCTAGATTGACTGCAAGACTGCAAGATTGACTGCAAGACAGCAAGATTGACTGCAAGACAGCAAGATTGACTGCAAGACTGCAAGATTGACTGCAAGACAGCTAGATTGACTGCAAGACTGCAAGATTGACTGCAAGACAGCTAGATTGACTGCAAGACTGCAAGATTGACTGCAAGACAGCTAGATTGACTGCAAGACTGCAAGATTGACTGCAAGACAGCAAGATTGACTGCAAGACAGCTAGATTGACTGCAAGACAGCAAGATTGACTGCAAGACAGCAAGATTGACTGCAAGACAGCTAGATTGACTGCAAGACTGCAAGATTGACTGCAAGACAGCAAGATTGACTGCAAGACTGCAAGATTGACTGCAAGACTGCAAGATTGACTGCAAGACAGCTAGATTGCAAGATTGCAAGACAGCAAGAAAGTCCTTAAAGAACAAATCTAGATTTCCAGAATATTCTAGAATCTAGAACATGACAGATTTTAAAGTTTAAAAGACTTTTCGATCAGAACTACTCTCACCAATAGTCTACTTTGTGCTCAGAAAGCGGAAAAACACTCTTTTTTCTTATAGAAACAATCAGGAAGCACCAGAAAGGGCATGTTTTCATTTTAAGCACAAAGTAAATCTCAAAATCTGCACAAAGATCATTTTCAATGCACAAAGATCATTTCCAATCCTACCTTCAACTTGTTGAGCGGTGACAAAAAGGACATGAAGCAACAGCCCCAATCCCGCTCGTTCGTGCATCCACCTAGACTTTGCTCAGGCCCAGACACCTAGACTTTGCTGATTGGTTTGGCTGATTGGCTGATTTATAAAGTTATCAAATAAAGTCAATAATTGAATAATTCCCAGAACATAATCGCAATGGAAACCAGTTACATAATGACTTTTCGAGAAAAGCTTTTGTTGAGAGAATGAAATGAGCAAGAGAGTATGAAAGGAAGCGCGTTTAGTCGATGGTAAGAGTGAAAGTGCTGTAATGGTGAGGATTTACTACAGGGTGATTCAAAAGTTCAAAAGTTCCCGTACTTTTACAACAACGTAAAACTTTTTACTAAAACTTGCTTTTAAAATGGCTGAAGAAAGGTATTCAAGCTTTTTGAAAATGAAAACCTTAATACTTATACTTATACCATATACTTAAAACTAATATACCTTAATACTTTTACTTAAAACTAAGCCCAGAGCTCATCATCGTTTTTTATATGGTTAGCCCTTTGAGTCTGACAAGACAAGTACTTTAGGGACAAGACAAGTACATCCGAAAGTGCGCTTTCTGATGCTGCACATTCGAAAGTGCGTTTTCTGATGAAAATTGATGTTATACCTACCATTCGATAGAAAAAAATATATATGCTTTATTCAGGGGGCGAATAAAAGCAAAGCTTCGTCTGTTAAGCTTAAGCTTTAAGCTATACGATAAATTAGAGTTAGTTTTGAATAACCTTAAAAAACTTAGCACTGTTTGTTAAGGTTTTTTGTTTGTAAGAAATGAAAATTGGAAAAGAAATATCTATAAAGGATCGTAAAAGTTTGAAAGTAAAGTTTAGAAGTAAACTTCAAAAATAGTTTAAATATAGGGCAGATTTGACATGGCAATAAGATCTAATTCGTTTACAGATACTTTCAATTTTCCTACAGACGAGAAGATACCCGACGGGAGCTCATTCCAAGTCCAAGACGGAAGCTTATTCCAAGCCCAAGATGAGAGCTTATTCCAAGTCCAAGACGGAAGCTTATTCCAGGTCCAAGACGAGAGCTTATTAGCTAGAATAGCCTACTATGGGACAAATATAGCCTACTATGGGAGAAACATAGTCTACTAGGGGACAAACAGCCTACTATGGCTCAAACAAGCCTACTATGGGATAAACAGCCTGCTATGGGACAAACATAGTCTACTATGGGACAAACATAGCTTATTATGGCTCAAACATCGTCTACTATGGGATAAACAGCCTACTAGGGGACAAACATAGCCTACTATGGGATAAACAAAGCCTACTATGGCTTAAACATAGTCTACTATGGCTCAAACATAGCCTACTATGGCTCAAACATAGCCTACTAGGGAACAAACAGCTTACTATGGCTCAAACAAGCCTACTATGGGACAAACAGCCTACTATGGGACAAACAGCCTACTCTGGGAGAAACATAGTCTACTAGGGGACAAACAGCCTACTATGGCTCAAACAAGGCTACTATGGGACAAACAGCCTACTATGGCTCAAACAAGCCTACTATGGGACAAGCATAGCCTACTATGGGACTGAGATACTAAGCTGAGATTAGTTAGCATAAAAGCACAAAGAACACTTAGAAGAACTCTAGTTTGTTAGCATAAAAAAAATCCAAAAAGAAACTATGTGTGACTGAATGTGAAATCCAATCGAAAGTGCATAGTCGGCTTTCACCTAATTGATGGGCGATGGAGGAAAGCTTTCTCTCGACCCAAATTTGGTGATCTCCTTTCTTTTGTGGAGAACTACAAAAGGAAATCGTTCATTCCATCGTTTTCGATCACTTCCCGTTCACTCGTCCGTCACTCATTCATTTGGGGGGTATCTTTAGGATACTTGGGATACTAAATAAATAGTTTTATCGAAAAGGTACAATCTTTCGATACACTGTGATGTACTTGCATTTGTCGACTCGAGTAGAGAATTTAAAGACTATCGTAACCCTAGTTTAAAGACTACCGTAACCCCGGTTTAAAGGCTACTGTAACCCTAGTTGATTTAATTGATTACCAGTTAACCCAGTTAGTTGATTTTACAGTTAATGCAAGTTTCTCTCGTAGTTTTGATCACTGTAACACCAATTAATTTAGAGATAGAAAGCACAAGCATCTATAAAAATCAAAACATAAAGATTTAGATCTAAAGTTACGGTAGTTGGGCTACGGTGGCTGGTTTACGGTAGCTGGGTTACGGTAGAGCACCAAAGCAAATCAATGAGTGTCAAAAGTTTGCACGCTTGTTTAAATGAGAATGAGACAGTTTACAAGATTGTAAAATAAGTTTCCTACTTGGAATACGGTGAAATTGGGAACTTTGAAAGCTTCTAAACATTAGGTAGTTCGGTTGGAGTTCGCTCTTGGATCTTGGAGTTCGATCTTGGGCCTTGGAGTTCGATCTTGAACCTTGAAGTTCGATCTTGGACCTTGGAGTTCGATCTTGGATCTTGGAGTTCGATCTTGGACCTTGGAGTTCGATCTTGGATCTTGGAGTTCGATCTTGGACCTTGGAGTTCCATCTTGGATCTTGGAGTTCGATTCAAACAGATACAAACAGACACTCAGATTCGAATTTCTTGATAAAGTTGGACTCAAAACAGAGTTCCCAAAATAAAGTGTTAAAGGGCTAAACTCAAAACCGAAAATCACAAGAAGATTGAAAGAGTTAGATGTCTGTGAAATGTGGGAAATATTGAAAGAAGGAAAGGGAAAATTCGATCTCGATTCGGTGCTCATTTCTTTTGCTCATTTCTTTTGCTCATTCCTTTTCCTTATCGAAGCCGATCCGGAAAGTTTGATGAGAACGGGAAAGATGTGTATGAAGGGAAAAGAATCGCAAATCGGAATCCCCATCTCGATCTTTTCTCTTAATTTCTTTCTTTTTACTCACTCATCGACGATTTCTCCCGTTCAAAACCCCACCCTTTCTCTTTATGCTCATTGTGACAGCTACGGGAAAGATTCCAGAGATTGAAGAGAGGAAGAGAGGAAGAGAGGGAAGGATTTAGTCTGGAATTTACACTAATTTAAAAACAAAGTTCCAAATGAAATCAAGCTTTAGCTTTAGAAGAGTAAAAGATACGGAATCTGACTGAAGTACTTGTGAACTAGACTTTGTGAGTCTTTACAATTTCTTTCAAAACGTCTTTTAAAAATAATGCCACCACCAACAAAATTTCTATTTGAACTATTAAAAAGCTTGATTATTTCTCTGTAAAATGACTTCTGGGAAATTCTCGGAAGTCGTTGCTTTTGTGGATTTTCCAATGCACAAAGACGAGTACCCAAAAGGGGCGGAGCATGTCTCACCTTTTATACGTCTCAACTCATACCAAGAATATTTAAATTGAACAGCCCAACATCAAGATATTTGAGCTTAAAGTTAGATTGCCAATGGCAAAGGGGGCGGAGCATGTCCCGCCTTTTATACGCGCCCTGCCCCTTTTGCCACTGGCGATCTAACTTTGAACTCAAATATTTTGGCTTTGGGTTGTCCAATTTCAATTGTTTTTGTACCAATCGACAGAGAAAGACTTGGCGCATCCAATGATTATAAGAATATTTCAATTGGACAACCCATGCCCAAGATACCGACGTCGCAATTGTGTTAATGGGCTTTTTTTCGAATGAATACATTTCCTGTCAATTTGACTAAAAGGCCAAGCAATTACAAGCAGACAAAAACGTCTATCCAAACTCGAACTCTTATATCGTCGCGACTCAAGTGTACTTTCTCTGTAATTTCTAAGCTTTCAGAACAGAACCAAGCTCTTTTGGCAGAATACAATTTATGATAGATTTTTAGAGAGAAATCTAATGAAAACTTTCATACAAAAATCTTAAGAAGAATAGGTGCAAAGAGGGCAAAACAAACAAAAAGCCAATAAAGCTGTTTATATTTTCGAAAAACCAGGTTAGACTACGGTAGGTTATCCACAGTTTAGCTTAGATTGAATAGCTTTTTGGTGACAGTCGTCCC
Organism: Mesorhabditis belari; assembly: GCA_958450365.1. NCBI lineage: Eukaryota > Metazoa > Nematoda > Chromadorea > Rhabditida > Rhabditidae > Mesorhabditis > Mesorhabditis belari. Next base: position 1,846,088 of record CAUEEP010000937.1, on the reverse strand, counting down.
ATCTATTTTAAAAACGGACCACTCCACAAATGACCCATTATCATCGCTGTTCAGATCTACGTGAATGATGTATTTGTTTGCAATTACGCCCATCGATTACCATCACGATCAATCAATCGAGTCAACATTGAAGGCGATCTTGAAGTGCACGGTGTTCATCTTAAATAATTCAACAGCATTTTTCTTCTATTACTTGGATATTTCTCTAATTTGTAAACCTTTTGCTAATGTTTCAAAATGAATTGTGATCACTTAACAAATTTGCATATTAAATGCTAGTTTTTGCCTCTTTCCTTATCCGGTGGATAAATCTGATTCTATTGGGTTGGTGAATTGAAAACTGCCGGCTATTGTCATATGTGACAGTTTGAGCACTTTCTTCAAAAGAAACCCATTTTTGTGTCAATGGAAAAGTTGTAGAGAATCAAAAATCAAGCCTATATCCAAATTTTCAGAACGATTCAAAAACTGGTTTTCAAGAAATGCCAAATTTACGAATTTTCACAAAACTTGCATTTCACAGAAAATTTTAAGCGAAATTACTAAGTGTATCTTTTTGGAAATTTGGCTATAAGCCTAATTTTTGATTCTCTACAACTTTTCTATTGACACCAAAATGGGTTTCTTTTGAAGAAAGTGCTCAAACTGAGACATCTCCAGTCCTCCATTTTTCCAGTCCTCACACTTGTCTCACACACAAAAAAAAAACCAAAAAGGAAACAGACCACCCCCAAACCAAGAAAAAAAAGCCAAAAAAAAGAAAAAAAAAAAAGAAGAGGCGAAACGGGGGGGAAAAAAAAAAACGGCCCCCCCCCCCCCCCCCCCCCCCCCCTATTGTTTTTCCCCCCCCCCCCCCGTTATAGGGGGGAGAGGGGGTCCCGGGGGCCCCGGGAACAAAACCAAACCTATCCACACCCCAAAAAAAAAAAAAAAAAAAAAAAAAAAAAAAAAAACCCCCAAAAAAAAAAAACCCCCCACCCAAAAACCCCCCCCCCCCCCCCCCCCCCCCCCCCCCCCCCCACAAAACCCCCCACCCCAATTATATAAGCCCCCCTCTTTCCCCCCCCCCCCCCCCCCCCCCCCCCCCCCCCCCCTCCCCCCCATCCCTCCCCCCCCCCCCCAAAAGAAAATCCCGACACCACCCCTAAACCCAAAAAAAGAAAAAAAATATTAAATAAAACCTAACTTAATTTCCCCCCAAAAAGGGGTTCCCTTTTAAAAACACCAAAACAACCACCCCCCACCCCCCCCCCCTCTTTCCCCCCCCCGCCCACATTTGGCCTCACACACAAACCAAAATCCTACCACGAAAGAGGAATCCGTAAATTGCCTGTAAAATGGGCAGAAGTCGTCAATAATAATGGAAATTATTTGGAATGAATTTATGGTTTTATGTTCAATAAATTTTAGTTCAAAGTCCCGCAGTTTTCAATTGACCAACCCAATACTTCGACTCATAAGTTGAGATTTAAGCGCTCTTACTATTCAGCTTTCAAAAACCGTTTGATTTGCTCAGTCATACAAAACTCGATTCAATTTAGACCTGCAAGATCAATTTTAGGTGCTAAATATAGTTTCAAACATTTTACTCTTCCCAAATTTTCTTTTCTCTATATCGAAAAACCCTAGTCCCCAAATTTTTGACAAGTTTGCTTCCATTTTGACGAGTCTAGAAGCTTTTTCCCGTTTCTTTGATAACTTAACCGTGCGTGAATCACTTTTTGGACTTTCTAGCTTCAAACATTTTACTTGACAGCTTTACAAGAGCTTTTCTCCTGTGAATTCGCATTAACAGCCACATCCGATGTCATCAAACAATTCCCAGCATTGGGGAATTGTTGTTTGAAGGGAATTTCGCGGACAATCGCTTTTCACAGTAATAAATAAATAAAACAAAAGAATTTTCGAATTCAGCGATTTTTTTTGCCATTTCCTTGAAAGACCCTTATCACTTATCCAGTCGAAAATTTCGGTAAACAAGATTTTTGACTTATCAGACGATTTTCCGTTGTGATTTATTCAAAACCCGTACAAATCAATGCAAATTCTTTTATCTAGTAATTGATTGGATAAAATTCGCCGCTAAAGAAGTTAAACGTTTCGATGTATCGCTGAAAGCATTCATCATCGCCAAAATTGAAGAAGAAAGCTCTGGAAAGAGAGTTGAGATATTTGGTTTGAGGTTTTTGGGAGGTTTTTGAATAGTTCAATTTTAAGTTCTAAGCCAGATCAATAAGATATTTGGTCTTGGATCGATCTGAAACTCAAAAAGACCTGCTACGCACGAGCGGGATGTTTTAATCCTCTGGAGCTATTCCAGCTAAGCCTACTCTGTGGCTCCAAGACTATTTTGGCTTGAAACCAAAAATTTTCTGTGAGAGGAATCCGCCAATTGCCAGTAAGATGAGCGAAAATCATTGCAAATAATGGAAACCATTTTGATTAAACTGCTCAACCAGCATTAAGTCTGCCCAAAAGGCATATTCATGTGTCTTCTTGCCAGATTCCTGGCCTAGACACTTCTCCTAGGCTTGGCCTGCAATAAAGTCATCTCCGACAGAGCTAGACCTGACTTCCTGGCTTCTGACTTGGTTTTGGATTTATAGAGCTTTGCTAACAGCTTTGCTGACAGCTTTCTAGCAGCTTTGCGAACAGCTTTGCTAACGGGCTCTGGTACTAACCTCGGTGCTATGGGAGTTTAGGAGGACACTCAAAATTTGCATAATGCTCGATTTCCATAACTTCTCTGTTGATTTTCACGCGATTTTTACAATTTATTTTAACAACAACAATTTTAAGGGAGTTATGTTCACCGTCCGGTATAGCCAATTATAGCCAAAACTTCGTCAATAAAGAATAAGCTACGATAGTCAAAACTTTGTCAACTCTACAAATGGTGTTCATACCCAGAGTTCCTTTGGAGGCAGATCTACAGTAAATTCTGTTCTGATAACTTTTTCAATAGTCTTCTCTCAAAATGAACTAGACCACAAAAAACATAAACCTTTGTAGTTGTTTTGAATTTTTTTTGGACTCACATAATGTGGACACTTTGCATCGAATGAATGGGCAAATAACGTCCTTCTTCAAACATCGCTTTCACAAATTTCGCATACTTTCGAATGATTTCCACTTTTTCCAAATGACCGTGAATCTCGACTTGTATCTTGAAAAGAAATTTCTTCGTAAGAATCCTTCGTAAGAATCCTTCGCAAGAATCCTTCGTAAGAATCGTTCGTAAGAATTCTTCGTAAGAATTCTTTTAGAAGAATCCTTCGTAAGAATTCTTTTAGAAGAATCCTTCGTAAGAATTCTTTTAGAAGAATCCTTCGTAAGAATTCTTTTAGAAGAATCCTTCGCAAGAATTCTTCGTAAGAATCGTTCGTAAGGATCCTTCGTAAGAATCCTTCATAAGAATCGTTCGTAAGAATTCTTCATAAGAATCCTTCGTAAGAATTTTCTTTTCATCCAAACCTGACAAATCCTCCATCCATCACGAAAAAGTGGGGAATCTTTGAGGAAAAATGGAAGTAAATCGTATTCTTCGTACTCGTTATCCATCCACAAAACATCGATTATTTTGCTGAAATGAGAATGAAATGCTAGCCATTTAACCATTTTGAATTTGACCATTTGACCAACTTCTCCAAATTCTCGCTGAAAAATTCCCCAACTTCAAGCGTCTGTTGGTCGATTTTTGTGGTAATATTACCTAAAATACACATTTCAGTCTTTGATTTTAGATTTTATTAGGCTTTTTATCTCAATTGAGTGCACCAGAAATGATGTTTTTGCACAAAGCACAAGCAAGCAAAGCTTTAAGCACAAAGCGCATCTTGGTTGCCTCAAAAATCTACCTTTAACCGATGTGCTTTCTCTCGTTTTCCCATCCGTTGTCACTAAGGCGTTCACGAATTTTCCAACCTCAAAAATAGTGTCAACATTGGTTCTATGATTTTTATACTAAATTTGACTTTGCTTATTTCAAAGTTTATAAAAATTTGCTGAGAAATTTCTAATATTCCAAGAAGCAAATTTGACATTTAAAAATTTGCCGAACCTGGCCCAACCCAGTCAGATTTAGGTTCAAATTTGGATTTTAATTGGATTTTACTTTTTGATTTGGATTTTAATTGAATTCAATTTGGATTTTACAAGTACTACAGGGTTTTTCAAGTACCCGGACTCACTTCCAAGAGTCTTGTCTAGCTCAGTCAAAAACAAACCAACCAATTCTCTAGCTCAGTCAAAAACAAACCAATCAATTGTCTAGCTCAGTCAAAAGCAAAACAACCAATTGACTAGCTCAGTCAAAAGCAAACCAATCAATTCTCTAGCTCAGTCAAAAACAAACCAATCTCTCTGATTTTTTCAGAGGTAAATTTAGATTAGGCCTCCTGCAACAGTGCTCAATATTTAGTCGATCGGAGTAAGCACAAGTTTTATATAGGCTCTGAAAGTTGAGAGTCACATTTCCTCGCAACACAGTTTGAGATTTGGCATTTTGGCTTAGCGTGCCAACGGAAGCGCTTAGCTTTCAGAGCCTACATGAACTAATCTTTCTGATTTTTTCAGAGCCTATTTACTCCGTTTGACTTAATATTGAGCACTGTTGCAGGAGACCTAATCTAAATTTACCTCTGAAAAAATCAGAGATTGGCTTGATTTTGACTGAGCTAGACTCTTGGAGGTGAGTCCGGGTACTTGTAAAATCCCGTAGAAAGAAAGAATAACCTGTTTGTAGGCGGTTTCCTTCTCAGTGGCATTTGGATCAACTCCAAGAAATTTGCAATGCGGATAGTTTTCCTAAAAACGGACGCTAAATCAATCACAGTTGTGTGTTCAAAACCGAAAAAGTGAGTTCAGCTTTGACATCAACATTCGTGCCGATGGACACTAGTTGGCAGCTTTTTTTCTGAAAATTTACAATGAACACTGTGTTCAGAATTTTTTAGATAGATAATGCTTGATATAATCTAAAATTATCTTATAATTATCTAGAATTATCTAGAATTATCCTACAATTATCTAGAATTATCTAGAATGATCTAGAATGATCTAGAATTATATTACAATTATCTAGAATTATCCAGAATTATCTAGAATGATCTAGAACTATCTTGTTATTATCTTGTTATTATCTATCTACATATGTTTATCTACAATTTTCTATCTACATATGTTTAAGTTTAGAAGTTTAGAAACGACCAGAACTAGAATTCTCTAGTTCTGCTCGTTCTCTCTAGTTCTAAACTTTCCGACACTCACTAAAAACTCATTGTCCTCATATCGAGCCGGCTTTTGAAAATAGTGATAGCGAAAAGAATTCGAGTAAATCTTGATCCTCATCTCATCGTACGGAGTGCAATTCATCACAATTCGACTGAAATCTTCCCAGATCTAAAAGGAAAAAATTTAGAATGTGAAATGTTGGATTTTCTGCTAAAAACTATAGTAAACACATCCTTTTTCGTTGTCCTAAAGCTTTTTTCAGTATTCCCGTATCTTTGCCCTGTCAAGTAAAACAAAATATGTAAATATGTAATGTAAATTTCTCCCGGCATGTCTCTAGTTTAGTAAAGAGAAGGGGGAAAATTGTAGAAATGATTTTATTAGGTTTAGCTTCATTAATTCTAGCTTAAATCTATTGAAAATCATAACAAAATGTAGCTGACGATGAGATCTAGTGGGGGATTTGAGTGTTGTGCTTCTGGGAAAACTTTGGAAAAACGTCAGTATGCTAAAATTCAATAAAGTAAGTAGTTAAAGATCAATTTGCATATAAACTTGTGAAAAGATGCGGAAGTACCTTTTTTCCAAATTATTGCTGAAAGAACAGCTGTGTGAATGTGCAAAGGACAGTGTTCGACAGCTGAACTGTTCTGTTCTACAGATGAGCTGAGATTAAACTAGATTACTAGATTACTAGATTACTAGATTACTAGATTACTAGATTACTAGATTACTAGATTACTAGATTATTAGAATACTAGATTATTAGAATACTAGATTACTAGATTACTAGAGTACTAGAGTACTAGAGTACTAGATTACTAGAGCACTAGATTACTAGATTAAACGGTTTAGAGTTGAACTTGTTCTTTAGAATGTACTCTATTCTAAAAAATATCTCTTTTGACGTACTCAATGCTTTCTTTTTAGCGAAAAATGATGAAGTTTCAAAAAGAGTGTGATTTAAGCACAAGGTTGAATCAAATAACACTCACATCTCGATCCGTTCTTGAGAAGAACATTTCTTTCATGCACTCTTGTGCATCCAGCAGATAGTCGGGTCGATTCAGATTTTGAGTTGGTCTAAAAGAATCGTAAAAAAAAGAAATGTTTTAGTTCAAAACTTGACGGGTGGATGTGCCTCTTCTTCATTGATTTCATCGAAATCTTTCACCAGATTTATCCAGCCAGCTTTCTTCATCTAAATCAAGCAATGGTTACAAGCTTTGAAAGCAAATCTTTGCTTTTATTGCTTCTTTTTTTCCTTCCTAAGACCCAAAAAGCCTAGATAGTCAAAAAGAAGCTGCTGGCTCAATTATTCAAAAGTCGGAGCCTTTTTTTACATTAAACTAATATTATTTCAGAGATTACTGCTCAAAAAAGCAATATTCGAGCGTTTTTCTAAAAAAAACAAAGTCTGATCGACAGTGGAATTTCATTTATTCACCTTTAACAAACAACAAAATAACAGTAAAATCAAACATACTCGTTCAGAGTCAAGCCAAACAACCGTTTTGTCAGATGCGTGAAAGTGCTCTCTTTGATTTTCTTGTTCACGTTCAGGAAATGGTCGACAAGAACTTTTTCAAATTCGCTAGGAAGATTTTGACATGTTGTGCTCTCAATGAGAATTGGTATCGCTTTAGAAACAATTCCATCCAACCGTGTCTTCTTTTAAGGAGAATCTCTGCATCAGCAAATCGACTAGCAGCTTCGTTCCAGATCATTCGACGGTTCACTCGCTTTTTTCGCTCCTTCTCAAGAATCCATATTGCCAAAGCTTCATCAATCTCTTTTGAGGTCAAGCGCGTCCGCCACCATCTGAACGCTTCTTTTTTTGTGCATTTTGTTTAGCTCATTTGTTTGTTTGACGTATCGTTGAACACAAGCTCCTCAATTTTGTAGAATCTGGCAGCGGAGACTTTGCGAGCCATTTTTGCAGCATCGAGGTTAATCTTCGCATCTATTGCTTTTCTCTTTTGCTTTGGTTTGTCCGTTCCGTCGTTTGCTTCTTTGTCCGATTCCTCGCGCAATTCTTCGTTCAATTTTACGTTAAAGTTCTTGTCCTTCTTCAAAGAATCCGTTTAGTTCGTGCTCACGTCGATCGCTCATCCTCACGCTTCAATCCTCACGTCATCCCAGCGTTCAATTTTACGTTAAAGTTCTTGTCCTTCTTCAAAGAATCCGTTTAGTTCGTGCTCACGTCGATTCATACTCACGCTTCAATCCTCACGTCATCCCAGCTTTCTTGATCGCTCATCGAACCTAAAAAAAATAAAATTATCGAATAAGAAAAAGAAAACGAATAAGAAATGCTAGAAAGAAGAAAAGCTAGAAAAGCAATAAAAAGGCGAAGAATTGAGTTGAAAATGTTGCAATTATCTTGGAAAAGTTGCAAGCTAAAAAGCAAAAGGCTGAATATCTTGAGATTTCTCCTAGCCATTAAGATATTCAGTTAAGGGGCGCTACTATTACAGGTATCCACTAGGCTACTGAGGCACACCGACTGGCCTTAAGTTAAGCCTTAAGTAAGCTAGCTTGTTGCTTGGCGAAATTGGCCAAAACTTTGAAGGCTTATATCTCGAAAACGGCTTATAATATTAGGTTGGTAAAAAAGAAATGCGCGTTTTCGTTAAAAGTTTATTTTATTATAAAAACAAGATAACAATACATTAATCCAAAAGGTATTCGCCATCTGCATCAATGACTTGTCGCCAACGTTCACGCAGAGAATGGATGCCCTTCTTGAAGAACTCGACCGGCTGCGACTCGAAGAAGTTGGACACCCAAATTTGGACCTCGTCGCGGTTCTTGAACTTTTTCTCGGCCAAGGAGTGGTGCAGATGGTAGTCGGAAAAAAGTAAACATAGACAAATTATATATCAAACGATGCACAAGAACACGCTCTTTCCAATAGAATAAACTTTTTTAAAAAATCTTTTACTGTGAATAAAATACAAATCAACAAACACGACGCTCATTTCTTTTTTACCAACCTAATAAGTAGGATTTGAAAGCAATTTCGGGATGCCCTTAACTAGGGATGTTTGCACCTCGGAATCAGATCATTTCTGAAAATGTAACTTCATGGGGTTCCCTGGTAAGTGAGAGACTAAAGGGCACACTCTTGCACTAACCAAGCCCATCATTAACCAAAGATCGTCAACCGGCCAACCGGTGGTGGTCAAATGAGAATTCAACGCTGATGCCGAATCTGCTTTCCATTTATGCTATGAAGCACTCTGTCAAAAGTTCGTTCAAAGTTTTGTATGGAATTTAAAAAACCCTCCCTCGAGTTTACGAGCAGATTTTTCAGAAGGTTGGGGAAGCGGTGGTGGCCGAGTGATAGGCGGCTAGAATACAAGACAAGCCCTCTCGGGTTCGAGTCAGCAGTGTAAGTTCTTTTGCTTTTATAGAGGTCATTATAGAGGTCATTTTCTCTAAACGATTTATAGATTTATAGATTTTCTGGAAAAATTATCTTTGATTGAGTTGGACGTAAACTTTCGGCGTTTCTTGAATGAAAACTACCGTACCTAAAAACTACCCATCGTTAACCAAAGATAACACGATCAATTCATTTGACAACTAAGGGCAAAAAGGAGCAAACAATGAGGAAGAGTTGGTGAGTTATGAAGAGGGATTGGTAGCTTTAGGGTACTGTAAAAGGTATGCTTCTTAACTGAATGCCAATAGGTTTTAGAAAGCTACTTCCAAGGCTGGTTGGCCTTATATCGTTGAGTGGACTGGTTTAACTCTTATAATTAGTTAGTAACTTTCACCAGTACTTGAACGGAAACTACCGTAACCAAAGTTTGATTACGATAGTTTTCTGAAATAAGTGCCTTTTAGAAAAAAGAAAACACTCTAACAACGAACTGATTGTTGAGAGTTTTACCTTGTACTCACCGGATCTCTTTCCTCAAATCCCGTTTTTGAATATTTCCTCTCATGAGCTCTCCAATAGATTCGATAATAGATAAAAATCAAAATGCCAATGAAAATTGATAAGATCAGCGAATTGTTCCGGAACATTATTCAACAATTTAGCGAATTTTGTGGCTTTTCCGAAAACCGTTGATCCGGTCGAATTTCGCTTTATTTCCGCCGCTGAATACACAAAACTGTCGAGAATGGAATGCAAAGGTTTCGAATTTTTTTGGAAATTCCATTTCTGGAAAAAGTGTCTGCAAAAAACAGTCAAAAAATCAGAACTATTAGCTTTTTATACTTTTAACGAGGGTATTCTAAGCATTCGATATAATTATATAACGATATAATGATATAATTCATAACCCAAAATAAGCTGACTAGCTCACGATCCAAATAACCTGACTATCTAATTACAAAAAAAACTAATCAAAATTGCCACTACTAATGCAAAACAAAGGGGTAGGCTAGTTTCCTCCACTTTTTGGAGGTTGTTCTCCACTGGGTTCTTTGCGCAACTCGTTATAACTTTTTTCTAAGAACCATAAAGATCGTCTGCGGACCAAGCCTTTTTTTGACATTTTCGACTTCGAAGCAGTTTATCCAGATGGTTGGAAAGAGTTAAGAGAGTCTCCTACACCATTTATTTTTGATGAAGAACGATTTGGATTTCTCTTTACCAATCTTTAGGATTTTGGTTTCATTTTGTAGATCTCAATAAGTGCAACAAAATGAAACCAAAACCATAAAGATTGATCCATTTAGAAGAAAGTTATGGCGAGTTGCGAAAACTACCCCACGATTTGATTGGAGTTACGATTTGATTTGATCGATTTGTCTTGAGCTACGATTTGATTTGAACAATTTGTTTTGAGTTACGATGTGTTTTGAACGATTTGATTTGAATTACGATTTGTTTTGAGTTACGATTTGATTTGAGTTACGATTTGGGGGTAGTCTAGTTTCCGAAACTTTTTTTGCGCAACAGGGTTATTTGCGCAACTGGGTCGTTTGCGCAACTCGCCATAACTCTCTTCTAAATGGACCAATCTTTATGGTTTTGGTTTCATTTTGTTGCACTTATTGAGGTCTACAAAATGAAACCAAAACCATAAAGATTGGTAAAGAGAAATCCAAATCGTTCTTCATCAAAAATAAATGGTGTAGGAGACTCTCTTAAATCTTTCCAACCATCTGGATAAACTGCTTCGAAGTCAAAAATGTCAAAAAAAGGCTTGGTCCACAGACGATCTTTATGGTTCTTAGAAAAAAGTTATGGCAAGTTGCGCCACGACCCAGTTGCGCAAAAAAAAATGGAGGAAACTAGCCTACCCCAAAACAAATGATAAAGAATGCAATTTTTCTCAAGGAAATGCCTTATATATTCTTAAAGGCTCAAAATTCAGGGTATTCGGTTTACTAAGCTGAATATCTAGTTCTGAATAGTCTATTAGAGGTTGTGCCTCTTTTACGGTACCTTGTACCTCAGTACTCCAATACTCCAATCGCCAGTCTTGTCTTAGTTATTGCTTTTATTGGAGGCTGCGCTTCTAAATATAGAAAATAGAATAAATACGATATCTAGCTTATATTAGGCTTTTCAGAAGGTCTTTTCGTTTCTTTTCGTACTTCCGTTTAAAACCAACAAATGCACGAATTGAACGAAAGTACGAAAAGGAACGAAGCCTTTCTGAAAAGCCTAATTTATGCTCTAGATATCGATGAAATTGCAGCAGTTTGCTGCAGCTACACATTGATCCTAGCCAGAGACCAGAAGCTACACATTGATGTTAGCCAGCGACTAGAAGTTGCCCATTGATCTTAGCCAGAGACCAGAAGCTACAGATTGATCTTAGCCAGAGACCACAAGCCACACATGGATCACATTTCTTGCTTTCAGCTAAATTTCTACAATCGGGTGATGGAAGCGGCCGGAGTGCGGAATTTCGTTCAACATCGCATGAATAATAATCACATGACATGCCCAGCTAAGCTGGAAGAATGCTGTGATCTGATCTGATTGTCTCTCGATTTTCTTAGGATTCTATTCTCTATTTTTCTAGTCCAATCAAATTCTATTTTTAGCAATCCTGGGTCTTTTCCAATCTTGTTAAATGTTTTTGTGACTTTTGAGACTTTTTCTTAGCTAGAGCCTTTGGAGTTTTTTGGAACTTTTTGGAGCTTTTTAAGCTTTTCTGGAGCTCTATGGAGCTTTTTGGAGCTTTCTAGGCTTTTTGAGCTTTTTTGGATACTTTTTGAAACTTTTTTGGAGCTTTCTAAGCTTTTTTGGAGCTTTTTTGGATCTTTCTAAGCTTTTTTGGAGCTTTTCGGAGCTTTCTAAGCTTTTTGGAGCTTTCAAGGCTTTTTTGGAGCTTTTTGAGCTTTTTTTGGATACTTTTTGGGACTTTTTGGAGCTTTTTGGAGCTTTCTAAGCTTTTTTTGGAGCTTTTTGGAGCTTCGCTTTGCTGTATAATTGACCGTACTCGTTCCCTTTTTCTCTGTGTCTCTCACAATTTTCAAACTACAAATAATGCATTTGAAAAAGAAGCTCACAATACATTTGATAACTTATTAGATGCCAGTAATTAAATTATCTGTAATTTATCTGTAAAATTTCTGCAATGGATCGCCCGGAAACGAGCGGAGAATACGAGACTGATGAACTGATGCGATTGATGAAATGTGAGTGGCGGTATTTCTAAAGTTGCTGTTACTTTTTGCTTACTAATATAAACACAGGCTTTCTGGCGTACGGAATTCTTCGCTTTTTGTACAATATACCAATTGTTTTGCAAGAAAACGAAGAAAAGAGTGCACCAGAAAGGGTGTGTTTCTTGATTTTAGAAGCACAAAGTGAATTTAGCAGAATTTTCCTGTTAGCAAAATTTTCAGACCATTCTGAATTGCAATTTTTCTCTGAATTCAAGGTTTTTTTATTTTAAATTTGTAGAAGTTTATAAATTTTCAGGCAACGATTTTATCTTGGAATTTCAAGCGGAAGAAGTGGTCGAAAGTTGTTTGAACAAGAAACTTTTCTTCATCAAAAGCGCCGCCGAAAGTCTCAGTCAGAATTACAAAGGATCATCACATGTAAGTGATAAAAAATCAGCTAAAAGTTTAAAAATAGGGTACTTGTGGAGTATCCGGGGGGTCTTTCAATATCCGGGGTGGTAAAATTTTAAGATCCGGTGGGGTAAAACTTTATATATGTCGTAGCCGATTATGAATGAAATTTTTTGGCAAATCTTTCCAGTAGAGCAACCCTTTAATGTATGAGGACAATATTATATCATCTTGTAGCGAATTAAATTCTGCGTCTATTGTTACCAAATTTGTGAGTTTAGGTTAAAAATTGCCGCCGCTACAACGTTTCATTCAAAAGCGGCGGGACCCCCGTAGCCAATTATGAATGAGTGGGTCTAGGAGCGTCCAGCCATCAAGTATTTAGTATCATTCAACGCAGAATCATTAATAATTATGTTAAATTTTTTAAATTAGAAAGATTGGATAAAAAGAAAAAAAATTAGAGCAAAAAAACTGTTTGTTCAAGAAAAAACTTTGAAGCCCGATAATTTTTTTTCTTTTTATCCAATCTTTCTAATTTAAAAATTTAACATAATTATTAATGATTCTGCGTTGAATGATACCAAATACTTGATGGTTGGACGCTCCTAGACCCACTCATCCATAATCGGCTGAAATTCATAATCGGCTACGACATATACGTTATCTACGACCCCTTTTAAAGATATTCAGCCGCTTAAGTGATTTGGTTCCCTTCAAATGTATTCAAATTCCCTTCAAATGTAAAGATATTCAATTTATTCGCAGCGATTACTTGATTACGTGATTCGAGGTGATACTCGATCAAAAACGTAACTTCTACAAAATTTTTTTGTCATTATTAGATTTGATTTGTTATTGTTGATACTATCCTAGTTGGCGGGTCACTTTTTTTTCTTCAAAACCATTTTTTGGAGTAGTTTTATGTGTTGATGTGGGCCCGGCAGATGCCCAACCCACTTGACTCTGGCGATGACACGATGACTCTGGCGCCTTAGTTTGCCCAAAGGCGCGGACGCATTTGAGCAAATTCTCAAGGATATTGCTCGTTTTTGGTCTCCTGGCCTAGAAGTAAATTCGATAGATTTTTACAAGTAGTATTCATTGTCACTGTTACAAATAGTCACTGTTGTACTTCGCAAATTTATTTCATTATTATCTTTGGTTATTATTATGTTTATGTTTATGTTTATGTTCTTGCATTACTCGTGCATCTTGTTTATTCGTTGCTGGTATAGTTATAAAGTTTAGTTACCACACGCAAACAGCGGCAAAGCTATATTAACAAAAAAAAACATTTTTGTGGATTTGGTTGGTTTTTGAAAGTTTACCCCACCATCGGCGCAAAATAAGGCAAAAATGTGTTTTCTATCGGATTTTTCTGGGAGTACCTTTTTTAGATGCGGAAAATTGTGCTGATTCCGAATCTGAAGGAATTTTTCAAATCCCTCTGACAGAAATTTTTTAAATTGAGTTTTAGCGGTTTTTTGGTCATTTTGTGGTACCCTGCAGTTTGGAGCTCGTAACTCGACAACGAGCGTCTAGAACCAAAAACGAGGGGATAAGTTTTATTCTAGAGACTCTTACGAACATTTTAATGCAAAAATCATAAAATTTGCTCAACTCTACAAAAAGTTATAACATCTTTAAAGAAATTTTGCAAAATACACTACAAAAAACCGCTAAAACTCAATTTTAAAAATTTCTGTCAGAGGGATTTGAAAAATTCCTTCAGATTCGGAATCAGCACAATTTTCCGCATCTAAAAAAGGTACTCCCAGAAAAATCGAATAGAAAACGCATTTTCGCGCCGATGTGCACCGGATCTTAAAATTGTACCACCGCGGATATTGAAAGACCCCCGGATACTCCACAAGTGCCAAAAATAGGCTTTAAATTAATGCTTTTATCAAAAAGATGCTTTAACTTTATCGTTTTATCATTATCACTTTATCAATTTTAGTTATGCAATCTAATATTTGATTGGTTTAACGCTATCGGTTTGGATCCAACAGAGACGAAAGAGGAAAACACATCGAATGAAGAAAAAGCGACGGAAGAGGAGAAAGAAACACCGACAACTAGCAAAAAGGTGAGCAAAAAGTTATCCAGAATGCTTTTGAGCGAAAGAAAATGGAAACACACTGTTTCTGGTGCACGGAATACTTCATTTTCTTCGTATGAATCACTTACGACCTTTTTCCAAGAAATCCTGGGTTGGCGCTTTAAAGCATGGTAAAACTACCGTACCCCCTTCTGAGACAATGCAAAATTTCATTTTTTTCATATTTTTTCATTTCATTTTATTCTTTTTGCGTTTTTCTGGTGTGATCGCGTTTGTTTTTGCAGGAAACAAAGAGGATAAAGTTAATTTACTTTTTTTAACTGCTGTCTCTGTGTTTACAAGATTGAGCACAAAGTACACCTTAAGAGACAAAATATGCATGTGAATTTGTCAGTCGTGGTGTAGATAAAGTGTAAACACGCCCTTTCTAGTCCACTCGATTCTGCATTTTTCCCGTAACACCAAAATGAAGGATCTACAAGAAAAATGAAGAATCCAGTACGCTAAAAAGGGTATTCTTGCAAAACAACAAAGTATACCAATGTAGTAAATTTAGAGAAAGAAGAATGTGACCAAGAAAGAGAAAGAGGCCAGTCCGAAGAAGGAAATTCAAAAAAGTCCCACATTTAACACGATTTCCACATACGTTGAAGGTTGAAATTCTGCATAATTTTGAAATCTTAAAAAGTTTAGACACCCTGGCCACGATGTTAAAAAAAGAATTCCAACCGGATTGTGCGGATTCGATTTTCGGAGAATTGGGCGGTGGAATCGAATGGTTGCCGGAGCTCATCTCTTGCAAGTGAGAGTCTAGAATATTTTTTGTTAAGGTCGAGGTTTTGATCTTGTCTCAAAGATCTCAAAATTTTCAGAATTTGGCGTGAAATGATCTACACTCTAATCGAAAGTCATCCACAATGCTTGATGCTGAATTTTGCAGTGAAACTGATTTCCGATGCCGGCTACCAAACTGAAATCGCCAATGTGAACACCGCTACTCAACAGGTTTTTCTTTGGTTCCTTTATAGTTCCTTTATAGTTCCTTTATAGTTCCTATTTGGTTCCTTTAAAGTTCCTTTATAGTTCCTTTATAGTTCCTACTTAGTTCCTATTTGGTTCCTTTATAGTTCCTTTATAGTTCCTTTATAGTTCCTTTATAGTTCCTATTTAGTTCCTTTATAGTTCCTTTATAGTTCCTTCTTAGTTCCTATTTGGTTCCTTTATAGTTCCTTTATAGTTCCTTTATAGTTCCTTTATAGTTCCTTTATAGTTCCTATTTAGTTCCTTTATAGTTCCTTTAAAGTTGTTTTATAGTTCCTTTATAGTTCCTATTTGGTTCCTTTAAAGTTCCTTGCTTTATAGATTTCAAAGAGGCATACTGTCATTTTAAAATTGTTAATCGTGGGCCCAAGCTTAGAATATTTCATTTTCCGATAGCTTTGAATTCATATCGCACTTTAGTTGGAAATTTTCACTCGAATCTTTCTCACATCAATCGATTCCTTGCTGAGCGAGTACCGAAATGGAGAACACACCGCACAATATGAGACACAATTGGCAGAGTTGGTGAGTGAAGTAAAATTTATGAGTTTGCTTTACTTTTATACCAGGGTGATTGTTTAAACCAGCCGGTTAGGTCTAGGCCTGACTTTGGCGGACCCTGATACTTTAACCGACAAACCAGATTAGTTCAAAAGCCAGGCCTGGTCTTTTGCCAGGTCTTTGTACTGCAACCAGGTTTGGCGGACCACGACACTTGTGAAAAGGCAGACTGGGCAAGGACTTGTCTAGCTTGGCCTCTAGCTTGGCCCGGAAAAATTTGTTTTGGAAAACTAAATCAAATTGTTGATCGTTTTTAGGTTCGAATCGTCTGCCAATCTGAGCACACCTACCTGTACACGGCAGCGTTGTTGGAGGTGGGATTTTGATTGATTTGAATTTAATTTTGATGCGAAAAACATATTAGGCTGTCCAGAAACTCTTTTCGTACCTACGTTTAAGCTAAGGCACAAAAAAAAGAATTTTCGAGGGATAATGAAATATAGAGGAGCCGTTTTTTCTATTAGAATATTTACGGTAAACCCAAAACCGTTTTTAACACTATATTGAAAACAACAAAAACCATCTCTTCCCTAGCACAGATCGTTCTAGGTTTTATCTCGTGAAGTGAATGGAATCGATTCGGCCGCTTGTCACCACATTCTTCAAACTCTTCGGTCAACACTTAAAGGTTTACCTATCCAGTTTACTATTATCATTATACCTATGCAGATTGTAAATCTTAAATCTAGGACATGAGCAAGAAACGACTGCTTTCCGATGCGCCATGTTACATACAGCTGAAGATCAGGTGGAGAATGTTTTGGGAAAAACTTGACACGTGTGAGATAACTTGGATAAACAGGGTTGTTCTAAATGAGCCTATAAGCAAGGTCTATCAAGGCCGGATCAGAAAGCAGATACATGTCCAGAGGCTTCTGGGATTGCTATGGAATTTTTGTGGATAAGGCCTACAACAAAACCTGGCTCTGGTCATGCCTGGCCATGCCTGGCCATGCCTGGCCTGGCTCCCATAAAATTGCATGTAGAGTAGCTCTGCTTAGACTGGATCCGAGTTAAAGTTTGACACATTACCAGTTTGACAGTTGACACGTTTGTATTTTGTCCACCAACTCTAGAAGCCAAACCTTGGTCTGAAAACAAATTGAGCTTGGTTTGAACAAAACATTTTTAGGTAGCAAGTCACGTTGTCCAAGCACTCTTGACGATGACGAGCAAGCAAGAGTTGAATCCAGCCGATATTTCGCATATCTATCAGGTATTTGAATGAAATTATATGTAAATTAAAATAAATAGCTCTTGAATTTCTGAAAGTTTCATTTATTTAAAACGAAAATCTTTAGCAATACATTTTGCCACATCCGCCGCCAGCCGAAGTGATCCGGGATCCGCTCTTCATTGAAATGCTCATTGATTCGTTATTCCATTGTGATGGATCAAAAGTAAGTTGTTTAAAATTGAAAAAAGTATACAGTGATTTAGAGATTATCTAGATAATTCCAGGATTTAAAAATTTCAGGTAAACATGGAGCATCGCGAGAAATACATCTATCTACTTGCCTACGCCTCGTCAGTTTTTGAGTCCTACAAGAATAAACGGAGAAATGTGAGTGTTGAGGATAATTTGGTTCTCATCGAAAGGTTTTTTTTGACAAAATACGGGTCTTTTCGTTGGGCTGTGCAAAACCCAAAGCCAATTCAATTCTCTTCGACTTTCCTTGGGACAAAGGGTTAAAATAAACTCCGCCAATAGAAGCTATGACCCTAAAAACCCCGAGGCACAAATTTTTAACATTAAATCTCATTTGGGAATCAATTTTGAGATCAATTTTTGCCTCATAATGGCATTATTTTTTGCTTCAGCCTCTACATCCTGCCAAACCAAAACTAACTAAAATACTCAAGGTTGAAACTGTCCCAAGAAAGGTCCCAAGAGAATCGAATTGGCTTTGGGTTTTTTGTATATGATAGCTTTTCACAATGAAAAGACCCGGATTTCCGAGAAGAATCGATAATTTTAGGATAGTTTATTTTAAATTTCATTTACAAATTTCCAATGTACTATGTGATTTCAGCAAACTCGAGTCGAATTGGACGTGACGAGATCGGCGATCGAGCGAGCGACGAGTTTAATCGAAAATCTCGATGAGGTGCTCTCCGAGCTGCCCGATTTGTTGAGGTAATACAAAATATTCACTTTTGACCTGGCTTTACAGTAAAAGGACTTCTGGTTCTTCTGGAACCAAATCTCTAGAGAAAAGGAATCAAAAATCTAGAGAAAAGGAACCAAATATTCAGAGAAAAGGAAGCCAGAGAAGCCAGAAGAACTGGCCTTGCCCTAGGGCTCGGTTCAAGCATTTTGGATGTAACTAACTACCCAAAGCAATTTCAGAGAGGCTCGAGTACCGGTAGTGGCCACCGGATTGCTCTACTTTGCCGAAACCTATCTCCTATCTGAATCAAGAATTGGAGATCTTCCAGTGTGGCCTTTTGTCCTTATCGATCAAACAGCTTCCCTTCATCCAAATCTTCACTCAACCGCTTTCACCCTTTGCACAAAACTCTACGAGAAAGTCTCGAAACAGCCCGAAGCTGCTGAGGTACTGTATATTTTGGAAATTTTCTGACAAAAGCTAAAAGCTTGATTTCTGTTAGCCAAAAGCTTGATTTCTAGGTGATAATGGAAAGACAACGACTTCTTGTTGATCGTTTCATTCATCTCTTCAGCATCGGATTCGCGATTCCTGTGCTTGAAAAAGTTAATTCTATTGAAGATCCGTTAACTCAAAGCTTTTAGATTCATAAAATGTATCGAGATGCATTGATTGACTCGAGTCTTGTGAGATATTTCTCGATAGAGGCGAGTTTGCGAAAGAAATTGAAAGCAGTACACATGTTTTCTAAATGATGCGCTAAGAACAAGCTACCGCAACAGCCAGAATATGGCAGCGGTTGAAGTACGAGAAGATCTGGAGTACGATAGCAGCTGTAGTAAAGTAGCCTGGAGTATGACAGTTTGGGTACGGTAGGAAAAGGAGTACGGTAGCAGCTGTAGCCTGGTACGCTGAGTAAGGTAGCCTTGGGTACTGTAGAAGAAAGTATGGTACAATATGGAAGACAGTAGCAATCGGATATCCGACTCTGTCTCTTATTGTACTACTACTGTACTTCAGGGTATCAGAACCAGTACGGTAGCGGCTGAAACGGTATCCGCCAGCTACCGTTCTCCGTCTCCTATAGTACGTCTCCTATAGTACTCTCCTATAGCTACTACCGTACTCTGGGCATTTCGTACTTTGAGCACGGTGACTTTTAACTAGTTTCCAATAACTAAATTGTTCAAAATCGTTGCTCAATCCAATCAATCAAATTTCCAGGTGTTGGAGATTGTTTCTCCTCCTTATTCAAAAATCCTGTCGAATCTTCTCATTCAATTGGTGAGCGATGAAGAGATTTTTGAGGTTTCTTTACGAGAAAAACACCCGATTGTCTCCGAATTCATTGCACATTATCAAAGTGGACAGAAAAATTGAAAAAAAAAATGGTTTTTGTTTGTACAGTGAAAATAAAGAATTTTGGAGCTGAATTGTCTGCGTTTAGTAAGGCAAAAAAGAAACTTTTTTAAAACAAAATTGAAATTGAAATTAGCAATCATTTCTCATTTCTAAAATAGCAATTAGTGCAGCTTTTGCCTTTCTTGCATTGAAAATTGTACCAAAAACGACGCAGCTGAATTGAACACCAGTAAAAACCCACAATAAACCAGGATATCAGTTTTTTTAGAACTATAGCAGGGAGTACGTAATTTGAGCCACTTTTAGTGGACTAGCCTCGATGATAAGCTAATAGTAAACCAGAAAGGGTATGCTTTGCCGAGCACAAAGTACACATCCGGACATTTTGAATGAGCGTCCCGCTTTGAAGGCCTTTGGTAATATTATTGTTATTGACTTTCGTGGCTTACATATTATATCAACCTCAGGCTTTATATTATATCAACCTCAGGCTTTATACTTCTGGCTTTCATATGATATCAAAAATATTACTTTGAGTGGGAGCCCACGGTTCTAAAGATCCAGATATTTCCTTCTTTCTTTCTTTTTTTTCCTTTCTTCTTCCTCCATGTCTTTCCTTCTTTCTCTTGGCAAGTTAGTATTTCCTAATTATATATGTTGTGTCCGATTTAGATTTCCGTCCGATTTAGATTCAATCTAAATCGGACGTCCGATTTAGATTGAACTTATCGCGATTTAGATTACAGTCTATATCGGACGTCCGATTTAGACTCAATCTAAATCGGACGTCTTATATAGATTGAACAATAATATAAACATGTTTAGTATATGTTCTTAAGCGTTTTCTGTAGTTTTCTGCATTTTTCAAAGGTCTGTTATTGTCTTTTTCTGAAAAGAAAACCCAACTATGAAATAATCAATAAAAGACCTTTGAAAAATGCAGAAAACTACAGAAAACGCTTAAGAACATATACTAAACATGTTTATATTATTGTTCAATCTATATAAGACGTCCGATTTAGATTGAGTCTAAATCGGACGTCCGATATAGACTGTAATCTAAATCGGACGTCCGCGATAAGTTCAATCTAAATCGGACGTCCGATTTAGATTGAATCTAAATCGGACGGAAATCTAAATCGGACACAACATATATATATATATATTTGCTTTATTCAGGGGACGAATAGAAGCGAATCAGATAATCATAACCGCATATAACATATTGCTACAATACTTTCACAAAAAAGAAAGAAAAGTAAGACTACAAGAAAAGTACAGTAAGGCTACAGTTAGGAGACATAGGTACAAAAAAGATTAAATATAGGCCAGATTTGACATGGCAATAAGATCTAATTCGTTTACAGATACTTTCAATTTTGCTACAGACGAGAAGATACCAGACGGGAGCTATTCCAAGTCCAAGACGAGAGCTTATTCCAAGTTCAAGACCGAAGCTCATTCAAACCCTACTAACATGGTTCGCAAAAGAACGATAAATGGAAAGATGATGGGGATGAGAGCTGACCGAAATTTGATAAGGATGACTACGTGTACTTCTAGAAATTTCCACAATTTTCAAGAGGCTTTGAAATTCTGGATGCGACTTAGGGTGGAAAAGAGTTTTATAACCAAAAAATAAGATCAAAGTAAATACGGCGATATAAAAGGGGTTTTGAAATCAAAAAACTATAAGTCTAGTCTCATAATTTGGAATAAGAGAAGAAGGGAAACGACGAGTGTATGCTTTTTTAGTGAAACGCCGTCGGACATTTTGAACCAAGGTGATAAGTTTCTTAATGGAAGGTGATGCTAAGGTGACATACGATGGTGGCATACCCGGCAAAGGCCGGCAATAGGTTATAAAAGTGCGATAAGTCGCGAATTTAGAGAAAAAAATGGCGCCAAGTATTATGTTAGAAATTCTAGAAGCCTTTTTGCATATGTATTGGGTTGATGCATAATTATCCGGACTTCTTTTTGCGTGCTTGTATCTTTTTGTTTTGAAAGCTTTTTGTCTATTTCTTTTTTTTAAATATTCGTTATTCTTTAGTGAACAAAATGCGTGTCGACAATCATATCCATCTTCGCCATATCATGCTCTACCACTTCGAAAAGGGATGGTCTGCCGCAGAGTCGTTTCGCGATCTCAAAGAACTTTTTGGTCAAGGAACAATTGGACGTGCAACAGTTTATGAATGGTTCGATCGTTTCAAGTCCGGTAACACAAGTGTTGATGAGTTTTGATAGTTTATGTGAAAATTTAAGTTAAAGATAGAAGACATAAAAGGTAATTTAACCGGTATGTTTAACCGTCATTTAAATTCAATTTAACCGGTACACATAAATTTTGCCAAACTATGAAACCATAGAGAACTTAAATTTTAGCAAAGCTACGGACTTTAATGATTTTGCTGACTTTGAGGCTAGATTTCTTGTGTTTACGAAGCCATTGAAAAAACGGAGAAAGGGGGATGAAACTACAGGGTCGACGAAAATTGGCGCTAGGTTTTTGACTTGTATGTTTGGATGACTTTTTGATGATGCCGGATTCATCAAAACCTATTCAATCCACTAAAAATATATATGTCGTAGCCGCTGACGAATTTCAGCCGCTAACGAATCATTCGTTAACGGCTAGCCGCTAACGAATGAAATTTTTCGCTAGCCGTTTACGAATGATTCGTAATCGGCTAGCCGTTAACGAATGAAATTTTTTCACTAGATGTGTACGAAATCTTTGTAATTGGCTTCTGCGAACATGGCTAGATTCAAATGAACTTACCGTGTTTTTGGTTTCAAATTTTTTACGCAAAAAAAAAGAAAAGAGAAAAAAATTCATTTTGAAGGGAGCTATTAAAAGTTGTCAAAATACCCCTTTGCTGAAAATGGGTCCTCCGGGACGAGTCCTCCCCATTGTTATCAGTGATTTCGGATTCATTTTCTTTCTGCTTTTTTATTATGCTTTGTTTTTATTATACTTGCTTTATTATATTTGTTTTTTCAGGATGAATTCGTTTCTCAACCAACTTGACACGTATCAAATTTTGAAAAAGCGAACGCATATACTAACGACGAAAAAATACGACGAAATTGCGAACAGATTGACAACAATGTCAAGTGAAAGTGAAAGCGAGAAACGGAAGCGAACGAGAGAAGAGGCGAATTGGGCACGTCGTTACTCGATTCAATGTATTGAGCAATCAAAAATACTCTACAATCATGGAGATAAAGGAGAGAACGAACAGCCAAAACGAGTCGTCAAGAAAGAGGAACTCTTCGATGTTTTGACGTCAACTCACAAAAGACTGGGACACGCCGGCCGGGACCTGATGTGGAAAGAACTGCGAGGAGATTATCACGGGATCTCAAAGGAAATACTCGCAATTGCAATTGCACAAATGGATGCACGAATGGACGATGTGTGTGCCTCAAAACCAATATGCTCTGCAATAGCCGATGTCATCACAGTAATTCCTGCACCAACAAATAAACAGTTTGTTTTATGCATTTTAGTTGATGTTTTGTTAGTTATAAACGTTATTATGTTATAAACGTTAATATGTTATAAATGTTAAATGTTATAAATGTTAAATGTTATAAATTTTATTTCACTTGTTGTGATTAATTTGCTGATTT
Organism: Mesorhabditis belari; assembly: GCA_958450365.1. NCBI lineage: Eukaryota > Metazoa > Nematoda > Chromadorea > Rhabditida > Rhabditidae > Mesorhabditis > Mesorhabditis belari. The sequence continues at coordinate 1,823,084 of CAUEEP010000937.1, read as the reverse complement.
GCGTTTTGTATAAATAGTTTGAAATCAAAGGCTCATTTGAATCGAGCCATGTTCACGGAAGACGATTACAATTGTGCACGGCTAGCGAAAAAAATTTCATTCGTTAACGGCTAGCCGCTAACGAATGATTCGTTAGCGGCTGAAATTCGTCAGCGGCTACGACATATATAACATAAAAAGTTGGGCGGTATTGGTGAAGAATTCAACCTCAATGTTTAAAAATATTCCTTCAAAGCTGTTTCCGGAGAATATCGCTTACCGTATGGAGTGGAGCTTAGAGAATGATTAAAAAGTACTCGTTTTCTTGAATCATTTCCTTGTTAGTAACTTGTTGGCATTTTGTTGTTGTTATTTTTGTTTCTATTTGTTATAAACGTTGTTAAAACTTGGATTTTTCTTTTGTTTTTAAGTTTTATTGAGTTTTTTTTGATCAAAACCTTTTGTTTTTGATCAAAATTTCTTGTTTTTGATCAAAATTTCTTGTTTTTAGTATTCCAGTTAACTTTTTTTTTGGTAAATCCCAGTAAAACAGTAGAATCATAAAAGGAAGAAAGAAAAAAAACAAACAAAGAAACTACAACTCTGATCCTGACCCATTAAAGTATGTCTTCAAGTATTTCATTTACGAAGAAAGTTTTCGTTTTTAACATCTAAATCCTTGGATTTCTGGTATACTGTATTCAAACATAATTTTCAGCTTTTTTTCGTAGCTTTAAAACTATAGCTTTAAATCACTCAATCGTTTCATCAAACACCATCAACAAACAAAAGTATTGGGTTGGGGAGAATGAGTCGGCGCCAAACTTTAAAGGGACTTTTTGCACACATAAAGCCTTCTTTAAACATACGTTTGGTTTCATCAAAAGGATCCACTATTTCTCTACAAAATCACTTTTGAGAGATTCCACAAAGCTTTTCTTTCGTGGAGTTTATGAACTTCGAAACGCAGCTGGTTAAAATGGCAAAGAGTCCGACTCATCATTTGAACAGTTTCTTTCACATAAACCTTCTTTGGTGTTTATATAAAAAAGATAGAGCACATTCAATTACTTAAGGTGCCAAATTTGCAGGAAGATCTCACCAATGGTTTTTTCTAGATCACAGTTTGTAGTTTTTGTGAAAAAATGGCTTTTTCTTGAGCGGAGGCGCTGTTTGAATTTTCTTTTAAATGTCATTTTGTAGAGAATTATTAACCATTCTACTCATATCAAACGCATATTATTTGACGAAGTCGAATAGAAGTTTTAGACATTTTTTTCATTTTCGGCGCCGACTCATTCTCCCCAACCCAATACTTTCACCTTCAAATCGCCTCATAATCTCGTCTGACCTTTATCGTACACATCCCCCCACCTATGTAAATATTTTTCACTCCATGTGTGTTCCAAAACGTGATGTAAGAAGAAAAAAAAGGCGCGGGATCGAATTGAGAGGCGGGGCGTCGCTCATTTCAAAATCCCCCTTTCTCTCGCCAAAAAAAGTGGCCGATATCCGTATTTTCTCCTATTTTTGGCAAGAAAAAGACGCGTCTTTGTATTTTGCATCTAAATGTTAGAGAGTACGAGAAAGAGAAAGAGGGAGAGGGAGAGAAAGAGGGAGAGAAAGAGGGAGAGAAAGAGGGAGAGAAAGAGGAAGAGAAAGAGGAAGAGGAAGAGGAAGAGAAAGAGAAAGAGAAAGAGAGATTCCTTATGTTCGGATGAACGCAACGCCCACCGCTACGCGACTTTCTTACCACCTTGCCTCTTCTTCTCTTTTGATCTCCACTCATTGAGCAAAGTGTTCGGCAAAGGAGTTGAACTTGTTCGAAAAATGAGGGTAATTCAATCATCCTACTGTCATTGGTCAATCATCCTACTGAGGGTAATTGAATCCAAGGCAATTGAATCCAAGGCAATTGAATCCAAGGCAATTGAATCCAAGGCAATTGAATCCAAGGCAATTGAATCCAAGGCAATTGAATCCAAGGCAATTGAATCCAAATGCTACAGATTATAAGTTGTTATTGTCTTGGGTATCGGTGAAGAGTATTCAGTACTCTTTACATTCACTAAAAATACTGTAAATCTGGATCTCCTTTAGCACTGAAACGAGCCAAATCCCCAACATATTGATCGCTTCTCAATGAATATCTGGCAAAGCAATTGAACTTGGCAATAAAGGCAACAAAGGCAAGAAAGTGTAATATAACAAAGTTATAGACAAACATAACAAAGTTATCGACTCGGGATGTGATTTGGAAATCTCATGCAAAACTTTGAACGCTTAAAACTTTTGACAGAGTGCTTAATAGCAGAAATGGAAAGCAGATTCGGAATCAGCGTTGAATTCTGCCTCAAATAGTATATGGCTTGTGTCATTTGGCCATCACGTTCTTGAAATTTCTTTGTAAATAGAATTGTTATGGACAAATCTATAGCCTCATTCTTTTCAATGTAAAGCAATTGAACTTGGCAATCGTATGAGGATGTTGAATTGCAAAAAAGTTACAAAAATGGAATTGAACTGAAAATAAAGCTCGTTTGATTCACAATAAACGATTCACAATAAACTTTATTAGTAAAATGCATGCAATGCCTTAAAAATCACATAGACAATGCTAAAACAATGCTAAAACAATGCTAAGACAATGCTAAGACAATGCTAAGACAATGCTAAAACAATGCTAAGACAATGCTCAAAATGCTGAGACTGCTTTTGAGCCTCAGTTTCTTGGCGTTACATGATACTGAATATTTGACATAGTGGCCTCTCTCATTTCTCCAGTTCCAGTGACAAAGTAGGAATGATTTAATTGGCTTACTAAAACTGATTACACAGTAAATTACACTGATTACACATTTTAGGACTTGTCCTTTTATACTATTTATCAGTTTTGATCAAAGTGGCCGCCATGGCTGACTAGAGTAAAATAGAAAAGTGGATTACGGTATTCAGTCTAGTTTAAGGCATTCAGTTAAGGGTTAGCTGGATTACGGTATTCAGTCTAGTTTAAGGCATTCAGTTAAGGGTTAGCTGGATTACGGTATTCAGTCTAGTTTAAGGCATTCAGTTAAGGGTTAGCTGGATTACGGTATTCAGTCTAGTTTAAGGTATTCGGTTAAGATTAAAAGTGCCATTTTGACTATGGAAAACTTTTGACTTGACTAGCGCACTACTCTTCAAGACGATTTTTCTCTATGTTTTTATCAAAGAGTATACAAAACAAATTCCACTTTTCTTCAGTCAAATTTAATGCGGATTCTTTTAAAATCAACTATAAGTTGATTCAGCTTCTATACCTCGAGTTATAGGCCATCTAAGTTGATCAACTTTTTCAGGTAGGTAGTTCAACTTTGACACAAATTTTCTCCATGTTCTTCCACATGAGTATACAAGATAAATGGTACTTTTCTATAACCGAATTTAATGAGGATCATTTTAAACTTAACCTTAAGTCCATCTGATGATTGGAAGTCGAATTATAGAGTAAAATAGAAAAGTGCGTTAAAGTGCCATTTTGACTATAGAAAAACGGCACTTTACTACTCTTCAAGACGATTTTTCTCTATCTTTTTATCAAAGAGTATACAAAACAAATTCCACTTTTCTTTAGTCAAATTTAATGAGGATTCTTTTAAAAGCAATCACAAGTCGATTCAATTTCTATACCTCGACTTATCAAGTGTTGAACTTGATTGACTTCTGTATATAAGTAGTTCAACTTTGATACAAATTTTCTCTATGTTTTTGCACAAAACATTGAATACACAAAATAAATTGTGCTTGCTAAAAGTCCTGTATCTTACAAGGGAGTGCTCCGAACTGGGCGAACGATTTCACTACGCCGCTGAGATGCAAACGCCTATCGAGCATGGGGAACACGCTGCTCTATTTTGCCTATTGATCTTTATTGATCTTTATTTTTGCCCATTTTCAATGGTTTACAAGAAAAACGCTTACAAATTTTGGACGCCTACTACTTTTGGACGCCGGGAAATCGCATCGGAATATATGGACTCTTTCCTTCTCTTCAAACGTGGCAGGATGGTGTAAGAGGTAAGTTTACGCACTCTTAATTCCACCTTTTCTTTTTCTTGACCCTGGTTTGGATCCGGTTGCGAAAACTTGTTTTGCTTTCTCTTGCTAAACCTTTAAAAACACATTTTTATTTGGATTTCCAATGATAATCACAGAAAAAAAAGCTGCGTCAAATTGAATCTTTTCATTATGATTGTTAGATCTTTTTTTCTTGCTATAAATAGTTGTCATTTAAATTCAAATTTGCAAAAAAAAGAAGTAAATAGCTGTAAAGTCAGTGAACGAATCAGAATCAGGGTCAAGAAAAAGAAAACATGAAATTAAGAGCGTGCGCACTTACCTCTTCACCACTCTGCCACGTTTGAGGAGAAGGAAAGAGCCCATATATCACTGAGGTACGATCGTCGTCCAAGTAGTCGTCCAACTAGTCGTCCAACTAGTCGTCCAACTAGTCGTCCAACTAGTCGTCCAAGTAGTCGTCCAAGTCGTCGTCCAAGTAGTCGTCCAAGTAGTCGTCCAAGTCGTCGTCCAAGTAGTCGTCCAACTAGTCGTCCAACTAGTCGTCCAACTAGTCGTCCAAGTAGTCGTCCAAGTAGTCGTCCAACTAGTCGTCCAAAGTTGTGTTTTGCAAGTGCTTGCAAGTGTTTTTCTTATAAATCATTAAGAATGGGCAAAAAATAAAGATCAATAGGCAAAATAGAGCATCGTGTTCCCCACGTTCGATAAGCGTTTGCATCTCAGCGGGGTAGCGAAATCATCCGCTCAGTACGGAGCATTCCCTTGTAAGATACAGGACTTTTATTTTGTATATTCATGTGCAAGAACATAGAGAAATTTGTAAATTTGTAAGCGTTCAAAATTTGTAAGCGTTTTTCTTGTAAATCATTGAGAATGGGCAAAAATAAATAGAGCATCATGTTCCCCATGCTCGATAAGCGTTTGCATCTCAGCGACGTAGCGAAATCGTCCGAAATCGTTCGTCCAGTTCGTGCCATTCCCTTGTTAGTCGAATAGTCGAATTAGTTCAATCCCGACGGTTAGATTATTGGTTGTTTTTCTTTTCTACATTTAAGGCTTATAGGTTGTGCTTGTGTATTGTTTGTATCACATGATTCGTGTGAATAAATGTATTTTAAGGATAGGTTTCTCAAAGTATAGTACTGGGATTGCACGTTGACAACTGTTTTCAACGTTGACAACTCATTTTCAACGTTGACAACTCATTTTCAACGTTGACAACTCATTTTCAGATTTTCATAAAACAGCTTTTGGAGTTTTGGTTACAATTCACAAGTATTTTGATACAAACAACTCTAGCTTACAATATTTTATCGGCTGTGTCGCCTGCAAACTTTCTTTTCCTCTGCTGTAGTAAAGGAGAGTGATGGCATAGTTTTTACAAATACTGTAAAGGCTTTCAATGTATTAGTTTCTTTTTTTGCTATTCTAAAAAGAGCTTTAAATTTTTGACTGAAATCTGTGACTGAATCTGTGACTGAATTTGTGACTGACTGTGAATGAAATCGAGAAACATTAGGCCATTTAACAAAATCACAATTACCCATAATCATAATCCAATTTTCTATTATTATGAACTATCGCAATCTCCTTAAAGCTCAAATTTTGCACTAAACACAAAAGAATTTCAAAAATCAAATTTGAACATTCGAACAAGACGGAACTCCGACCCATAAAGACAAGAAAGTCTGTTGATGTTGTTGAATCAAATTTGAACATTCGAACAAGACGGAACTCCGGTCAAGAAAGCCAAGAAATAAAGCCAAGAAAGTCCAAGCTTTGCAAAGTTTGTTGATGTTGTTGTGAAGTTTCCCGATTTCATCTCGTTTTCTAGATGGCCAGCCGGCTCGCCGGATCTGAATCCGATAAATTATTATGTCTTGTTCATTCTTGAGACAGAAGCTTGCTTAAAACTGCATAAAAATGTTGAAAGCTGGGAAAAAGAGTCGTCTAAAATCCTGGAATGAACTCGATGATGCTCACTTAGTCGTTTCCAACGCTTGACATCGTGCTCGGCTAAAAATGGTGATCGCTTTGAATTTAATTGTTAATTTGTTGTTCATTGATGTCAAATAAAGATTTTAAAATAAAAGTTTGCTTTCTAGAGTTAATTTTGTTGATTAGAAAGCTTTTTATCTACCTAGAAAACTTTCTATCTACCTAGAAAGCTTTATATCTATCTAGAAAGATTTATATCTACTTAGAAAGCTTTATATCTACCTAAAAAGCTTTCTATCTACCTAGAAAGTTTTTTATCTACTTAGAAAGCTTTCTATCTACTTAGAAAGCTTTATATCTGCTTAGAAAGCTTTATATCTATCTAGAAAGATTTCTATCTACTTAGAAAGCTTTATATCTACTTAGAAAGCTTTATATCTACCTAGAAAACTTTCTATCTACCTAGAAAACTTTCTATCTACCTAGAAAGCTTTCTATCTACCTAGAAAACTTTCTATCTACCTAGAAAGCTTTATATCTACCTAGAAAGCTTTATATCTACCTAAAAAGCTTTCTATCTACCTAGAAAGCTTTATATCTACCTACAAAGCTTTCTATCTACTTAGAAAACTTTTTATTTGCATGTACTGTTCACAATCGACTCGATTTATGCTCATTTTTCTAAAATCTATCAATCCTTCTGAATTCATTGAACAAACCTATAAATCTCTTTGTTATTTCCCACTAAAAGAAAGCAAAAGACTCCTTATGTTCATGACCGGATCGCGAGCCGCATCGCTTTCCCCCAGCAGCTCCTCCAAATGTGGGGAGAGAGTGAAGAGAAGAGAGCATTTCGCAGAGAACTCAGAGAAATTTTGGGTTGCTTTGTTGATTGAGAGAGAAGAAGAGAAAAGAGAAGAGAAGAGAAATTAAGAGATGCACAAAAGAAGAAGAAAAGGCGGATGAAATGCAAAAGAAGAAATCGACGGGTTCTTCTCTTTTTTTTTTCGTTCACCTCGCACTCTCTTCTCATCGAACTGGATATATCGAATATGGCCTTTCATTCATTGTTTTCCCTCGTGTCAGATTAACTTTACGAAATGCGGCATTTGTTTACAAGTTTATTTTCTTTTAAAGCAAAGTTTCAGTCTTATATTTTCTTACATTTGCTTACATTTGCTTACATTTCTTTCAAGAGCTTTAAACAATTTCTCTTTTGAATGATGAAGCTTGAACTTGAAGCTTTTCTTTTCAGTTTTCTCGTGTCTAAGGCATTTATTCTTCGCCTATTGCTAACGAATTTCAGAGAAATTACGCAAAAACAGCATATAACCATTCGAAAATCTTGATTGAATGTCGAATTTTGTTAGTTTTGCGAATTTTTTTCATTTCTTGAATGTCTAAATTTGATACGGCATCTTTTGATTGATGTAAAATGCTAATTTTGATCACATTTTGATCACATTTTGATTTTGATATTATTATCTATTAGAATTGTAATTGTTTCTTGTTTGTTTGTTTGTTGTTGAATTGTTTTTTATTGATTATAGATTCTTTTCAGATAGAATTCTTTTCATTTCTTTATTACTAGCATATTAAATTACTAGTTTCTTTATTACTACTATCTTTATTACTAGCATCTTTTGCCTACAAATTTCCAGGGTTTAAATGTAAAGTAAATGTAGATCTAAATGTAGATTTAAATGTAGATTTAAATGGAGATTTAAATGGAGATTTAAATGTAAACTAACTGTAAATTTAAATGTAGGTTTAAATGTAGATTTAAATATAGATTCAATTGTAAACTACATAGATTTAAATGCAGGTTTAAATGTAGGCTTAAATGTAGGTTTAAATGTAGGTTTAAATGTAGATTTAAATATAGATTCAATTGTAAACTAAATAGATTTAAATGTAGATTTAAATGTAGGTTTAAATAATAATAATACTTTATTCAAACGATAAAGTGAAAGAAATCATAGAGAAATGCACAGTGATACTTAATCATACAATACATACTGAAATCAATAAGCCAATTACTTACGGCAAAGAGCCACTAGATCTAAAGCATCGATACGTTTCTTGAATATGAAAAGCGACTGAATTTCTCGTATGTCGTTTGGGAGCAAGTTCCATAATCTAGCGGCTCTAACGGGAAATGAATTTGATAAAGAGGCATTGGAAGCAAAGGGAATTTGCAAAAGGAATGAGCCACTTCTGGGCCCTGACCGCGGTTTAAATTTGAAAAAGTCTATAAACAAAGGGCTAATTAGGTTTAAATGTAGGTTTAAATGTAGGTTTAAATGTAGATTTAAATGTAGGTTTAAATGTAGGTTTAAATGTAGGTTTAAATGTAGATTTAAATGTAGGTCGAAATGTAAACTAAATATAGATTTAAATGTGGATTTAAATCTAAATTTGAATGCGATGCAAAAGAGAGATTAGCATAACTAGATTTGCATATCATTTTGATTTTTTCTTTGATTGTTAACTTAGGCATTTAGACATTAAGCGGATAAAAATCCATTAAGGATTTGAAGTTAAATGCTAACTTCTGCTAATTTCTGCTAATTCATGCAATTTAGACAAACATTATTGCAAATTTACATGAAATTTGTGGGCAAAAGACTGTTTAAAGTTAAACAAATTTGCTTAAAGAGTACTTTAAGAGTACTTTAAGAGTACTTTAAGAGTACTTTAAGCAAATTCGCTGGCAAACAATGCTGCAAGCAATTTGCTGGCACTTTATGCAAACATTATGCAAACTTTATGCAAACATTATGCAAATTAACATGAAATTCTACAAAAGATGTCCTTTATGCAAATTTCCATCCTTAAATCCTTCCAAAAAGCACAAAAAATGATAAAATTTTCTATTCAGATACGTGACAAAGTGATGCTGAAAGGGTAAAGCGGAGGATGAGTTATGAAGCGGTTCTTGTGCAGGTTTTCGTTTTAAAACACTTTTTTTTTTGAGTCATTTACGTTTATGCATAGCTTCTTTTTGATTTACATATCTAGATTTTCGAATTTCGAAGTCTTAAACGCAAACTAAACCAATATTTTCAGCTAGAACCCGGCGCACAAGAAGGCCAACCGGATGTGCAGACGACATTTCGTAAGTTATCAGTTTGAAAAGGGATTTAAAATTGTTTAAATATTAAAATACTATTAAAATACTATCAAAATACTATTAAAATACTTCTAAAATATGCAAAATATCTGGAATTTTTCCATCTAGGCATGCTGATTCGACCATCGAGCGCCGGCGCCTCGTCGAATATCGTAAGTCTCAAAAATTGACTTAACTTTTGATCCACAATTTGCTTATGATAAATATATATTAGATAAGATGGGCCTTGTATAGTTTTCCATAATTTTTCGAAAGAATCCGGGTATTTTGAAAAATCTGGGCATTTTGAAAAAATCCGGGTTTTTCAACGGGTCGTCACACTTTGAAGGCCTATAACTTCGCCCAGAGACCATATTTTTGTTAACTTTTTATAGTATTGTACAGAGGACATTTCAGGCTTCCAAATGATACCAAATAGAGCTTGATTGGGCGTTCCATTCCCATGCCAACAAGGCGACACGACACTCGAGTGGGAAATGCCTTATTTGCTCAGAGTTGGCTCTGATTTTCCTTGACTAGATTATCCAATTAAGCTCTATTTAATATCAATTGAAAGCCTGAAATTTTCTCTATACAATGATATAAAAAGTTAGCAAAAATATGGTCTCTGGGCGAAGTTATAGGCCTTCAAAGGGTGACGATCCGTTGAAAAACCCGGATTTTTTCAAAATACCCGAATTCTTTCAATGGATTCTTTTAAAATACCCGGAAACTACGCAAGAGCTGATAATATTTAGATATAAATATTTGTTAGATCATAAAGTTTAGAATGCGAATCCGACCACCGTCTCGGCATCGACAAACCCGATGCCGACGACGAATGGAGCAGCGGCGCCGAGATTTCAACTTTATGCCATTAATGCCCCGCAAATCCCATATACGCCAGGTTTGCTATTAAAGTAGATCTATTTTTTAGCTAATTAACATATAGCTAATTGCATATAGCTAATTGTAAGTTATAGAGATAAGCCTTAAAAACAGTTTTATGCAAGAGCTATGAATGAACAAGAGGTAACTACTCGAAATCTTTGCCCATTCTTATTGTTAGCTCGAATTTGATTCAGAAAAAATACCAAGCTACATCTTTTTTATGCAATCTTTAGGCTATTTCCTTTTTTTCTTTTCTCTGATGCTTTCTTTTATGCGCAGTATGCCTAAGGTTTAAGGAGAACAAGATATTCAGTCATAGCTTTAGAATAAAGTAGGATAGATAAGCTTGAACGCAGAACAACCACAATAAAGCCACTATTTCTTCATCGTATCTTTATGATTCTCTATTCTAATCATAGTATCTAATAACAGTCTATTGCAGTTCATTGCTTTCAAAAGTAATGAACTTTTCCAGGTGCAAATGCCAGTCTACCACCAGTGCCTGCGGCTCGATCCTCAGGGCCGACAAAACTCGTTTTTCGCGGATCTGGTGCACCGAAGGTAAAAAGAAACTTGTAAAACGAAACTGTCACAAAGCGGGGATATTCTTAAATCTTAGTCTTATGTCATAGATAAAAATCTATTAGTAAAAAAGTTAGATTGGACAAATTTTCCCATTTCACTTTACTTTTACGAAAATCTTAGACATTAAAACGTTAAAATCAAGATTTTTCAATATGTTAGTAATAAAGAAATGAAAAGAATTATATAATAAATAAAAAAAGCTACAATTCTATTTAGATAATAATAAATATTCTTATAGAAGAGTCCCCTATCCGAGCGTTGCATAGTCTAAAGTTTACTCTCTAAACAAACGCTCATATCTTAACACCAGTACTTTTGTTTCTGTGCGCTTTGGTATCAAATTAAAGTAGAGAAAATGGGTGATTTTTTGAGATATAAAACATCTTTTTAACTTTAACCAGCGCCTTAAAAAAAATGATTGAAAAATGATGAAAAATCTTTTTTGCCACTTTTCAATAATTTTTTCTAAGCGCTGGTTAATGCTAAAAATATGTGTTATATCTGAAAAAATCACCCATTTTCTCTACTTTAATTAGATATCTAAGCGCGCAGAAAAAAACGTACTAGTGTCAAGATATCAGTGCTTGTTTGAGAGTAAACTTTGACTAAGCGCCCATTGGGTTGTTTTTAAAACTAAGTTTCGCTCAGAATTTTGCGTGGAATCCGATCCCCTAGGCCTCGTAGTCAAAATCCCTACCCCTATAGGAGCGTCGCGTCGTCAAAGGCCCCTCTATTAGAGTTTTTATGGTAGCCAAGAAACCCTGCTAGAGTAAATTTCGACTTTTTCATTTGACTTTTCATTTTCATTTGACTTTTTGACTTTTTGACTGATCTGTTTTTCACGAGTAACATGTTTTCTAAAAGATGAGTTGTTTTGAAATTTGTAGTCAGATTTAAGCTATAATCTAAACACTAAAAAACATCTTTAGCTACTAAAAACCATATCTAAATACTAAAAAAACATATCTAGATACTAAAAACATCTTTAGATATTAAAAAAACAGATCTAAACACTAAAAAGCCTATCTAAACACTAAAGAAACATATCTAGATACTAAAAAACAGAACTAAATAAAAAAAAGCTACACTTCTAATAGATAATAATAAATCTTCTTATAGAATCCGAGCGTTGCATAGTCTAAAGTTTACTCTTTAAACAAACGCTCATATCTTAACACCAGTACTTTTGTTTCTGTGCGCTTTGGTATCAAATTAAAGTAGAGAAAATGGGTGATTTTTTTCAGATATAACACATTTTTTTAACTTTAACCAGAGCCTTAAAAAAATGATTGAAAATAGGCAAAAATCGACTCTTTTTCCCACTTTTTAATCATTTTGTTTGAGCTTGAGAACTGTTTGAAATTAGCATTGAGTCAAGCTACGAGACCTAGCGCATCGGATTCTACGCAAAATTCTGAGCAAAACACAGTTCTAAGACCCAATGAGCCCAACCCAATGAGCTCTTTAACCAGTGTAAAAATTGGGAAAATTGGGAGCGCGAAAAATCTTTTGAAAATCGGAGCTCTCTCTATTAAAGCCTTCCCTCGTCGCCTTACTAAGGTGGCCGGTTGGCCTAGTGGTTATTGTGCTGGATTTCAAAGCGTTCGGCGCTGGTTCGGACCCTCTCACGGTCAATCAAGGTCAATCAATCAACGTGTTTGCTTTTCTTGGATTAGAATATTTTTTTAGTAATTTGAGGGTTTTTATGAACAATTTATTCACACATAGTTTTAAAAGCGTCAATTAAATTCTATATTAGTTAGTATGAGCTGTTCTTTAAGCTGTCCGGTGTTGAGGGTATGAGCTGATCTTTAAGCTGTTCAGTGTTGAGGGTATGAGCTGTTCTTTAAGCGTAAATTTACGCGACGCTCCTATAGGCGGGCTTCTATTAGAATCCATTAGAAGGGCTTCTATTTAGGGTATCTTTATTTGTGTTATGCAAATTTTTAGAACCTGATAAAAGTGGGCGAAGTGCCGGTGACGATCGCGCGAAACATGTTACAGAATGGGGCGTATGCTTTTAAAAACGGACAACTGCCCGTTACAACGGTGAGATTTTAAAATTCATAAACTTTTAATAGATTCATAATGATTAATAGTGATATTTTTTCTTAGATAAACCCCCAAATGATCATTGCAAATCCGGCGATGAAAGCGGTAACAACGGCACCGAAACAACAACAACAACAACAACAACAACAACAACAACAACAACAACAACAACAACAACAACAACAACAACAACAACAACAGGTTTAGATTCTCAAAGAAGCAAGTGACTGCACTTTTTGTTCAAAAAGCGTTAAACACGCTTTCTGGTGTACTTAAATCTTCGTTTACTACCAAATCCTTTTGGGAATTGCAATTTGAGTGCGCTAGGAAGTGTTTTTTCTATTTTTGAGCAGAGAAAATACTGTCAAAGAAAGAAAATAAGCGAAAATTGTTAAAAAACCAAAATTGGTTCACCGTAAACTTTTGCTTTGAGTGCTTTGAGCTTTGTGCTTGTGCTCAAGCAAAAAAGCTTCAGCTCATCTTGCTTTAAACACACTCTTTCTGGTGCATTAAAGGCTTCTTTCTTTTCTTCTTTCTCTTCTTCTTTCTTTTATTCTTCTTTATTGACTATTTCTATAAGAAAATGACGAATTAAGTCCACTAGAAAGAGTTTGTTTTCAATTTTTTGTTTAGTTTTTGTTTAGTTTTTGTTTAGTTTTTGGTTCAGTTTTCAAAAGGTTCAGTTTTTGTAAAGGTTTAGCGAAAAGTTTTGACTACGAGGCCTAGTGGATCGGATTCCACGCAAAATTCTGAGCAAAACTCAGCTTTAAAATCACCCCAATGGGCGCTTTGACGTTTAGTGGTGTGCTTTCTGTTCTCGGAAACACACTGCTAGTGTCCAAGCCACTCCTAGTGTACTGAATTCTTTTGTTTTTCTTTTGCTGCTAACTTGTTTTTGGTTTTTTGAGAGTACGCCGAAGAAATTTACCAAAAAATGAGCACACAAAGTCCAAGCAAAAAAAATCATTCGTTTCTTGTAATTAGTTCTTCAAAAAATTTCTTTATTAACTTACCAACGTATCTATTTAAATCTATATTTAGTTTACATTTCGACCTACATTTAAATCTACATTTAAACCTACATTTAAACCTACATTTAAACCTACATTTAAACCTAATTAGCCCTTTGTTTATAGACTTTTTCAAATTTAAACCGCGGTCAGGGCCCAGAAGTGGCTCATTCCTTTTGCAAATTCCCTTTGCTTCCAATGCCTCTTTATCAAATTCATTTCCCGTTAGAGCCGCTAGATTATGGAACTTGCTCCCAAACGACATACGAGAAATTCAGTCGCTTTTCATATTCAAGAAACGTATCGATGCTTTAGATCTAGTGGCTCTTTGCCGTAAGTAATTGGCTTATTGATTTCAGTATGTATTGTATGATTAAGTATCACTGTGCATTTCTCTATGATTTCTTTCACTTTATCGTTTGAATAAAGTATTATTATTATTACCGTAAATACTGTAATAGTACCCCGCCCCCATAATGACGGTGCGGAGCGTTGCGTAGTCTAGCTTTGAACGAGTTTTTCTCGACACTGGTTTATGCTACGACGCGCGTTTAGGTATCAAAAAATAACCCTGAATTTCAGCTTTCATTTGATACCAAAGACGCGTTTTTTGAAAGCAGGGACGCTTTGAAAAAAAATGAAATACCAAAAAAACTTTTGCGACTACGCGACTGTACGAGAGGGGTGGGGTACTATTACAGTATTTACGGTAGGGAAAAGCACGAAATTTAAGATAAACTTTTGCCTTGACAGCTGCTAAATGCTAGAAGTTGTTCCAAGAAAAGCAAAAAGAAAAACAAGAACCTATATCATAGACCAAACCCTGATCAGATTCAAATTCAAATTTCTCATACGCGATTCTATAAAGTACACTAGTTCAGACAAAAGCTCATCTTGAGTTTGTCCCTTTTCCTTTTGCCTTTTCCTAGTTAGCTCATCATTTTCCCAATTTAGATCCGCTATCAAGTGGGCGGTCGATCGGCGTGGGTTGGAATGAATGGCAATGGTGGAATCGATCTGTCGACCACTCCCGATTCGGGAATCCAATCTGTGCCCGGCACTCCAAATGCCGAGGTTCTCTCTCCTCCAACAACTGTCAGTCCTTTCTTTTACCCTTTTCTTTTACCCTTTCTCTGAATTTCTGACAATTTGAATTTAGGAATTGTTGAACAGCTTCTCCGAGGATATCAGTGAAGAGAACGAGTCTTTTGACGATATGCCACTTTTGATCCCAGCGAATCAAGAAGAGAATTTGGTGAGAATCAAGAAGAGAGTGAGAATGAGAATGAGAATCAAGAAGAGAATGAGAATGAGAATCAAGAAGAGAATGTTCTGGAAACGGAGTCTATTTCTAGATAGACAGACAAATCTATTTCTGGTCCCATTCAAATCTAGAGGCTTACTTACAACCAACAAGTTCTACAGTCAAGACTAAGTTCTGCTGATCCTCCAAGAAAAACTTTTGATATGAATAGTTGAGAAATACTAACTTCAAGCTAAAAATGAACTAGAAATAAAGCCTGAATCAGAAGCTGGCTTTCTTGGCCTAAATCAGAAGCTGGCTTGCTTGGCCTGGATCAGAAGCTGGCTTGCTTGGCCTAAATCAGAAGCTGGCTTTCTTGGCCTAAATCAGAAGCTGGCTTTCCTGGCCTGAATTAGAAGCTGGCTTTCTTGGCCTAAATCAGAAGCTGGCTTTCTTGGCCTAAATCAGAAGCTGACCAGTTTGTTGACAAACTTGTTCAAAAGATTTGAACGGAGTTAGCTCTCATTGACTATTAGCCGAGTTTTGGTTTTAATAGAAAGCAATGCTTATTGTCGTTTGCTCTTTAATGCTTACCATTGGAGAAGCTAAATGTTAGCCTAAACCAATTGGCTTGTTTGATCTGTTGATCCCAAGAACAATAAACAAATGAGAAGCAGAGAAGCAAGTCGGTGTCGAAGGCAGAAGTTAGCAGAGCTTAGCAGAGCTTAGCAGAGCTTAACAGAAGTTAGCTCTTACTGTCAAAAGCAAAAGTTATCTTTTGCCATCCAAAAAAGTGGGGTTGATTTGACAGGCGAACTCCTAGCTCTAAGAACAATAATCCAATCGCTTGGCTGGCCTAAATCATGGCAAATGACAAACAGTGAAGATAATTCTCAACTTTTTCAGTTATCGTTGTTGAGCGAGAGCCTCCCACAACAAATGAGCTCACGGAGTGTCGATGATTCAGGTATAATTTAACATTTAAACAATCATATACAAGTAAATACGTAGTATCAAATGAACAATCATATAAAAGTACATGTTCAAGAGCTAAACTAGCATCTAGACTCTAAATTTTATGACTTTTATCAAACTGTTCTGACTGTTCTGCTATGACTGTTATGACTGTTCCTGGACAAATCGCAAACAAATCAAATCTTTAGTCGAATCGGCAGTTCACGGCTCCGAGTGTGAGCAACCGACGAGCGGTCCCTCGTCACATCATTCAATAAACATCTCACCGAATATGGATCCACAGGAAATCGCTGAGATCATTGCTCAGGTGAATATTTTCATATCAGTCAGATAAAAGTCGTTAAAGTTTTATCGGATTTGGTATCTAGAAGCATAAATTTATGTATTGGGTTTTCCAGTTATGAATGCGTTTTGCTATTTACTATTTTGTAAATTTCTCAAGACATCGAACAGATGTTTATGAGTGTTATATATCATTCGAAAGCTGAACATCTCCTCTACATTTTGGAATAAAAAAGTTTTTGAATTCATGCAACTTTTTGGGAAATTGACTGAACAAAGGGAGAGGTGGTTTTCGAAAAAAAAATCCACTTCAGCTTAGCTATTCCTCAAGTTTTTTAGTGTAAAATAACCGCCCAGAAAAGAAAAGATGCTCTGAAATTGTTGTATTTAAAAAAAGTTGTATTAATATATCTATTGGTCAAACATCAAACGGTTAACTCAATTTGAGCGGAGCCAAAACTTGATCCAAAGGCACCTCGGCTGGCTCTGAGTCCCGAGAGCTGGCTCTGAGGCCTGAGAGCTGGCTCTGAGCCCTGAGAGCTGGCTCTGAGTCCCGAGAGCTGGCTCTGAGGCCTGAGAGCTGGCTCTGAGGCCTGAGAGCTGGCTCTGAGTCTTGAGAGCTGGTTCTGAGTCTTGAGAGCTGGCTCTGAGTCCTGAGAGCCAAAACTTGATCCATTTTTTGGCCACCTCTTCTTCTGTGCCATCAATTTGCCCAAAAGCTGAACAAATTCAAAAACTTTTCATATCAAAATGTAGAGGAGGTCTTCAGCTTTCGAATAAGACTCATCTATATCTTTTTCTTGATTTCGGTATCTTGAGAAATTTATAAAATAGTAAAAAACGCCGATTCAGAACTGGACAACCCAATAGAAGCATAAATTGATGTAGAACTCTAGTTAAAACGTCAATTTTGATCTTTTATAAACGATTTCACAACAAATTTCTAGAGAATGGACCCAGAAAAGGTGAAAACCCTGACGAATCTGATGCGAAAAAAAGCAAAGCTTGTCTCGAAGGTAAGTCAAAAGCAAAACTGTTTAAAACAAAAGCAAAACTGTTTAAAACAAAAGCAAAACTGTTTAAAACAAAAGCAAAACTGTTTAAAACAAAAGCAAAACTGTTTAAAACAAAAGCAAAACTGTTTAAAACAAAAGCAAAACTGTTTAAAACAAAAGCAAAACTGTTTAAAACAAAAGCAAAACCGTTGAAAATGTAATCGTTTCTTTGTTTTCAAATAGATTCTATTTATTTCTATATTTGAATTTCAGGAACCTGCAAATGAGACATTCGATTGGTCGGTGAAAAAAGAGGGAAAGGGATCAATGATAGGAACGAAAAGAAGTCGACCATCGAGTGGTGGAAGTGAGGAAACGAGAAGGAGTGAAGAAGAGGGGATGGCTGCCTTCAACAAGGTATCCAGTGGATCAAGTGGATCAAAAGCAAGAAGTTCTAGCTGTAATAACAGCTAGAACTTTGAGGAAGAAACTGTAACTGTTTTACTGTAAAGAAACTGTTTTACTGTAAACTGTAATCTAAACGAGAGCATTCCATTTTGATCTAATAGTCCTCAAAAGTCAAGTACAATGGGTAGAGTGTGTTCTAGATTTGTAAAAAAGGCATTACAGTAGTCGAGAGTCGACTTGTAACAAAAACATCTGTCGATGCTTTTTTGCCGTAGACAATTTAAGGTTTTTCGTGTTTTTCTCAGCACCAGCTCTTTGCTTTTAACTATTTTGAATATCATTCGATGTAGAATGAAATTTCGCGTCGAATGATACCAAAATCAACTTAAAATGTAATATCCACGCAAAGTTGTTGGCTAAAAACCTAAGCCTCGCCCATTATGGACGGGACTTAACCTTTTGCCTCATAACTTTACGTGGATATTATATTTGAAGTTGATTTTGGTATCATTCGACGCGAAATTTCATTCTACATCGAATGATACTAAAATTTAGCTGATTGGATGTAAACTAGCAGTTTGACTAAGGGAGTTTTCTCAAAAAGATGCATTTTAGAAAACACTTTACTCGAGAGAACTCTAAAAACGAGTGTATAAGCTATATAAATAAGCTAAAGATGCTCAAAAAGTAGAAAACTCCTAGTACACTCGCGTTTTTTTTCTTTCTCTTCTGGTACACTTGAATCTTTTTCAGATTGATGTGAAACAAGACATTGCTCAGGAGCCGCTCAGCAAAGCGCCGAAAATTGAAATACAAAAGGTTGAGTTGGAAATTTGAAAGCCTAATCTAATCTAATCTAATCTAATCTAATCTAATCAAATCTAATCTAATCTAATCTAATTAAATGTAATCTAATCTAGCCAAATCAAATCAAATCAAATCTAATCAAATTCAAGTTTCAGAAACGCCAACGCCAAGCGGAAAGCGTCGATCGTGAGTCGAATAGTCGGGCAGAGATTCAGAACAATGAAGATGAAGAGAAACCGTCGACGAGCAAGTGTCAAGAGGTCGACAATGAAGTGAATGATCTGGTGGGATCGGTGGAATGGAATAGGAGTGGAATACAGTGTAGAAGAGCTTTTTGGCCACAAAATATATTGTAGAAGTAAAGTGCAGACAAATAGACATAGACATTCAAAAAAACTGTAGAAAACAAAGCACTAGCAGCCAGAACTTGTCACTTGGCTTCTAGAGTTTGGTCTTATGTTGATTTTAAAAGTATAGAGTTTAAAAGTATAGTATAAAAGACTATAGCTATCTTCAAGATCGTTGATTGAGCTAGTTGAAAGTTTATTTTGCTATAAAGCAAGTCTATTTTGAAAAGCAAATAAGGGATAGCCTTATCAGGAAACTAGGGATAAGCTTAAGTGCTAAAATGGCAAAAATCGCCATGATGGCTGAACAAAGATGGCTGAACTTTTAAATCAATTACTATTTAAAATTTAGCCAACGCCCATCAATGAACGCATCATCGAGTACAGAAAAGCGGCAAGGTAAGACAAAGTTTGGTTTTTCAAAAAACGTTTTCTAATTCAGAGATCAATTCAATCATTGTGTTGACGAGCTTTGGCTGAGGATTGGAGCAGAGTTGAAGAATTTGAGGATAAACGAGAAAAAGAGGTGGAACTTTTAAGAACTTTTAAGTGAAGGAACTTTTAAGAACCACGTGAAACTATAAATAATCCAAATCCGATCCAAATATAAAACTAGAGATTGAAAATAAAACTTCAGAGAAACGCCGGCGAAAATGAACAAATTCCCGATCAGAATCAAATGGGATGAGATCGAGAAGAAGTTGAAGAGAGAAACGAAAGAGATTGAAGAGAGGTGCGATGAATTGGGATGAACAATAATCAGAATCAAATAGTTTTCAATAGTAAAACAATAGATTTCAATACGAAAACAATAGTTTTCAATAGTAAAACAATAATTTTCAATAGTAAAACAATCTATTCAATAGTTTTCAATAGTAAAACAATAGTTTTCTATACTAAAACAATAGTTTTCAATACTAGAAAAATAGATTTCAATAATAAAACAATAATTTCAATACTAAAACAATCGTTTTCAATAGTAAAACAATAGATTTCAATAGTAAAACAATCTATTCAATAGTTTTCAATCTATCAATATAATTTGCTTTAGAAAAGCCGTGAAACAAGTTTCAATAATCATTCTCAAATAGTTTTCAATACGAAAACAATAGATTTCAATACTAAAACAGTAGTTTTCAATACTAAAACAATAGATTTCAATAGTAAAACAATCGTTTTCAATAGTAAAACAATAGTTTTCAATACTAGAAAAATAGATTTCAATAATAAAACAATAATTTCAATACTAAAACAATCGTTTTCAATAGTTTTCAATACTAAAACAATAGATTTCAATACTAAAACAATAGCTTTCAATACAAAAACAATAGCCTTCAATACTAAAACAATCATTTTCAATACTAAAACAATAGCTTTCAATACTAAAACAATAGTTTTCAATACAAAAACAATAATTTTCAATACTAAAACAATCTATTCAATAGTTTTCAATCTATCAATATGATTTGCTTTAGAAAAGCTGTGAAACAAGAACTTCTGAAGAAGAAAAAAGTGGTGGAAATTGTGGAAGAAGTGAAAGAAATCAAAGAACTCAAAGAAATCAAAGAAATCAAAAAACTCAAAGAAATCAAAGAAATCAAAGAAATCAAGAAGTGAGAATTTTTGTGACTTTCTAATATGCTAATTTTTTTTTTCTAGGGAATCAAAAGCAGGTCTTGGTCGTCCAGCAAAGAATGGGAAACTGAAAGAAGTGAAGATTCGATTGCCAAGGTGATTTCCGATCGAGTTGAGCATATTGAAATCATTTGATTTAGATCCGAGCCAAAGAGAGACAGAAGTGGGACAAGAGACACAACATTTGTAGCTGATGGATATCAACACTTGGCAACAAGTACTAGATCAGAATTAGATCAGAACTAGAACTAGAACTAGAATCAAAGATCAAAGACATAGCTGCATAATAAGCTAGTTTTTAAAAGTTTTAACAGTTTTAACTTTTGAAAAACTTGTAGCTTTGATTTTGCTTAGGCTTTTTTTGAGAGAAAAACTCATTCTTTTAAATTTCTCTCACCAGTTTTAGCTAGATTTTTCAATTATCATTTTCCCATTCGTATCCAGTTTTTGATCAGCTTGTCTTGTCAGCTTGATGAGCTTGTCTTGTCAGCTTGATGAGCTTGTCTTGTCAGCTTGATGAGCTTGTCTTGTCAGCTTGATGAGCTTGTCTTGTCAGCTTGGTCAGCTTGTCTTGTCAGCTTGATGAGCTTGTCTTGTCAGCTTGATAAGCTTGTCTTGTCAGCTTGATGAGCTTGTCTTGTCAGCTTGATAAGCTTGTCTTGTCAGCTTGATAAGCTTGTCTTGTCAGCTTGATGAGCTTGTCTGCCAACTTGATAAGCTTATCAGCCAACCTGTCTTCAAACTTTTTTAAAGCTCTGCTTTAGTAGTACTTTAGTCTGCTAACTAAACCGTTTCAGGCTCAACCTTGATAAAAAGGACACATTATTAGCATAACAATCATCTTTTCCCTCTTTGATTGATCTACCACTTCAGAATCTCTTTGACTAATCTGATCTCTTTCCAGGCACAGCCTTCGAGGGTGGTCGAGTTCCTGGATGGAGTCATCCACCGCCGAACACTTCATGTGGTTGCAAGAAAGACTGCGGGGATTTGTGTCTCTATCGTCTCATTCGAATCCAGTGCACCAGCTCGTGTCAAGCCGAGAATTGTCACAACAAGGTACGTTAAAAGATTTAGAATCGATTCTCACTAAAACCAAAATGTCGCCGGGTAGGGAATAACCTTTTTGATGAAATTTCATGTAGAAAAACACTTGAAAATTACTTTTTTGATCATTAATTTCTTACTAGAGAAAGGCAAGCACTTGTCGTGGTCTTTTGAAACTAGACCAAACCGATCTTACAGTCTTTTATGAGCCTCTATCTCGTGATAGAGAAGCGTTTGGCAAAAGCTGATTACAGCTTTGGAAACAGTGTGAAAAACTGCATCAGATAGGGTATTTCCCGAGTCAAAAAGCCACGATAAGTTAACAACATTCCCTAGTAAGCTGATGATACGATGATAAGCTGATGATACGCATCGTATCATCATTGTTGATCGCATTGATGATCGCAAACAACTTGTTTACAACGCGAACAAATGCTTTCAAGAGTTAAGAGCAAATACTAGCCAAATTTAAGGCAAAAATTGTTCCCAAATTGTTCCTAATTTGCGCATGGCGCCGTAAAACGGGAAAATTACAAAACTTTTCTTACAGAATCGGTCACGCTGCGTTCGAAACTGCTTTTAGTTTTTGGCCTTGATGCTCGTAACCGAAGATATCTTGCTTACAAGTTTTGAGTGCATTTTTGGTCTCTATTTGAGGCCTCCACGCTAGACATGGGCAAAAACTGATTATTAGTAAAATTTGTTATGAATCAAGTGCAAATTTTACTACGTAATATTAAGTCGAGTTGGCTGAAGACCTGACCCGAGTTGGCTGAGGAGTCGGATCGACCTGGCCCGACCTGACCCGGAAAAAAACCGATGTCTACTCCACGCCATCCTTTAGGCGATCCTTTAGGCGTGCATCTGCCCTTTTTGAACGCCGAGGTCCTATTAGTCCTCTGTCTATATAAAGAAACCTTTCTTTTACTCTTTTTCGCCCATTTTATGAGCTTGTATGCCAAAAAGAGCCCAAAAACTTGTATGCCAAATATCTCGCGATAGAGAAGCGTTTGGCAAAAACTGATTGCAGCTTCGGAATCAGCGTGAAAAACTGCATCAGATAGGGTATTTCCCGAGGCAAAAGCCACGATAAGTTAACAACATTCCCAACAACAACATTTGGATCTTTCAATAAATCTAGCAATCTAAGAAATCTAACATTCTTTGCCATAACATTGTCCAATTTTTGAACCCAAATGGCTCAACTTTTTAAAGTTTAATAGCCTAAACGAATGGTTACACCAATAATTATTCAATTTTTATTTCTTCAATCAGCTTCAATCAGCTTCAATCAGCTCCTTTCAGCCTTTCCTCAACCCATGCGATGATCTCTATACAAATGAGAAATCTCAAAGCAAATCAAATCATCATCAAAAAGAGGCCGAAATTCATCTATATTCTCGAAGAAGAATCCATTCTGGAGCATTTGTGGTTAGTTTTTTTTTTTGGAAAGATTCAAAAATTTAACTATCAAATTTTTTTATATAATAGGTTGATGCATAAGTCTTTTCGTTTTTTTTCGTACTTTTGTTAAAAAGTAACAAATTCACCAATTAATCTATAGTTTGCTCTATAAAAAAAGTGTTTTTTTTTGTTCAATTTGCATCTTTTTAAAAATACCGACTGGGGCTACCAGTGGTGAATTTATCGCATACACGAAATATATCAATCACAATACAACGACACACACAATACTAGGCTATATCTTAACTTAACCCACGTCATGACAGACGGCTCCCTAACCCTAAGCTCAATGGGGAACTAAATAGCTTTTTTGGTGGTGAAGGGAAGATGACGATGAAGGAGTGGCTTGTCACTTTAAAGAACTGGGGCCACAACCACCAGACTGCCCTCCAGAAAACCTCTCAACCCGAAGGGAAAGGAAATCCGAAGGGGGTGACCATGTCGCATGTGGGGTTCGAACCCTCGACCTTCCGATTAAGATAAAAGACACTTAACCAGTCAGCCACACGTGCTTTTTAAATGAATTTCGGTTCACTTTCAAGCAAATTCGAGAGTGAAAAACGCCTTTTTCGTAAAAATCTATAAAAAAACTCTACGGAAAAATTGGCTGAATGAATTTCTCTGAAATTTTGGCGAAATATCAAACGTTTTTTTTTCTCTATCTTTTATCTATTGACACGAAGATAGGTTTTCTTTAGCTAAGGTGTCTAAACCGCATCATCGAGTTAGCCCTTTTTGACTACCCGACTTCATACTCTCAAGAAAATCCAGGCATCAAATATTTTTAAACCCGTTTTAATGTTATTTTGCAGAAAAATAATTGCTTTTTCTAATGAAATCAACCGTAGTTTAATTGGTGCATTTGTTGGCTTGAAACGGCCGACGAAAAGGAACAAAAACACTTATGCATCAACCTAATACAATAAAGCCTTAAATCAACATCAACCTTAAATCAACAATCAACAAAACGCGAAATTTTTAGTGTGAGTTCGCTGGCGAAGTGATCAATCAGAAGGAAATGGAAAAAAGGATTAAAAACGAGTATTCGGATAAAACGGTGGGCATGGGATTAAAGTTTTAAATAAGAAATGTATAAGAAATGCATAAGAAATGCATAAGAAATGCGGATTTGAACATTTTCATAAATTGCCAACGATAGAAACATCGATTTCCTGATATCGATTTTCTAATATCGATTTTCTGATATCGATGAATGTTATAAACTATTTGAAAGTTGTAAACGAAAGCTGTAAATCTCCTCTACAAAATAGGCTAAAACGTGTTTCAATTGATCGAAGCATTGAAGAAATTTCGAAGGCGAAATGCGAGTGACCAAAAAAAGGAATCGAGTCACTTTAGGGACAAGTTTAGTGTGCTCAAAATAGAGTCAAAACCCCAGTTTCACAAGGGTTCGCTTTTGACTATATAGTGGAAAATGACGGCCCTAAAATATCATTCAAAAATATCATTCAAAATAATTAAGAGTTGGGATCATTTCATGGGAAAACTTTGTTTTTGCAATAATTTTTCCTTTCTGTGAAAAAGCTGGGTTTTTTTTTTGACAATTTTGAGGTTTTTAAACTTATGCTTTATCGAAATTTCTGTAAATGCATTTCCGTTAGACTTTTTAAACAATTGATATAGAGTTATTCTTTCTTTTTTACATCTTCAATTTTGGGAAGCTAACTCTATTTTGACGACACTAAAATTGTCCCTAAAGTCCCTCGATTCCTTTTTTGGTCACTCGCATTTCGCCCTTGAAATTTCTTCAATGCTTCGATCAATTGAAACACGTTTTAGCGTATTTTGTAGAGGAGATTTACAGCTTTCGTTTACAACTTTCAAATAATTTATAACATTCATCAATATCAGGAAATCGATTTCAGGAAATCGATGAATGTTTCTATCGTTGGAAATTTATGAAAATTTTGAAATCGCATTTCTTATGCATGTACCGAATAGAATTGACTAATAGAACTTGGTTTTAGTTTGATTTTTGAAACAAATCTTGTTTTTGAAACGATTTTGGAAACGATTTTTGTTCAGATACGAGCCTTGGCGTTGTGTTCGCGGATATTTGTTGACGCGACTTTGAAGGGAAATCTCGGCCGCTTTGTCACTCACTCGTGCACCGCAAATGCTGAATTTCAAGTGTGGTAAGTGGACAGAATTGTGACTTTTGACAGAATCCTATTCAAAATGAAGATCTTCAATTGATTTGCTTTTGCACTAGTGATTTGCTTTTGCAATAGATCAGTTACAGGCTTGTGAATGGTCGCCTCAAAGCGGGAATCTTCGCTAGAGATGAAATCGATAAGGATACAGCGATTACGGTCAGTTTAATGATCATTTTAGGGCATTTTTTTTAAGCTCAAAGTATACTTTAAAGAAAAATCAATCAAAGAAATCAATTCTGACTCTAGGTTTCCTTTTCTCGACAATCCCCAATCGAATGCTTGTGTGAATGCAAGAAATGTCTCTCGCAAGCCGCCACTTCTCCAGTTTACAATAAAGCTGCTCGGAATCCTCATTTAGCAATGGCTGACGATATTTGCATCAAGGTTTGGCTTAAGATTTGGCTTAAGATTTGAAAAATAGAAATCTATAACTTGTAGCAATCAAAATAGTTTTTCAAATTTCCCTTTCAGGAAGAGAGCATCGTTCAAAAGGAGCGCTTATTCTTGCTTAGAAATCGGGCTCTTTCGGTGAATCGAGCCGTTTGGAATGGAGGTAAAAACGTAGAAAAAAAAGAAATTAATGAATTAAATTAATGAAGAATGAGCTCATCGTCTAGACTCAAAAACTTTTTTTAGCGCCGATTCGTTTACTGGCAGTGGATCGAGTGGGTAAAGGGTCGAGGAATGCAATGAGACATGTGAGTCACAGCGAAACCTATTCGCTCACTAAACTCTTCACTTAGCGCACAGATATTCGACCTAGAGGTACTGAGGGCACCTAGCAAAAATTTGATTACAAATCTGATTGCAAATTCGGATTCCTAGCCCCCGAAAACCCTCCGAGTACAAATTTTCAGCTTTCTAGCTCAGCTTGGAATTTTACGTTAACATAATTTGTATTATCGCGTAGACGTGACAGACAGACAGACAGACAGACAGACAGACAAACGAACGTTTGTCTGTATGTCCGTCCGTCTGTCTGTCCTAAGAACCAGCAACTTAAGAGTCCAACAACTTAAGAGTCCAACAACTTAAGGGTCTAATAACTTAAGAGCCAAGACCTTAAGAGCCAAAACCTTAAGAGCTACTAGTTAGGACAAGTTCAAAAGCTTCAGTCGGCTCTGTTTAAACCTACTTTTTTCTTGCAGTATACTTTATATTGAAGTTATCTCTGAAAAAGCACTGTTTTAACGACTATATCTGAGCAAATTTAGCAATTTGATGTAGGGAAAAAGTTATAGTAAACAAAAAAGGAAATACAATTCACTAAAAGGCCAAAAACTCATGTGCTAAAAGTACATGAGTTTTTCACTGTTTAAGATAAAACTTTGAACTCAAATATCTTGCCTTTCGGTTGTCCAATTTAAATAGTTTTTTTACCAATCGACAGAGAAAGACTTGGCGCATCTAATGATACCAAGAATCTCTAAATTGAACAACCCAAAGCCAAGATATTTGAGCTCAAAGTTAGATTGCCAATGGCAAAAGGGGCGGGGCGTGTCCCATCTTTTATACGTCTCAACTCATACCAAGAATATTTAAATTGAACAGCCGAACATCAAGATACTTGAGCTCAAAGTTAGATTGCCAATGGCGAAGGGGTGGAGCATGTCCCACCTTTTATACGCGCCCCGCCCCTTTTGCCATTGGCAATCTAACTTTGAACTCAAATATCTTGGCTTTGGATTGACCAATTTAAACAGTTTTCCTACCAATCGATAGAGAAAGACTTGGCGCATCTAATGATACCAAGAATCTCTAAATTGAACAGCCCAAAGCCAAGATATTTGAGCTCAAAGTCAGATTGCCAATGGCAAAGGGGCGGGGCCCGGATCAAACTCCTATAATCGGGCAAAAATGCGGAAGTACTCAATTTTATAACCGATTTATAGCCAAATTGATCTTTAACTACTTACTTCATTGAATTTTAGCATTTTTTCCTAGTTTCGATATGGTTTTGAATAGATTTTAGCTAGAATTAATGAAATAATGAAGCTATTTGAAAATGAATGAAATAATGAATCTAGCAATTTGATGTAGGGAAAAAGTTATAGTAAACAGAAACAGATGAAACAGAAAAGGAAATGCAATTCACAAAGTAAATGAGTTTTTCACTATCTCCACTCTTTAAGCCAAAAAACTAGTTCTGTTTTCCCATTTTCTCCATGAAAATCATCATTTTCAGGTCCTTCAATTGATCGCGAGACGTGCCCGTTATCCAGACGGATCAATGCCATTGAGGCTACTAAAATACTACTCAAAGTGCATCGAATCTCTCCGTTTTGGCGCTGACAAACGAACGTTCATCGAGCATCTGAAAGAATTCTCCCGAGAATCGAATTGCTCAAAACTTCACAAGTAAATACAAAGTTAAGACATAAATAATGGATTTTTTTTAGAAAACTCATCGATTGTTACTTGGGCAAAAAGGCAATCACCTCCAGAATGGAGATAAAAGAAGAGATAAAAGAGGAGAAAGACGAGGTGAAGAGCGAGGGATCACAAAGGGATGAGAAGCCAAGGAAGCGATTGTCTGGAGTGAATTTCGAGTATCTGCAATGCGATCAATTGGTGAGCTCGATGTTCTTTATGAGTTTAGATCAAGTGACACATGAGAATTCTTCAGAATATTACCATTTTCACAAAGCTTTACTATTCGTGAACCTTCAAAAACCTTCAAAAACCCCCAAAAACCTTCAAAAACCTCCAAAAACCTCCCATTGCCTCTAGACTTTGCTAATTTGCCGCTAATTAAACTTTGCAAATAATTTCTCGAGAAAAATATAGCCTTCTTGAACTCATGATTTGCAATGTTTAAATTCAGATCGGCTCTTATGACCCAGACGATGCTTGGCCAACGGGGAAAGCAAATGAATGCGACGATGCGATTCGATGCATTTGTGGATCGTTGGAAGAAGATGGGAAAATGCTACAGGTGAGTGGGAAGATGCTACAAAATACATTTCGAGTGCCCCTCCCCCTCTGCCCCCCAAGTGTCCCCTAAGTGTCCCTTAAGTGTCCCCTAAGTATCCCCTAAGTGTCCCTCTAAAGTGTCCATCTAAAGAACACTTTTCGACTTAAGGGGGCACTTGGAGGGGCACTTGGGGGGCAGAGGGGACACTTGAGGGGCAGAGGGGGCACTTGAGGGGGCAAAGGGGGCCCTTGGAGGGGCAGAGGGGGCACTTGAGGGGGCAAAGGGGGTCCTTGGGGGGACACTCTAAATGTATACAGGTGAGTGAGAAACAAAGATCTTTTAAGTGCAAAAGAAGTTACATTGAAATATAATATTTCTAATGGAAGTGCATGCATTTTTATTTTCAATCATTCCACAAAATTGCTTCTATTAGAGACTGCGCTTCTATTAGAATAAATACGATACCTTTTATTTAGTGTGACGAGTGTCACTACTGGCTGCACAGTGATTGCATTGGAATGGAGCCGAGTGGAGAAGTGGTAAGTGGCTGTTAGATTGTTAGATTGTTAGATTTGTTAGAATTTTAGATTTGTCTTTTTGTTGTTTTTTTTCTTCTGGTACACTCGAATCTTTTTCAGATTGATGTGAAACAAGAAATTGCTCAAGAGTCGCTCAGCAAAGCTCCGAAAATTGAAATACAAAAGGTTGAGTTGGAAATTTGAAAGCCTAATCAAATATAATCTAATCTAATCAAATCTAATCAAATCTAATCTAATCTAATCTAATCTAATCTAATCTAATCAAATTAAATGTAATCTAATCTAACCAAATCAAATCAAATAAAATCAAATCTAATCAAATTCAAGTTTCAGAAACGCCAACGCCAAGCGAAAAGCGTCGATCGTGAGTCGAATAGTCGGGCAGAGATTCAGAACAATGAAGATGAAGAGAAACCGTCGACGAGCAAGTGTCAAGAGGTCGACAATGAAGTGAATGATCTGGTGGGATCGGTGGAATGGAATAGGAGTGGAATACAGTGTAGAAGAGCTTTTTGGCCACAAAATATATTGTAGAAGTAAAATGCAGACAAATAGACATAGGCATTCAAAAAAAACTGTAGAAAACAAAGCACTAGCAGCCAGAACTTGTCACTTGGCTTCTAGAGTTTGGTCTTATGTTGATTTTAAACGTATAGAGTTTAAAAGTATAGTATAAAAGACTATAGCTATCTTCAAGATCGTTGATTAAGCTAGTTGAAAGTCTATTTTGCTATAAAGCAAGTCTATTTTGAAAAGCGAATAAGGGATAGCCTTATCAGGAAATTAGGGATAGCCTTATCAGGGTAAGCTAAGCATTAGGGATAAGCTTAAGTGCCAAGAGCAAGTGTCAAGAGGTCGACAATGAAGTGAATGATCTGGTGAGATCGGTGGAATGGAATAGAAGTGGAATAAAGTGTAGCAGAGCTTTTTGATCACAAGAAAACACTGTAAATAGTTGAGCAAAGTGTTTTTGTGTTGGTGGATTCATTTTTAAAGAGATTCTAGTTTAGATTCTAGTTTAAATCTGTGCAAAGACTTTCTTGCTAGTTAAAATTTTTGGTTCTCATGGTTTTAAAAAAAATATCTTTCCAGGGAGAGTACAAATGCAATTTCTGCAACGGAAAGATCACCTCAAATCGACCGTCAACGGATGTTATCTTAAAGGTAAACTTTTTGCCATCAAATGCCATCCAGTTCCCCAACACACACTTTCTAGTGCACTGAATTCTCTATTTTGCTGTTGTTATTAGAAAATGAAAGGAATAAGTGCGCCAGAAAGGATGCGTTTTGAGCTTACGAGCTATTTTGAGCTTAAAGAACATTGCAAATTGAAAACTGCCGGCTATTGTCATATGTGACAGTTTGAGCACTTTCTTCAGAAGAAACCCATTTTGGTGTCAATGGAAAAGTTGTAGAGAATCAAAAATCAAGCTTATATCCAAATTTTCAGAACCATTCAAAAACTGGTTTTCAAGAAATGCCAAATTTACGAATTTTCACAAAACTCGCATTTCACAAAACATTTTAAGTGAAATTACTAAGTGTATCTTTTTGGAAATTTGGCTATAAGCCTAATTTTTGATTCTCTACAACTTCTCTATTGACACCAAAATGGGTTTCTTTTGAAGAAAGTGCTCAAACTGGGACATCTCCAGTCCTCCATTTTCGAGTCTCACACTTGTCTCACACTCAAACCAAAATCCTACTACGAAAGGGGAATTCGCAAATTGCCTGTAAAATGGGCAGAAGTCGAGGAAGAAGAAGAGGAAGCGGCAATGGGTGGGGTCAGGCGAGAAACCCGAAAGTGACCCCAAGCCCGATTTGCACCAGAGGAAGTTTATGCTCTGCGTTTTCTGGGATATGGAGGGAGTGGTGTACTGGGAGTTGCTGGATAGCAAGGCGACCGTTAATGTAATCAAATACAGTGAACAGTTGGGAAAGGTGAATGAATCCCTGAAGAAGAATAGCCCTTCAAGTCAAAGATCGTTCTCCTCCACGACAACGCGCGCCCTCATGTTCCAAAATTGACTCGCTCTAAAATAAATAGCCTTGCTTGGGAACCTTTGGCGCATTCCCCATACAGTCCAGCTCCTTTTGATTACTATTTATTCCGGATAATGAGTAATGAGCTTGCGGGAGAACACTTCGATTCGGAAGAAGCATTCAAAAATTGGCTCTAAGAGTTTTTCGATTCAAAACCAAAATCCTACCACGAAAGAGGAATCCGCAAATTGCTTGTAAAATGGGCAGAAGTCGTCAATAATAATGGAAATTATTTCGAATGAATTCATGGTTTTTTGTTAAAGAAATTTTAGTTTGAAAGTCCGGCAGTTTTCAATTCACCAACCCAATAGTTACAGCATTCCTTTCCTCCGCCTACTCTAGACTTACACTTACTTATTTAATAGAAATCACAACTACCTAACTATATCTAACAATATAGTGCCTAACTATCTAATTATATAGCGCCTAACAACCCAATATTTCAAGAATTTCAAGAATTTCAAGAATTTCAAAGATTTTGAAGAATAATATTAATAAATATTGATAATATATTGATAATATTAATAATACTAATAATAATATTAATAATATTAACAATATTATCTTTAAAAAACTTCTCAAATTCAATTCCTCTTTTCCAGAATCAACCCGAAGTGAGCTTTCCCGGCTGTACCTATTTTAAGGCGCTCGTCAACGAGTACGGGATCCAGGTTTGCGAAAGTAATCTACCAAAAACCAAAGAACAATTCAGATTCGATTAAATGAAAGCGTTTACGTGGAGAAATTGACGGGTGATGAGGTGAAAAAAAAGCTTTGCATAAAATCTCTTTTCAACAAAATTTTCAGCACAAAAAATCCCTAAGAAAGTCTCTCGAACAATCGGAAGCGGATAACGAAAAGAAAGTGAAAAGAACACTGAAAATAAAGAAGCCGTAAGTCTTCAAATATAATATTTAAGGAGATTATAAATATTAAGGAGTTAATGTTGGCAATGAATTATTTTAAAACGATTCTTTTAAATGAATTATTTTAATTGAATTCTTTTAAATGAATTCTTTTAAATGAATTATTTTAAATGAATTATTTTAATTGAATTATTTTAAATGAATTCTTTTAAATGAATTCTTTTAAATGAATTCTTCTCTTTTAGCTCCTCACAACTTCCAATCCGAGAGTTCTCACGTCAAAATGTTGGCATCATGCGGGTGGAGCGGTTGATCTTGACGAGCGATGGGAAGAGGTGAAATGAAAGGAATTTCAGAAAGGTTTAAAACGAAAAGAGATTATAATTCGACTTCTTTAGGCATAAATTGATGCAGAATACAAAAGAAAGCACAAATTTATTCGGTTTTGGTTAGCCGGGCAAAGGATTACCGGACATTTCATACAAACCCGCCTCTTTTCCCATTGGCAACTTTGAGCTTTAGCTTTCTTGGTGTTGGGCTATCCAATTTTGATATTTTTAATATCATTAGATGCGCTAAATCTTTCTCTATCGATTGGTATAAAAACCATTGAAATTGGTCAATCCAAAACCAAGAAATTTGAGCTTAAAGCTAGATTGCTAATGGCAAAGGGGCGAGGCGTGTCCCATCTTTTATACGTCCCAACTCATACCAAGAATATTGAAATTGAACAGCCGAACATCAAGATATTTGAGCTCAATGTTTGATAGCCAATGGCGAAGAGGGCGGAGCATGTCCCACCTTTTATACGCGCCCGGCCCCTTTTGCCATTGGCAATCTAACTTTAAGCTCAAATATCTTGGTTTTGGATTGTCTAATTTAAATAGTTTTTGTACCAATCGATAGAGAAAGACTTGGCGCATCTAATGATAACAAGAATATCAAAATTGGATAGCCCAACACCAAGAAAGCTAAAGCTCAAAGTTAGATTGCCAATGGCAAAGGGGCGGGGCCCGGATCAAACTCCTATAATCAGGCAAAAATGCGGAAGTACTCAATTTTATAACCGATTTATATGTAAATTGATCTTTAACTGCTTACTTCATTGAATTTTAGCATTTTTTCCTAGTTTTGATATGGTTTTGAATAGATTTTAGCTAGAATTATGAACATAAAAATAATAAAGTCGTTTATACAATTTCCCCGCTTATTTTTACCAAACTAGTGGCAAAGGCGGGTGAAATTTACATTTATTCTGTTTTCGTTGACGGAGCAAAGATACGAAAGTACCCAATAGACATTAAAGTAGAGTACTGGAGTCGCTACTAAAGAAGAAGCAGCCTAAACAGCTCAGTTTTCCATTCTGATACTTCCATCATTTCAAAAACTCAAATCAGACTTTCTAAAAGCCTCATTCACCTTTTCCACTTCTTAATATGTCAAGCAAAGCATGAGCATTTTTTTGTTTCCAATTTTTCCAATCACTCATTCAGATGGATCTTCGGTTTCTATTATGCCCGTCCACACGAGACATTCAAGGATCCGACGAGGAAATTCCATCCAAATGAGGTAAGGAATTGAAAGATTTACAAGAATCTATAGAATTATCTGTAAAAGAAAAAGAAAAGAAAAAGAAAAGAAAAGAATCTTCAGGTGCTCTCCACTCAAATGTATGATACATTGCCATTAAATGCAGCGGTTGGGCGATGTTCGGTGCTGAAATCCTCAATCTGGACAGAGGGATACCCATCGATTCCACGACTTTTGGTAAGGTTTTTGACAAGATGGAAAGTATAGAAAGCTTTTTGACAAGCTGGAAATTATAGAAAGCTTTTTTGACAAGCTGGAAAGTATAAAGCTTATAATAAAAAGCTTTTTGACAAGAAAATATAAAATTATTAGAGATGAATATTAGAAAATCTTCAGCTTTTCAGTTTTCAGTTTTTCAATTTTTCAGAAACTTTTCAGGAAAAAGACATTCTCTTCTGCGAGTTCGAGATGCACTCGAAGACTCGAATCATCAAGAAATTGCCTAGAAATCAGCACTATTTCGTTAATCAACATCCATATGCTTTCATAAAGTTTCCCGAGAAGCGAAACATTGAGAGAAGATTACAGGTTTGGCTTTAAATATTTTAAATATTGGGTTGGTAAATTGAAAACTGCCGGCTATTGTCATATGGGCCAGTTTGAGCACTTTCTTCAAAAGAAACCCATTTTTGTGTCAATGGAAAAGTTGTAGAGAATCAAAAATCAAGCTTATATCCAAATTTTCAGAACGATTCAAAAACTGCTTTTCAAGAAATGCCAAATTTACGAATTTTCACAAAACTCGCATTTCACAAAACATTTTAAGCGAAACTGCTAAGTGTATCTTTTTGGAAATTTGGCTATAAGCCTAATTTTTGATTCTCTACAACTTCTCTATTGACACCAAAATGGGTTTCTTTTGAAGAAAGTGCTCAAACTGGGACATCTCCAGTCCTGAGTCTCACACTTGTCTCACACACAAACCAAAACCCTACTACGAAAGAGAAATCCGCAAATTGCCTGTAAAATGGGCAGAAGTCGAGGAAGAAGAAGAGGAAGCGGCAATGGGTGGGGTCAGGCGAGAAACCCGAAAGTGACCCCAAGCCCGATTTGCACCAGAAGAAGTTTATGCTCTGCGTTTTCTGGGTTATGGAGGGAGTGGTGTACTGGGAGTTGCTGGATAGCAAGGCGACCGTTAATGCAATCAAATACAGTGAACAGTTGGGAAAGGTGAATGAATCGCTGAAGAAGAATAGGCCCTCCAAGTCAAAGATCGTTCTCCAACGCGCGCCCTCATGTTGCAAAACTGACTAGCTCTAAAATAAATAGCCTTGTTTGGGGACTCCTGGCGCATTACCCATACAGTCCAGCTCCTTTTGATTACTATTTATTCCGGATCATGAGTAATGAGCTTGCGGGAGAACACTTCGATTCGGAAGAAGAAGTCGAAAATTGGCTTTGAAAGTTTTTCGATTCAAAACCAAAATCCAACTACGAAAGAGGAATCCGCAAATTGCCTGTAAAATGGGCAGAAGTCGTCAATAATAATGGAAATTATTTGGAATGAATTGATGGTTTTATGTTGAATAAATTTTAGTTCAAAGTCCCGCAGTTTTCAATTCACCAACCTAATACTTAAAAGTTACACGTCTTTTTTAGCCATTCTCCTCTTCAAGTTCAATAAAGATCGTTGATGAGAAGAAAATGGAAAAAATGGAAGAGAGCACAAAAGAAAAGAAGGTACGTTTGTTTATAGGAGATTTACATTTAATAGAATAGACTGGATTTTCAATATTTACAACGATTTTGATAGATTAACTCTGTTTTTGATCGATTAGCTTCTTTTTCCTTTTCCTTTTTCTTTTAGCGCGCTTTTTTTTGGTAGAAATTCAATTTTAATGTGCTAAGTGTTAATTAAAATATTGAAGCTCTCTAATAAAATGAGTTGTATATCTCCAATTGGAAAACCTTGAATAGAGAAATGTAGCCAAGAATAAGGGCCTCAATATTTTACGTAGCACTTAACACATTAGAGTTGAACTTGATGCTTGGGAGCTACTTAAAAAGAAGTCGCCGTAAATACTGAACACCGTTTAGGATCGATTTCACAATGTTTTGTGAAATGCGAGTTTTGTGAAAATTCGTAAATTTGGCAAAGTATTCGCATTTTGTTTGAATTCGATTTTTAAATTTTTAATAGTTTATTTAAAAGTTTATTTAAGAGTTTGTTTTTAAGTTAAACCAAAGGATTTTAAGCTTCAGGCACCAAAAGGCTCACCACGCTTGGACAGACTCGTCGATCGACTCAAGATCGACTCAATCAACGCAACAATGACCTAATCTAGCCTAAAGCTCATCTAGATCTCAATCTAGATCCAGATCATCTAGATCCAGATCATCTAGATCCAGATCATCTAGATCTCGATCTAGATCTCGATCATCTAGATCCAGATCATCTAGATCCAGATCATCTAGATCCAGATCATCTAGATCTCGATCTAGATCCAGATCATCTAGATCCAGATCATCTAGATCTCAATCTAGATCCAGATCATCTAGATCCAGATCATCTAGATCCAGATCATCTAGATCCAGATCATCTAGATCTCAATCTAGATCCAGATCATCTAGATCCAGATCATCTAGATCCAGATCATCTAGATCCAGATCATCTAGATCTCAATCTAGATCCAGATCATCTAGATCCAGATCATCTAGATCTCAATCTAGATCCAGATCATCTAGATCCAGATCATCTAGATCCAGATCATCTAGATCCAGATCATCTAGATCTCAATCTAGATCCAGATCATCTAGATCCAGATCATCTAGATCTCGATCTAGATCCAGATCATCTAGATCTCGATCATCTATATCTCGATCATCTATATCTCGATCATCTAGAGCTATCGGATTGAAAACATCTCATTGAACTTTGATTCAAACATTGATCTACCACTTTTTAACGCTTTCACTTTGTGCCTAAACTCGAAACACTGGATCTTTTATATCCCGAGATCTCGACAATGTTCCAGAGATGTGTTTCAAAAATGTGTTTCAGTTTTTCGAAGTAAATCCCATCCCTACTTTGAACTATTCGTGAACTGTGTTTCTCTTAATCAAAATGTTTTCTAAAACTACCGTAATCTGAATCTAAAACTACCGAAATTCGGAAAACTACCGTAATCCAAATCCCCTTGTTGACAATGGGATTACGGTGGCTCGCTGGGGTTACGCTAGTTTTCTAATGACGGTTGAATTACGCATTTCTCACTAGATTACAGTCTACACTAGACCTGGGAATTTTCGGTGCGAACGTCAATAGGCATACAACGGAAAAGCCTCAGCCAATTAGTCTCAGCCAGGCCTCAGCCAGGCCTCAGCCTCAGTCTCAGCCAGGCCTCAGCCTCAGTCTTAGCCTCAGTCTCAACCAATCTCGGTCATACCTCGATCAATTTCACTCCAACCTTTTTGCTTTTTGCGTCAATTAACGCAGAATTTCATTCTCTATCGATTGAAATCAGGGACAAAAAGATTTAAATGAAATTGATCAAGACTTTCCTAGAAATGATGGCCAAGATTTTCCAGCAATCGGCCAAGAGGCGGCTGGAGAAAACGAAGCTGGATTTTGGTGCGGCTTGGAATTTTCCCAGGTCTAATCTATATAATAACATCTTTCTCCCAATCATCCAATCATCCACCTTTTTGCATTTCTTATCGACGGGTACTATGATGTATATTTCAGCTATCAAAAATCCTCTCGAATTTCAGTTTTCTTTCAATTTTCTTTTTCTTTTTCAGTTTTTATTTTTTATTTTTTATTTTTCTCCATAAACCGGTGCCAGTTTTTCACAAAAAGCATTGTTTTGATAGTAAGGAAACGTTTAGAAACGTTTAGAATTTTACTGAGTGTTTACATCTTCTTCATTTTCCCATTTTCCGAATCCAAATCTATACTTTATTGAGAAATCTCTTTGTTCTGACAGTTTTGAGTCGTTCTGACAAGTGTCGATCGATTTGATCCGATTAAAACAAGGCTAAGATCCGATCCGATTAAAATAAGACTAAGATCCGATCCGATTAAAATAAGACTAAGATCCGATCCGATTAAAATAAGACTAAGATCCGATCCGATTAAAATAAGACTAAGATCCGATCCAATTAAAATAAGGCTAAGATCCGATCCAATTAAAATAAGGCTAAGATCCGATCCAATTAAAATAAGGCTAAGATCCGATCCGATTAAAATAAGACTAAGATCCGATCCGATTAAAATAAGGCTAAGATCCGATCCAATTAAAACAAGGCTAAGATTCGATCCGATATTAATTCTGTTTTCACAATCTAGACAGAATGCTTGATCTGATTTGGGAGATTCTTGTTTTAGCCCAGTTAGATCAAGCTTTCAAGCTTACCAGCCTCACTAGAGAAGAGTACCAAGAAAAGAAAAACGTTTCGTTTGTCAAGTGGGGGATTCGAACCCACCACAGATATCTCTGATTAGTTCCGTAGACAGGCACACTACCCGCTACACCATGTCGTTGAAAACTAAGCGTCAACTCAACTCAAGAGTGTATAGCAAAAACTTAGAGGCCAGAAATCTTACGTTTGCGAGCTATTTGACAGATTTTGATTACAGAATCAGTTTCCCCGTTCGATTTTCTATCAGATGGGCGAATCCTATCAAAATCCCACGGTGATCTAGTACTCTTCTCTAGTCAGACTGACTCATGTTGTTGTTGGTTCTGTTATCTGTCGGCCCTAAGCACCTAGGCCCCAGTTGCTGGTAGCCAGAATCCGTTGGAGTCCAGGTTGCTTGGAATTAGTTCCAGACGATCTAGGCCTAAGTCTAGACTGGTCTAGGGTCTAGGCTGTCCAGAACCAGAGCCAAACCACCGGTTGGATTGGACCGGGATCAACTTTTGCCAAAGATTGGACCGAATCAACCTTTGCCAAGCCAGCTGGACCCTGTTTCAGATCTGTTTTTGAATCCAACCTGGACTAATCAGATTGTCCAGGGTCAGGGATTTTGAATCAGCTTGTGTTGGACTGGTCAAATTGTTCCCAGAACTGGGTAAGTCTCGGGATTCCAGGTGACCTGGACTTCTTTCCAGACTTCAATTGCTCTGGATTGAGCCAAGATCGGGCCTGTTTTGTCGGACATCGGACAAGACTGGAAGGCCAGACAAGGCTAGGCCAAAGATTGGACTGGATCAACCTTTGCCAAGCCAGCTGGACCCTGTTTCACCCCGGGGTCAGAGTCAGACCCTTTCTAATCTCGAAACAGATAAATCAACCCATGCCAAACCTGTTCTAATCTGGTATTCAAAAAACAGACTTGATCCTGGCCTGGTTTAGACTGCATCTTAATTCTGATCCTAATTCTGATCCTAATTCCCATCCAAGCCTAAGCCTGATCTTAGATCGATTTGACCAGTCCAACACGAGCCAGAGCTGGATCCAAACCAGTCCAACACGAGCCAGAGCTGGATTCAAACTTACAGATGATCTAATCTTGGACTTGATGCAAAAATTGATCCCAGTAGTTTACTAAGTTGAACCAAACCAAAACAAAACCAATCAAAACCAACCAACTGGCAGATTGGCACAGATTCGACCTTTGCTATTCTGTAGAAGAACGAACTGCTTTACTGCTTAACTGCTCAAGTACGGTAGCTTTTAGGCAACTGTTTAGTCAAGGAAAATGACTAAACAGTTGCCTAAA
This sequence comes from Mesorhabditis belari, assembly GCA_958450365.1. NCBI lineage: Eukaryota > Metazoa > Nematoda > Chromadorea > Rhabditida > Rhabditidae > Mesorhabditis > Mesorhabditis belari. Next base: position 1,784,464 of record CAUEEP010000937.1, on the reverse strand, counting down.
CAGTTTACCCGCTTAGAACGAGCACCAGATCTCTTCCAATCCCGAATCGGATCAATCAGCCCATGTCCAGTTCCACCCATTCACCATTCATACTGTGATATTTTTCTCTGCTTTTTTTTTTTCGTTTAGCATTTTTCCCTAAATCTAACCCCATTTTTGGTGTCAGCTTTTTGCCTTTTTGCATCAGTTTTTTCGTGCTTTTTCTTCGTGCGGGATCCGTGCGGGATTCCTTTTTCTTTTTCCGAAATCGAACTGTATTTTGTGATTCTTTGACCCTCATCATTCCACCGAATTGCCAAAAAACAAATACACATTCATTTTTTGCTGTATATTCTGTAGCGGCTTTGCTTACTTGCTTTTTTTTCTTGCTTTTAATGCATTCTCAGTTGTTCATTTTGCTTTTTGCTATTTTTGAATTCCGGTGAATCGAAAAGAATTCTCTTTGATAAAAATTTCATTCGAAAAGACGATTTACAGCCTTTTTTTTTAGCCCACAGGAAAAGGAAACTTCCAGAGGCCCACAGTGGGCTAAAAAAAAGCGTGATCTTTCAGGTAAAACGTCTATAGTTTTCCGGCGGAATGTAATTTTCTTCCAGAAAGTTTTCGGTAAAACTTTCCGAACTTCCAGAGGAACTTCCAGAGGAACTTCCAGTGGAACTTCCAGAGGAACTTCCAGAGGAACTTCCAGAGGAATTTTCCGAGGAACTTCCAGAGGAACTTCCAGAGGAACTTCCAGAGGAACTTCCAGAGGAATTTTCCGAGGAACTTCCAGAGGAATTTTCCGAGGAACTTCCAGAGGAACTTCCAGAGGAACTTCCAGTGGAACTTCCAGAGGAACTTCCAGAGGAACTTCCAGAGGAACTTCCAGAGGAATTTTCCGAGGAACTTCCAGAGGAATTTTCCGAGGAACTTCCAGAGGAATTTTCCGAGGAACTTCCAGAGGAACTTCCAGAGGAACTTCCAGAGGAACTTCCAGAGGAACTTCCAGAGGAACTTCCAAAGGAATTTTCCGAGGAACTTCCAGAGGAACTTCCAGAGGAACTTCCAGAGGAATTTTCCGAGGAAAAGTCGAGGAAACTGTAGACGTTTTACCGTAAAGAGCAAAGGTGAAGACGTAAAGATCAGAGACGCCACCAGAACTTTTCCCGGAGTGTAGCATACGGGCTCAGTAGCCGAGTGGCCGAGTGGCTTGCGGCCCGGGGTCGTAGTTCAAGGCTCAAGGGTCTTTTCTTAAAAACAAAAAGAACTATTTCAGTATCGTGCTCGTGCCTTTAACTCGAATAATTTCATGTAGATGGCAACCAGTTTCCTTGTTGAAATCCTTGCAACCAGTTTCTCGAGTTTCCTTGTTGGAATCGCTTTCCAAATTTCTTGTACCTTGGTCGAAAGGCCTTGACTCGTTTTGAACAACATTTTGAACAACACGTTCCCTTTTATTTTCGTTGCATTTCGGCAGACAAGTGTTTGATAGGATTGCAATCTGGGAACACGGCAAAGTGCTTTCCCTATAACGGGCGGGAGGAATTTTTTCACTCTGCACCTTATTTAGACTCAGTAAATTTGTTTTATATGCTTGTTTTTCTTTTCTGCAATTTTGATTCTATAACAACACTTTATTTCACTAAAACTCAAAGGCTTTCCTTGTGGCCTGCTATTTACCTAGGCTTCGGCTCCGTACGTACAGCGGCGCCGTAGACGACGCCCGTGAAAGCTTGCAGCACACATGCCCGCCCGCGTCGCAATTGCCTATATTGCGCCTTTTTTGGGTTTGTGCCTGTCGTTAGGCTTGCCCGCTTCAAGACGACGCTTCAAGACTTCAACTGTGGCACGCAAGTAGACTCGAAAAGCTCGTCAAGCTCGTCCCATGCTTTAAGGGAGCGCTTTCTTTAACGAGATAACTGTTCGATGTGGTTCGATGTGGTGTTCGATGATGTTCGATAACAGCTTCTAGGCTCAGAAATTTTTATTTGGCTTGCCATGAGCCAAACTCCGATTCCGGTTTCGAAGAGGTTCCGGGTTGGCTCTCTGGCACTTTTTTGATGCTGGACTGAATCACTACAGAATGCCGTTTTCCTCGACCAGCTCTATCAGCATTGGTTCCCAATTCCTTGAAGCGTTTAATCGTCACCTCGGGTTCACGAGAACCGCATAAAAACTCCGAAAAATTACTCAAAAGCCCGCAAAGCATTGAGCAAGTTTCGAGGAGAAAAGGTCCTGCTTACCATCTATAAATACACGATTTCTATTTAGGTACTCAATAAACCATCTAGGGAAACCTGATAATCATAAAAAATATAAATAAAACACGGGGGGTAAAAATTAAAAAAAAAAAAAAATATAAAATAACAACGTATACATAGATGGCACCAAATGATCACAGATAAAGCTGACACCATCAGGCCCATAATTATGACGCACTACTGAAACCTACTGAAACCTACTGAAACCTACTGAAATCTACTGAAATCTACTGAAACCTACTGAAACCTACTGAAATCTACTGAAATCTACTGAAACCTACTGAAACCTACTGAAACCTACTGAAACCTGTTCTGAAACCCGTACCCAAACCCGTACTCAAAACCTGTACCTAACCTGTACTGAAACCTGTACTCAAACCTGTACTCAAACCTGTACTGAAACCTATAAACGCACTGAAACCTATACTGAAACCTATACTGAAACCTGTACTACACTACTGAATAAATAAAGAATTCTTTTATCCTATTTTGTTAAAATTCAAAAAGCTAAAAAGTTGATTTGTTGGCTTGGTTAACTTTGGTTTTGGCAGTCAATTGGCTAGTCAATTTCTGATTTTCTGGATGACATCTAGTTCCATCCAGTTCCATTCAATTCAATTCATTCAATTCAATTCCATTCCATTCAATTCCATCCAGTTCCATTCAATTCAATTCGTACCCTGACTTGCTTAACTTTTGAAGCTTTCTAAAATCCCACTTCAGTCGGTTGGATATCTGTTTTTCATTAAAGACTCAAGGGGAAGTTTGGCGGCAAAAGCGAATTTTATGGACAAGTTGTCGATTTGGGAAAAGAGGAGGAAAAAGAGGAAAAGAAACGGGGGAAAAGGATGGGAGAAACCTTGACACTCTCGAGGGGATTCCCCCGAGATTACAGAGGGTATTTGGAACTTGAAAAACAACTCTTTCATGTGTTTAAACAACTCTTTCATGTTTAGATGTTCGAGAAAAGTATGGTAGTCATGATCATGATGCCGATTAGTTTATATGATTGCTTGTAAACTTACAAGAAATGCAGCATTAGACAGCAAGAAATGCAGTTTTAGAAGGCTATCCGTACTTTGTTTAGTACGATCCGCACTTTGTACGATCCGCACTTTGTACAATCCGTACTTTGTTTTTTGCAAACTGTTAAGCAGTTTTGAAGAAAGTTGGGTAATTGTAGTGAGTGATATTTCCCAAAACGTCTCCATAAATCTCCTATTTTAACATTTACAATCTCATTTGTTATTGTTAATTATTGTTAATTACAATTTGTTTTCCCATTGTGTTGCCCCATTGCAATCCGTGACTCCAGAAAATCGGTGGAAACTGTAAAATGCCAAAAATCAAACAACCATCGCTAGTCGGACGATCATTAAGTCTTCCCTGTCGTCGACGACGAACAAGGCCAGGCCTATGAACCTATGACGAACAAGGCCAGTTGAATACTCACCAACTATGAGAGTTGACGAGTATTCTCCGCAAGGCGTAGACACCAACGGTTTCCTTTTGCCGCGACAGTAGCGCTCGGGCTTTTCTAGCTGCTTATAAGTGTCGTAGCCGTTCTCTCTTGGCTTTATGTTTATCACACAAATGCCAGGTGATTGTTTGTGTGTTTGGCGGAAAGAGATGCTTCAAAGAGCCACAGGGCATGAAAAGGCTCAAGAAAGGGCCTCAAGAAAGAGAGAGGAGCAGGCACATGCACATCGATTTGTGACAGCTGCTTTTGCCGAAGAAGACGAGAAGAAAGGGAACACGGGAGGTGGGGCAAGAGTGGGCAAGTGCCTAGGCCTCTTTGGGCAGAGTAGGTGCAGGGGTGGAGGGGTGGAGGGGAGCAAAAGGCAGCCCCTTCCTCAGCTCCCCTCTCAGCTCCCCCCTCATCTCCCATTCACCCGCCTTTTTCGAATGTGACCGAGTTTTCTCCCCTTCCACCAGCACACACATGATTTCTTTCATGGCCACCATTCAGTCAATCACTTTTTGTCTCTTGTCGCTGTTGAGTGCATCGATTTCGAGCGTCGACGCGATCTCCGTGCACGGCTCTCCGTCGATCGCCCTTAATTTCAAGGTAATTTTAATTCGGAATTAGTCGATTAACTTTGTTTTTGCATTTTTATAGATTTATGTTCTAAATTGAAAGTTTAAGCTGGAGAATTTGCAAACAAAAAGTCAAATAATGATAAATTTGTTAGGTAAATGAACAAATCTAGTTTTTTTTAGGCTCCTTCTTAGAAATGCTTTTCAATTTACACCTGGCTTTTGAGCCTAGCCTAGACATAGTTTTTCTTGTACAGTTTTTTGCGCTGAATCCGAATATCTAGATCATTTCGGATGACGTGTTGAAATTCGCAAGATATTCAGCTCCAAACTTTCCACAGAATTTTTGAGCATGGCTTTTGGATAGGCTTAGACTTAGGCTTTTGAAATCCTTTGAAACTCAAATTGCTTTTGCGCAGGTGGCCTACTGGTTAGTGTGATTGCCTTCAGCTCTTTACCTCACGAGTTCAAAGCCGCTTGCAGACATTTTTGTTGTTTTTAGTGATGCAGAAACCCTAACTAAACAATTTTAGGGTATTCTGTGGAAACTTTGGAACTGAATATCTTGCGAATTTCAACACTTTACCCACAAATGATCTAGATATTCAGAATCAGCGCAAAAAACTGCACCAGAAAAACTATTTTCAAGCTCAAAAGCATCCCTAGTTAGTTTTTAAAGTAACCCTTTACACATTCGGTATTTTGAGTGTACAGTCTCGTAGTCGTTACTGTTTCACTGATATTTTGGTGAGAATCCAAAGATAAACTAAACTATTAGAGTCATTCGAAAGCTTTGAATCTCCTCTTGAAAACTAGCACAAAGTTACCGAGGACTTTCTGTAAAATAAAGAATAAAATCCGTAAGAACTGACACCAAAAATATTCTTCATTAGTCCGATCGGGTGGGCCGTATCGTCGTGAATCTGTTAAGAGTTCTTTGTAAATAGATCCATGTGCTAATTGCTGAACTTGAGACGCTCAGAGCTCTTTTTTTCAGTTTTATCTAGAAAAGGGTTCATTCTAATTGATCTTTCCTAAAAAAAATATATGCAAAATGGTCAGGAAAATCTGATTTTTGAAAGCTGGGCTTGGATTTACAAATCCGGATTTACTTTGGTGCTTTTTGATCTGACATTGCGCAATTTGTATTCTACAATTTGCGTTCTACAATTTGCGTTCTACAATTTGCATTCTACAATTGGCGTTCTACAATTTGCGTTCTCCAATTGGCGTTCTACAATTGGCGTTCTACAATTTGGGTTCGACAATTGGCGTTCTCCAATTGGCGTTCTACAATTTGCAATTTGCATTCTACAATTTGCGTTCTCGAATTGGCGTTCTACAATTTGCGTTCTCCAATTGGCGTTCTACAATTTGGGTTCTACAATTTGCATTCTACAATTGGCGTTCTACAATTTGCGTTCTCCAATTGGCGTTCTACAATTGGCGTTCTCCAATTGGCGTTCTCCAATTTGCGTTCTACAATTGGCGTTCTACAATTTGCGTTCTCCAATTGGCGTTCTACAATTTGCGTTCTACAATTTGCGTTCTACAATTTGCAATTTCCATTCCTTTTCTTTCATTCACATGTAAATCTGTATGAAAGTATTGGAAATGAAAAAAACAAGCAATGAAATAAACAAGTGCCTAGATTTCAAACCAAAAAAAAAGCTGATACTCAGCTAGAAAGTACTCAGCTAAAAGCTAAAAAGTAAGCTAAAAAGCTAAAACAGTAAGCTAAAAGCTAGAAAACTAAGCTAAAAGCTAAAACAGTAAGCTAAAAAGTAAACCAAAAACTAGAAAAGTAAGCTAAAAGCTAAAAAACCAAGCTAAAAAGTTCAAACAGTAAGCTAAAAAGCTAAAAACTAAGCTAAAAGGCTAAAAAGTAAACCAAAAACTAGAAAAGTATTAGGTTTTCTCAGCCTTCAAAATGTGTTTCCTTTTTGCAATAAAATTCCTCTAGAATTCTCGATTCAGGGAACGAAATCATCGAATTCGCATCCCATCCCTTCACAAGGCCCAATCACATTATGGTGTGCCACCGAGGGGCAAAAAATTCTTTCGGTAAGGTTTTTGTCGAATCCTAAAAACATAAACGTATCTTTGAACGGTTTCATTTTTGCATCTTTTAGTCGAATTTATCTCAACGTTAAATCGTTAAATAATTAAATTTGCTCTAGTGAAATTAGCCTCAAAAAGACAGTATCAAGCTAAAGATTGCTCCAATTGAATTGCTCAAAAATTGAATTTTGAAAATAAACAAATTTCTGAAAGACAATTCACGACACGACTTAGACTTAGACACGACTTAGACACGACTTAGACACGACTTTTACGACAAAGAAATTCATCAAATTGGCCAAGTTTAGCTATGTACAGTACTGGACAATGAAATATGATATTCGAAAAACGATCGTCACTTTCGCGCGTCTGTAACTCTCTTGTCTTTGAGTTTAAACTATTTGTAAACTATTAGAACATTTTCTGAAATGTATAACATTTCTGGGATCGATTTTTGGATTGTGGGGCATTTGATACGAGCCCCGCCCCTTCACCATTGGCAATCCAACTTTGAACACAAATATCTTGCCATTGGGTTGTCCAATTTAAATGTTTTTTATACCAATCGATAGAGAAAGACTTGACGAATCGAATGATATCAAATATGTTTGAATTGAATAACCCAAAGCCAAGATATTTGAGCTCAAAGTTAGATTGCCATTGGCTGAACTTCGAGCTCAAATATCTTGGCTTTGGGTTGTCCAATTTAAATGTTTTTTATACCAATCGATAGAGAAAGACTTGACGAATCCAATGATATCATTGGATGATATCATTGGATTCGTCGTCCAATGATATCATTGGATTCGTCGTCCAATGATATCATCGTCTGTAACTCCGTTGTCTTTGTGTTTAAACTATTAGTGTTATACATTTTCTGAAAGCTCTTTTCAAGGGCTACACAATGGTCATATTAATATTTAGAAATACGGTAAAGACAAGGGAGTTACAGACGCGCGAAAGTGACGATCGTTTTTCAAATATCATATTTCATTGTCCAGTAGTGTAGATAAAAGAAAATGATTCTGATTGCTGGAGCGAAATGATTCTGTTTACAAAATACAAAGGAGTCCAGGCAATTCAAGCCAAATTCAATCCAAATTCAGGCCAAATTCAGACCAAATTCAAGCCAAATTCAGGCGAATTTCACGCGACGATCGGAAACTCGTGGAGGTGTTGAACGACGACACATTGGAGTGGTGAATGAGAGAAATGCGACATGGACAATCAATCATCCGACGATTCTCGAGGCTGGAGTTTGGGAGTGTCGAGTGGAGACACAGTTTGGTGTCGGCACATTCAATACCCAGATTTATGGTGGGTTTTTGAATTTCGAAGGAGCTGGAGAGCTGAAGGATTGAGGATTGTAGGCAAGAGAGACAAGAAAGACAAGAAACGGCTTTAAAGTAGCGAATGGGCGCTAAAAACTAAAAGATTAGACTAGTACGCTTGTACGCTTGTACAAACGCTGTAGAAACGCGTAGAATGGTTATTTTTACAAATTATTTTTGCCAAAATATCGAGCCAAGTTTAGGCTTTCGAATGGCACTAAGTTCAAGCAAATCGACAATGTCTGCACTAAATTATATAAGTTTTTTCCAGGTTTATAGTCCTATTCCACTACAAACTATAAACTAGGACTACAAACCGGAAAAACCGCTATAAGTCGGGGCAGAGATTGTCGATTTGCTTGAACTTAGTGCCAATCAAAAGCCTAAACTTGGCTCGATATTTTGATAAAAACAGTTTGTAAAAATAACGATTCTACGCGTTTCTACAGCGTTTTTACAAGCGTACAAGCGTTTGTAGTCTAACCTTGTAGTTTGTAGCGCCCATTGTCTACTTCAAAGCCGTTTTTTCTCTTTCTTGTCTTTCTTGTCTTTCTTGTTCTGTGCCAGGCTACTAAACGATTGATCTTGGCTCTGGAAAAGGCTCAAAACTAGGTGCAAAACTAGATGCAGACCAAAAAACTACCTAGACCAAAAGCCAAACTATCTGCGCCTAGGCCCAAAGTCAAAAGTCTTGCCATTTCTCGGATTCAGTAGCATTGCAGTGGAGATAAGTGAATTCAGTAAACGAGAAAGCGTGTGTTTCCACTTTTTGAGCACAAAGTACATTCCAAAGACCAAGTCTTGTGTGCATTATGAATTCTATTCATTTACTATTACGTTTACGAATTTGCAGGCACCACTACGAAACTTCACAAGCCTTTACAAAGGTTAAAATTAAGCAATTTTTGATTTCAGTTGAGTTGAGTTGAATTAGTTAAAGACTTTCGAGGGCATCACAAAGTCAAAAACTAGCACTGATGTTACGTTATTTAAGCAACTTAAATCATCATAAGTCATCATATCGAGCGACGAGGCATAGGATTTGATTGTGGGAGATCTGTTGGAGCTTGGAGTTCTGGAGATCTGTTGGAGCTTGGAGTTCTGGAGATCTGTTGGAGATCTGTTGGAGCTTGGAGTTCTGGAGATCTATTGGAGTTCTGGAGATCTGTTGGAGCTTGGAGTTCTGGAGATCTATTGGAGTTCTGGAGATCTGTTGGAGCTTGGAGTTCTGGAGATCTGTTGGAGCTTGGAGTTCTGGAGATCTGTTGGAGCTTGGAGTTCTGGAGATCTGTTGGAGCTTGGAGTTCTGGAGATCTGTTGGAGCTTGGAGTTCTGGAGATCTGTTGGAGCTTGGAGTTCTGGAGATCTATTGGAGTTCTGGAGATCTGTTGGAGCTTGGAGTTCTGGAGATCTGTTGGAGCTTGGAGTTCTGGAGATCTGTTGGAGCTTGGAGTTCTGGAGATCTGTTGGAGATCTGTTGGAGCTTGGAGTTCTGGAGATCTGTTGGAGCTTGGAGTTCTGGAGATCTGTTGGAGCTTGGAGTTCTGGAGATCTGTTGGAGCTTGGAGTTCTGGAGATCTGTTGGAGCTTGGAGTTCTGGAGATCTGTTGGAGCTTGGAGTTCTGGAGATCTGTTGGAGCTTGGAGTTCTGGAGATCTATTGGAGTTCTGGAGATCTGTTGGAGCTTGGAGTTCTGGAGATCTGTTGGAGCTTGGAGTTCTGGAGATCTGTTGGAGCTTGGAGTTCTGGAGATCTATTGGAGTTCTGGAGATCTGTTGGAGCTTGGAGTTCTGGAGATCTGTTGGAGCTTGGAGTTCTGGAGATCTGTTGGAGCTTGGAGTTCTGGAGATCTGTTGGAGATCTGTTGGAGCTTGGAGTTCTGGAGATCTGTTGGAGCTTGGAGTTCTGGAGATCTGTTGGAGCTTGGAGTTCTGGAGATCTGTTGGAGCTTGGAGTTCTGGAGATCTGTTGGAGCTTGGAGTTCTGGAGATCTGTTGGAGCTTGGAGTTCTGGAGATCTGTTGGAGATCTGTTGGAGCTTGGAGTTCTGGAGATCTGTTGGAGCTTGGAGTTCTGGAGATCTGTTGGAGCTTGGAGTTCTGGAGATCTGTTGGAGCTTGGAGTTCTGGAGATCTGTTGGAGCTTGGAGTTCTGGAGATCTGTTGGAGCTTGGAGTTCTGGAGATCTGTTGGAGATCTGTTGGAGCTTGGAGTTCTGGAGATCTGTTGGAGCTTGGAGTTCTGGAGATCTATTGGAGTTCTGGAGATCTGTTGGAGCTTGGAGTTCTGGAGATCTGTTGGAGCTTGGAGTTCTGGAGATCTGTTGGAGCTTGGAGTTCTGGAGATCTGTTGGAGCTTGGAGTTCTGGAGATCTGTTGGAGCTTGGAGTTCTGGAGATCTATTGGAGTTCTGGAGATCTGTTGGAGCTTGGAGTTCTGGAGATCTGTTGGAGCTTGGAGTTCTGGAGATCTGTTGGAGCTTGGAGTTCTGGAGATCTGTTGGAGCTTGGAGTTCTGGAGATCTGTTGGAGCTTGGAGTTCTGGAGATCTGTTGGAGCTTGGAGTTCTGGAGATCTGTTGGAGCTTGGAGTTCTGGAGATCTGTTGGAGATCTGTTGGAGCTTGGAGTTCTGGAGATCTGTTGGAGCTTGGAGTTCTGGAGATCTGTTGGAGCTTGGAGTTCTGGAGATCTGTTGGAGCTTGGAGTTCTGGAGATCTGTTGGAGCTTGGAGTTCTGGAGATCTGTTGGAGCTTGGAGTTCTGGAGATCTATTGGAGTTCTGGAGATCTGTTGGAGCTTGGAGTTCTGGAGATCTGTTGGAGCTTGGAGTTCTGGAGATCTGTTGGAGCTTGGAGTTCTGGAGATCTGTTGGAGCTTGGAGTTCTGGAGATCTGTTGGAGCTTGGAGTTCTGGAGATCTGTTGGAGCTTGGAGTTCTGGAGATCTGTTGGAGCTTGGAGTTCTGGAGATCTGTTCGGAGATCTGTTGGAGCTTGGAGTTCTGGAGATCTGTTGGAGCTTGGAGTTCTGGAGATCTGTTGGAGCTTGGAGTTCTGGAGATCTGTTGGAGCTTGGAGTTCTGGAGATCTGTTGGAGCTTGGAGTTCTGGAGATCTGTTGGAGATCTGTTGGAGCTTGGAGTTCTGGAGATCTGTTGGAGCTTGGAGTTCTGGAGATCTATTGGAGTTCTGGAGATCTGTTGGAGCTTGGAGTTCTGGAGATCTGTTGGAGCTTGGAGTTCTGGAGATCTGTTGGAGCTTGGAGTTCTGGAGATCTGTTGGAGCTTGGAGTTCTGGAGATCTGTTGGAGCTTGGAGTTCTGGAGATCTATTGGAGTTCTGGAGATCTGTTGGAGCTTGGAGTTCTGGAGATCTATTGGAGTTCTGGAGATCTGTTGGAGCTTGGAGTTCTGGAGATCTGTTGGAGCTTGGAGTTCTGGAGATCTGTTGGAGCTTGGAGTTCTGGAGATCTGTTGGAGCTTGGAGTTCTGGAGATCTGTTGGAGCTTGGAGTTCTGGAGATCTTATTGGAGTTCTGGAGATCTGTTGGAGCTTGGAGTTCTGGAGATCTGTTGGAGCTTGGAGTTCTGGAGATCTGTTGGAGCTTGGAGTTCTGGAGATCTGTTGGAGCTTGGAGTTCTGGAGATCTGTTGGAGCTTGGAGTTCTGGAGATCTGTTGGAGCTTGGAGTTCTGGAGATCTGTTGGAGCTTGGAGTTCTGGAGATCTGTTGGAGCTTGGAGTTCTGGAGATCTGTTGGAGCTTGGAGTTCTGGAGATCTATTGGAGTTCTGGAGATCTGTTGGAGCTTGGAGTTCTGGAGATCTGTTGGAGCTTGGAGTTCTGGAGATCTGTTGGAGCTTGGAGTTCTGGAGATCTGTTGGAGCTTGGAGTTCTGGAGATCTGTTGGAGCTTGGAGTTCTGGAGATCTGTTGGAGCTTGGAGTTCTGGAGATCTGTTGGAGCTTGGAGTTCTGGAGATCTGTTGGAGCTTGGAGTTCTGGAGATCTGTTGGAGATCTGTGGAGCTTGGAGTTCTGGAGATCTGTTGGAGCTTGGAGTTCTGGAGATCTGTTGGAGCTTGGAGTTCTGGAGATCTGTTGGAGCTTGGAGTTCTGGAGATCTGTTGGAGCTTGGAGTTCTGGAGATCTATTGGAGTTCTGGAGTCTGTTGGAGCTTGGAGTTCTGGAGATCTGTTGGAGCTTGGAGTTCTGGAGATCTGTTGGAGCTTGGAGTTCTGGAGATCTGTTGGAGCTTGGAGTTCTGGAGATCTGTTGGAGCTTGGAGTTCTGGAGATCTGTTGGAGCTTGGAGTTCTGGAGATCTATTGGAGTTCTGGAGATCTGTTGGAGCTTGGAGTTCTGGAGATCTGTTGGAGCTTGGAGTTCTGGAGATCTGTTGGAGATCTGTTGGAGCTTGGAGTTCTGGAGATCTATTGGAGTTCTGGAGATCTGTTGGAGCTTGGAGTTATGGAGATCTGTTGGAGTTCTGGAGTTCTGGAGATCTGTTGGAGATCTGTTGGAGCTTGGAGTTCTGGAGTTCTGTTGGAGTTCTGGAGATCTGTTGGAGCTTGGAGTTCTGGAGATCTGTTGGAGTTCTGGAGTTCTGGAGATCTGTTGGAGATCTGTTGGAGCTTGGAGTTCTGGAGATCTGTTGGAGTTCTGGAGATCTGTTGGAGTTCTGGAGTTCTGGAAGGGACTTTGGAAAACTGGAATTACAGTAAGAAACCAAGGTTGACAAAGAGTTTTTGTCATTAGGATTGGCAAAAGCCAAAAGTTAAGCAAAACCAATTAAAAGCCAAAGCTGTAGCCTGAAATTTGTGGAAACTTAATGAAGCGGTCAAGGTTTCCCGTCGGCTAGATTATTAATTTTCCATATATTAAGCTTTCCAAAGAGTCTTTTCCTTCCTTTTCATACCTCCGTTGAAAAATAAGAATCTGATTATTGTAGGATTTAACATTTTAACATTAACATAAGCAAATTTTAGCCCGTCCGGTAGCCCAAGCGGAAGAAGGTGACTCATACTCCGAAGACGGTCAGAAAGATTATCAACTTCAGGTGAGTAAAGAAGACCATAGAGCTAATAGCATTTCATTGGAGCTAATTCCAGCTAGAGCTAATTCCAGAGCTAATTCCAGAGCTTGCCGATCGAGGTGTCTCGAGGTCAATCAAAAAATATAACTTGTCCGGCTCTAGGACATCCTGTGCCAACGATTTCTTGGAGTAAAGATGGACATTCACTTGGTTAGTTACTAGCTAAAACTTTAGTTATTAGCTAAAACTAAAACTCAAGTGCTTTAAACTTGCAAAGATTGGAAGTCAGACGTTTGCAAGCAACTTTTCCAAATGTCGCGGTCACGTTGTAGTTGAAAGGCTGACCGAAGTCGTTAGCCTTTCAATTACAAGCAAAGATTGGAAGATAAGCATTTCATTTCATAAGCATTTCATTGCTTATCTTCCAATCTTTGCTTGTAGTTGAAAGGCTAAGACTTCGGTCAGCTAAGACTTCGGTCAGCCTTTCAACTACAAGATGACCGCGACATTTGGAAAAGTTGCTTGCAAACGTCTGACTTATTGTCAAAGTGCCAAGTGTTATATAGAAAATTAAAGCCCTTCATCTTGACATCATTTATCTACAAAGAGCTTCCCGATCCAGATTATATAACTCATTTTACAAGCACTTGAATGAGCTCAAGTCGGCCTCTCTCCGGCGATTTGCGATTTTTGATACTTTTTGATACAATATTTTCATTTAGAAAGGGTTTCCTTCAATTAAACTTGTAAGTTTTTACTTTAAAAGTACCATTCAATAAAAGTACGATAAAATTATAATGCTAGAGCTTATACAGCAAGATTTTCTTGTCAAATGGATCTTCAAAAAAAGCTGAATTTTCTCTGCGAACTTTCCAAATGAATCCAGAAATTAACCCCAATTTGGCCCATTTAACAAAAGAGTTTGCTGTTATTAAGAAAAGTGTGGCAGATCACCAGAGAGAGGCCGACTTGAGCAGATTCAAGAGCTCATCTGAATGCCCAGCTCTCTCTGAAGCTCAGTCAGCTCTCTCTGAAGCTCAGTCAGCTCTCTCTCTCAAGCTCAGTCAGCTCTCAGCTCCCTCTCAAGCTCAGTCAGCTCTCTCTCAAGCTCAGTCAGCTCTCTCTCATGCTCAGTCAGCTCTCTCTCTCAAGCTCAGTCAGCTCTCAGCTCCCTCTCAAGCTCAGTCAGCTCTCTCTCAAGTCTTTGCTTGCAAGTCTCTCAGCTAACTGTCCAGAGATTATTCTCGTTATATCAAGATATCATTATAGAGGGCTTTAAGAGTTGATTCGACCTGAATAAGACAAAAATTAGACAAAAAACAAAGACAAGTTCCCTTACAGACGCTCGACGGGTGAACATCTCTGGAAGCACGATAATGATCAATAACGCAAGCGAACAGAATGTCGGTGTCTACACGTGTCAGGCGATGAATGAGTTCAGCAAACATCGATACTTGTTGGTCATCAAAAAGGAGCTCAAATTGAAAAGTGAGTAAAAGGGGCATTGGATTGGGCATTGGATTGGGAAAAAGGGGCACTGAATTTAGAAATCGTTGGTTTTTAGTTTTCTTGAGTGTTGCATTGGGGAAAAGACTGGAAACAAGCTTTAAATCTTTAAATCTTTAAATCTTTAAATCCAATCCTTAAACCAAAACCTTTAAATCCAATCTTTAACTCCAATCTTTAAACCCAATCTTTAAACCAAAGCTTTAAACCTAACTTTCAGCATAAAGCTGAGATCGATTGAACTATTGTAATAATTTTAATATACATAATAATAATTTTCTCTACTAAATCCTATTAGGTTGATGCAAAAGTCTTTTTTCATTTTTTTCGTACTTGATTAAAAAGTAACAAATGCACCAATTGAACAACGGTTTATTGCATTCGAAAGGCCAATTATTTTTCTGCAAAATGACATTAAAACGAGTTTAAAAAGTCTTATGTTTAGATTTTTTTGAGAGCCTGAAGTCGGGTAGTCAAAAAAGGCGACGGCTCGATGATGCATTTTAGACGCTTTAGCTAAGGAAACCAATCTTGATGTTAATAAATAAAAGATAGAGCACAAAAAGTTCGATATTTTTTCAGATTTTCAGAGAAATTGATTCAGCCAATTTCTTTATAGAGGTTTTTATAGATTTTTATGAAAAACCCGTTTTCACTCTCGAATTTTTCTTGAAAGTGAACCCAAATTGACTTAAAAAAGATGGGAAATTCAACAATAAACACTTTTCATTTAGAGCAAACCATAGGTTAATTGATGACTTTGTTATTTTTCAAAAGAAGTACGAAAAAAATGAAAAAGACTTTTGCATCAACCTAATACTAAATACTACTAATTCAACTTTTCAATGAAAATCTCAAATTCTCAGGCGATTTGGCTTGGATTGTGCCTCTTGCGGTGATCTTTGTGATCCTTTGCTGCCTCGTCACGGTCATCTTTCTGTGTGAGATTCGACGGAAAAAAAATGAGAAGAAAAGGTTTGACTCTAAAGAATCTTTGCAAAGTCTAAAATAATTTCTATTGCTCTAACAGGACCTGTAAACCAGGCTCAGCCAGAGCTCAGCCAGAGCCTAGGCCAGAAGTAGGTCTGGCTCCTCGAAAACCCAATGACTTTGTGAAACAGATCAGCCATCAAACAGATCAAGGCTTCTTGCCCGAGTTTTGCCTAGTCTGAATAAAATCACCTTTGGACAATCCTAGCCTGAACCTAAGCTCTGGATCATGTTTTGACCTGGTTTATAAGCTTACAGGCCCACAAGGAAAGGTCAACTCGATTTGCTGACCAAATCACATAAGCCATTCGACGCTGAATTTCACGCTGATTCCGAATCTGGTTTCCCTTTTTTCTACCGAACAATCTGTCAAAAGTTAGATGCGTTTAAAGTTTTGTAAGGAGTTTCAAAAAAACGTCAAACCGCGGCATTACAAGCTACCGGACCAGCTACCGGACTTGAGCCAGCTACCGGACTCGAGCCAGCTACCGGACTTGAACCAGCTACCGGACTCGAGCCAGCTACCGGACTTGAGCCAGCTACCGGACTCGAGCCAGCTACCGGACTTGAGCCAGCTACCGGACTCGAGCCAGCTACCGGACTTGAGCCAGCTACCGGACTCGAGCCAGCTACCGGACTTGAGCCAGCTACCGGACTCGAGCCAGCTACCGGACTTGAGCCAGCTACCGGACTCGAGCCAGCTACCGGACTTGAGCCAGCTACCGGACTCGAGCCAGCTACCGGACTTGAGCCAGCTACCGGACTCGAGCCAGCTACCGGACTTGAACCACTCGCCTTGCGTCCTAATTAATTAATCCTAATTACTGATCCTAACTCACACTCGGCCACCTCTGCAACCGCTGGTCTAAGACAGGCTTGTAATCTCGCGTCCGGTAGCTGGTTCAAGTCCGGTCGCTGGTTCGACTCCGGTCGCTGGTCCGGTAGCTTGTAATCTCGCGGTTTGACTACTTTAGAAACTCCTTACAAAACTTTAAACGCGTATAACTTTTGACAGAATGTTCCGTAGAAAAAAGGGAAACCAGATTCGGAATCAGCGTGAAATTCAGCGTGGAATGGCTTATGTGGTTTGGAATTTGAAGAAACTTGGAAGTCAGTTGACCATTCTCTAGTGAGTAAAACCGGACCTCACCGTTTTGATTTAAAAACAAATTTAAAACATTTTTGCTGACAAGGCTGAATATCCTAATTTTGTGGCGATTTTGTGGCGATTTTGTGGCTATTTTGTGGCCATTCTGTGGCTATTTTGTAGCCATTTGTAGCCATTTTGTGGCCATTCTGTGTCCATTTTATCCCTTTTCAGAGCCGAGTCAGAAGTGGCGATTTTGGAGGACTGATCGAATCACCCAAAAAAGCTTGGTCATTGGATGGGTCGATTCACGGAATATCTTCATATAAAACGATCCTTTTCCCCATTTTTTTTGCCTTCTCCATCCCGTGCTCATTTTCATCTTGTTTATTTTCATCTCCACTATTTATTTCCCTTTAATCTCATCGATTCTCTCATTGCATTTGCTAGAGCACATTTGCTAGAGCTAGAGACTCTCAAATCTCTGTTTACTACTTAAAAATGCTTTTTTAGAAGTGTTAAAGTGTTAGCTTTGTTTTTTTTCTGATTCTATTTCTTCTGATTCTATTTCTTCTTATTTTTTTATTGTTTTGGGTTTAGTTTTAAGGCTAGTTTAACCAAAAATAACTGCCCCATTTGTTTTCTCTTCCAATCATCACTTTTCTTGAGCCACACTCTGATGTAAATGCTTTGAAAACCTCACCGATTTGTGTGATATTTATAAGTTTTTTTTATTGTTTTTAAATGCTTAGAATAAAGCTGATTAGTTTTAAAAGGCAAAACATATTCGAATATACAATTATTTAGTGCGTCGGAGTATGGTATTCATGAATGTTCTATCCGAGTCACTAAGCCAGTCTGTCAGGCCTTGTGGTTGGATCAGTCAAAGTATCAGGCTTTCTGGCTAGACCAGCCAAAGTATCAGGCCTTCTGGCTAGACCAGCCAAAGCATCAGGCTTTCTGGCTAGACCAGCCAAAGCAACAGGCCTTCTGGTTGGACCAGCCAAAGTATCAGGCCTTCTGTCTGGACCAGCCAAAGCATCAGGCTTTCTGGCTAGACCAGCCAAAGCATCAGGCTTTCTGGTTGGACCAGCCAAAGCATCAGGCCTTCTGGTTGGACCAGTCAAAGCATCAGGCTTTCTGGCTAGACCAGCCAAAGCATCAGGCCTTCTGGCTGGACCAATCATCATATTTCTAGATCAGATCATATATGTTTATAGTCTATTCTATAATATTATCTAATATACATCTATCTAATATCTAATATGTATATCCAAGAATATATCAAAAGCATAGTGATCTAACTAGGGAAAAGCACCAGGTGACCTTACGAGAGCCGCACGAATACGAGATAATCCGAGAGCCGCTTTATAAAATCGGCTATGCTGATTCTGAATATGCTTTCCCTTTTTCCAAAGGAGCTCTGTAACGCGAGATATCTGGCATCAAAGTTTAGGCAGATTTTCCAAGTCCTTATCAAATTTTGTCTTTCAAGCCGTGAACAATGTTCACATTTCTGTTCTTAAAATCATTTCTAATCATTTCTAATCATTTTTCCATTAATTATCGTAAAAATAAACCAACTCTGATGCCATTTTCTAATGATTTTCTTAAAAAAACAAGAAGAATACAGAGAACTCAAACTCAGACAAAAATTTCTAGAGCAAACTAGAGCAAACTAGAGCAAACTATCCACTCCACTAGCTCTCTTACTAATCAAGAGAAAAAAAGCTTAGAACTCCGAAAATCTGTCTAAACTTTGATGCCAGATAGCAGAGCTCCTCTGGAAAAAGTAAAAGCATCCTTAGAATCAGCCGATTCTGTGTGGCTCTCGTATTAAAAGGCCACCTTGACCTGGTGCCTTTCCCTACAAAAAACGTTTCAGCCTGATCCTGAAGCCGCAGACTAGCTGGACAAAGCTGGACAAAAGGCAGACATGACTTCTGATTAGCACGGATTCCTTTGTGAGTCGAGCCTGGTAGTCAGTCGTCGTCGTCACAGTCGTCGAGATCAACCCAAGGTAAGTACTTCACAAAACATGTAAAGTGTGATGGCTGCAAGACGCTTTGACTTCAGGAGCTTCTAATGACCCTAATTTTTCTTATAGCCAACCGATCTGGCTCAAAAGGTCAGGTCCTTGGCTCTGCTGCAGGCTTGATATAAGTTTGATATATAAAAAGTTCATTGGTAGCCAGTACTGAATCTCTCAGAAGCCAGTGCCAAGCCAGTGCCAAGCCAGTGCCAAGCCAGTGCCAAGCCAGTGCCAAGCCAGTGCCAAGCCAGTGCCAAGCCAGTGCCAAGCCAGTGCCAAGCCAGTGCCAAGCCAGTGCCAAGCCAGTGCCAAGCCAGTGCCAAGCTAGTGCCAAGCCAGTGCCAAGCCAGTGCCAAGCCAGTGCCATGCCAGCCTGAAGGCTTAGATGAAGGCTAGGCTTAGATGAAGGCTTAGATGAAGGCTTAGATCAAGGCTTAGATCAAGGCTTAGATCAAGGCTTAGATCAAGGCTTAGATGAAGGCTAGGCTTAGATGAAGGTAAATTAAGTCAAAGTCAAGTCAAAGTCAAGTCAAAGTCAAGTCAAAAATGTGTCAGATTTCATAAAGAATTTTGTTATCATTTCATTTTTATAACATTTTTACACTTATATTCTAATTTTTAACCAAATCGATTGATTATAAGAAGAATTAGGGTCATTAGAAGCTAAATAAAAGCGTCTGGCATTGAGATACTTTTGTCCATAAAGACTGATGATTAAAATGAAGACACTTTTCGTTTCGAAAGGCTTCTTAAAATAATTTTGTGTTATTCTTGTTCAACTTTTACAAAAAGGTTTTTGAACTCTTACTGCTGGAAAATGTTGTGCTTTTCAGGACTTCACTATGCAAAGTTTTGCGATCGTGTGATTGTGATGAATGGGGGAGGGATCGGGCGAATACTCAATACCCCGAATACCCCGATAAATCGTCATTTGATCACCCTTTCACCCTTAAAACTGCAAAATGGCAGCAAGCCAAGAGATTGAGTAGTGCTCACTCAAAAGCTTCTCAAATGAGTTGTGTGACTCCGATTCGAAAGCTTTTCATATATAAATGTAGCCAAGATTCTGGGCTTTAAATCCCTATATAAAACTTAGCACTTTAAAATGTTAGACATTTGCTAGCTGCTTTTACAAAAAGTTGTGCCAGAACTTTTGGGAGAGACTTTTGGGCTTTTCAAAACTTTCAAAACTAGAGCTTGATTATTGTAGCTTTTGAAAAACACGTTTTAGAAACGTATAATTCTCAAGTTTTAATCATGCTGTTACAAGAGTTAAGAAAGAAATGAATAAAATGCAATCTTCATTGCACCAAACAACAAGTGAGCTCAATTCTCACCAAATCGTCACTTGATCGCCCTTTCAAGCCGTTTTTTTCAATTCTTATAATCAGGAGAACAATTGAATCAACGTTAATCCCGATTCTTCAAAAAAATTTTAGTGATAAGGGGTAGAATTGAAAAACCCGATCTTTTAAAAGAGCAAATTTCTTCGAGGAAGCCATTTCCCGCATCTGAGCGTCTTTCCAATGGCGTGGAGATCATCAATGGTAGAATTTGGACATAGAAACTGTTGAGCAAGTTCACGCGTCGTTTGACAAGGATCCGGTTCGATTGCAGCCCTCAAAATATCGTTGTCTACCCCTTGAGGTCGACGAGAGTGTTCATCATCCTCGAAAGTGTTCATCATCCTTTCACAACCATTCCGAAAGCGTTGAAATCAGGCTCGGCATCGGCTTTCGGACAATACATTATTCCCAAATGCTTTGACCAAATCTCGATGGGATTCCGCGACTGTTTTGCCCAGTTTGAAGTCGTAAAGTAGGCAGACGCGAACTTGATATATTTGAAGTCGAAAAAGAAGAAGGAAAGCTCTCTAAAGCAAGATCTTAAAAATAAGAAATTATCCGTTTAAGACGATTCAAAATATGCGCAAGATAACGTACTTTTAAATACAGAAAGACTGTTTTAAAAGCCTTTCTCATAACAATAAGTTTAGCAACGATTGTTTATAACCGAGCAACCTAATAGCTAGCTGCTAGCTAGCCAGCTCTGACTGACTGACTCTGACTGCTAACAACCTAATATAATTCTCAAGTTTCAATCATGCTGTTACAAGAGTTAAGAAAGAAATGAATAAAATGTAATCTTCATTGCACCAAACAACAAGTGAGCTCAATTCTCACCAAATCGTCACTTGATCGCCCTTTCAAGCCGTTTTTTTCAATTCTTATAATCAGGAGAACAATTGAATCAACGTTAATCCCGATTCTTCAAAAAAATTTTAGTGATAAGGGGTAGAATTGAAAAACCCGATCTTTTAAAAGAGCAAATTTCTCCGATTGGAACGGGAAATTCTTCAAAAAATGAAAGGATTTGCGAAATTTTTCTTATTTTCTGCAATTATCGTCTGTATTTCAGCTGATGGAAGTTTGCGATTTTTAGAATTAAAAAGAAATTTGAAATTTTTAGCCTGTCCAGGACGTATGTTGCTTTTTGTTTGTTTTTGGAATGAATTTTGAAATTTAGCTCTTCCTGCTTTTTGTATCAGTGGACGTGAGTTGCATTTTATTGAAAGAGTAACTTTCAAAGAGTAACTTTCAAGTTTTAGTGTTATTTAGATGACACTAAAGTCATTTAGATGTCATTAAATGTCATTTAGATGACACAAAGAGTAACTTTCAAGTTTTATTGTCATTTAGATGACACTAAAACTTATGACTTAAAGTTTACATGTTTAGTATGATGTGCAGTAGTTTCTTAAAGCAAGTTAATCTTGAAATTGAAAGGCTAAGGTCCAGGGCAGGCTTAGGCTTAGGCTTAGGCTTAGACTTAGGCTTGGACTTAGTGCGAAGGCTAGCGGCTAGCGCCTCGTACTAACGCTATTTGGGTTTAGGCTGAACCCCCATTTTCTGGATCTCAGCCAGTTCTCGGAGCTAATGTGCAAGCGATTGTCCTTTTTGCTTTGGAACCCAAGGGAAGTATCCTTGCAATTAGGCTCAGGCTCAGGCTTAGGCTTAGGCTTAGGCTTAGGTAGTGCCGCAGTATAGTCCAGACTATAGTGCGGCAATATACCCACCCAAAAACGAAGGGGAAGGGGGTTCTTCCCCTTCCCCTTCCTTCCTCTTCCTCGTTGGGAAGGGAAAGAGAGCCCTTCTCCTTCCCAACTAGTGCGGCTGACCCCGAATTTTGTGTGGACGTGCATAAAGATCATTTTAATACCAAAAAAAATCGATTCATCAGCTCTGCGAAGACTTGATGCCTTTTTAAGTTAAAAATGACGTTTTGCGACTTTCTGTCCGCTAAAACGATCGACTAAGAGCTATTTAAAGCAGCCAGATATTGTAGCCAGTCAGAAAGCCAGTCAGCAGATAGCTAGAAAGCCAGCCAGCCAGAAATATGACTCTCTTTGAATTTGTCCTTTTTGCTGGAGACTTTTAACTTAGATTTAACTTATCTCTATTCAATTTGTTGATAAACAAGCTCTTAGTAAGCTTTTTAATAGGTTCCGTATATTTCTTGATCACAAGGAGACGGTGCCAGAGACTTTTAACTTAGATGTAAGCTAATCCTCTGACTATGAGCTAAACCCAGACTAAGCCAGGGTTTAGCCCATAGTCAGAGGTCAGACCAGGCCAGGATCCAAGGATCCAGATCAGACCAAGATCTAGGCCAGGAGTAGACAAAACCTAACCAGATCAAGTTCCTGCTCTGATCTTTGTCTAGTCTTGGTTTTCTGGCTTTTTAGAACACCTGGTTTCAACGAGCCTTCGACTTAGCCAACACAGCCAACATTTTTGAATTTCTACAATTCCTCGTTTAGCTGTACCTTTAGCTATTAGACGTACCGTATTTACTCTATTAGTGGGGTCCCCCACTATTTTTTCAATCCCCTTCCAGACGACCCCACTATTAGAGACGACCCCACTATTAGAGAAATTTAAAAGAACATAAAACCAAAGTTTTAAATTGAAAAGATAACAATTTTTCTCCGAAATTCTTGACAAAACAAGTTTGGCTTCATATTTTATTTAGCTTTAACCGTAACAAAACATTAACAAACAGTAAAAGAACTAATCCAAGAGATCAACAATTGATGTATCACTTTCGTTACCAATATCTTTTTCCAATTCGAGAGGACCCCACTATTTTTTCAACCCCCCTCCAGACGACCCCACTATTAGAGAGGACCCCACTAATAGAGTAAATACGGTATTAGCTTTTTTGTAAAAATACCTTTTTGAGCAAATATCCTTGGCTGTCCGGTGAATCTCTGTGATGGACAAGACGGGAATTGCTATTGTTCGGATTGCGATTTGACGTGTGGAGCGTGTAAAAGTGATTGCACGGTAAGATTAGTGAGAGGAAACTAACATTGGAAATGTTATTTTTTGCTTATTTATCCGTCCTAGGCTTTTTTTTAGGTTAACGTTGATTTACAATTGTTGATTAAAATCTTGTTTTTTATCAAAGCAAACGTCAACAAGCTAAACCCAATCTTTACAGTGAAGCGGCCCATACTAGGCGTTGATTTGGTTGCCAAGAATAATTAAGAACATAATGATTTTCAATGAGGCTCACTGAAAATTGATTACACAGTAAATTAGGTTAACGTTGATTTACAATTGTTGATTTATTTACTAATTAAAATCTCGTTTTTTATCAATGCAAACCTCAACAAGCTAAATTTTGATTTTTTGATTGTAGACAACCATGAAACCAATAACCATTCCACCGACAACCCCGGCACCAACAACTCCAGTCAATCCAGGTTTTAGATAAGAACAGAATTTTAACAATGGAGTTTAGATTGCAAAGATGCGTCTGCCAAGTGAGTTACTCTACAATTGTTGTCAACTTTGACAAAGAATGAACAAAGAACGTTTTCAGTTGTGCCCAATGGGTTCCATCGGGCTTCTGCGCAAATCCGAGCTACACGGATAAACAAAAGAAAGATTATTGTGCGAAGAGTTGTGGACTCTGCAATTGCAATGATAATTCGGCACAGTTGGTTTTTGAGATGAGGAAAGATGAATAGGAAGTTTTAAAGATTAAGCTAAAGATGTTTACCGTCAACTTTCTGTACTAGGTGACACTTAGTGTTCGAATTCCTGCATTCCAAGATCACTACTTGAACAGAACTTGAACAGAACAGAAATTGTCTCGTAGAATGATTTCTTAGCTACTAGATTTACTTAGATGTGAC
The DNA here is from genome assembly GCA_958450365.1 of Mesorhabditis belari. Lineage (NCBI taxonomy): Eukaryota > Metazoa > Nematoda > Chromadorea > Rhabditida > Rhabditidae > Mesorhabditis > Mesorhabditis belari. Next base: position 1,760,959 of record CAUEEP010000937.1, on the reverse strand, counting down.
GATTGGGTGAAGGGCGGTTTCTGTGAGAATCCCTCGTACACAGTTGACCAAAAGAAACAGTATTGTGCGCTGAGTTGCTCGTTGTGTTCAGCTGGTAAGTGTTAGAGCAATAGGTTGATGTGTAGGAAGATTTCAGCCAAGCTCTATGCTCTAAAAGTTAAGTCAGAGTCCGATCGGGAGTCAGACTTGGTTTCTGGCTAGCCCTGGGCAGATTCAGGGTTGTTCCAAAAGTATTTTCTCAAGCCAGGAGCCCAAGCTCAGCTCAAGCTCAGCTCAAGACAAGGCCTTGTGGGGGACAAGGCAGAAGTTGTCTTTGAAGGTCTTGGATCTATCGCCCACAGCAAATCGCCAGAAATCAAAATTGGACTCAGATTTTAGTCAGACTTTGACTGGACTTTGGCCAGACTTTGGCCAGACTTTGGCCAGACTTTCGCTCGCTCTAGCTTACAGATCCTAGAGCCAGGCTGGAACCTTCTTTATCCGCTGCACCTAACTAGTAAGCGAATTCTGACTCGTTTCAGGCGCTGCAACCACACCAGCAACCACACCAGGAACGTGTAAAGACAGCTCAGCCAGGTAGCTTAGATTAATATTCTAAAATTGAGATTATCTCCATATCTTTATGATCTTTCATCATTTTAGTTGCCCAACTTGGGTTTCAAACGGCTTCTGCACCGATCCCAAATACACGCCAGAACAAAAGAAACAATATTGTGCGAAAAGTTGTAATCTGTGCTGAAATAAGATGTGCTTTGGATGAAGTTTAATAAAATTTTAAAAAAAAGCAAACACAGAAATTGTCATCTTTGCTCAATTGCAAATTATACAATCTGCTCATTCAAAAACCCATAAACTGGAAAACTTGCGTGTTTTTAAAGTTTAAAGTTTAAGTTTAAGCTATCAAAATCAAAAAGAATAATAGAGAGGAGAGTGCTTAATTCTAAATTGCTTGCTTGATTTGATAGCTGTTGTTCTTGATTAAATCATTCTCATCCTTCTTAACTAACATGAATGGATTAACGAGATTCCATTAACGAGATTGTTATCTACTATCTAGCGAAACCACAGCCAAGGGAATGGGCTTAGCAAAAACGGCGGGGGAAAGAAGAGCTTGTTGAGCTTGACTCTCGTCTGACTCTGTGAAGAGTCTTGAGAGGTGTAGTATACACTAATGGACAATGAAATATCATATTTGAAAAACGATCGTCACTTTCGCGCATCGGTAACTCCATTGTCTTTACCGTATTTCTAAATATTAATATTACCATTGTGTAGCCCTTAAAAAGAGCTTTCAGAAAATGTATAACACTAATAGTTTAAACTCAAAGACAAGGAAGTTACAGACGCGCGAAAGTGACGATCTTTTTTCAAATATCATATTTCATTGTCCAGTACTGTAAGTGGAAGCTTCGGCAACGGTGAAATACTACTTTCACTGATTCCTTACTTACTTGGTGACACGGAAGCTTGAGTTTACTCTTCCTTCTAGTATTAAATGTGGGCACTTGGTGATGGCGCGACTCGTGCCAAAGAGAACGAAGCCAGGAGTTTGGCTGTCAACTCGTAACGTAACGTAACCTGTACATCTGTCAACTCGTAAAGCAGGTGTCCTAAGGCTGGCTTAGAGAGGACAGAAAGCAGAATTGAGAACAGTCTCAAGAACAGAATCAAGAACAGCATCAAGAACAGAATTAAGAACAGAATTTACTTTAAATAGCGCCACACTTCAGAGGGTCTAGATTGGCCAAAATCGAGTCAATCGTTCTGATTTTTCTGGAGATAAATCTCAAGTATTTCTCCTTACCCTATGCCCATTATCTAATCGATTCAACCTTTCAACTTTTTTATATAACCTTCCAAAGTTGAGAGCCGAGTGTCGCTCGGCACGCTACTCATTGATGGGATTTTTGAGAGCGATCTTGTTGAGATTGAATTTATTATGTTAATGAACCAAAATTTCTTCAATGCTATTCAATTGTTGTTGGCGTTCAATTCAATTTTTCAATTCAATTCTTCAATTCAATTGGTTCTTCAATTGTTGTTGGCGTCCTGTTGGGCTTGGGAAAGTGAATCTTGATTTCTTGTCGAAATCTCGATTCTTGAGTTTGCGTCCGCCGCCTTCTCCACAAATTTGCTTACCTCTCTCAACAAAATGTCTCCTTACACTGTGCAGATGTACACGTTACGTCACGTTACATTACGAGTTGACAGCTAAACTCCTGGCTTCGTTCTCTTTGGCACGAGTCGCGCAATCACCAAGTGACCACACACCACAAGGAAGAGTAAACTCAAGCTCCCTTGTCACCGAGTAAGTAAGGAATCAGTGAAAGTAGTATTTCACCGTTGCCGAAACTTCCACTTATACCACACCTCTCAAGACTCTTCACAGAGTCAGACGAGAGTCAAGCTCAACAAGGTCTTCTTTCACCGCTGTTTTTGCTAAGCTCGTTTCCTTGTGACACACCAAGTGACCACATTTAATACTAGAAGGAAGCTCCTGTGCCCATTCTCTAATCAAGCTCAAGCTCAAGAAGGAAGCTCAAGCTCATGTGCCCATTCTCTAATCAATTCAACCTTTCAACTTTTTTATATAACCTTCCAAAGTTAGACGAGTGTCCCTTGGCACTCTGCTCATTTATGCATTTCAGTTTTGCCATTTTTAAGCCATTTTTAGTACACATTTTAGAAAGCTTTTCATAAAGAATCTAATCTTATTCATTCTTATTCAATCAATTCATAAAGAATCTCAATTCAAGTCTCAAGTTCATTTTCCCAAGGTACAGTTCCATCCGGTGAACCAAATCCATTCACTTTTTTTTTGTTTATCACTCCACCTTTCCACCCTCTAATCCACCCGCTCTACCCTCCACAAATCCCTTTTGTTCTACGTCATAAACCCCGTTCGCAAAAAAGAAAAAAGACTCAAAAAATTTCAGACTCAACCCTGTTCCTTTGTTTAAAAGGGTTAATTCTCAAAACTTAAAAAAAACCAAAAGGTAATCCATTTGAGAAATGCAAAAGCTGATAGAAAAGCATTGTTCTTCTCAGTGAAAACCCTTTTCCCTGATAACGCTTAAAAGCTTAAGCTGAAAGAGAAAAATGGGTGTGAAATGAGCTTAAATTTTCTTGATCCCCGTTTCGTATAAAAGCTTTTAAATGATAATTTCGAGCGTCACTTTCCTTCGGCTGTCCTTTTGAAGCTATTATTCGCAAAATGAAAAGCCTATTTCTGCTGGCATGCTTCCTTGTTGTTGCAGGAGCTGGTGAGTTCGTTGAAATGTTTTTTCGGTAATGAGAAAAGTTGAAATCGAGATAGAGTCAGATCAAGATAGATCCAGGGATGGTTCTGAGAGCCTGGATCTGCTCAAGGCCAGCCAGAAGCCAAGCTTGACTTCTGAACGGACTTTGATCTGGCTGGCTTTCAGACCTGTAAGTCAAAGCTGATTTCTGCAATCAGCTTTCTGACTGGTTCAAGTGACTGACCAGGTTTCTCAGGAGAAAATCGGTTTGAAACATCCAAGAATATAGTGATTCGGATCCAAGAATGGCTCTGAGACCTGTAAGTCGAATCTGATTTCTGCGATCAGCTTTCTGGTCAGGCTAAGGTCAATCCAAGGCCAGCACAAGGTCCAGAGCAAGCACAAGATCCAGGGCAAGCACAAGGTCCAGAGCAAGCACAAGATCCAGGGCAAGCACAAGGTCCAGAGCAAGCACAAGATCCAGGGCAAGCACAAGGTCCAGGACCAGCACAAGGTCCAGAGCCAGCACAAGGTCCAGAGCCAGCACAAGGTTTAGGGCTAGCACAAGGTCCAGAGCCAGCACAAGGTCCAGAGTCAGCACAAGGTCCAGGACCAGCACAAGGTCCAGAGCCAGCACAAGGTCCAGGGCCAGCACAAGGTCCAGGGCCAGCACAAGGTCCAGAGTCAGCACAAGGTCCAGGACCAGCACAAGGTCCAGAGCCAGCACAAGGGTCAACGTCAAGATCCTGATCCTGACGGTGACCCTGAAGCTTTCTGACTGGTTCAAGTGATCGAGCGGGAGAAAAATCGGTTCTAGAAACATTCCCAGTATCTTAAGGCCACTATTGTAAGAATTAGACTCGAGTTTAACGTGTTCCATTTACTAAACCTTGACACTTTTGACAATCGTTTCTTTTGATAACCCTAAACCTGTCACTAATTTCAATTTACTTGCTTTTTATCAGTCGTGTTTTTGCCATAAACCCTCAGAAATAAGTGGATAGACAAAAAATGTGAATGCAGTCATTTTTGAAAGTCTTAGAAAGCGTTTAGGGATGCATAAACATGAAAATTGAAAGCCAACACCTTAGCTTAGCTTGAAACCTTAGCTTCTTTGACTACACAGCAAGATTCTTTGTTGATAAATGTAATTAAGTGGTACCAGATTCCACGAGCACAAGCGAAACGACCGTGGCGGACACTGGTTCAACCGTTTCTGCAGATGCGGCTGTTACAACAACGGCTCCTGTGACAACTGGAGCTGTAACCACAGCCGCTGGCCCTTGTGTCGATAATGACCCAAAAAAGTGGGTTTCTTTTGATTTGACGCATCTTTTCTAGCAATGATAATTGCACTAAAGTCAATGCTAATTGTTTGTGGATGTGTTTCTGTTTTAGAGTGTATTTCAAGAGAGTAAAAGAGCTAAAACGTGACCTAAATCTCCCAGCAGCTTTAGATTTTCTACTATACTATAAAATTCGATTTTGAAAAAGCATTTAGTTGCCCGACTTGGGTGGCAAACGGCTTTTGCACGAGTCCTGGCTACACAGATGACCAAAAGAAACAGTTCTGTGCGAAGAGTTGCAATCTGTGCGATGGATGCAAAGATGCTAATGCAAAGTTGGTCTTAAACTTGGCCTTAAACTTGGTCTTAAACTTGATCTTCAACTTGGCCTCAAACTTGGCCTTCAACTTGGGCTTAAACTTGGCCTTAAACTTGATCGTCAACTTTAATCTTAACGATCTTCGGAGTTATTACCTTGCAGCTTAGACTTAGACGAAAAATTTAGTTGCCCAACGTGGGTTTCAAACGGTTTCTGCACAAATCCAGCGTACACCGATGATCAGAAGAAACAATATTGTGCAAGCAGCTGCAACATGTGCGGAGGAGCGGCTACAGGAGCGACCAATTGTGTTGACGCGTCGACAAGGTGGGATTCGGTGTTTTTCTCAGCATCAATCCATCGATTTTGACTATTTTCGCGATCCGATCAGCTCAATTTTGGTATCATTCGATGCAGAATAAGATTGCGCGCCGAATGATAGTGAAAATAGTCAAAAGCGAAGGATTGGTGTTGAGAAAAACACGAAAAACCTCCAATTGCCAACGGCAAAAAAGGATTGACAGTTCTATTTGACGATCATTTGATGCAGAATGAAATTGCGCGTCGAATGATACCAAAATCAACTTAAAATATAATATCCATGTAAAGTTATGAGGCAAAAGGTTAAGCCTGGGCGAGGCTAAGGGTTTTTAGCCAACAACTTTGCCTGGATATTATATTTTAAGTTGATTTTGGTATCATTCGACGCGAAATTTCATTCTACATCGAATGATAGTCAAAATAGACAAAAGAGAAGGATTGGTGCTAAGAAAAACATGAAAAACCTTGAATTGCTAGCGGGAAAAAGAGCCGACCGATGTTTTACAAGTCTACTTGATACTAAAGGTTACAAGTCTACTTGATACCAAAGATTCTTAGATTCTAAAGTGAATTCTAGATTCTAAAGCTTTAGCTTCTGATTCACTTTCTGAACTAAACGATTGGCTGAATATCTGAGCGCTTAAAGAGCTAAATTTCAAGTATTATTTCAATAGAAAGAGTGATGATTTTACTGGTGACAAATTTCCAAATTTCAGCTGTCCAACGTGGGTGTCAAACGGTTTCTGCAACAACCCACAGTACACAGATAGCGACAAAAAGAAATACTGTGCAAAGAGCTGCAGTCTTTGCTGATTTTTGTAATCTTTAACGAACGGATTTTCATGTACATAGAAAGAAAATAAAGCTCATTTTCATTTTAAAAAACACTTGTTAAACGCTTGTTACTGTTACGCTTGTTACTGTTACTGTTTAACGCCAAAAAGAACACGAAGGCAAGTGAAAAAAGGTGAAAATCGTGAAAGTTTGACAAAAATTGAATGAATCACAGGAAATGAATAGAACTGATGTCCCGTATAGATATGGGCATGGGGTCGGGTCAAAAGTGACCTGCTGATCCGCCCCGCGACCAGCTTTTTTCCCGGGTGACCTGCTGACCTGTTGACCCGATCCGGCAAAAATTTTTAGCTTGACCCGACCCGCTCACCCGACCCGCTCACCCGACCCGCTCACCCGACCCGCTCACCCGACCCGCTCACCCGACCCGCTCACCCGACCCGCTCACCCGACCCGCTCACCCGACCCGCTCACCCGACCCGCTCACCCGACCCGCTCACCCGACCCGCTCACCCGACCCGCTCACCCGACCCGCTCACCCGACCCGCTCACCCGACCCGCTCACCCCCCCCCCCCCCCACCGACCCGCTCACCCGACCCGCTCACCCGACCCGCTCACCCGACCCGCTCACCCGACCCGCTCACCCGACCCGCTCACCCGACCCGCTCACCCGACCCGCTCACCCGACCCGCTCACCCGACCCGCTCACCCGACCCGCTCACCCGACCCGCTCACCCGACCCGCTCACCCGACCCGCTCACCCGACCCGCTCACCCGACCCGCTCACCCGACCCGCTCACCCGACCCGCTCACCCGACCCGCTCACCCGACCCGCTCACCCGACCCGCTCACCCGACCCGCTCACCCGACCCGCTCACCCGACCCGCTCACCCGACCCGCTCACCCGACCCGCTCACCCGACCCGCTCACCCGACCCGCTCACCCGACCCGCTCACCCGACCCGCTCACCCGACCCGCTCACACGCCAAAACTCGAAAATGGACATGTCTAGTACCGTATTTTCTTTGTTGAGGTTTGCTTTGATAAAAAACAATATTTTAATTAGCAATTGTAAATCAACGTTAACCTAAAAAAAGCCTAGGACGGATAAATAAGCAAAAAATAACATTTCCAATGTTAGTTTCCTCTCACTAATCTTACCGTGCAACCACTTTTACACGCTCCACACTTCAAATCGCAATCCGAACAATAGCAATTCCCGTCTTGTCCATCACAGTCGTTCGACGGACAGCCAAGGCTACTTGCTCAAAAAGGAATTTTTAGTGATAAGGGGTAGAATTGAAAAACCCGATCTTTTAAAAGAGCAAATTTCTCCGATTGGAACGGGAAATTCTTCAAAAAATGAAAGGATTTGCGAAATTTTTCTTATTTTCTGCAATTATCTTCTGTATCTCAGCTGATGGAAGTTTGCGATTTTTAGAATTAAAAAGAAATTCGAAATTTTTAGCCTGTCCAGGACGTATGTTGCTTTTTGTTTGTTTTTGGAATGAATTCTAAAATTTAGCTCTTCCTATTTCTTGTGTCCTGGGACGTGAGTTGCATTTTCTCGAAAGAGTAACTTTAAATGAATCTTAAAGGTTACACGCTTAGTAGATATATAGTAGGTCACGTACAGTAGCCTCTTGAAGCAATCTTGGGATTGAAAGGCTAGGGTCCAGGCCAGGCTAGAGTTCAGACTATAGTGCGGCAACATGACTATAGTGCGACTTTTTTAAAAGATTTGCGCTTTTAAAAGATTTCCTCTCACTTCTACCCCTTATCACTAAAATTTTTTTGAAGAATCGAGATTAACTTTGATTCAATTGTTCTCCTGATTATAAGAATTGAAAAAAACGGCTTGAAAGGGCGATCAAGTGACGATTTGGTGAGAATTGAGCTCACTTGTTGTTTGGTGCAATGAAGATTGCATTTTATTCATTTCTTTCTTAACTCTTGTAACAGCATGATTGAAAATTGAGAATTATATTAGGTTGTTAGCAGTCAGAGTCAGTCAGTCGGAGCTGGCTAGCTAGCAGCTAGCTATTAGGTTGTTCGGTTATAAACAATCGTTGCTAAACTTATTGTTATGAGAAAAGCTTTTAAAACAGTCTTTCTGTATTTAAAAGTACGTTATCTTGCGCATATTTTGAATCGTCTTAAACGGATAATTTCTTATTTTTAAGATCTTGCTTTAGAGAGCTTTCCTTCTTCTTTTTCGACTTCAAATATATCAAGTTCGCGTCTGCCTACTTTACGACTTCAAACTGGGCAAAACAGTCGCGGAATCCCATCGAGATTTGGTCAAAGCATTTGGGAATAATGTATTGTCCGAAAGCCGATGCCGAGCCTGATTTCAACGCTTTCGGAATGGTTGTGAAAGGATGATGAACACTTTCGAGGATGATGAACACTCTCGTCGACCTCAAGGGGTAGACAACGATATTTTGAGGGCTGCAATCGAACCGGATCCTTGTCAAACGACGCGTGAACTTGCTCAACAGTTTCTATGTCCAAATTCTACCATTGATGATCTCCACGCCATTGGAAAGACGCTCAGATGCGGGAAATGGCTTCCTCACAAGTTAAGCAGTGCAAGCATGGCTTCACGGGTCGCTATTCCCGGAATCACCTAGCTACTGGAATAAAAAGGAGATATTTGATGAATGTTGGAATAGTGAAATAAATCAGGATAACATATTTGCCAGCAAAAGCATTCAATAAAAGGGCAGTGATGTAGTAAAGAATCGTTCTCATGAGGTTTAGAAATGAACTGGCTAACATCTAAAAGTCTATTGTGAGTCTGAAATCTGGAAACTCTTTAGAAAACTCTTTAGATAACTCTTTAGAATCGATTCGACAAATAAACGACGTTAAACTAACCTGAATCATTAGAAGGGATTCGACTCGTGAGCTTTTACCGCTTCTTTTTCTCTAAATAAAACTCTAGTTAAGTGATCTGGGCTCTAGTTCAGTGATCTAGGCTCTAGTTCAGTGATCTGGGCTCTAGTTCAGTGATCTGGGCTCTAGTTAAGTGATCTGGGCTCTAGTTAAGTGATCTGGGCTCTAGTTCAGTGATCTAGGCTCTAGGTAAGTGATCTGGGCTCTAGTGAAGTGATCTAAAAAGAGAATAATTTAAATTGCAAACCTTTCGCATATTTCGATTAGTGACAAAGTCGAGAGAGCACATTAAAAGCATAAAAAAGGCGAGAATCCATTCACGAATTTCAACAACGAGAAATTGTCTCACAAAAAGATCCGAATGTTGAACAGCGATGGATAAAACGAATGGAATCAGTAATTGAAAGAAAGGATAACGGAGAGTGTAGTGAAAATAGGTTCCATCAAAAGAAAGAACAAAGAAACGACTGAAATTGAGATCGGATTGATATCGGGCTTGATATCGGGCTTGATATCGGGCTTGAACCAGGCTTGAGATCGATTCGAGCTTGATTGGAGTTTAAAAACTTTAAACTCGAATTCAAACTTCTTTCTTTCTGATCATTGAAGTGGTAAAAGTCACTGATTTTCTTATTTGTCAATCAAAATTTGTTTAAAACCTTTAAAATGAGTTTTAAACTCAAACAAACTTAACAAAGTAAACAGTACTAGACCTCGAGAATTTTTCTTCATCTTTGAAAAGCTATAACTCCAAGCCTTTCCATTGTAGACTAGGAGTGTTATAGTGATTTTGAAAGCTTAAAACAAGCTCTATAAGATGGTGCATTTGCTTTTTAAAATTATTTCAATTTTTGACTCATTTCAGGGCGCGCAAAATAGGGTTTTTTTGGGTCTTTTTTAGAACTTTGAGACACCAACAATAACTCAAATTGAAAGTTTCTAGGGGAATTTTGCACGTTCTTTCTAAAAAACACGGTTTTAAGATGATTAGAGCACGGCATTAACAAGAAAAACAGCGTTGAAAATGTTGTTTCATCAAACCCTATTTTGCGCGCCCTGAAATGAGTCAAAAATTGAAATTTTAAAAAGCATTTCTAAAAAGCAAATGCACCATCTTATAGAGCTTGTTTTAAGCTTTCAAAATCACTATAACACTTCTAGTCTACAATAGAAAGGCTTGGAGTTATAGCTTTTCAAAGATGAAGAAAAATTCTCGAGGTGATAATCTTTTGTCTAGTACTGTTTACTTTGTTAAGTTTGCTTGAGTTGCATAGTACATAGTACAGTTATGTACAGTACTGTACATACTGTACATAACGTACAAAATAACTTCCTAAGACTTTGCTTTTTGTTTTTTATCAATATTTATCATTATTGAAAGCCGAATCACCTGAACGAGATAGCCAGCTGACAAAACATGGCGATAGTAGTTGGATCGTAAAAGACTAAATAGCCAAAAACCCTCGTAAAAACCCTTCATAGACATTGTAGGAACATCTGAGCTATTGTTCTAATTTATATCACTAATTTCAAAATACTTTGCGATTTGCCCCACACCACAAACGTAGGTTAGCGCAAAGAAAATGATGTAGATGAACTTCAGCAAATTTTCGGCTGTAGAGAATAGACTGAAAGACTTTTAGGAACTCCAAAAAATATAAAAATAAAAGCCTAAAACGATTTTCGCCTAAAAGCCTACAAGCCTAAAAGCCTAAAGCCTAAAAGCCTAAAAGCCTAAAAGCCTAAAAGCCTAAAGGCCTAAAAGCCTAAAAGCCTAAAAGCCTAAAGCCTAAAAGCCTAAAATAGTTTTTGATTGAACTAACCGAATCGGAGCACACAATTTGTTGTTTGTGACGGCAATAAATGTCGCGAGAGGAGTGGTGAGAAGACCCGAAAGGATTGTCTGCAATCGATGCTTTTTTTCATTACACAGAAGTCTCTGTTTTGAAAAGAACATGTTTGTAAACGTGATTTGAATCCGGTTCGACCAATAGCTCGGTTTGATCGAATCGGAGATCAAATCTTTTTTTGGTTTAACTTGAAGCCTACGTATTTATTTAACTTGAAGCCTATGCTAAATAAAACAAATTTTTGTTTGACTTCTGTTTGGGAATCGACTATGGCTTAATTATTTAAAGGGTTTAATTATTTAAAGGGTTTAATTAATTAAAGGGTTTAATTATTTAAAGGGTTTAATTATTTAAAGGGTTTAATTATTTTCAAATTATATTTACCCAGTTTGTCATGCTCTCGATAATATTGCTCATTTCCCAGGCAAAGACGTCGCTCACATCCGATCCATCGGTTTTGGTTGCGTTCATTGTTATGTCATGGACATATTTCAAGAGAGCAAAGAAAACTAAAAAACAAGTGTGGCTCTTTCCCTGAATCGTGGTCTTTCAAAGATTCGTGGTCTCTAGAAAGTTTGCTGGTCTCTAGAACTGCTGTAACTACTACTCATCTCGATTCTATTTCTTCTTATTTTATCGAAAAGCCATTTCAAATTGTTTTAACGTATTTTTTCCACATGCACCAGTTTATTTAATTAGAATTTAAAGAAAAATCGTAAGAACAATCGTAAGAACAACAATTTCCCAGCAAAACGCAAGGCTTGGCAAATCTTTCGTTTCCACGGACACGCAAATGTTTGTGAAGCTGGCCTTACATACAGCCAAAACAGAAATCCTTGCCAACTTGATGATTTCTTGTTGAGATCACGAGGAATTCTGTGCGATGTCGCCCAACGTCGGCCCCCGAAAATTCACAAATGAGAGGCTTTCTCTTTGTGAGTGGATGTTTGCCGTAAGATGTTTCCAGCCATCGAGTTACAAGTCCCGCATCTTTTATTGGCTTGATGTTTGATCTTCCTTAGTGCCTCTTCAACTCAAGCCCATAGAGGTAGAACGATATCGTTATCGGCTTCAGCGCCCTCCCGTCATCAGTGTTTGCATTATTGCCGGTAGTTCCTTTTTGGTGGTGAGGGCGATTGGTGCTGGCTCGATGCCTGTTCGTCAATCGACCGCTAGCTGGCCGTCTCAGCTCAGCTAAGCACGAATCATCGATTTCTGCGTCCGTCAGGGCCAATACCTCAGCCATTTCAGTCGGACCCTCAGCGTCGCCTTCTTCTTGGCTGTTGGTCGTCTCGCTTTCGAGTCTCGTCAAGATTTGTGGCGCATCTGTTTCAACAGGGATATCATCAAGTTGGCAAGGATGTCTGTCTTGGCTGTATGTGAAGCATTTGCTGAAGCTTTACAAGCATTTACGTGTCCAAAGAAACGAGAAATCGTCAAGTTGGCAAGGATGTCTGTTTTGGCTGTACGTAAGGCCAGCTTCACAAACATTTGCGTGTCCGAAGAAACGCAAGGTCTGCCAAGCCTTGCGTTTTGCTGGGAAATTATTGTTCTTACGATTGTTCTTTAAATTCTGATTAAATAAACTGGTGTATGTGAAACTCAATAAAAAACGTTAAAGCAATTTCAAACGGCTTTTTCGGTAAAATAAGAAGAAATTGCAAAAGTCCCCTAAACTTTCAAAAGACCACAAAACTTTCAAGAGACCACGAAACTTTCAAGAGACCCCTAAAGTTTCAAAAGTCCCCTAAACTTTCAAAAGACTATGATTCAGAGAAAGTACCCAAAGTGTTTATGGAAAAAATTTCAATGTATATTCGGGAAAATTTTAAATGCTATATATAATTTTAAGTGTTAAACTGTCAACGAGTGTTTCAACTATTTAGAGCTTTCCAGGGGATAAGCTTGACAAGTCTCACCAATCAATGTGGAAGTGAGTAGCGAAACGATAAGCAAATCATGATATCTTTGCCAAATCATTGACATTTTAAAAAAATACCGACTGGGGCTACCAGTGGTGAATTTATCGCATACACGAAATATATCAATCACAATACAACGACACACACAATACTAGGCTATATCTTAACTTAACCCACGTCATGACAGACGGCTCCCTAACCCTAAGCTCAATGGGGAACTAAATAGCTTTTTTGGTGGTGAAGGGAAGATGACGATGAAGGAGTGGCTTGTCACTTTAAAGAACTGGGGCCACAACCACCAGACTGCCCTCCAGAAAACCTCTCAACCCGAAGGGAAAGGAAATCCGAAGGGGGTGACCATGTCGCATGTGGGGTTCGAACTCTCGACCTTCCGATTAAGATAAAAGACACTTAACCAGTCAGCCACACGTGCTCTGATTTAGCCAAATCATTGACATTTCGAAAAATTCTTCGAATTTAAAACAAGTAAACTTTTTGGTTTAGATCTTTTTCGGTATCCGATGATCTGTGCGAATTGCAACCAAAGACCGCCGAGGGCCGAATGAATCTAATTAGACGGAGAAACGAAACTCAAAGAGAAACGTTTAGAAAATTATCGAATCAAGTACAATTTTTGTTTTTGAATGAAGTTCAGGTAAAACATTTTTCGCAGAATTCCTTTACGTCTGTTAGATGAGTTGTAAAACGATTTACACGCAGCAATTGTCGACCGGAAGTGGAGTCATTCTTCGAAAAAGCCGACTAATCAGCGGAAATCTTTCTCCAACCAAAAATCGCTCCTCTAGAATACGGTGGAACCTTGGGGTTACTCATATTTCGATGTCGTTTAAAAACTTAAAGAATTTTGGAAAGTCTTAAGGTTGTTCCTAAAAGCCAGGGAACAACTAGGGTTGTTCCTAGAAGCCAGGGAACAACTAGGGTTGTTCCTAGAAGCCAGGGAACAACCAGAGTTGTTCCTAGAAGCCAGGGAACAACCAGAGTTGTTCCTAGAAGCCAGGGAACAACTAGGGTTGTTCCTAGAAGCCAGGGAACAACCAGAGTTGTTCCTAGAAGCCAGGGAACAACCAGAGTTGTTCCTAGAAGCCAGGGAACAACCAGAGTTGTTCCTAGAAGCCAGGGAACAACTAGGGTTGTTCCTAGAAGCCAGGGAACAACTAGGGTTGTTCCTAGAAGCCAGGGAACAACCAGAGTTGTTCCTAGAAGCCAGGGAACAACTAGGGTTGTTCCTAGAAGCCAGGGAACAACCAGAGTTGTTCCTAGAAGCCAGGGAACAACCAGAGTTGTTCCTAGAAGCCAGGGAACAACTAGGGTTGTTCCTAGAAGCCAGGGAACAACCAGAGTTGTTCCTAGAAGCCAGGGAACAACTAGAGTTGTTCCTAGAAGCCAGGGAACAACCAGAGTTGTTCCTAAAAGCCAAAAACCGTCAATCAATCCAACCAGGCCGCGAATTGTCTTGTTATTTTTTTTGGTCTGGTAGATTGGCTAGATTGGACATCCACCCAGCGCACCCAGGCCTGGCTAGATTGGACATTCGGGAGACAGATGGGATGGACAAGATCTGGCCTGCTTGACTTCTTGATTTAGCTGGCTTTTGCAATTCTTTGCAATGCAATGCAATGCAAAGAGTTCTTCGATGTTCTTTGTTTTTCAACCTGATTCAACACAAGGCTTGCAAAAGGCTTGCAAAGGCTCAATTTTTGTTTTTCAAATGATCGGTGAAGATTTGTTGAGCTTGCTGTACTGTTGAGCTTTCTGTACTGTTGAGCTTGCTGTACTGCTTTCTGTACCGGCCCCGGCTTTTTCTTTTGTTCTGTTCAGCTTTTTGTACCGCTTCCGTTCGCTTTTTGTACTGTTCAGCTTTCTGTACTGTTCAGCTTGCTGTACTGCTTTCTGTACTGTTCAGCTTGCTGTACTGCTTTCTGTACTGTTCAGCTTGCTGTACTGCTTTCTGTACTGTTCAGCTTGCTGTACTGCTTTCTGTACTGTTCAGCTTGCTGTACTGCTTTCTGTACTGTTCAGTTATTTGTTATTGTCAAATATTTGAAAACAATACCTTATCAAAGCTCGGATTTTTGACTTACGTAAAACTGACAAAAACCAATCGGAAGTTTTAACCAAAAAGTGGCTAAAGATCCGAAACAAAAAGAGCTTATGACGCGTAAATTATGCTGATGCTTTGAGTGGGGTTGCACCAAAAATCCTCCCAAAAGATAAGCTTCTTTTGGGCGTGACGAGATGAGAAAGACTGAGAACTGAGAATGAGAATAAAGGGAAATCTGATTGTGAAAAGCCTAATCCCTGCTTCTTTCAATATAAAAAAGCGTGTTTTACCCTGATAAAACACAAAATTTTTTTCCTAATTTCCATTGTCCAAAATGAAAACCCTCTTTGTCTTGGTTTCGCTTATTGTTGCTGGGAGGAGTGCGTGCGTTGATAGTACTGAAAGGTAGGGGAAAGTTGATAGAGTTGATAGAATTGATAGAATTGATAGAATTGATAGAATTGATACCAGATACCAGATCTATTTGGTACCAGATCAAAAATCTAATTCCTGACTCAGTTACTGAACAAATTCAGTCAATCCCAGGACCAGAGTCAATCCCAGGACCAGAATCAATCCCAGGACCAGAATCAATCCCAGGACCAGAGTCAATCCCAGGACCAGAGTCAATCCCAGGACCAGAGTCAATCCCAGGACCAGAGTCAATCCCAGGACCAGAATCAATCTCAGGACCAGAGTCAATCCCAGGACCAGAATCAATCTCAGGACCAGAGTCAATCCCAGGACCAGAATCAATCTCAGGACCAGAGTCAATCCCAGGACCAGAATCAATCTCAGGACCAGAGTCAATCCCAGGACCAGAATCAATCTCAGGACCAGAGTCAATCCCAGGACCAGAATCAATCTCAGGACCAGAGTCAATCCCAGGACCAGAATCAATCTCAGGACCAGAGTCAATCCCAGGACCAGAATCAATCTCAGGACCAGAGTCAATCCCAGGACCAGAATCAATCCCAGGACCAGAGTCAATCCCAGGACTGGTCAGTCTCAAGGTCATAGGTCAGTCTCGAGAAAATCGAATGGCTACAAGTGGTGCCACTTGGTTTTGCCTTTGACTTTCGGGATTTATCTATCCAATCTAACTCTATTTGGTCTGATTTGAAAGACTGGAATGTGTTCTTTTAAAGTATATCAAAAGTAGACGAATATATTGTTTCTGTAGTAATTTATAAACCTTTAGAGCTTGACTAACCATTCAAAAGACTCCTAAACTCTCAAAAGACCCCTAAAGTCCCTAAACTCTGCCAAAAATGGCACCGTTCCAGAGAGGGATCAACTAGTACTCATTTAATCGTCTGTAAAATGAGTTCTTTTTGCTAGATTTAGCAGTTGGTGAACTCAGGCCTAGACCATGCCTCCTACTAGACGGATCCTTTGATAGTATTCACTTTGACAGTATTATAAACTATTCACTAAACCCCCCAGTAAACAAATTGTTTTTAGCTGCAAAACATGGGTAGCCAACGGTTTCTGCAACAATCCCCAATACCCGGATGAGGAGAAGAAAAAGTGGTGTGCGAAAAGTTGTGGGCTTTGTGATGGATGTGTTGATGCTTCAGCAAAGTATTTTCATAACTTTT
Source organism: Mesorhabditis belari (assembly GCA_958450365.1). Classification (NCBI taxonomy): domain Eukaryota; kingdom Metazoa; phylum Nematoda; class Chromadorea; order Rhabditida; family Rhabditidae; genus Mesorhabditis; species Mesorhabditis belari. The sequence goes on along the minus strand of CAUEEP010000937.1, from coordinate 1,744,665 downwards.
CTAAGATCTTCTGAGCTTTATTGAATTGAATTAAATAAGAAGGGCTTAGGTTTAGGTTTAGGTTTAGGCTTTGGCTTTGGCTCAGGTTTAGGCTTGGCTTAGGCTTGGACTTAGGCTTGGACTTAGGCTTAGGCTTAGGCTTGGCTTAGGCTCAGGTTTAGGCTCAGGTTTAGGCTTAGGCTTAGGCTTGGCTTAGGCTTGGCTTAGGCTCAGGTTTAGGCTTGGCTTAGGCTCAGGTTTAGGCTTAGGCTTAGGCTTGGCTTAGGCTTGGCTTAGGCTCAGGTTTAGGCTCAGGTTTAGGCTTAGGCTTAGGCTTAGGCTTAGGCTTGGCTTAGGCTTGGCTTAGGCTCAGGTTTAGGCTCAGGTTTAGGCTCAGGTTTAGGCTTAGGCTTAGGCTTAGGCTTAGGTAGTGCCGCACTATAGTCCAGACTATAGTGCGGCAACATACCCACCCAAAACCGACATAAATTTCGTTTTCAGTTGCGCCGATTGGGCAAGAAACGGCTTTTGCACGAATCCGGCCTACACGGATGCGGATCGCGAAAAGTATTGCATGAAGACGTGCAATTTGTGCGATACATTGACAACAACCGGATCCACAGCCTCACCAAGTACAACAGCCACCACAACAATTCCCACAACAACATGTGGAGATCGATCGGAAGAGTGAGTGACTTGGGAGTGATTTTTGGCAAGCTCGTCAAGTTGGCAAGCGGTCAGAAATGACAAGCTTAACCAGAAATGACAAGCAAACTTTCACGAGTGCCTTCCAGAACCTCGAGAAAAGTTGTCAGATTTGAAAATTTGCCATATTTAACCCGAAAATCCACCGTGTACTTGAAAATCTCAACACTCATTTTTAAATGTAGAATTTTCGAGAAATTCCTAATCCCCTGAATAACATGCGTTCCAGATCGGCAGAAAATTTGGAAATTTCTCTACATTTATTGGGGAGATTTTGACAATTATGCTCCAATTCCACTCACTCACTCACTAATCCAAGTGGAGTGAAAACAAAGTGGAAGAAAAGTGAACGAAAGTGTTTCTACCAATGCTTTTAAGATCGATGCTTTGAAGATAGTCCTTGAAATGAATCTATTTTATTATTTAGAGATGAATTTTGATTAATTAAAAGCTTGCAATGCTTGCAAATACATATCAAAAAGCTATTCAATTTAGTTGCGCAAACTTTGCCGAGAACTGCGACACTTTCCCGGATATTGCCGTGAATACTTGCCCAAAAACTTGCAATAAGTGTTGATCGAATTGATCGAATTGATCGAATTGATGAAATGAAAGCTTCTTTTCAATATAATTTCATATAAATCTTTTCTTTTCATATAATTTAAATGCTTTCCAATGTTTCCAATGTTTCCAATGTTTACATTGTTTCCATTGTTTCCAATGATTCCAATGATTCCAATGATTCCAATGATTCCAATGATTCCAATGTTTCCATTGTTTCCATTGTTTCCAATGATTCCAATGATTCCAATGATTCCAATGATTCCAATGATTCCAATGTTTCCAATGATTCCAATGATTCCAATGATTCCAATGTTTACATTGTTTCCAATGTTTCCAATCGTTCCAAAGCTTTTCCTTTCATATTCTTTTCAGTTTATTAGATAAAACTTGTAAAACTTTGCTGTCATTCAATCAAAAGTCGAATTTTTGATGTAATTGCATCAAAATTCCATCAAAATTACATCAAAATATTAGATTATTTCAAAATCTATACATTTAATTGCCAAAATCTTCTATGACGATAAGGGAAAGGGAACAAAGCGAATCAAAGGCGGTCGACGAAAATTCAAGAATCCTGCAGCTGCTGCTAGATTGGATTCGAGCAACTCAAGCTAAGAAGCTAAGAAAGCGCGGGTGGCTCGGAAAATGATTCAAAGCCAAGCGATGTTTATGTGGACAAGGAGTTTTCCGCATCCTTGAGATGGTTGAATCGATTCATGACAAGACACAGAGTCAGACAGACACAACTCTCCTACGATCGTTCAACTCGTTCAACTCGACACTCCTCGTTCAACTCCTCGACACTCCTCGTTCAACTCCTCGACACTCCTCGTTCAACTCCTCGACACTCCTCGTTCAACTCCTCGACACTCCTCGTTCAACTCCTCGACACTCCTCGTTCAACTCCTCGACACTCCTCGTTCAACTCCCTCGACACTCCCGTTCAACTCCTCGACACTCCTCGTTCAACTCCTCGACACTCCTCGTTCAACTCCCTCGACACTCCTCGTTCAACTCCGACACTCCTCGTTCAACTCCTCGACACTCCTCGTTCAACTCCTTGACACTCTCGTTCAACTCCTTGACACTCTCGTTCAACTCGACACTCTCGTTCAACTCCTCGACACTCCTCGTTCAACTCCTTGACACTCTCGTTCAACTCCTCGACACTCTCGTTCAAGAATTGTGCGATTACTACGGCTACTAATGGTTCAGAAGCCATTAGTGACCGTCGTTTCATTCACTGTTTCAAAAATAAAGGGCCAATTCTTGAATGAGCAAAAATTCTTGCCGACGCGCGACTTAAACAATCGATTAATGGAATAAAGGATAAGATCGATAATTTTGGATTAGCTGGAGGTCAAGCTTCTTGTCGAAATCAGCATCCTTTGCATCCACCAATTCCCTTCGTTCTCTTTCCATTCTCTTCACTTTATTCCCCAGCTCATCCTTTTGCAGCCACCATTGATCAAGATTTTGGCGGTTCACTCCAAATTCCCCTCCCTGCAGTCGATTTTGTCGACTTCTACACTTTCAATTTCAATGTTTTGTGAGATTTCCTCTTCAGCTTCTCTTCGGATTCTTTTCAGTTTATTGGATAAAGTGTTTAAAAGTCTTTGCTTTGTCATTCCATCCAAAATTTCATCGAAATATATTCAGAGCAAATCTGTACATTCTATTGAATTCACAAAATTGAGAAAACAGAACACAAAATAATTTACAACGAATCAAAGAAATAAAGCTAATTTTTGTGATCAAATTTCTTTAGGCTTTTATTTTATTGATTTCCGCCACGACCCCGTCCCACAATTGGATTCGAGCCTGCAATTTGAATCAATCAATCAATTATCAATCAATTATCCAAAACAATTGATTAGATTATAGATATTTGAATGCTTTTCTACATCTTTTCTCCATTTCCCTTACCTTCAACGCTTTCTCAGCCGCGATCACAGCTTCATCCCATTTTGGATCATTCTCATCACCGCAAATCTCAGAAACCATTTGAAGGGACATCGGGCCATGTTCGTCGCCGTCAACCTGAATATTAGAGGATTATTTGGTGGTTGCTTGATGATTCATTCATATCTTTCGATATCTAGATGGAAATCTGACCTCGATGTGTCTCTCGAGATACACAATGAATGTGTCGAGTGCTCCTCCAATTTCCTTATTCATATCTTTCAATAATCCCGTGAACATGAGAGGAATCAAATCTTCGCGTCCAAAAGTGAAAGCTGAGGCAACAACGTGGAGTTTTCCTGTTCGAACAGCATCAAATGTTGAGCGGACAAAGCCACGAGCCGGCTCCGGCACACCGCACTCGGCGAACAGCTGGAAGTCGAGGGATTATTGGTTGTAAGGGAAACGATATTTTGGATTGGCTGAGTTGATGAATGATTCTCGGAGCTAGATTGGTGATTCTAGCATGTTCAAGAAGAGAGTGGCAAGAGTAAAGAGTGCTAGATCTTGTCCGGAGTTGACCCTGAGTGAGAGGGGAGGAGAGGAGCTTCCCTTCTCACTCTCATACTGATCTAAGCTCGAGATTCGGTGAATATTTGAGAAAGGATATGACAAGAAACTGTTTTGCAGGATAACTGTGATACTTGGGTAATGATCGGTTCATTATTTGTCTGATTTGGATTGGTTAGAAGAATAATACTAGGTCTAGAAGATTCTGCTGTTTAACCCAGCCGTTCCACTTCTCATCAACTGATTATGGATCAACTAGTAACCTAATATTGATAAGTTTAATCATTTCCTTTTCTTTCTCTCACCTTTTGCAAAGCAGCATCTGAAATATCGACAGTTTTTTGACGGGAGAATGATTCGAGAAGTTTTTGAAGAGGTTCAGTGTTCGCTCCACAGGCAGCCATTGATTCCAAGTACAATTCCAAATGGGAAATGTTTCGACCACCTAGAAATTGAATAAAATTAGTCAAATTAAAACTAAGATTAGATTTTATAAAGAATATTCACCGATTTGATCGCTCTCTTCAGCCAAAACAATCTCATTGATCAATCGACGCGAATCCTTTTTCCCGACGGGCCTCCATGGGACATTGATACAAGTGAGGCCACATTGGAGTTCCTGAAATGGAGGTAATGATAGGATATCTATTGTATTTGGGTAATTGAATATCTCTTGATTATAAGATCCATTTGAAGATTGATTCCAAGATTGATTCCAAGATTGATTCCAAGATCCATTCCAAGATTGATTCCAAGACAAACCTTCAACAAAGCCATGAAATCCCAGACAGCGAACACGTGATTTTCCATCAAAACACGAAGGTGTTCCATATTTTGAACAGATTTGTACAATGGATGAGTCTCTAATTTCTTCAAAAGTGGCTCAATTCGAGCCTCCAAACGCTTAATAGCCGTGCCTTCAACTTGAACCATTTTCAAGGGATTTGAGGGGAAATCAAAGGAGTTTGAAAGGAGTTTTTGAAAGCAGAAAAGTGCTGATACTCAGTTGAATTAGTCAATGATTTAAATATGAAATGGAAAGTGGGCGGAGTAGGAAATGGAGATTGTGAGGAGATTGTCCTTTTTCTTCGCTTCTTTCATTATTTCTCTGAACTTTTCTCGAGGACATTACCCGAGACATGAAATTTCCCAATTTTATTCATCAATCATTTGATAAGAAAAGAAAGGGGAAGAAAGGGAAAAGGGGAAAGTTCATTGACAAACGATTGAATGAAATGATCTCATCTCTTATCTTGATAGGATGATGGCTATTTTTGGATAATCATCAAGTTTATAGTTCTTAGCTGTCTGTGGGTATGTAACTACTTCTAAAGTTCTTGGAAAGCAAGATTGGAAACTAAATGGATGCTCCTAAATCACGCTCCTAAACCACGTCCCAACCTGGTTAATTTTGAAGTGGATTATTCGCTTTCTAAAGAAACTTCTAAAGAAAAGAAAGATTATTCTCTTAAAAACCAAACGATCAAGCAAAAATCAATTGAACTTTGGAATAACTTTGGAATAACATTGAAAGTTCAATTGTACGCTCCTAAAGTTCAATTGTATGCTCCTAAAGTTCAATTGTATGCTCCGAAAGTTCAATTGATCATTGATCAATGATTCCAAGTCATTTATCAGGAGATCTTTTCCAGCCGATCAATCAGATATGGACTTTTTTGGAAATTTGATGTTTTGTTTTTTGATTTTTGATGTCTTTAGGGTTGATTTTTGATACTCTAACTTTAAAGTTAGAGACTTTAGAAATGAGTTTAAGTGATCGATAAGTTTCGGGAGAGCTCATTCAAATTACAAAAAATTTGTGCTCTAGTTAGCAATTCAAAGATTATATATCGTATTAATCAATGAAAGCCAAGCAAACTTCAAAGTTTAAAGTTAAAGTAGCTACAAAGTTGACAAAAGACTTGCATACTGACTAGACTTGCTTATACTGACTAGGCTAGACTAGGATTGAGATCTCAATCCAATCGATCCAATCTAGATCTCAATCCAATCGAGCCAATCTAGATCTCAATCCAATGCTCATGTTTAACCGTTCAGATCTCAGTTTCTAGAACAGCTTTCTAGAACAGCTTTCTAGAACAGCTATTGAACCGGAAATTGTTTCATTGGAGAGTCAAGAATGTCAGCTTTCCTAAAATTTCCTAAAAAACTAACCTCCCCTAACAAATTTTGTGTAAACTTTTGTCATTGAATTCGTTTTTGTCATTCTTGTTTCATCTCTTCTTTCCAAATCTTTTTATTTTCACAACAATAGCAACGAAATCGGTAAAAATTCAAAATATCATTTGTTTTTGATCATTTGTACTCAAAATAACCAAAAAAAAACCGCCTTTAGCTTGCATCAAAAAGTGAAATTTTTCGATTTCGTGGATTTCGTGGATTTTGTGGACAAAAATGGGGAAAGGAAATTGCGTGAAATGATTGTCGCCGTCTCAATTGAAAGAATTAAAATAAAAAAGCCTAAAATGGCTATAAAAAATTTTCTACTCAGCCAAAAAACTTGCCTAATAGCTCATTTTGTAGCCAATTTGATGTAGTTTCTACATCAAATTGGGTGACTCTTGATTGGATGCCCGGAAATACCCTCATTCGGAAATCCTCAATCGGCTACGACATATATGTCGTAGCCGATTAGGTTTCAGCCAATTATGAATGAGTGGGTCTAGGAGCGTCCAACGATCAAGTATTTAGTACCATTCAACGCAGAATCATTGATAATTATGTTAAATTTTTTAAATTGGCAAGATTGGATAAAAAGAAAAAAATTAATGGGGCTTCAAAGTTTTCTTGTCGAACAAACCGTTTTTCTGCTCTAATTTTTTTTTCAGCCTTTAAACTCTGTTAAGCACGACTGCTTAACAGAGTTTAAAGGCTGGCCAAGTGGCTTGCTTGTCTCTAAAGTGCTTGTCTCTAAAGCGAACAGTCTTTAGGCTCCAAACTCCAAACCAACCGTAACCTATCGTAATCCAATCCAAATCAACCGCAATCCATCGTACTCCAATCCAAATCAACTGTAATCTACCGTAATCAACTCCAAAACAGCCGTAATCCACTCCAAACCAACCTTAACCTATCGTAATCCAATCTAAATTAACCGTAATCTACCGTAATCAACTCCAAATCAGCCGTAACCTACCGTAATCCAATCTTCGAGTCCCGCTTGAGTTAATGTTTTGACCTTTTTCATAATAGATTTTGGTTTTTTTGCTAGATTGGAGAGAGGGATCAACTCAATTCGATTAGTAACTGTTAGCTAAAAAGCTAACATTTAAGAAAACTATTAGCTTTCAAAGCTTTAGCTCTCAAGGCTTTAGCTCTCAAAGCTTTAGCTCTCAAAGCTTTAGCTTTCAAAGCTTTAGCTCTCAAGTCTTTAGCTTTCAAAGCTAAATTACAAGCTTTCAAAAAGCATAGAAAAGTAATAGCACTGCTTATTTGAACAAGAAAAAAAAAAGAACTTTTTTAAATCCCATTACTTGAGTTTTTCTTTAGTTACTCAAGTAAAAAAGAAAAAGATTTACACGAATTTTTTGAAGTAATTACTTGCTCGAGAGGAAGACAGCCTTATCAAGAGGCCAGATTAATTCAGACTAAAGCTACAAGTTGTATATTTAACTTTAACACTAGACACTAGTTGTTTAGCACCAGACACTAGTTGTTTAAAACTAGGCACTAGTTGTTTAACACTAGACAAACACCTTTCCAGTTTTAGCCACAAATAGACTAGAGGGTTATATTCGAAACGTGCTGTTAGATGAATAACAAATTCACCAAACAAACAAATCCCAAAGTCTCTAAAGTTCAATGCTCTGAAACTCTTACAAATATGAAGCAATTCTCTTCATCAATAACATCTTTTCATTGCATCATTGATGAAATCCTTTTTCGCCCAAAAATAGCTCGGAAATCTCACGCCAACTCTGGCATCATCCAATCTTAATCGTTTGTCAATGAACTTTCCCCTTTTCCCTTTCTTCCCCTTTCTTTTCTTATCAAATGATTGATGAATAAAATTGGGAAATTTCATGTCTCGGGTAATGTCCTCGAAAAAAGTTCAGAGAAATAATGAAAGAAGCGAAGAAAAAGGGCAATCTCCTCACAATCTCCATTTCCGACTCCGCCCACTTTCCATTTCATATTTAAATCATTGACTAATTCAACTGAGTATCAGCACTTTTCTGCTTTCAAAAACTCCTTTCAAACTCCTTTGATTTCCCATCAAATCCCTTGAAAATGGTTCAAGTTGAAAGCACGGCTATTAAGCGTTTGGAGGCTCGAATTGAGCCACTTTTGAAGAAATTAGAGACTCATCCATTGTACAAATCTGTTCAAAATATGGAACACCTTCGTGTTTTGATGGAAAATCACGTGTTCGCTGTCTGGGATTTCATGGCTTTGTTGAAGGTTTGTCTTGGAATCAATCTTGGAATGGATCTTGGAATCAATCTTGGAATGAATCTTGGAATCAATCTTCAAATGGATCTTATAATCAAGAGATATTCAATTACCCAAATACAATAGATATCCTATCATTACCTCCATTTCAGGAACTCCAATGTGGTCTCACTTGTATCAATGTCCCATGGAGGCCGGTCGGGAAAAAGGATTCGCGTCGATTGATCAATGAGATTGTTTTGGCTGAAGAGAGCGATCAAATCGGTGAATATCCTTTATAAAATCTAATCTTAGTTTTAATTTGACTAATTTTATTCAATTTCTAGGTGGTCGAAACATTTCCCATTTGGAATTGTACTTGGAATCAATGGCTGCCTGTGGAGCGAACACTGAACCTCTTCAAAAACTTCTCGAATCATTCTCCCGTCAAAAAACTGTCGATATTTCAGATGCTGCTTTGCAAAAGGTGAGAGAAAGAAAAGGAAATGATTAAACTTATCAATATTAGGTTACTAGTTGATCCATAATCAGTTGATGAGAAGTGGAACGGCTGGGTTAAACAGCAGAATCTTCTAGACCTAGTATTATTCTTCTAACCAATCCAAATCAGACAAATAATGAACCGATCATTACCCAAGTATCACAGTTATCCTGCAAAACAGTTTCTTGTCATATCCTTTCTCAAATATTCACTGAATCTCGAGCTTAGATCAGTATCAGAGTGAGAAGGGAAGCTCCTCTCCTCCCCCTCTCACTCAGGGTCAACTCCGGACAAGATCTAGCACTCTTTACTCTTGCCACTCTCTTCTTGAACATGCTAGAATCACCAATCTAGCTCCGAGAATCATTCATCAACTCAGCCAATCCAAAATATCGTTTCCCTTACAACCAATAATCCCTCGACTTCCAGCTGTTCGCCGAGTGCGGTGTGCCGGAGCCGGCTCGTGGCTTTGTCCGCTCAACATTTGATGCTGTTCGAACAGGAAAACTCCACGTTGTTGCCTCAGCTTTCACTTTTGGACGCGAAGATTTGATTCCTCTCATGTTCACGGGATTATTGAAAGATATGAATAAGGAAATTGGAGGAGCACTCGACACATTCATTGTGTATCTCGAGAGACACATCGAGGTCAGATCTCCATCTAGATATCGAAAGATATGAATGAATCATCAAGCAACCACCAAATAATCCTCTAATATTCAGGTTGACGGCGACGAACATGGCCCGATGTCCCTTCAAATGGTTTCTGAGATTTGCGGTGATGAGAATGATCCAAAATGGGATGAAGCTGTGATCGCGGCTGAGAAAGCGTTGAAGGTAAGGGAAATGGAGAAGGGATGTAGAAAAGCATTCAAATATCTATAATCTAATCAATTCTTTTGGATAATTGATTGATTGATTCAAATTGCAGGCTCGAATCCAATTGTGGGACGGGGTTGTGGCGGAAATCAATAAAATAAAAGCCTAAAGAAATTTGATCACAAAAATTAGCTTTATTTCTTTTATTCGTTGTAAATTATTTTGTGTTCTTTTTTCTCAATTTTGTGAATTCAATTGAATATACAGATTTGCTCTGAATATATTTCGATGAAATTTTGGATGGAATGACAAAGCAAAGACTTTTAAACGCTTTATCCAATAAACTGAAAAGAATCTGAAGGGGAAATCTTACAAAACATTCGAAAAAGTTAAAAAAGGATTGGAATTGAAGAGGAGACGAAAGAAAATATAGAGAAAAGTTGTATTCTGATCAGCTCAGCAGTCAGCTAAAAGAGAATTTTTCGAGATCACGCAAAAAATTGATATTTCAATGCTGAGATTAGGTCTTTCTTTTTGTCATTCAATTTCAATTCAACTTCAATTCAATTTTTTCAAAAGATTTTTGTAAAGATTTTTTGTAAGATTTTTGTAAAGGTCGGTAACATTGCTATAAAAGTCTTTCAGAGATAAGAAAAATATTTAACAAACAAGAATATTTCGAGAAAAATCTGGCGACTTGAATTGCAATTTTGTAGGAGGTTACAATGAAATAATTTTGGTTAGAATGAAAAGTTCAACCTTAAACGGTTTTCAAACAAAACTAGAAAGCTGTTTTTGCAAAGACAAAGATACGTTTGAAGTGCAAAACATTTGGCTTTTTAATCCGAATCACTCCTCGAATACGAGCGCTTCCTCTTCGCTTCCACAATTTTTCCCCTCTGCAAGCTTCGGCCTCTTTCTAGTGAATCGGCTGAAAATTAAAAAGAGGAATTAGGATCTAATTTGCATTTCAAACTATGGATTTACACCAATCGTAAGGGTCATTGCAATGGCAAAATTCGAAGATCAAGTGTGAAATAGTTTGTTGAAAAGTTTCAAAAGTCAGATTTCAGAAGAGTTTGCCAGCTCTAGACCAAGTTTCTGGCTTATAGTTAGCTCAGACCGTACGTTAGTAGGTTAGAAAGTTAGAAGCTCAAACTTTGAAGATCACAATTTAAAGCCTCTGTTAAACTTGGAAAACCCCCATAAATTTCTAGCAGGGTTTCAAATGTAAAAAAACTAATGGGTACAAATTTGGATAGTTTGAATTGCAAGTTAGTATGATAACGTCGAATACACAGTACTATTCTCAGAACCCACCTCGCTGCGGTGGTGATGGAGTTCGAGGTCGTTTCGATTGTCTCGATGCCGACTCCAGTGCTCGATTGCCGCTGTACGAGGACGAAGATTGATGGAATTGGCTAAAATTTTAAATTAAACTCTAAAAATTCATAAACTATACCAAAATTAGCCTAAAACCTTTTAGATAGCAAAACTATGGGAATTCTTTCCCCAACATACCCTTCATTTCGTCGGTTATATGGAGTGTACTCTCCTCTTGAACCCGGGCGCTCGTTTCCATGACCAAATCGGTTCCACTGAAAAAAGTATTTTTTCAGTTTTAGAGTCTTTTAGCCATTAAAAAAAGATAATTTTTTAAACTTTTAAGCTTACATTATTTCCCCGTTTTTCCCAGTGCTGATTATGACCATTTTGTTGGTATCCGCCTTGTTGTGGAGCTGAAAATAAGTAGAGTTAAGGTTCGATAACGAAACAAACTATGACTTGAATGAGATCAAAATCAAGAAAGATTACGGTAGCTTACCAAGTTAGCCACTTTTTAGAAAACGCATTACCCTTGAGAAAGTCATTCTCATCAGAATCATACTTTTTCAATCTGATTTGAAATTTGAAAAATTCTACAAAAGTTTTTGAACTGAATAATGTTAGATTTAGAAAATTTATTGAGATATTTAGTGTTGAACAACATCTCACCTCGCTGTGCTGGCTCGTCTTGTCTACCATTTCTGTGCTCCCATCTCGACTGTTTTTGTTGACCGTTTTGTTGGTAGCCTTGCTGAGGATCTAAAATTGCTGATATAATGAATCAAAAAAAGCAGCAATGAATAGTTAGTCATTTCTTAGAAAAGTAAAGTTTTCTATCGCATCACTTTTCTAAAGAACAATCTGCTTTTCGATTTGAATTACATTTACGTTAAGCGCTTACAAGTTTAGTGTTAGTTCTTTTAACACATTAGCGAAGACACTATTCTGAGCGTATAGTCTCGTAATCGTTACTGTTTTACTGATAAGTTGGTGAAAATTGAAAATCGAGCCTAACCCTGGCTTGATCTGGACTGGCTCACTGAGCAGAATTGATTTTACCAATTTAATTACAAATAACAATTTTTCTAAAGCCAAAAGTGCTCAATGCGTTGGTGGACCCGTTGAATATTGCAAAACTCGCAAAACCAAATTTTTGCTAAATTTAGCAGTTGATAGACCCGGACCCTAGTCTTGCTTACAATCATATAGCGTGATTTTTTCAACTTTCGAGCACAAAGTACACCAAGACCCTCAAATTTTCCCACCTCGATTTCCTCGATTATACCTTTGATCTGAGTGATGTGAACGATCATTTGAACTTTGATTAGAGGGTCTTTCCTCCGAATTTCTCGAGATGGATCCTAAAAGTTGTAAAGTGTTTCAATTACTTTACTTCTATACGATTTACTGAATAGTAAGTTCTTTCGCTAGTAAATTTCAAACTCCTACTTCTTTCATTGAAATTCTCTCTTTGATTCATTTCCCCGTGGCGTTCGATGTACTGATTTGAGTCATTAGATCGTTGTGGCTCTGCTGAAACTTCGGAAATCAATAGAGACATAAAAATTGTCGAGATATGATTACTGTTTTCAAATTTAAACTCAAAACCTGGAGTTGAATATTGCTCGAGGGCTAGTCGTGGATCTCTAGAGATTGGCGTCGTTGGCATCCCCACATCAGCTAAAAGTCGACAAAGTGGTAAGGCTAATTTGAATCTCTAGCAGACAATTTTACATAAAATAGCAAATGATTAAATTAAACTAAATGAATTGATAACAGGCAACTTTATATATCATAAATTATCCGAATAGCAAATGATTAGTTTTATAGATCATAGATATTCTTTATTTCCATTATATTGACCTTTGGCTTCTCTTTTGAAAGCCAATGAAGCTAAGACTTTACTTTCAGTTCTATTTGAAGTACTAGTTTGTAACTTTCAAAAGAAAAAACGGAATCTAAATAAAATTGGCCAGAGCTATTTTATTTAAATTGCGTTTTTTTCTTTTATCTGGATACCACACTAGAATTGTTAGAATTCGGATTCTTGGTTTTTCACCAAAACATTTGTACTCGAGTGCCCCCCCGTACAGTCGCGTAGCCTACCGACGTTCTACAAAGTCATATTTTTCCCAGCTCCCAAATTTTTTTCAATTATGTTTTTGGTGCCAAAAAACACTAGAGGGTTATCGTTTGACACCCATGCGCACATTGTAGCATAAAGCAGCGCGGAGAACGGAGCGTATAAAGTTAGACTATGCGGCAATACCCCCGTCATTTTAGGAAGTGCTTCTATTAGAGTGATTACGGTAGTTCTACAAGTTCCTGTTGGGTATGCAAATTTCGATTTCACAGGCAGCAAAATATGAAAATAACTGACGATTCTGGTTTTGGTTCCTTTCCCAACTTGGCTTAAACACTGGCTCCTCGTCTTCGCCTTCATACATAGGGGTGTTTGGCTGATATCCCGGTGAAGTTCCTCCTCGAGGAGCTAAAAAGGATTAAATTAATTTTTGATAAAATTCTTCACACTTAATTTCAAACTTGTACGCTACACAAACACTTACAAAGATGTGGTCGATCGCGAGGAGTCGTCGATCCGGCCATTGGGGGAGATTCGCCGCGCTCCCTTGGACGAATCGGGGGTACCTATGAAAATTAGTATATCTTGACTAACGTTTTCTAAAATATTTCAAAACTATTGTAACCTTAGCTATAGTTTTATCCAATATATCTACATTTGCTTTGATTCTACGAGGATTCACAAAAGATACAAAAAGTAGATATTGGGTTATTGTTGCGCCAAAAGTCGATTTTTGACTACCACTTAGTGTGATGATGTTTGTAACAAAAATACTCGACTAGAATCCAGCTAAAACGGCTATTTTACAAGAGAATAAATCCATCCTCATTTCTCAAAAAACTGTGCATCAGGTCAGGATGAAATTTTTGCGTATAATCGCTCGTGATATGCTAACAAGGTCTGTCCTGTTAGTTTGAATACCACTTAAATCTTACCAAAATACTTAGCCCAGTCAACCCTTGAAACATTTCTTCTGCACTTTCCTAGACACAAAATTTTTCAATGTAATTTCAGAGTCAAAATCAACTAAATTTTAGCATCCGAGTATTAGTGGTTCAAAAATTATTTTAGAAAATCCAGTTTTCAAATTTCAAAACCGTACCCGAATAGTGCCCGTTCCCCGTCTTGGTGTAGACGGTTGTGCAGATCCCTCACCTACAAAGGTATCCTTAGAATATATTTGTTTTCACTATCTGCTTAAAAATCCAAGTTTTATCTTTCCCATAAGCTAAGCCAATTGCCATACCCGATTTTCCCGTCGATTGCTTCGCCGATTCAGCTTCCTTCAATTGTCTAATGTACGCTCGTCGTTCTAGTTCATCCATGACCTTTGGAGAAGTTTCTTGTTGTTTTGTCTAAAAGAAAATGAGATTTGTCAGGTAAAATTCAGGCTTAAAATTTGCAAGTACCCTAGCATACATTTTAACACATTCACGACGATACGACCCACCGGTAGGTCGTACTAATGACGATGATTTTTGGTATCAACTAGTTTTTAAGGATTTTTGTTATTTATTTCGCAGAAAGTCCTCGGTAACTTTGTACTATTTTTGAAGAAGAGATTCAGGGCTATCGAATGACCATAATAGTTTTGTTTATTTTTGAATTCTCACCAAATGATCGGTAAAATAGTAACGACTACGAGACTCTACGCTGAAAATACCGTCGTTGCGAATGTGTTAAAGAGTGCGGCTAGATTAGGTTTCTTTGTAAACCCTGAAGCAAACCTTGAAAACGCTTTCTGGTGAAGATTTAAAGTTCGAGCCGGTAGAGGCTAAAAGATAAACTCATTTTGACTGAAGTATTACTCGCAAAATCCATTTTCTAAAAGGTGTCATCTTTCGAAAACTGCAGTAATCGTGTCCATAGTTTTTATCCAATCAATCTACTTTTTAAACTTTCTGTACCCTTTCGTGAACCCTCACAAAATCAGATCAAAATACCGTAAATACTCAAATAGAACGTCACCCCCATAATGACGAGCGTACAGTCGCGTAGTCTAACTTTGAACATCCCGTTCTCCGCGTTGCTTTATGCTACAGTGTGCGCATGGGTGTCAAATGATAGCCCTTCTAATCGGGTATTTTTTTGGTACTAAAAGTGTAATTGGGGAAAATCTAGGGGCTAAGAAAAATCATCTTTTAAAAAGAAGTTAGACTACGCGACTGTACGGTGGGTGGCGTTTTATTAGAGTATTTACGGTAGATAAATTGAATAAAACTAGAGACAAGATTATGATAGTTTTCAAAAGATGGCACATCAACTGAGAGGATTACTGTATCCCAATATTGTAATAACTAATTACAGGGTGACCTAAAATAACCCATCCTAATAGTCCGTTCTAGGCTCATTGTTATTTGTAGATCAAAACAATTAATTTCTTTTTAAAATTCTTTTTCACTTAAAAAGAAATTAATCGTTTTGGTCTACAGATAACAGAAATATGAGCCTAGAAAAAAAAGGACGGGTTACTTCTGGTCACCCTGTAAAGGGTTACTGTATATTTGGGATTATTAGTTCAGATCACAAACTCACATCTCTCATTTCTGACTGCTGACTTTGGAAGTGGCGCCGGCGCTGGTAATGTCCGCGGTGGTTCTCGATTCGGTTGTGGAGATGGTGGGCGCCGCCGAGAGTATGAGACACCCAATGTTGATGGGTTTTCAGTAATGGCATTGGAATTGGCGCTGCTGCCGGTACTGGAAACTTGCTTTTGTACTGGGTGTTCAAGAATTACGGACACTTTTTCTTTAGTGCATAGCTCCGCCTAAAGTTAGTCATTCTCCATCAAACTTTTTAGTAGAATTTACTGCTTATTTTCAACACTTTACTTCTTCGATACTTTACTCAGAAACTCAAAATCAGCAATTCTGTAGAACTTCAAATCTCCAAAACTCGAGAGCCTTTGGAACGCAGCTCCTTGTGACCTTTTGAACTTAAAGAATTACTTTAATAATCACTACCCGATCATGGATGAAACACTTGTGAATACCTAAATTATAAATTTAGAAAATCTAAACTGTTTTTGAATAATAATCATTTATGTTCAAAATTTGGTCACAAGGAGCCGCGTCCCCTCGAGTTTTGGAGATTTGAAGTTCTACAGAATTGCTAATTTTGAGTTTCTGAGTAAAGTATCGAAGAAGTAAAGTGTTGAAAATAAGCAGGAAATTCACCAAAAAGGTTTATGGGAAATGGTTAACTCTAGGCGGAGCTACGCGCTAGAGAAAAAGTGCCCGTAATTCTTGAAAACCCTGTAGCATTTTCCACATCTTGTGTACAGTGAGCACAAGCATGCAAACGCGCCTTTTCTGGTGCACCTTCATTTTTTGAGTCTCTAAATCATTGCCGTGAGAAAAATAAAGTATTCAGTGCACCAGAAAGGGTGCGTGTACAAATTTGAGCACAAAGAACGTTCCATCGGCTCCAACTTACCGTTCGTTTTGCTGAAACAGCCGTGGTCCTGGCAACAAGTACCCATCCTGAAATTGAATGATATGTAATTACTGCAGAAAATTTTCAAGGTTTATAGATTTTAAATCGAAAAGTATTAATCTTTAAACAAACTCGAATCAACTTGTCGACGGAGTTGATCAGCATCGTTTCATTGTAAATAAACCACGGTTTCTCCCAGGCTGTTTGCCTAAATTCAGCACTTTAAATTGAATTCTTAACATTACGCTATAGAACTATAGCTTTGTGAATCTCTCGAGAAAAGTTCTTTGTGCTCGAAATGTCTGGCGAAACCCACTCTCTGGCGCACTCAATTTTTCCATTTTTCTTGCAACATCAACCCGTTTTTACGCAAAGAATGAAGAATCGAATGCACCAGAAAGGGTGCGTTTGCATTTTGTGAGCACGAATGACATAGACGGATAGATTTAGTCTTGTCTCCGAGTGCACTTTGTGCTCAAATCTGTAAACACGCACTTCCTGGCACATCCAATTCTTCATTTTACTTGCGGGCCCAACTCGTGCTTAGAAGAACGAAGAATCTAGTGCACCAGAAATGCTGTGTTTACAAATTCGAGTATAAAGCACATTTTAAAAAAACAATGCCCACTTTTCATTAAAATCCTGGTTACTGGTGGCCTTTGTATCCCTCAAAAATGTTTCTTGGGCATAGTAGGGTTGAATCTGAAAGAAATTAATTTCGAAATGTTTTCCCATCGAACTATAGTGTGATCCAAAAGTTCCCGTACAACTTTTTACTAAAACTTGATTTTAAAATGACCGAGGAAAACTATTCAACTAAACTTTTTTTTAATTGAAGACCTTAATAAAATTATACTTTGATATGAAATTGAACAATTTACACAAATTTTAAACTTTACATTTTTTTCCAAATAGAATAAACTCAACTTGATATTGAACACCCTTTCTGGGGCTTTTTGAAGAATGCTTTTTTCGATTAAAGTACCAAAATCTGCTGACTTTGATCCCAGTGATCTCTATCCAAATAAATGTTAGCTTAAACGCTTTTAAAATTATTTTCTAACGTTTTAGCATAAAAATGAACACTAAGTCTATAAATTTTTGTTTGGGATTAGTCCAAACTTCACGCATAACTAAAAAATTGAAAAGAAAGTCGATTTCGGCAGCGTGCCATCGACCAATTGTGCGCGGCTCAAAGGGCCAACCATATAAAAAGCTATTATGAACTATGAGCTCCTTATTGGTTTTAAGTATAATTTTATTAAGGTTTTCAATGAAAAAAAGTTTAGTTGCATAGCTTTCCTTGGTCATTTTAAAATCAGATTTTAGTAAATAGTTGTATGGAAACTTTTGAATCACCCTGTATAATATATAGAAATGAAAATCCTTACATAAGACTTTCCTCGGTCATGTTTGTGCGAGATGGCATCAAGAGTGTTGAAAAAAGTGCCACGGCATGGCTCATATGTGCATTTCCAGTTTTTCGGTACACTCCTAAGAATTTTCGTCATAATTAGATTCCGTATAAAAACTCACTTTTCATGTCTGTTGATAATGTGCTCAAAAAGAAGCGGTGACCGCCATCCACCTTTTGCTCTCGGTGGACAATCGTCACAACAACAATGCACGCGTTGAGTCTAAAAAATGGTTTGAGATTCTGGTCAAGATATAAAAAGGTTTGAAGCATTAGAAAACCTCAAAATTTTTATAAATGATTTTGTAAAGCTTTTGTTTTCTGGTTTTTTCTAGCGACATGATGCATCGCCAAAGCTGCCGACTATGGGTTCATAGCACCCTGGTTCGATCCCCTCCTTGGTCAGTTCTTTTGCTTTTTTTTAATCTGGCACATTTTGTAGGTTTACACGTTATAACAGGCTCCCAATTCAAGGCCCGATAAAAAAATCATTACTTTTATCTCTACTTTTCAGTAGTGGTCAAAAGTTTGGACACCCATCCGCGCCAAATTAAAACGCTGTGATCTCGCCGCTAGTTAATGTTATTCAACTTACTAAAAACTTATTCTGTGCCATTTTTTTCAATTCATCTTAGGTTATACGTTCATTTTGCCTTTTCACTTTAGTCGGCAGCTTTGGCGATACACCACGCCGCTAGTTGGCTTGGTTAAACAAGTAAGTAGGCCTAAAACTTGTAACCCAGATATCTAGCGTTACAAGCATCGGGGGTAAAAACTGAAAAAGGATTCGGAATCAGCGTAGTCGATTCTATAAGGTGGAGTTGGTCTCGTTTTAAAAGGTCACGGCCTTTTGAACTCTGGCCAGACCAGAAGCTAGGTCATGGACCTCTTGGACCTGGCTTCGCTAAGTCTTGAGCTCTCCAGCACTGGACCTAGTTCTTAACCTTGTTTGACCTGGCTTACAGGTCGTAGTGCTCTGGAACATCCCCTGCTCTCGAGTAAGCCCGAAAGCAAAAGCTTCTAATATATAAAGGTCATGTTACAAAGAAATGTTTAAGTTTCCTAATTGTTCAATCCATTAGTTATTTGAAGTTAGAAATTTTTAAGCCGATGTCATACCTTTTTCTTTGACAACCTAGTGCGTTTTCGGGTTTGGAAAAAAGTGAAAGTTTTTTTAGCTTGTAACCTATTCTTTTCATAAAATATCGACTTTTAGTATTAAATTTAAGAGACTTAGATAATCCAAAACTTACAACATCAGTTGCAAGCTGAGAAAGCACTTTACGCAGTGCCGGATCCAAATCCAGTGGCGATGGGTCCATTCTTGGCTGCTGAATCAGATCTTAATAAGAAAAATAAAATGCATAAAATTGAATAACAAATTATTTAATCAGAAAATAATCAATAAATTTAATAATTCAATAGACACGAGTCTAGAATATAACCATTTTTTTGAAGAAAATGCTTTTAGTAATGATAATTTATTCAGATGATAATGTGAAACCCAATAAATCATAGAGCAAGGCACAGAGAGTCATAAATGTAGAGACAAAAGAAAGATAGGAAGATACAAGATATAGTGAATATGCTAATAATCACATTACCTACGAGAGAGGGTCGTTAGATCTAAAGCATCGATTCGTTTCTTGAAAATGGAAAGTGCCTGAATTCATCTTATGTCATTTGGGAGCAAGTTCCATAACCTAGCGGCTCTAAATGAGTTTAATAAAGTAGCATTAGACGCAAAAGGAATCTGCAAAATGAATGCACCACTTCTGGACTCTGATCTCGGGTTAAATTTGAAAAAGTCAACAAACAAGGGGCTAATCTGTTTGCGACGCAGGATTTCGAAAGTTTCGACTAGATCAATGACAAAGCGATGATGTTGTAAAGTTTTTAGTTCAAAAAGAGCAAGTCTATTCTCGTAAATCAAGCTAGAATATTCAGAATAGTCAATTAACCATAAAGCAATTTTTGTGAGCCTCCTCTGAAATTTCTCCAAACGTTCAATGGAGACTTGTGAACGAGGAGACCAAACAATAGAAGCATATTCTAAAATGGGTCGGCTCTAAGTGGTCAAGCATTTACAGTAAGAGTTTAGGTCGGGATGACCGATCGATCTAAGAATATGAAAACAAAAGAAGCCTTTCGACAGGCGATTTCAATGTGTTTAGTCAAATTAAAAAGGGGAGAGATGTGAACATCTAAATCCCTAACAAAACATCTTTACCAATGTAATTAATGAAATATTTGGAGGGCTTACTCAGCTCCTTACTAACTAGAGGGTCGTTTAAGGGTTTTGAATAATGGGGACGACGGAAAAAAATGGGCTAGTCTACTTTTAGCTCAAGATGTGCGGCGCGGCCATTAAAGGAGGATGACCACACGCTAATTCCAGCGATTCCAACGAGACTAGCGCAAAAGATGTCATAATCTTTGTTAATAGAATTTGAGGAAACACAAAAATCTGATCGATCTAGAGAATCTAGTATACACACCGCCGCTTTGTCATAATCATAACCAAAATCAAAACAGACTTGATCCCTTTCCTTCGGAGTAAGACGGTTTGAACCAATTTTGAAGCTGATTGAACGGTGGTGAGAGCCCAGGAGAGGCGGCAAACTTTGCAGATCAATTACGTCGTCCGGACAGTCACAATTCACCATATCTAAAATAGAAGAAGAGCAGCAGAAAGTAGAAAATGTATTTCAAATGAAAAGAGAGCTCGTAACAAGGAAACTTTCAAGTGAAATATTGGGGTGATGATCTTTATCGAATGCAAAAGAATCATTGAAAAAGCTTACACGGAAAATGAAAATTATCTAGTAGAATGTTTAACTCAGCAGAATTCAAAAAACGTCGATAGATGGTCAAAAAGAGATTTTCCTGCTATATTTCCATCAGGAGGGCGATAAATAATGAAAAAGCGGGTCTTTTTGGCAAGAAAAACATCCACTATAATAATTTCACAGTTAAACTTAGATCCAGAGCAAATCAACGAGTGTTTAAAAGAATTTAGAAGCAAGAAAATAGCGCCACCACCATGAGATTTTCTAGAGTCAGATCTGTCCCAACGCAAAATAGAATAATTATTTCCGGGAGCTAGAATAGAGGAAACAAAAGATTTATTAGCCACGTCTCTGCAATAGCAAGAAAAGAATAGGTTTTCGAGCGAGTCATAGTTTGAAAGAAATTAATATGTCAAAATTTGGATTCTACCCCCTAAAACTACCCAGGGTACTTGTGGAGTATCCGGGGGGGTCTTTCAATATCCGGGGTGGTAAAATTTAAAGATCCGGGGTAAACAAGATGCACGAGTAATACAAGAACATAAACATAAACCAAACATAATAATTAAATAAATTTGTGAAGTACAACAGTGACTATTTGTAACAGTGACAATGAATACTACTTGTAAAAATCTATCGAATTTACTTCTAGCCCAGGAGGCCAAATATCAACACATAAAACTACCCCAAAAAATGGTTTTGAAGAAAAAAAAGTGACCCGCCAACTAGGATAGTATCAACATTTCTAATAATGACAAAAAAATCTTGTAGAAGTCACGTTTTTGATCGAGTATCACCTCGAATCACATAATCAAGTAATCACCTCGAATAAATTGAATATCTTTACCTTTGAAGGGAATTTGCCACCAAATCACTTAAGCGGCTGAATATCTTTAAAAGGGGTCGTATATAAAGTATATAAAATTTTATCCCACCGGATCTTAAAATTTTACCACCCCGGATATTGAAAGACCCCCGGATACTCCACAAGTACCCTACCCAGAAAAACAGCTTTTGGAATAGAAATTGGTTAATATTAGCTTTTTATAGCTTTTTTAAAACGCGAACAAAGGTACGCTGATAGACCGAGTGCGCAAAAAAGGTAGCATTTTTCCCATTCCGTGATTTAAAAAAAAAAAATACCGACTGGGGCTACCAGTGGTGAATTTATCGCATACACGAAATATATCAATCACAATACAACGACACACACAATACTAGGCTATATCTTAACTTAACCCACGTCATGACAGACGGCTCCCTAACCCTAAGCTCAATGGGGAACTAAATAGCTTTTTTGGTGGTGAAGGGAAGATGACGATGAAGGAGTGGCTTGTCACTTTAAAGAACTGGGGCCACAACCACCAGACTGCCCTCCAGAAAACCTCTCAACCCGAAGGGAAAGGAAATCCGAAGGGAGTGACCATGTCGCATGTGGGGTTCGAACCCTCGACCTTCCGATTAAGATAAAAGACACTTAACCAGTCAGCCACACGTGCTCTGATTTAGTAAAAATTTTGCGACTACGCGACTGTACGGGGGGAGCGCTACTATTACGGGGGTGGGACAAATGTTACCTTTTTTTTGCTGGAAAAGGCCTTAGGCAAGGCCGTAGAGCTTCGAAAATGTTTTCCTAGAAGGGAATCGTATGCGTAGATTCCGAATTTCGACAAATTTGGGCTAAAAGACAAAAACTGCGGAAAAGCGTTAAGTTGCGTAGTTTTTGCCTTTTAGCCCAAATTTGACGTGTCAGCGAGGTCTGATTTGTCAAAATTCTGAATCTACGCATACGATTCCCTTCTATGAAAACGTTTTTGAAGCTCTACGACTTTTCCTAAGGGCTTTTCCAGCAAGAAAAAAGGTGCGCAAAAAAAAGGTCGCATTTGTCCCACCCCCACTATTACAGGTATTACGGTATTAGAGGCAAGATTATGCACATTGTTGAGAAAAACACTAGGTAAAAATGAAGAACCTAACTAGGGGGCGGTCAGATTTCGGAAGCATGAAGTCGACGCAAAGCTATATGACTTATGCAAGTCGGACACGGGCAACACGATGGTGTTTTTAGTTTTTGCTCAAACGCTCTAGATTTCTGTAAATTGATTTTGAAATTTGAAATTTGACCACTAGTGCACTGAGCGACTTATGACTTTGTAAGGACTACCGTCGCTCAACAAAGTGACTCGGTGGTGCAGTGGTAGTGTCGCTGTCTCTCATTTTTGGCATTCGAGTTCGATTCCCCTTAAATCAATTTTTTCGCATTTTTATTTTAATGTTTTGAGCAGTAAAGTTGTATTTTGAGTATCTTTAGCTTTGATTGCATTCTTTCGCAAAGCACTGTTCTGAAAAAAGCGAAAAAGGAAAGGAACTCCTATTAGATTGGTAATCGTGGAAATTTTTGCCTCAAAACCGGTAAGTTAACACTGGTTATTGCTCAATCTGCCATTTTCTTTTTTGGCTTTGTAAACTTGCAAAGACACAAACAGTTTTGCAATTTTCAGAAAAGCCCTATCTCTTGCATTTTCCTGATCTTTCGTAAGGTACAGTCATGGACCAAAGCTTGGCGGCTCCTGGGTGGCAACTTTCAAACGCAAATTTATGTACCTTTCTGAGAGGCAATAAAAAAGTTCTCACAAGTATTTTCGAGCATTTTTACTCTACTTTTAGCTCTGGCCAAGCATTGAAATCGAAAGTTTATTTTAAACAACAAAAATAAGCGTTAACGACAAAAAGGTCACAAAAACAATGGACAAAAGTCTTGACGGCTTACTACAATACTCGTTTTTTTCTATTTTTTTGTGTATCTTGCCTATATTTTTGTAATGTTTTAATTTTTTTCAGATGCCTGGAGCGTATTTATCAACACAAGACAAAAAAAAGCAATTGTAGAAGCAAGAAATAGAAGAGAGAAAGTAAAGGACATCGCGGAAAAATTCAAATGCGGTACGAGGACAGTTGAACGCATCACACACAACGCAAACGCAACTGGAAACCTTCATTGAAAGTTCAAAACAGGCCGCCCACCGGTTACAACTCCAAGGGAGGATAGTAAATTCGTTTTGGCTCATCGAGAAGAGCCGAAAAAGCCTTCAACCGACGGCGTGGCTTTCATCAAGAATCTTTCAAATAAGGTTATCTCATGAAAAACTGTTAGCCGTCGTTTGACTCAAGCTGGCTTGGTGACTAGAGGAGCTGCCAAGAAGCTGCCAAGAAGGCTGTCAGGCACCGAAAGCTCAGGTTGCAGTTTGAGAAAAAGTTGGATCAAGTTGGAGCAACCAATCAACGCAAGTTGGACCGCCAACGCTTGGGCAAATGTTATTTTCACTGATGAGTCAAAAGTCAATCTTTTTCAACCGAATGGGTACCATTTGATTCGGAGACCTGTGGGACAACGATTCAGCTCTAAATATTAGGTTGATGCAAAAGTCTTTTTCATTTTTTTTCGTACTTCTTTTGAAAAATAACAAAGTCATCAATTAACCTATGGTTTGCTCTAAATGAAAAGAGTTTATTGTTGAATTTCCCATCTTTTTAAGTCAATTTGGGTTCACTTTCAAGCAAATTCGAGAGTGAAAACGGGTTTTTCATAAAAATCTATAAAAACCTCTATAAAGAAATGGGCTGAATCAATTTCTCTGAAAATCTGAAAAAATATCTAACTTTTTGTGCTCTATCTTTTATTTATTAACATCAAGATTGGTTTCCTTAGCTAAAGCGTCTAAAATGCATCATCGAGCCGTCGCCTTTTTTGACTACCCGACTTCAGGCTCTCAAAAAAATCTAGACATAAGACATAAGACGTTTTAATGTCATTTTGCAGAAAAATAATTGGCCTTTCGAATGCAATAAACCGTTGTTCAATTGGTGCATTTGTTACTTTTTAACGGAAGTACGAAAAAAATGAAAAAGACTTTTGCATCAACCTAATATTTGCGTTCGATGGTGAAATTTGGTGGTGGAGCGGTCATGGTATGGGGTAAGAGACTTTCGCTTGTTATGTATATTAATCTTGTTTTTTTAGGAGCTATGACAAGAAGTTCACCAGTCCATTGGTCCTTCTCAACTCGACTCTTGATGCCCAGCGCTACAAGACGATCATGGAGAAATAGTTTCTATCTTTTCGATATTTTTCTCTTTTTCAATAAACTGTGCCCATTTTACTGGTAGAAGGCGAATTCCTCTCTCCTAAAAGTCTTTGGTTTTGAGCTAAATTAGTTCTGTACCCATTTTTGGCATCTTTTTATCTTCAAAGTGCGGAGAACAAAGTGCGACAAGGGCATTTTCACTTCAGAACCAATAAATGGAAATCTGATGAAGCTAGATCTGGAGAATATGCTGAATAGGGGAGAAGTTCCCAGTCCAGACTCTTGTACTATTTTGATACTCTTGTACTACGCTATTCAACTTTTCAACGATTACGCGAGGTTCAAGAGCTCTCCAAAACGAGGCAATCCAAATGACGTATCGTCGTGATTTTCGCCCAAAAAATGGGAAATGATTTTGGGCGAAGTTGCGAGAAAAGAGAAAAATATAGATAGAGCATTTTTTTCTTAAATTTATCTGATAATTTGGCGGTCATTTTGTCTGATAATTTGGCGGTCTGGGGTCTGGATATATTTAGTGGGATGATCACTGGGAAATTTCAGTCAAACCAACTTGTTTGATCTTTTCAATGCCACGTTTTTTTTGGCTATTACTATCTTACTATCTTACTACCCAATTCTTCTACTAACCACGTCTGCCTTTTTTCCAATCTAGATATTTGCAGAATTGAAAATCCTAAAATGAATTTTGCAACTTGATTGAAAGCTCATTTTGAGCCTTAATAACGTTTGCATTTTTGAAATCCTTCAAAATCAAAATCAAAATCTTCTATCATCGCCGAATTCTAACTTGTACAAGCTTTTGTCTGAAGAGTTTATAGAATCGGGTATGAGGAATTCGAATCTAAAATCAGAATTTGCCAAATGACTGACAAATGACTGCTAAATGACTGACAAATGACTGACAAATGATCTTTTGTTTTTGTTTTTCTTTGGGAGCAATTTCAGCATTTTGCAGCTAATTGCATTATGGCGGAAAGTAGGAGTTTGTTATTCAATTTCAAGTTGATATGCTTTTTTCAATTCAATTCATTTCAATTCATTTCAATTCAATTCAATTCAATTTAAGTGTTTTCTTATCGATTTTCATTCTTGTTAATTTGTTTTAGTTTGTTTTTATAAAAAGAGTGTTTAGTTTGCATTTAAATGTTGAACCAGGTTGGATGTTTTGAGGCTGACAATTAGTTTATGTCGCCGTGGCGCAGCCGGAAGTGTCTACGACTCACACAACCCGGGTTCGACCCCCGGCTGTGCCGTGAATTTTGCTTTTTCAAAAAACGAAATATGAGTGCACAACTATATATAATTCTAAGCCTAACAAACTAAAAATCATGTAAATCGGCCCACGGGGAGCCTAGAACTCGCGCGTACAGGGGAATGGAGGAGCAGACCCTGCTCTTTTATATATAGTAGATATAATTTCTTTACCCATAGGGGAATCGAACCCGTGACCTTTCTCACTCAAAAGTGTAAAAACAAAACAAAAGATTGCATCGGACCGGGATCGAACCCGAGACTAACCGAGCCCAACGTTGCTCAACTTGGCAGATTGGGTCGCACTGCCACTCGGCCACGCAGTAGCATCTATTCTTTAATTTTGCTTTTTTAGGAAAAACGCTCAAATTATGCGCCAAATATTATTAGATTTTTGGAAATTTTGGATATAATAGTCAAATTTTCAGACCGATTGGTTCGGCCTTTTTTGGTAAAACAGTGGAACAAGACAGATAGATAGACAAACAGACAGACAATCAGACAGACAGAACAGACAGATAGACAAACAGACAGACAGATAGAGACAACAGACAGATAGGACAGACAAACAGACAGACAGATAGACAAACAGACAGATGAACAGATAGACAGACATACAGACAGATAGAGCAGGCAGATAGACAGACAAACAGACAAACAGACAGACAGATAGACAGACAGACAGACAGACAGACAGACAAACAGACAGACAGATAGACAGACAGATAGACAGGACAAACAGACGCATGCAGACAGATAGACAGACAGATAAATAGACAGACAGATAGACAGACAGATAGACAGACATACAGAGATAGACAGGCAGATAGACAGACAAACAGACAAACAGACAGATAGACATACAGATAGACAAACAGACAGACAGATAGACAGACAGACAGACAGATAGACAGACAGATAGACAGACATACAGACAGATAGACAGGCAGATAGACAGACAAACAGACAAACAGGAACAGACAGATAGACAGACAGACAGGCAGATAGACAGACAGACAAACAGACAGACAGACAAAAGCAAACAGACAGACAGACAGACAAACAGACAGACAGACTCTCGCTTATAATAAGTAAGATTTTAGTGTAAATTTGCAAGGAATATGTGCAAATTGCGTAAACGATCGAAGAAATTATTTGTTTTGTTTTGTTTATTGTTATTTTTTTAGGTAAAAGGTGCAGACAAAGGAAGAAATCAAAAAAACGGGCAAAAAACAGCGCGACGGCTACTACCCAAAAGCTAAAGGGGTTCGATTCCGGCTCGCAACAAAAATTTCGATTTTTTTTGCAATAATCTCAAAAATGAGTTTCTAAGGGTAATTTAATGCGCTGAGTACGAATAACGTCTTTTTAGCCTATGTTGCCAAATAAAAAACTATCGAAACGCAATTTCGCGCACTTTTTTTGGATCTCACTCTTTTGGAGCTCACTAAAACGCCTGTAGAAACTTGAAAACCGTATGAATTCAAAAACGGTTTTCCCCTTTTTCAGCTTTCAGAATTGAGCTTTTGAATGAGCCATAACACGTGTAGATTGGTTGACTTTAAGAACCAAAAAAACGGGCAGAACTTATCTTCCAACCCAATAAAAGAAAAACCATAATGCGATTAGCTGCAAAATGCTTGAAGTTGCTTCAAAGGAAAAAAAAGCACAAAAAGCCCAAGCCTAACCCTGGGCGTTAGCCTAATGAGTTATCCATTAGGCCACCAGCGTACCTTTTCTCGGCCAGGAAGGAGCCTTGCCTTAAAGCCTTAAAGCATCTGTTTTGAATGAAATTTTACCCACCTGGAGAGTCATTTGGCAGATTTTGATTTCAGATTCGGATTCATCATATCCGATTCTATAAAGTGCACTAGTTCAGACAAAAGCTCACCTTGAGTTCGTGCCTTTCCCTAGTGAGCCAACTTTGGTGTGTGAGTGAGTGAGCCAACTTCCCTAGTGGGCCAACTTCCCTAGTGAGCCAACTTCCCTAGTGAGCCAACTTCCCTAGTGGGCCAACTCAAATTTTTGCCTTAAACTTGGCTGTATTTCTCTTCAAATACTAGTCGTTTTTCATTTTCGAAACCCCTTGTCAAAAATCCCTTTCATTCATTGAATCCCTCGAAGAGATCCCAGAAATTTCTTCTCATCGTTTTTTTGCCAAAATGATTTTCCAATTTGTATCCAACGCGAAATCCACGGCTAATGTTTTACATTATTTGCCCATCTGCTCATCGTTTTCCACATCAAATAGAAAAGAAAGAAATCTCTACTGAATCAATTTTGATTGCTTAAATACACGCTTCTGATGAAATAGATCGGATTTTAGATTTTTGAAACTTTAGATGAGTTTTAGATGAGTTTTAGATGTTTAGCTCAAAAGAACTTTTGGGTGTTTAGCTCATATCTGACTCAAAAGATTCTTTTTGATTACTGAATATCATTATTGAATGAATTATTCGCTATTTAGTTGGACAAGAGCTCAAAAAGAGCTCCAACTAGAGCTCAAAACTGTTATATTTTGCCCACTAAATACAAGAGTGTTTCCCCCTTTACCAATGCGTTTTCTAAAAGGCATCTACTTTAGAAAACTACCGTAATCCAACGGCCAATTTACATCCGATCAGCTCAATCAGTGAACGCTCACCTTTGAAACATTTTTATAGTACTTCTTGAAGGAACTATTGTACCTTACTACTGTATTCTTTACTACTGTATTATAGGAGCCATAGGTATTCCAAAAATCATGAAATTCAAAGACAATAAGCCAAGTCTAGGCCAAATTAGATCAAAAAAGCCAGATCCAGGCTTTGCCATTGGCAATCAAACTTTAAGCTCAAATTTCTTGGCATCGGGTTATTCAATTTCAATAGTTTTTGTACCAATCGATAGAGAAAGACTTGGCACATCTGATGATACTAAAAATATTTAAATTGAACAGCCCAACACGAAAATATTTGAGTTCAAAGTTGGATTGCCAAGAGTGGCGAAGAGTCGGGCGCGTCTCAAACGTCCGCTAACCTCTTTTACTACTGTACTCATATTTTAGATCAGTTTCTTGAATGAATATCTATTAAGTGACCAATTCTACAGTAAACCGACAATTGTACTCTAACGCTCTGCCTTGTTACCTGTAAGTTAAGCAAAAAAGTTCACTTTCGAAACTCTTCGACTTGTTTTTGACTGAATCTTGCCTTATCAATCAGAAAAATTTCCTAATGCCTTCTTTGTAAGCCATTTTCGAATCTTTTATAGTCTGTACTTTGTCACGTTTGTTGCCTAATCACCCCAGCTTTGCCCTGTCATTTTTGGCTAAGACGCTTGTATCACGCGATTTTTCGTCGCCTTTTTTTCTTCTAATCGACCGATCGGCCATTTCTGTCCACGAAATCGGCAATTTTTACAGTTTTTTGCCCGTCAGCCAGCCTGCCTATGATCCCAGCTCTGTTCCTGCATCTCTGCCTATTTCATCTTCTGAATCTCTAATTCCTCGTCTTCAGCTCTGTCCTTGTACTATCCCATCGTAACTGTCCCTCTGTCTACTCCCTCCTCGACCTCTGTACCTCTGCCTTTTCCTGTGACATCCCTATCTATCTGTGTCCCTATAGCTTCCGCCTGTATCACTGCCCCATCCCTTGGACATCTACCCCTATCCACTCCTTTTCTGCCCTGTAGCCTTGTAACTCTCACCATCACTATCTCCTTTCCCTGCCTGTCTCTCTTCTCATCATGATTTCTCCCCAGACAAGTCACGCCCACTCTCCGGCTCGGCACTGATATAAAAGCGCCGCTTGGCGACCCCGAAAACGCCACATCCCCAGCACAGTGGGGAAAGGCTTGCCGTTTCTTTGGGAGATCTCAGGTGATGTATGTGGACAAATGTGGAACCATAGGATGTCTAGACAGTTGTAAAATTTTAGATCAAAGACCCTTCTCAATAAAATTTTATGGGTTGGATTGGCTTTTGGATTTGGATTGGATTTTAGGCTAAGACCAGGGTTTCGATTTGGTTTCTGGCTGGTTTGGGTAGTTTTTGAGCCACGACCAGATCTAGTTTGAATTAGATCTAGCCCAGGAAAGTCTATTTCGAATCCTCCTTTACATCTTCATTACACTATTCAGTTTGTTTAGTAATCAGTAAACCATGTCATCTGGTATGATAAGATTGGGACAATGGTTACTTTTAATAACTTATAACTTATAATAACTTATGACTTACAAGTATAACTTATAATAACTTATAACTTACAAGTATCAGTTATAATAAGTTATAGCTTATAATTTTTATATGGGAGCTAGTTAACAGTTCAAAAGGGTTTAGTTAACAGTTCAGAAGAACTAACTGCATGGCTAGGAAATGCTATATTATTCCTATTTTAAGAAATACCTAGTTTATTGAATAATGTAGCAATCTTCAAACCACTCAATTTTAAAAATCAGCTTTAGTTTGATCTGTGCATCGTACAAATAGAAGTTATAAGAAAAGTCACTTGTTTAACCCTGATAAAGTTAATATTCAGTATAAACTTAAGACTGGAAGTCTTAAATCTAAAGTCTAAAGTCAGACTATAAACTTAACTTTGGACCCATTAACTCTTAAGCACTGGGACACATGCCATCTAAATTTAAGGCTTCGTTTTTTACTAACCCTGGTAGTAAAAAAGAGACGTTTGGTAACGCTCTAGCTAAAAGCGGCTAACCCTAGTAGTTTTTGAGCCAGGATCTGGCA
This sequence comes from Mesorhabditis belari, assembly GCA_958450365.1. NCBI lineage: Eukaryota > Metazoa > Nematoda > Chromadorea > Rhabditida > Rhabditidae > Mesorhabditis > Mesorhabditis belari. The sequence continues at coordinate 1,714,102 of CAUEEP010000937.1, read as the reverse complement.
AGAATTGGCCAATTGATAACACTTTGACAAGTTAAAGACTTTAAAAGTCTACTATTTCTACCAAGCAGTTAGTAAAATTCAATTCCTGCACGGGTTGGCAACTTTTCAACCCTAAATTCTAAAACACACCTAAGCTACCGTACTCGAGACGGCGTCTCCCTTTCGTCTCGTAAAACGAAGTCCCATCCCTTCAAAATTAATTCTTTTAAAGAATCATTGCCAGGCCCGGCGCTACGCGTGGATTTTGCGTGTGTATATTCCCCTTTCTCTATCCCCTTATAAAATTTTGTTTATTATTACAATTTCCCTCCTCCGTTTATTGTTTCCACCCCTTCTTCCCTGTTTCTTTTAAAATTGTGAAAGTTTTAGAGTTTCGTTTTGACAAATCATTTTGAAATTAGTGTTTCTGGGTTAAAAGATTTAGATAGTAAGATTTCGACCCAGAATTTAAATGTTTAGAGCCGTAACACGTTACTAGCTAATTCTAGAGATTTGAGGTTTTTTAAAGAGCCCTGCTATATTTTTAAAAAGTACACCAAAATTGCATGAACTAGAGTCTAGCTTATGGCGTACTTTTTGCGTTCCTTTAAATCGTTTCTGGCGCGTTCTTTCTAGCGCAATCGATTCCTTGTTTTTCTCACAGCAAAGCGTTGGTTTTTCGAGAATCAAGTGCAGCAGAAAGTTTACGTTTCCAATTTTTCAGCACAAAGTTCACAAGTGGATGTAGTCATGGCTGCACGCGATCATTTGTAAAAAAGGATCCACCTTTTCCAAGTTTCAAAACATACTTAAGAAATCTAGTTGTTCTTTAGAATCTTTAAATTCCTCATGTCACTTATCTGGGAGCCGATCTGAAAAAGTTTCCAAAAAGGGCCAAGGTCCGCTCGATTTTATCTCAAAAAGTGACTCTTTCGAAAAAGTTTGACCTCAAATTGGTAGTCAATTTTGAGATTTGCCTTTAGATTGGCTTTAAAATTAGCTATTCAGTCTAATTTCGAGGTGCTAATAAAAGCGCCACGTTTTTTTGCGCCCAAATTACGCTTATGAAAATTCAAAAATTGAGAAAAGAATTTTAATCGTATCACTTTAATCTTTGTACCTTTTTCAAAGTCTATTAGAATTTCCATGTTTTGCTTTTTCCCGAATCTTTTCAAAGATCCACTCTTTTAATAGACAAAAATTCTCCTATTCGTATAAATTTCTCTTTCTCTTTTAGATTCTAAAAAGCGAGAAAAGGCTAAATTCTTTACGCTTTACCATTTTTCTTTGACAGATGTCTAGTTTTTATGGTGCCTTTGGTGCAATTTCTTGTTTTCAAAATCTCTTTATCCTTTCAGATTCATGCTTTAGATTGTCAATACAATTTTCTCAAAATTTCAGTTCTAATCAACTTGGCTCACTCGAAAATGACGGTGAACAGCAAGCTCCCCTACAAAGTGGCCGACATGGGACAGGCGGAATTCGGAAGAAAAGAAATCATCATGGCCGAGAATGAGATGCCCGGATTGATGGCCATGAGGAAGAAATACGGACCGACGAAGCCACTCAAGGTGGGTACCGTAAATGGAATAAGTGAATACCGTAAATACTCTAATAAAAGAGCCGCCTATAGGAGCGTCGTGTAGTCTAAGCTTACTTTCAAACAAACGCTCATACCTCGAGACCAGTACGTTAGTTTCTGCGCGCTTGTGTATCAAATTAAAGTAAAAAGGATGGGTGTTTTTTGAGATATAACGCATATTTTTAGCATTGACCAGCGCTTAGAACAAAATGATTGAAAAGCCGCAAAAAAAGCCGATTTTTCATCTTTTTTTTCTAAGCGCTGGTTAATGCTAAAAATCTGTGTTATATCTCAAAACGCACCCATTCTCTACTCTAATTTGATACACAAGCGCGCAGAAACTAACGTACTGGTGCTGAGATATGAGCGTTTGTTTGAGAGTAAACTTAGACTACACGACGCTCCTATAGGGGGCTCTTCTATTAGAATATTTCCGGTAGGTAGCTTACAAGGGGAGGTTCAGGATTGACGGTGGCTTTTTAGCTCGAAACAAGTGTATTAAGGGTAATTCGGACCCGCTGTTTCCGAATCTGAAGACCGTTTTTGCGCAGGTATTGTAGCAATTTAGTAAAGAAGTTTTGCTCCGTGCCTATATAAGGCGCTCTGTGGCCTACATAAAACACTGTTCTTTCCCCAAGTGTCTTGTGGTGTAGTGGATAAAGCGCATGCCTGCTAATGTTGTTACTGCCACAAGACACTTGGTGGGGGAAAGAACAGAGCGTTTTATGTAGGCCCCAGAGTGCCTTAGATAGGCACAGAGCAAAACTTCTTTACCAAATTCCGTGCGATCTACCATACTTGCGCAAAAACAGACTTCAGATTCGGAAACAGCGGGTCCGAATTACCCTTAGTACACTTGTTTCCAGCTGAAAAGCCACGGTCAATCCTGAACTTCTCCTTGTTAATGGTTGTATGGCTTGACAAAGATAACAGTAGAATGTTAAATAAAGGGTACAGTATCTGATTAACGAAGAAGAATGGCTGAACAACTTGTTGTTACTATAAGATATCGCTATCAGTTAAAACAAAGCTTACAATTTGCTGATTACAAACTGCGCATGGAAGTTTAATATTTCGAGATCACGTACTAAAGTGAAAATTTCAGGGTGCTAAGATCGCTGGTTGCCTTCACATGACTATCCAAACGGCCGTCCTCATCGAGACTTTGATCGAGCTCGGCGCCGAGGTGCAATGGTCATCGTGCAACATTTTCTCAACACAAGTAAGAGCTTTTGATCGAGCATTAAAACATAAGTCGACCCATTTAGACTTAAAGATGAAGATAGAATAAAATAAATTTTGACGTAAAAGAAGTTAGGTTAGAGCCAAAGTTACGGTGAATTTCAAAATGTATGTAAATTTCAGGATCACGCCGCTGCAGCTATCGCTGCTGCTGGAATCCCCGTTTACGCGTGGAAGGGAGAGACTGATGAGGAGTATGAGTGGTGCATTGAGCAGGTAAGACCTAGAACCGTTATAGACTTTGAAGTCTAAAGTACAGCAATAGAATAATTGCAAGAATTGCTAGGTTGGACGAGTATTTGTGCAACCGTCTTATATAAAGACTTAAATTAAATGACACAGTTATTTTGGGACCGATAAAGTAATGAAATTTCTAGACGCTCGTCTTCGCCGACGGACAACCATTGAACATGATCCTCGATGATGGTGGTGATCTCACGAATATCGTCCATCAGAAATACCCACAATACTTGCCTGCAATTCGCGGACTCTCCGAGGAGACCACCACCGGAGTCCACAATTTGGCCAAGATGTTGGAGAAGGGAGATTTGAAGGTAAGGGTTTAAGTGCATTAGTAGTACCAGAGTTGTAATTTTTCCAATGATCCAAGTTCTGGGCTTGTCTGCCTAACCTGACTAGGCTTTGCAGTCAGTCTAGCACATGTAATAAAAGTTCCAGAGCCTAGCTTCTGGTCTTACCTGGCCTACTGGCCTCAAAGCTCTGGGTAATACTGTAAGTAATCGAAATAAGCATATAGGATGCCAAATGCAGAGTACACCTATAACTTCTAACTTCCAGGTCCCAGCCATCAACGTGAACGACTCGGTGACGAAATCGAAATTTGACAATCTCTACGGGATTCGCGAGTCATTGATCGATGGAATCAAGCGCGCCACCGATGTGATGTATGTTTATGTTCGATGTTTAACTCGATTTGTTTATTTCATATTTTATAAACATTACAAACAACAATCATAACTAACAAAAGCACAAACTAGTCAAGATCTTTGCCTTCTTCCGTTTTCCTTCGCGGTGGCGGCTCTATTCCTAACAAAAAAAAATTTCAAGGTTGGCCGGAAAAGTGTCCGTCGTTTGCGGATACGGAGATGTCGGAAAGGGGTCGGCCGCCTCGTTGAAAGCTTTCGGATCTCGGGTCATTGTCACCGAAATCGACCCAATCAATGCTTTGCAGGTGGGACTTTTGAGGATTTTTCGAAGATTTAGCTTTAGTCTAGTTACTAACATTGGTTGAATGACTCAAAAACTACAGTTGAGGTATTGTAGATAACCACTATAACCTGACCATCACGCGTTCTAGACCGACTAATAGAATGTAGTTAAAACAGCGCCGTGAAATTTCTCACAATCCAAAAAACCAAGCCACTTCAAGTTTTATGCCAAAAAAAATCCTTGCGTTCTTGGCTACATTATGGGTAAAACAGTTTTTAAAAAGTTCATATTTCATAGACAATCAGCTTCAAAATGTGTGTCAAGTGATACACAGTTGATTGAATGAGTACCTTTAGAGACCCATTTTGAGCGCTCTTTTTATCTATGGAATATGAACTTTTTTAAACTGTTTTACCCATCATGTAGCCAAGAACGCATGGATTTTTTGGTGTAAAACTTGAACCGGCTTGGTTTTTTCGGATTGTGAAAAATTTTGCTCCACTGTTGAGTGTTTTCTATTCGGCGATGTTTTAACTACATCACTGACTTTGCCAAGTACAAGGAATTCTCAAAAAGTACAAGGTTTGAAAGACAAAGTCTTTGATCTCAAAGCTAATGTGGAACTTTACAATTTGTTATTGCTCTCCAACTAAACTTTTCTTTTTTCCAGGCTGCCATGGAAGGTTACGAGGTGACCACATTGGAGGAGGCTGCCCCAAAGGCGAACATCATTGTGACAACCACCGGTTGCAAGGGAATCGTTCGCGGTGAACACTTCGAGCAACTCCCCGATGATGCTATTGTTTGCAATGTGGGACACTTCGATTGTGAGATCGATGTGAAATGGTTGAACGCGAATGCTGCCGAGAAGGACACCATCAAGCCACAGGTATTTCTAAAGTGTGGCCAAAACTACCGTAGTCTTGTGCGGGGTATTTTCTAAAATGACAGATAGTTACTAAAACGTTTCCAGCTACCGTAAACTTGTCTAGTTTTTGACCAATCTATTTACTCTTGATTTGATTCTGTGCGGGTGCAGGAAGAATGCCGAAAAATATAAATAAATAGATTGGATAAATTCTGAGGCAAGTTTAGGGTAGTTAGCACAATATCGACGATGCAAGTACTTTAGCACTGAACTGAGCGTTTCTGATCTTAAACATCTTCAGGTTGATCGTTACTTGATGAAGAATGGTCGCCACGTCATTTTGCTCGCCGAGGGACGTCTCTGCAATTTGGGATGCGCCACCGGACATCCATCATTCGTCATGTCGAACTCGTTCACAAACCAGGTACCGTATTCGTTGATTGAATCGTTTTTTAAAAGGTGTCTAAGGAAAGCTACCGTATTCCGGTTGTTTTTTTGGAATAAGGCTTCACCGGCAGTTCCCCTGAAAGATAGCAGGGTTACGGGAACTTTTTTAAAAAGCGCTATTGAGAATCGATTATCGTAATCAAGAGAATTCATTAACTGTTCAAAATCCCCAAGCTTCCAGGTTCTCGCCCAAATCGAGCTGTGGACGAAGCACGGAACCGCCGAACAGTACAAAGTTGGACTCTACGTTTTGCCAAAGACGCTCGACGAGGAGGTGATTGATTGAACTTGAAAAAGTGTTGGAGAAATACTACAGTATACCGTGAGTGAAGTATTGAGCCAATCAGACGGAATATCTTTGCTTTTATGACACAAGTAAGCCAAAAAGTTAAAGGTATTCAGCCTTGACTCTGAATATTTTGTTCTGTCAGTCAGAATATACAATATCTTTAAGTCTAATTTTATCATTTTTAATATTGGTCTGAACGACAGTACCATTAAGCTAACTGAATACTTTAAGATAAGTAATTTTAAGCTTAAAGTCTATAATAGACAAGACTGAATAACTTTCAATGTAAATTAACTCTAGGGTAGCCAAATTACCAAAACATGAATAACTTTATTCAATGCTAATTTCCAGGTTGCTCGTCTCCATCTCGACAAGCTGGGTGTGAAGTTGACAAAGCTGACCGCCGATCAATCCGAATACCTTGGAGTGCCACCGAGCGGACCATACAAACCAGATCATTATCGTTATTAGACCGGATATTTTCAAAGCTAATTTCATTGTGATTTTGATACTCTTCAGTTATAATATTTCATCGTGATGTTGTTTCTTTTTGTTTCTCTCTGGCGATTAAATTTCATTCGTTAACGGTTTTTAGAGAAAAGGCACATCACAAGGAATAAATATATCTAAAAGCTAGTAAAAATCTCTAAAAGTCTGGGAACTATATTTGTTATCCAACAGACTAAAGGATTGAACTGGGAAAAATTTATAATGACAGGCTTATTGTTTTCACTGCGCTTGGACCCGGCTCTTTAACTTTGTTTAGAAAAAATATAACTATCAATTTGGTTTTAAAGAGGAGGCCTCAGGTTTTCAAATGGTACCAAATAGAGGCTGATTGGACTAACGAGTCCTGGCAGAATCAGGGACAAAGCGCTAGAGTCAGATCGCTGTTTGGGGTTAGTTACTATTCGATTAATGCAATGGCGGTAATGGAATCCGGAATTTGAAGCAAAAATGCAGCCAAATTCCAAGAAAAAGAAAACGATCCCGGGGATTTCGGCGGCGGCGTCAAAAGCGGTGAAGCCGGCTCGGTCGCTCAACGCTCTTTCAACCTTGCCAGATCCCAAAAAGAAACACCTATCTATCGGGGACCTGTGCCGGATGGAGAGTGATTACGCGGCCGCACAAAGAACACTTTGGGCCCTTTTATACGGGGATTTCCTCTTTTGTCTTGTAGATGATACAAAAAGAAGATATTCAGCTGTAAATTTGTACCCGGGGGTCGGGCAATCGATTGGAACTATTCATTTTATTGAGTCTACCAATTGGAGCTCGGATTTAAACGACTTTTTCAAAATTTCCTAATGTTCACAAGCAAGTCTTGCACTCCTGCCCTATTCATTGCCCTTTCTACCGTACCCCACCCACTATGCTCTTTGTGCTCGTTTTCATGGTTGATGGCTCTCTCTCATTCCATGCAACCAACGAAGAAGGGAGATTCTGTTTGCTGAGGCACTGCCAACCCTTTATCGCCAATATTGACATCAATATTCTTTGAAATTCTTTGAAAGAAGCTCTGTTTTACTTTACTCAAAGATTTGCATAGATCGAATCTTTTACGACTTGCAGCCTGCTTTTGGCGAGGCACTGCCAACCCTTTATCGCCAATATTGACACCAATGTTTTGTTGAAACCTATAACTGTGACTTATCTACTGAAATTCGCATATAAATCTAGTTTTTAAGCCTTTAATCCTTCAAACCTTTAACCCTTTCTTTAAGTCCTATCATTATCTTTATGATATTTCAATTGGTTTGGCTAAACGAAGGGCTAAACTTCAATGAAGGCTAAACGCCTTCTTTGAAGCGTACTTTCGCCTCGAAAATGTGAACACAATCTCTCTGGTGCGCTTAGTGTTGTATTTTTTTTTTTGAAAACCTACAAAAAACGAAGAATTAAGTGCTCTAGAAAGGTTTTTGTTTACATGAGGACAAAATGAGCAAAACAAAGCCAGAAAGTCAAAGCCAATTTTCCAGAAATTCGCTCTGCCTTGTTGGCAGACTCGATCGGGGCATGTCTGTATCGGGGATCTTCATTTTGGACCTCAAAGGAAATGTAAGTTGTGGAAAGGGTATTGAAGATTTGATAGACGATCTGATTGGCTATCTAAAGCAAGAGAAAACCTAATCTGAAACGAATTCAATAGTAAGATAATGGAAAAATAACAGATTGGCAGGTTATTTCAAGACATTTCACCATTTTTCACTAGTAAACCACTAATAAAGGTTCTGTAAACCTGGACGATCAAGATAAAGTACTACAGTATTTAGGTATTAAATTACATCCTTGTTCATGGAACAAGAAAAATCCTTGTTTTTGTCCCGTTTTTCAAAAAAAACCTAATTTTGCCGGTAGCGGGACTCGAACCCACCATCCGACGGCCGTCTGGGTTTCGTAGACCGGTACACTATCCACTTGGTCACCGCTCCCCTCTGACCCTCGCCGTGTGGAGCGCTTTTATTGCCTAGGAGGGTCGAAAACGATCAAAAAAGGTAAAGTTTATTGTTGCCGGGACTTGAACCCACCGAGAAGAAACGTGAGTTTTGTAGACCGGCTCACGACCCACCAGGCCACCGACGCTCCGATTTCGCTCGCGTTTGGCGCGCTCTTATTGGCTAGGGGATCGAAAATGGTCAAAACTTCTAATGCATTTTTATCGCCAGGAATTTATTCGCCATTTGCATCGAATAGATATTTGGAATGCCCTAGAATTGAATAGTTATTCCGACTGGTGTTTCCACTTATTCTAAAACCTCAGCCCTAGTTTGGATGCCTTGTAAGCTAAACGTACAATGATTTTCGCTTCTCAGGTTGTCGTTTCCCGAAATTACCGAGGAGACGTCGAAATGGGATGCATTGATCGTTTCATGCCGTTGATGCTTGAAAAAGAAGACGAGGGGAAACCGTCGCCGGTGATCACCGATCGAGAAACCACGTACATCTACATCAAACATATGAACCTTTTTCGTGAGTTTCTAACTAGGTTTCAGCTTTTTCGAGTTTAACAAAGCAAGGCCCTGGATAGACGATCTGATTGGCTTTTTTTCTGACAAAGAAGTCTAATAGTAAGTAGGTTTGTACCAAGGACAATTTAGATCAGCTTTGGGCGACTTAGGCTTTGGGCGAAATAAGCCAGAATCCAGGGCTGTCCTGGCTGTCCTGTCCTACCTGGGCTGTCCTGGCTGTCCTGTCCTGCCCGGGCTGTCCTGTCCTACCTGGGCTGTCCTGTCCTACCTGGCATTAGCCGGTAATGAATTCTAGCCCAATCTGATCGACTTACAGTCCGATTGAACAATTGTTCCAGATAATTGTTTAGTTGAAAGCTGTTGTAGAGAAGAGTTACTCGAATAGTACAGCTTTTTTGGAAATCGGCTAACTTGTTTTAAAAACAACTTTTGGAAGGTAAAGCTAGAGCTAAACTGAATCTAGGTTAAGCCTAGGTTAAGCCTAGGTTAAGTCTAGGGTAAGTCTAGGCTAAGTCTAGGTTAAGCCTAGGTTAAGCCTAGGTTAAGCCTAGGGTAAGTCTAGGTTAAGCCTAGGTTAAGCCTAGGGTAAGTCTAGGTTAAGCCTAGGTTAAGCCTAGGGTAAGTCTAGGTTAAGCCTAGGTTAAGCCTAGGTTAAATCTAGGTTAAGCCAAGTCCAGAAAATAGCCCTAAGCCACCAGAAGCCAAGCCTGATTCTGGTTAGACTTTGACCTGCCTGGCCTAATTACCAGCGCTCGAAAAAGTCACTTGGGGAGCTAACTGACAAGGGAATGTCAACGGGGTGTTGGCCAAATGACATGAACCATAGACCATTCGACGCAGAATTTCACGCTGATTCCGAATCTGTTTTCCGTTTCTGTTATGGAGCACTCTGTCAAAAGTTATAAGCGCTATGAGATTATGAGCTCACTATCGTTTGCCTTTTCTACTGGGGATTCCAGAAAACATTTGGGGCCTGAAAAGTTCGTCTGTCTGTTCGTCTGTCAGAAAAAAAATCAGGCAATGGCTTTTCGGGCTGGAAATTGATACCCGGGAGCTTTTGACTATGCTGATGCCGAATCTGAAGTCAGATTTGAGGCAAGTTAGGAAAACGGGTTTTGGCCAAACGGATTGTGGCATAGGGCTCGGCCCCAGTTGACCGACTTCGGTGTGTGCTATATTTTTGGATAGGACGATTTTTTCGTGCGGGCGCGTAGCGAACGCCCAGCGCAGCTTGTCAGCAATTCAGCATTTCTTTTAGTTCACTATCCGTTCAACTTTGAACGGCTAAATGACCTGATAAGTGAAAATTTGAGGCATTTTATTTCAGTGAGTCAGCCTGGTGATGATTTGCATTTTGCCTGGTGACACAAAAGCGCCAAAACAAAATCCCTTTTATTTAGTTGTCGCGGTGAGCAAAAAGAATTGCAATGTGGTTCTCGTCTTATCGTTTTTGTACAAATGTGTCGACGTTTTCAAGGAATACTTCAAAGATCTGGAGGAAGAGTCAGTCAGGTAGGGGATTTGTTGATTTGGGAACGACAAACTGGGCACCAGCTTGAGAAAGTTTGTAGTTCGTAGTTTGTAGAAGTTTGTCAACACTGACAAATCTAGCTACAACTCTAGCTACAATCTAGCTACAAACTAGCTACAATCTAGCCACAAATCTAGCTACAACTCTAGCTACAATCTAGCTACACTCTAGCTACGATCTAGCCACAAATCTAGCTACAAGTCTAGCTACAATCTAGCTACACTCTAGCTACGATCTAGCCACAAATCTAGCTACAAGTCTAGCTACAATCTAGCTACAAACTAGCTACAATCTAGCCACAAATCTAGCTACAACTCTAGCTACAATCTAGCTACACTCTAGCTACGATCTAGCTACAATCTGGCTACAATCTAGCTACAATCTAGCTACAAGTCTAGCTACAAATCTAGCTACAATCTAGCTACAAACTAGCTACAATCTAGCCACAAATCTAGCTACAAGTCTAGCCACAAATCTAGCTACAAGTCTAGCTACAATCTGGCTACAATCTAGCTACAATCTAGTTACAAGTCTAGCTACAATCTAGCTACAAATCTAGCTACAAGTCTAGCTACAATCTAGCTACAAACTAGCTACAATCTAGCCACAAATCTAGCTACAACTCTAGCTACAATCTAGCTACACTCTAGCTACGATCTAGCCACAAATCTAGCTACAAGTCTAGCTACAATCTAGCTACACTCTAGCTACGATCTAGCCACAAATCTAGCTACAAGTCTAGCTACAATCTAGCTACAAACTAGCTACAATCTAGCTACAATCTAGCTACAATCTAGCTACAAGTCTAGCTACAAATCTAGCTACAATCTAGCTACAAACTAGCTACAATCTAGCCACAAATCTAGCTACAATCTAGCTACAATCTAGCTACAATCTAGCTACAAAACTCGATTTGATTCAGGCTTCAATTTTGATTCAGACAATGACTTTCTAGAGACAACTTTGTCATTATTTACGAGCTTTTCGACGAGATGATGGACTTTGGCTATCCACAAACGACCGAGGGAAAGATTCTACAAGAGTAAGTTTATAAAATCTCTTATCATTATCAATTTCTTATCATTGGGCAATTGATTAGCAAACTTAACTACCGTACAATCCAATTTAAACTTTAGATACATCACGCAAGAAGGTCAACGCTTGGAGGTGGCACCCCGTCCGCCAATGGCGGTGACAAATGCGGTGAGCTGGCGGAGTGAGGGAATTAAATATCGAAAGAATGAAGTGTTCTTGGATGTGATCGAGAGTGTCAATATGCTGGTGGGTTTAGAGGAATCTTAAAATCAAAGCCCAAGCATTGCAAATCGGTTTAGGCCAACTCAAATGGCACAGTGTTGCGGAGTGAGATCGTCGGCTCGATTCGTATGCGAGTGGTGCTTTCGGGAATGCCCGAGCTTCGACTTGGCCTCAATGATAAAGTCGCTTTCCAACCGTCTGGACAAGCCAGTGAGCTATTATAGTCTAAACCAAGCAGCTATTCTTGTCAATTTTAAAAAAAGGGGTTGTAAGGCCAGGCCAGGACAAGCCATGACAAGCCAGGCCAAGCCAGGACAAGCCAGGCCAGGCCAGGACAAGCCATGACAAGCCAGGCCAAGCCAGGCCAAGCCAGGCCAAGCCAGGACAAACCAGGCCAGTCCAGGACAAGCCAAGCCAGGCTAGGCCAAGCCAGGTCAAGCCAGACCAGGCCAGGACAAGCCAGGACCCTCTTACTTTGAGCTTTGGCAAACGTGTGCTCTCTGTCCATTCGTTTTCTCAGATTTCTCACAAATTACCACTGTTTTGAAAGAGTTTAGTGCACTAGAAAGCGAACGTTTACCAGACTAGTTTATCAAACAAAACTGAAAACTTGATTAACTTTTTAGGAAGTGGGAAAGGCGTCGAGTTGGAGGACATCAAGTTCCATCAATGCGTTCGCCTTTCGCGTTTTGACGCTGAGAGAACGATTTCCTTTATTCCCCCGGATGGTGAATTCGAGTTGATGAGCTACAGATTGACGACACAGGTTGAGAAATGAAAATGAGATTTGAAAAAAACGATAATATCCCGGCCAGAGTGTTCATCAACAATTCTCCTCACGTCTGATCTTTTCCATGTGCTCGTTTCCTTTTCTTTTTCCCGAGAACGCGACTTCTTGTTGCTCGCATTGAAGCGAAAATTTCTTTATTCAATTGAATTCTTCCGTTGTTCGCTTTTTCTCATTCCCATCAGCCATCAGCTTTCGAACGAGCTAGGATTGCGCTGAATGGAGTTGCTTGAAGATTGCGCTGAATGGAATTGCTTGAAGATTGCGCTAAATGGAGTTGCTTGAAGATTGCGCTGAATGGAGTTGCTTGAAGATGGCGCCAAATTGCCATTTCCTAGAGCCTTCACTTTGTGCGAGTCTGATATCAAAATGTAGCCCTTCAATTGGGCTACATGATGGTATAAAAATCTTTTAGAAAAACTGTTTTTTAGTACAAGAAAAATGGGTGCAAAGCGAGAGCACCAACACTACACACCCATACAAAAGACGGCACGTCGTTGTTAGTATTGCCGGTACAGTCGGTGCTCTCACTTTGCGCCCATTTTTCTTGTACCAAACAACAGTTTTTCAAAGGTTTTTTATACAATCTTGTAGCCCAATTGAAGGGCTACATTTTGATATCAGACTCGTCCAAAGTGAAGGCTCTGGTAAATGGCAATTCGAGCTTTGACGAGCTTCGAGGCTTTGACGAGCTTCGAGGCTTTGACGAGCTTCGAGGCTTTGACGAGCTTCGAGGCTTTGACGAGCTTCGAGGCTTTGACGAGCTTCGAGGCTTTGACGAGCTTCGAGGCTTTGACGAGCTTCGAGGCTTTGACGAGCTTCGAGGCTTTGACGAGCTTCGAGGCTTTGACGAGCTTCGAGGCTTTGACGAGCTTCGAGGCTTTGACGAGCTTCGAGGCTTTGACGAGCTTCGAGGCTTTGACGAGCTTCGAGGCTTTGACGAGCTTCGAGGCTTTGACGAGCTTCGAGGCTTTGACGAGCTTCGAGGCTTTGACGAGCTTCGAGGCTTTGACGAGCTTCGAGGCTTTGACGAGCTTCGAGGCTTTGACGAGCTTCGAGGCTTTGACGAGCTTCGAGGCTTTGACGAGCTTCGAGGCTTTGACGAGCTTCGAGGCTTTGAATCTTCATGGTTTCAAGAGCTATTACATGTCCAAATTCTTTGAACTTAAGATCCTCTCCCAAATAAGATCCTCTCCCAAGAAAAACCGCACGAACTTTGTCATGCAAGCGAATATCTATTGTCTAGGTGAAACCATTGATCTGGGTGGAAGCCGCCGTGGAAAAGCACAAGAATTCTCGCGTTGAATACATGGTGAAAGCGAAATCACAATTCAAACGACAATCCATCGCGAATCACGTTGAGGTGAGCCACTGAAAAGCTCTAGAACAAAAGCTAATCTAAATTCGAAAAGAACGGAGTTGGATGGCTTTTGGCTTTTCTTTAAAGGTTACTTTTTGTCAGGTTAGCTGGAAAGTCTGGCTTTTTTAAAAGGTTTCTTTTTGAAATCAATAATGAACTAATCGATTTGTTTTATCAGAAAGTTCTATTATTTATTTACAAAGGCTTTGTTTTGGTTTTGTTTTGGTTTTGTTTTGGCGTTTTTTTGTCTAGAAAATGAGTCCTAGAAACAGAGCTGATGCTGCTAGAATAAAAGAGAATTTCGGTTTGTAATTTCTGCTTTTTAGGTGATCATCCCGGTTCCCTCTGATGCGTATGGACAAAAATTCAAAACGAGCATCGGTTCGGTGAAATACGCGCCAGAGCTAAACGCTTTCGTGTGGACGATTCGAAGTTTTCCGGGTAAGGCAGCAAGAAAGTTGCTTTCATCGAGTACTATGAGATTATTTCTTATTCTAAAACATCCAATAAGTTTAAAGCATTTGATATTGGTCCATCTTTCTTTCTTCCTTTCCTTCTTTCTTCCTTTCTTACTGCCTTCCTTCTCTTCTTCCTTTCTTTCCTTTCCTTCCCTTATTTCCTTTTTGCTTCCCTTCTTGCTTCCTTCCTTCCGTCTTCCTCTCTTCCTTCCTTCCTTCCCTTCTTCCCGTCTTCCTTTCTGCCCGTGCTTTCTTCATTTCTTTCCTACTTTCTTGCTTCCTTTCTTCCTCCTTGTCTTTCCCTCCTTGCTTCCTTCCTTCCGTCTTCCTCTCTTCCTTCCTTCCCTTCTTCCTTTCTTCCTTTCTGCCTCTGCTTTCTTCATTTCTTTCCTACTTTCTTTCTTCCTTTCTTCCTCCTTGCAAGTTAAAATACCAAATGACTCATTGGTTAGAGTAATTGGAAAGGAAAAAGTCGAGAGTTCAATCCCCTCTCCGGGAATCTTTCTTGCCAATCCCTTCACTTCTCAATTGTTACATAAGATGCTGTATGTTAGGTGAGCGAGCTATAAATGAATTGACGTTCATTCACTTTTCTTTTAAAAAGTGGTTGAGTACGGTAATCTTTCCAAGTTCTAAAAATTATTCTAATTCTAAAATACTTTTCTAAAACTACTAGATAAGCTAGAGTCGCATGGAGCACGTTTTCGAAAACAAATTCTATTTGATTACATCAACAGCAAGGAGAACTTGTTTTTAAATCCGGTTCGAAGCAAGCTTTTTGGTAAACTCATTGATTTAGTGGATTGATTTATTGGATTGATTTATTGGATTGATTTAAGGTGGACGTGAATATCTGATGCGAGCACATTTCCTTTTACCTTTTACCTTAGATAGAGCATTGTAGCCCTGGATCTTGGCTATATTTTGATACCAAAAACTTCTCGATTGGGCTTATACAACTATATTAACAAGCGCTTGAAAGAGCGCTAGTCAATCTCTCTTCAGATTCTGACTTGCCCATTTTTGTGAAACTGGGAAATGTTTAATTTAATTCAAAAGTGGCAAGTATTATATAGAGCATTATAGCCCTAAATCTTGGCTATATTTTGATACCAAAAACTTCTCGATTGGGCTAATACAAGTCATTTAACAAGCGGTTGAATGAGCGCTAGTCAATCTCTCCTCGGACTCTGACTCGCCCATCTTTGTGAAACTGGGAAATGTTTCATTTATTTCAAAAGTGGCGTGTATTAGATATAGCATTGTAGCCCTGAATCTTGGCTATATTTTGATACCAAAAACTTCTCGATTGGACTTATACAACTCTATTAGCAAGCGCTTGAATGAGCGCTAGTCGATTTTTCGTTAGCGAATCTGTCATTTGACCGCTCCTCAGCTTAAATTTTGGCGCTAATTCAGCCAAAACAGTTAAATATGAATCTTAATGTTGTTAAATGATGCTAAACGCTATTTTTGCCCGCTATTTGACCGCTCCTCATTACATTTTATTACATCGACAGCAAGGAGAACTTGTTTCCCAAAACGTAAATCCGGTTCGAAGCAAGCTTTTTTGTAAACTCATTGATTTATTCGATTGATTTAGTGGATTATTTTATTGGATTGATTTATTGGATTGATTTAAGGTGGACGTGAATATCTGATGCGAGCACATTTCCTCTTGCCATCGATTTCAAGCGAGGACATTGAGGGGAATCCGCCGATTTCAGTCAAATTCGAGATTCCCTATTACACCACATCGGGTCTACAGGTAAAAGACGTTTGATAAACTCATAAAAGCAACAATATAGCTTTATAACCAGATCGATTGAGAACATGTAAGTGAATAGATATGTTTTTTTTCTTTATTATTTGTGATGTAGCATGTTTTTTTTCTTGAAAAACTAGTCAGAAAATCACAATGAGTGTACTTTGTGTACTTTGTACTGTACTATGTACTACAGTGCTTTGTGTACAGTGTACAGTACTTTGTGTACAGTGTGCTTTGTGCTTTCACTTTGCGCACCTTTTCTAGAGCTTACAAAGAGATCAAGAGATCAATTCTTCAACTATTTGATATCGCGATCTAGTGAAGGCCTCAGTGCGCTAGAAAAGATGCGTTCACGAAAGCTTTAGCACAAAGTACAAAGTACAAAAGTACGTTAAACAAATTACCAGATCAGATTTCCATTCGCATCCAGCATGAGAGTAAAATTATGTTTTTCTTTTAAAGATTCTGTGATGCTAGATTTAGCGGATGAGCTATGTGTAGAATGATGTTGTTTAGCTAAACTTAAAGCTTTTGTATCTGTTGAATGAATAGCGTGTCAAAATCGACGAATTATAGCGAATTAAAGCGAACAAAGCAAAAATTAAAGCAAACTTTTTCGAAAACTAGCTGCGAAGTCGCTAATTTAATTCAAAAGTGGCAAGTATTATATACAGAATTGTAGCCCTAAATCTTGGCTATATTTTGATACCAAAAACTTCTCGATTGGACTTATATAACTCTATTAATAAGCGCTTGAAAGAGCGCTAGTCGATCTCCCCTCGGACCCTGACTCACCCATTTTTGTGAAACTGGGAAATGTCTAATTTAATTCAAAAGTGGCAAGTATTATATAGAGCATTGTAGCCCTAAATCTTGGCTATATTTTGATACCAAAAACTTCTCGATTGGACTTATACAACTCTATTAGCAAGCGCTTGAATGAGCGCTAGTCGATTTTTCGGTAGCGAATCTGTCACTTGACCGCTCCTCAGCTTAAATTTTGGCGCTAATTCAGCCAAAACAGTTAAATATGAATCTTAATGTTGTTAAATGATGTTAAACGCTATTTTTGCATTAAAGAAATATTGATAAAGCTTAACAATTTTTAATAGAAAAAGCTAACGACAGATTCGCTAACAAAAAATCGACTAGCGCTCATTCAAGCGCTTGTTAATAGAGTTGTATGAGTCCAATCAAGAAGTTTTTGGTATCAAAATATAGCCAAGATTCAGGGCTACAATACTCTATATAATACTTGCCACTTTTGAATTAAATTAGCGACTTTGCAGCTAGTTTTCGAAAAAGTTTGCTTTAATTCGTACTTTCTCTTGTGATTTGCTAAACGCGCACTGTCTGGAGCACTGAATTGTTTTAAGTGTGCCAGATGCGTTTGGAAAAGCACCAATTACGAGTCAGATCTTGTTTGGCGTTTACTTGTCTAACTATGCGATGTAAGGCTTCAAAATAGCTACACTAGACTTGGCTAACGAGAATGAACGAGACAATAGGGTCGCTCAACTTCAAGCCCTTCATCTAGCCTCCAGAATATCGGATTTCAATCGACTTTTTTCTCATTTAAAAGCCAAGACTTTAAGCTATCTAATGATACTCATCAATATTATTTTTCTTTTAAAAAAGTCGGCCAAAAACCTTATCGAGATTTACCGAAACAATTCCTTTCCTCGTTTTTTCGAAAAGGCTTTTCATTGTCTTTTTTATAAGAAAAATCTAAATGATTGAGATCATTAGATAGCTTAAATTCTTGGCTTTTAAATAAAAAAAAGCTCATTGAAATCCGATATTCTGGAGGCTAGATGAAGGGCTTGAAGTTGCGCGACACATTTGTCTCGTTCACTCTCGTTAGCCAAGTCGTTAGTCAAGTCGTTGCCCACCCTATAGTTATCAAAAGCTTTTAGGTACGATATCTTCGCATTATCGAACGATCCGGTTATCAAGCGTTACCTTGGGTTCGATATGTGACTCAGAATGGAGACTATGAGATTCGTTCACGTTGAGAATTGATTCCTATTTATTGGTGAGGAATTAGAAAGGAAACTAAATAGATAAAATGGTTAAATCTAGAATGATCGTTGAAAATCTCACGTTTTTAAGTCAAAGATTCTATTGTTAAAGAATTTATGGGTTAAAGAAGTAAGGCTCGTAAGCTAAGGCTCGTAAGCTAAGGCTCGTAAGCTAAGGCTCAAAGCTAACTGAGTTTGGGGAAAGAGTAATCCATTTACCGTATTCTCTAATAGTAGTGCACCGTGAGCGTCGCCTAAATTCCTCGAAATCTCGAGAACCGCTTATCCGAACCTATCGATTTGGCTAACTAATGTAGCTAACGATGAGATCTAGTGGGGGATTTGAGTGTTGAGCTTCTGCTCCGCTTCGAAAAGCTTCGAAACCGTAAAATCGTCACCAACTCTGCTCGGGGTGCACTACTGTTAGAGAGAATACGGTGAGAGCACTACTTCCTTAGGGTTCCTTAGAGATTTGGTTCCTTAGAGAGAAGGAACCAAATCTGTAGAGTAAAGGAACCAAATCTGTAGAGAAGTGGAACGTCAATTATTAGATTTTATGGAACTACGTAGAAAGTTAGGAAGTTAGCTTTATTAGGCTTTATTAGCTTTATTAGCTTTATTAGCTTTATTAGCTAGTTAGGAAGTTAGGAAGTTAGGAAGCTTTATGATGTCAAACTTTCAACTCGATCGTTTCAGCCGTTTTTTTCTAAAATCGCATAACAGCCAGGCACACACAGACATACGCTTTCTCTCTTATAATAAGTAAAAATTGATCTTATTCTTTTAAAACACAAATAACAGTACAAGCGTTTCTCTTTGGCAAGATCCAGACACCGCAAAACACAGTTGATACGATAACTTTGTAGTTTCGGTAACTTTGTAGCTTGATACGGTAACTTTGTAGCGTTTTAACAAGCACAAACAACAAAAGCAAAGCAAGTAAAGCAAGCAAAGCAAGCAAAGCAAGCAAAGCAAGCAAAGCAAGCAAAGCAAGCAAAGCAAGCAAAGCAAGCAAAGCAAGCAAAGCAAGCAAAGCAAGCAAAGCAAGCAAAGCAAGCAAAGCAAGCAAAGCAAGCAAAGCAAGCAAAGCAAGCAAAGCAAGCAAAGCAAGCAAAGCAAGCAAAGCAAGCAAAGCAAACAAAGCAAACAACAACAACAAGGCTACTCATCAGTCCCGAGCCTTTTCCCTTAAACAAATCAATTTAGATCCATCGTGCGCTTCTCTTTTGCCCCTTGCTCTACCCTTGGCTTGTTGTCGATGTCAGAAAACAAGTCTAAGCTATTCTAATTCTAATCTATCTAATCTAATTCTTTAAATTAAAGCCATTGTGATCAAATCATTAAAACTAGTGAAGAAATTTGAAAGCTAATCTATCTAATCATTGTGATATTGCATCCTGTTGTGAAAGTGATCGATTTCCAGTCTAATCACATTTGTTTTCTTGGGTTTTATAAGAAAAAGAACTATTCTATTCGACTTTTTATGGTATTTTATGGTATTTTATGATGATTTTCTTGGTTGTGATATTGAAAAATGGCCTTATCAAAGAATTTATCACTTTTTATAAGTCAAGGATTAATAAAATTATTGGGTTGAGGAGAATGAGTCGGCGCCAAACTTTAAAGGGACTTTTTGCACACATAAAGCCTTCTTTAAACATACGTTTGGTTTCATCAAAAGGATCCACTATTTCTCTACAAAATCACTTTTGAGAGATTCCACAAAGCTTTTCTTTCGTGGAGTTTTATGAACTTCCAAACGCAGCTGGTTAAAATGGCAAAGAGTCCGACTCATCATTTGAACAGTTTCTTTCACATAAACCTTCTTTGGTGTTTATATAAAAAAGATAGAGCACATTCAATTACTTAAGTTGCCAAATTTGCAGGAAGATCCCACCAATGGTTTTTTCTAGATCACAGTTTGTAGTTTTTGTGAAAAAATGGCTTTTTCTTGAGCGGAGGCGCTGTTTGAATTTTCTTTTAAATGTGATTTTGTAGAGAATTAGTTAACCATTCTACTCATATCAAACGTATATTATTTGACGAAGTCGAATTGAAGTTTTAGACATTTTTTTCATTTTCGGCGCCGACTCATTCTCCCCAACCCAATATTTAAAAAATTTAAAATGACGTAAAAAGGTGAAGTTTTGCATGTTCTATTAGAACTCTATGAGCTATTGGTTAGCTATTGGCTAGCTATTGGCTACGTTGGTTAGCTATTGGCTATTGGTACGATAATGCTTGAGGGTTGAGTGTTACGGAAACGACAAAGTCATGGCCTACAGCAATACTTGAAAGTTTTGGGTTACGGAAATAGGGCTGGGCGTTACGGAAACGACAAACTCATGGCCTACAGCAATACTTGAAGGTTTTGGCTTACGGGAATAGGGCTGGGCGTTACGGAAACGACAAACTCATGGCCTACAGCAATACTTGAAGGTTTTGGCTTACGGGAATCGGGTTGGGTGTTACGGAAACGACCAAGTCACGGCCTACAGCAATAGTTGAAAGCTTTGGGTAACGGGAATAGGATTGGGCGTTACGGAAACGACAAACTCATGGCCTACAGCAATACTTGAAGGTTTTGGCTTACGGGAATAGGGCTGGGCGTTACGGAAACGACAAACTCATGGCCTACAGCAATACTTGAAGGTTTTGGCTTACGGGAATAGGGCTGGGCGTTACGGAAACGACAAACTCATGGCCTACAGCAATACTTGAAGGTTTTGGCTTACGGGAATAGGGCTGGGCGTTACGGAAACGACAAACTCATGGCCTACAGCAATACTTCAAAATTTTGGCTTACGGGAAGACAGTTTAATTCATTATACAGCTACAGTTACAGGAAAACATTTAAATTGGCTACAGCACTTTAGAAACTGATAACCTTTGTTTGATCTACTCCGAAACGCTTCTTTCAGCTTTATTGGCTCCATTGACTTCGTTTTACTTTAGTTTAGGGTTACTGTAGCTTTGGACTACTGTAACTTGAGTATCATTGAGATTACCGTTGTTTGAGATCACTTTCGCTTGGGACCACTGCAGATTACGGTAGCTAGAGGATTGGGGTTACGATGGGATTACGGAATGTAGGGATTACGATAGCTTGGGATTACTGTAGCTTGGGATTACGACAGCTTGGGATTACTGTAGGTTGGGATTACGATAGCTTGGGATTACGACAGCTTGGGATTACAACAGCTTGGGATTACTGTAGCTTGGGATTACGACAGCTTGGGATTACTGTAGGTTGGGATTACGATAGCTTGGGATTACGACAGCTTGGGATTACAACAGCTTGGGATTATGATAGCTTGGCCTCAATTTAATCTCCTTCTCAGGCAGACAGTTTCAAAATGATCACTATCACTATCAACTAGTCGTTTTTACAGTAGCCAGGCTGGGTTACAGTAACCAGGCTGAGTTACAGCAATAGTGATCAATTTACAATAGACTACAGGCTACAGTACCCGCAAGTCATTAAAAGCACCAGAAAATTTCTAGAAACTTCGAGAATGTGGCCCCTTGATTTTCCGCATTGGTGAGAGCAAAGCCGTGATCAGCGGTGGTTATTGGGGCACATAGTATGCTCCAATAGATATTAGGTTGGCAACTTAATAATGACGCGTTACTACTTAACATGTTTTTTGTAATTTCAAGCACCGTTTCTTCCCTCTTTTTGCATATATACAAAGTAAAAGATGTCTGCATAAATAGCATTTAGTGCTACAAATTTCACCATTCGCTTTTTGGCAAAAAATGGAGGACAAAAAATTCCGTATTCGAGCTGTATTGTTCTACGATTTTAAACAAGGAAAATCTCCAGCTGAATCTTATCACACGATCATCACTGTTTTGGAGAGGAAAGTATACACATTCGGCAATGTCAACGATGGTTTCAAAGATTCCAAGGCGGCGATGGAAGCCTCGTAGACGAGCCACACCAAGGACATCCTCCAGAAGTGGTCGACGATGACTTGCTCGCCTTAATTGAAGATTGCCCAACGCTCACCGTTCGTGAGTTGGCAGGAATATTTTAAGTATCCCATACGACAATCGAAAACTATTTACACACTTGGGAAAAAGAATCGTGTTGGAAAATGAGTTCCTCACGAATTGACCCAAAGCAATAAAATGGCCCGTGTCAATGTCGCCTCAATTTTGCTACAAAAATGTAAATCGAACGACTTTTTCACTTCTGACGAAACGTGGATCAACTACGAGAACGTTAAACGCAAAAATCAATGGCTATCTGCTGGGCAGACCCCTCAAACCACTCCCAAACCTGATATCCATGGGAAGAAGATAATGCTCTGTTGCTGGTGGAACTTCAAGGGATTGGTGCATTATGAAGTGCTAAACCTGGCCAAATCGTCGATGCTGATCTTTATTCGAAGCAATTAATGAGAGTTAACGAGTCTTTGAAGAAATTGGGGCTCAAACCGGAGAGAGTCAGATTTTTACGCGAGAACCCAAAATCTCACACTGCAAAGATCACTTATAAGAAAATCGTGGAACTTGGCTGGAAAGTTTTGCCCCACGCGTCTTATTCACCTGATCTGGCTCCTTCAGATTACTTTTTGTTTCGGTCGCTGAAGCACTTTTTGAAGGGAGAAAAGTTCGATGATCATGCTCGGATCATAAAAGCAGTGAATGACTACTTCACCTCAAAAACTCCCAAGTTCTTCGAGGATGGGATCCGGGATTTGCGCAGAAGATGGGAAGAAGTCATAGATACTAATGGAGAATACCTTTTGAATTGAAGGCTCTTCTTTTGTGTTTTTTTAAAATAAGTGATTTGTTACATAAACGCGTCATTATTAAGTTGCCAACCTAATAATTTGAACATAGTATGAACATAGTATGAACTTAGTATGAACTTTGTATGAACATAGCATGCACCAGGCAAAGATAAGCCAATAGGGATAAAAAGGAGAGTGTAACAAACGTCACCAAGTCAATGCAAATGCCTAGCCTCAATCCTAAACAAAGCTCAAACCAAAGCTCCTAGTCAAACATTTCACTAAGCAAGAGTTATTCACAAGGGAAGGGCGTAAAAGCTGCAGCGTAAACCGTAAAGCAATTCGCTTTTCTCATTTGCTCTCACTCTGTCGACAATTGTCTTTAAAGTAATCTTAAATCAATTCAAGATTGTTTTCTGTTCTCTTCCTTTCACCATGGTTTAATTACGCAAGTTTGAGAGAAGCTTTCAACTAAATTTCAACTAGATTTGATTGCCAAACAGATTATACAGAGTGACCAAGCATTACCGCAACACACAAAAGGCCTGCCTTTTAACCAAAGATGAAACCCATCTCGAAAAGTTCACTTAACCCATTCGAAACTTCTGCAGCGAATAATCGCTGCAGCAAAAACTCAGGAACGGACCGCTGCAGCGATTATTCGCTGCAGCGCTAATTGAGCTATTTTCATTCAATTAATTGGTTTTTTTTTGCTGTTTTTCAGCATTACATGTATATTCCAATTGTAGCAGATCTACAAATTACGTGGGCAAAGAAGATGTTTTATATTTACCCGGAATCAATGCAGTCTCTGGTTTTGCATTGAAATGTTCCATAATAGCTCTAATCTTATAAAGCCGATCTCCCGCAGGATCCAGTTCATTATCACAAAAACGCAGGTTTCGAAGAATAGATTCAAATTTTGCTCTTGACATAATGTGGGACATGTGGGAAAATCCTCCTAATCCAGGCCTGCTACTCCAGTAGTCACGATACAGAGCCAGCAAGAGCTTGCATCGAAATCCTGCCAGTTTTTTTTTCCTTTTTCCATGTTTATTAGATTCGCCTACTAACATGCTGATTAATTTGTCGTCGATAAAATAAGAATACGTGCGCCCAGACTAGAGGTCTCTTCTCTAGAGCTGACTAGAGATCCCTTCTCTAGCGGAGTTCACTCTTCCACTGGGTTGGCCCATTCATGGCCTGAGGTTATTAAAGCGAGAAGCCTATCTTCTATCTATCTTCTTTTCTCCCCGCCTCCACATCGCCGAGTAAAATATCTCATCTTTCTCTATGTATTTATGTGTAGATTTGTGTATTGTCTGACTGATTACGCTTTATTTCATGTCCTGAATAAAGTATGAATATAATATAATAATATAGGATTTTGAAAAGTACTGAAGTCAAATCCAAATCGTTCTTCATCAAAAATAAATGGTGTAGGAGACTCTCTTGCATCTTTCCAACCATAAATAAACTGCTTCGGAGTCAAAAATTTCAAAAAAGGGCTTGGTCCGTAGACGAAAAAAAAGAAAAAATGGTTTCGAATGGGTTAAATATCTTTATTCAACATATAACAGTAACAAATGAACAATTAAATTCAAATTTGCCCCCATCGGCATTCAGACAGGCCTGAAAACGTTTGGGAAACGCGTTGACATCATCAGACATCATCAGACAGACATTACCGATTATCTACAAATTTCTACCAATTTAACTAGACAATCTAACCATTTTGCTATTCAGTTGTCGATGAGCGCACGCGCAAATACCCGCCGCTCGTGTTGACCGCTCGTGTTGACGAGGAGAAGCGACTGTGCAAAAAGGAGGACTGTGCAAAGAAACTCCAGCATAACTTTTTATAGGGTTTATCAATTTTTATGCTTTTGGTATCAAAAGATAGAGAAAAACTCGTAGAATAAAACTTGCTGTTTACATTTTTGTTTTAGGCTTTTGTTTCCAAGATTTTGCTCCGACAATAAAGTATGGCTGAAATTTCACAAAGTAAAATCACTAAGACTCGATTTTTTAAAAATTTGTTTATTAAAATCTTGTTCCAGAAGAGGCAACAACATCGACAAAAGCCGATCCAACGAGAACAACGGAATTTACGACAACCACACCCAATCTAGCCACGACAACACCGGATCTGACGACAACGACACCCGGTGAGTCTGAGTTGAACAACTATCACAGCTAGATACCCACCAATACAATTATATTGACAGCTTGCCTTCGTACAAAATTTTGCATAACTTTTCACAGATTCAGTCACTCTAAATTTAAAAATGTCATCGCATCCGAATCCATAAGCTCCTCGGAACTTTGACTCTCTTGCTCAAAAATCAGATTTTCTTTTTGTTCCTGTTTTGACCATTTCCCTGGAAACATTTTCAAGGGATTTCAAAAATTCTTTTATTTTTGGATTCAGCACATTTTTCTGCGTCTGGTTATTCAACAAAATTCTATAGAAAACACATTTCTGCATCGTGCATCGATGCCAAAATGCATCGTCTTCCCCGAGCATTATCCCCTCACGAAAGTTCGTCTTTTACAATTGAAGATTGACTATTAGATTATTTGATTATTATATTATTATATAATTGTTGAAACTTGACCAAATTTAGATCCAGAATCTAATCTAGATAAAAGACATTGCGAAATATTCAATATTGGAGATGGAGAAAATGATGGAGATGAGATTCTGAGCAAATGAGAGGGCAAAAATCGGGTGTATCTCTGTCAGAATTTCACGTTCGTGTATCCATTCGACGCAGAAAGTTGTGCTGAATCGAATGGTGAAGAAATTATCGAAATCCGTCCGACTCGATTTTTGAAAATCGCACTTTTACAAGACTCGCAACGATCAACGCAGCTCACAACGACCAACGCAGCTCACAACGACCAACGCAGCTCACAACGATCAACGCAGCTCACAACGACCAACGCAGCTCGCAACCATCAACGCAGCTCGCAACCATCAACGCAGCTCGCAACGATCAACGCAGCTCGCAACGATCAACGCAGCTCTCAGCGACCAACGCAGCTCGCAACGATCAACGCAGCTCTCAGCGACCAACGCAGCTCGCAACGATCAACGCAGCTCACAACGATCAACGCAGCTCGCAACGATCAACGCAGCTCTCAGCGACCAACGCAGCTCGCAACGATCAACGCAGCTCTCAGCGACCAACGCAGCTCGCAACGATCAACGCAGCTCTCAGCGACCAACGCAGCTCGCAACGATCAACGCAGCTCACAACGATCAACGCAGCTCGCAACGATCAACGCAGCTCTCAGCGACCAACGCAGCTCGCAACGATCAACGCAGCTCGCAACGATCAACGCAGCTCGCAACGATCAACGCAGCTCGCAACGATCAACGCAGCTCGCAACGATCAACGCAGCTCGCAACGATCAACGCAGCTCGCAACGATCAACGCAGCTCGCAACGATCAACGCAGCTCGCAACGATCAACGCAGCTCGCAACGATCAACGCAGCTCGCAACGATCAACGCAGCTCGCAACGATCAACGCAGCTCTCAGCGACCAACGCAGCTCACAACGATCAACGCAGCTCACAACGATCAACGCAGCTCGCAACGATCAACGCAGCTCGCAACGATCAACGCAGCTCGCAACGATCAACGCAGCTCTCAGCGACCAACTTTCGGCGGCTCGTTTTCAGCGTAGTCGAAAGATTTAGCCCTCAAAACCGATAACTTTTGTGTGCACGTTTATAAAGATCATTTTTCGTTTATAAAGTGCCCAGGCACATCTCTCGAAAGCACGGAATCTCAAATTTTTACAGAAATTTCAAAATTTCGCTTTACTGGGCGATACTGGCGGATTTTTTTCTACATAAACGCGAAAAAAGTAGATCGAGTTTAGTTAGATGCTACAGTAATCCACTCTATTAATCTTTTACAGTAACCTTTTCCATTTATCGTGAGCTTTTGAAACGAGAAAGCCATGATGCAATTGCAACAAAATGTATTTCGTAAGAGAAAAAGAGAAATTTGCTCAGCTGAGCCTACGAAACGAATTTCGATTTTGCAGAGGTATTTACGCTATAGTGATGATTCGGATTACGGTAACAGTTAGTCGGATCACTATTTAACACCGTATCTAAGAGCTCTAAAGTATCGTAGCTCTGAGCCAGCCTAGCTCTGAGCCAGCCAGCGTAGCTCTGAGCCAGCCAGCGTAGCTCTGAGCCAGCCAGCGTAGCTCTGAGCCAGCCAGCGTAGCTCTGAGCTATCGAACCAAAATCAGTTTATCTGCTTCTGCTTTCGGTCTGCTTTTGGTCTGCTTTCGTTTATGGCAGATTACGGTAATTGAGTGAGGCTTTAAAATGCCCACCCTAGCTTCTTTCTTCACAAGAAGATTGCTACTGATGTATTTTCTGAAAGAGGACTCATTAATGCGTTCGTTATTCTATGCGGCGTTCTCTATTCGTTTTGAAGAAAATGAATTCAATCCTTCTTCTTCTTCATTCTTCGATTTTGGTGTCAAAACCAGCATCAAAATCTGGTCTTTATGCAAGATAATGTTCCGTTTCAGCATTATGAGATGTTTACAAAGGAAGCAATTGCACTTTTGGGTAATTCACCAATTCGGCTTATTCAGCTAATTCGCCCGATTTGAATCCACAAGAAAACATTTACAAAGAAATCAATTCAATAAATGAAGAAAGAAAGAAGCTGTAGCAAGCTGTAGATGTAGAGCTGGCAAGCTGGCAAGCTGTAGATGTAGAGCTGGCAGCAAGCTGGCAAGCTGTAGATGTAGAGCTGGCAAGCTGGCAAGCTGTAGATGTAGAGCTGGCAGCAAGCTGGCAAGCTGTAGATGTAGAGCTGGCAAGCTGGCAAGCTGTAGATGTAGAGCTGGCAGCAAGCTGGCAAGCTGTAGATGTAGAGCTGGCAGCAAGCTGGCAAGCTGTAGATGTAGAGCTGGCAAGCTGGCAAGCTGTAGATGTAGAGCTGGCAGCAAGCTGGCAAGCTGTAGCAAGCTGTAGATGTAGAGCTGGCAAGCTGTAGATGAAAAACTCATCGAAAATCACGTTTTAAGCATGGACGATCGAGTTTTTCAAATGATTCAGCGTTCAGGAAGCTTCATTGATTATTGTTTTGTTATTTTAAAAGTTTAGTTCACTTATTTTGCTATTTTTTTCTAGTTAAATATTTCTCAATTAGTTATAAAATGGTGTCCAAGAGTGGATTGTTAGGCATCCACAAATGGACAAGCATTGACATTGATGTTGACGTTGGCATTGATATTGACATTGAGATTGACATTGATATTGGCATTGACATTGGCATTGACGTTGACATTGGCATTGACATTGAGATTGACATTAACATTGGCATTGACGTTGACATTGGCATTGACGTTGACATTGCCCTTGACATTGACATTGACAAACAAACATTTGACAATGAAGTTAAGTGAACAACGAGGAAGATAACAAGGAAGATCACAAGGATTCTAATTTTATCCATCGATTACTCATCTTTATTAAGTGCAAAAGGTTTTTTGTTTACTTTTCATTTCAGAAAAGAGCAAAAGAGGCAAAGAGACGTAAAAGAGACGTAAAAGAGGCGTCTATTGATGTCGAACGGAGCGACGCGTCAGCACTGCGAGAAAAGGGCGCAAAGCCACGCCCCTTTTTTTGGCTTGGCTCCGGGCAGTTCCCCCTTCTCTTCTTTTCCTCAGCCTCCCCACAAATGATTGCTTTATTGGACAGTCTGCTGGGGTAGACTGCTGGACGTTCTATTCAGCAAAAGTCAAATCATTCCTCTTTCCTCTTTTCACACCTTGACTTGACAATGATTCCTCTCTCTCCTTTTTTCACATCTAGAGATTATCTATACCACTTTATATACTAAATTCAATGCAATAAGCTCGGTTTTTTTTCGCTATTCTTATCGCTATCCATCCTTTTACCTTATTTTCTAATTTTAAGCCGTCAGGAAACTGATTTCCCTTACAACTTGTTTCAAGAATTCTCCAAGTTCTCATTTCTTTGCAAGTTCACCTTTGACACTTCACAGCAGCTTAACTAACCTTCCAAATCTTTCCATATGCCTTTTAATGCATCTAATGCCTTTTAATACATCGAATCCCTCTAATCCCTTAACCCCTTAACACATTTACATTTCTAGATTTGTAAAAATAAAGCAAAGTTAAAAATATTGATTAAAAACATTTATTAAAAACTTTACTTAACTTTACTTAACTTTAAGCTAAAGTTCTGGACCTTCGTTGGCTTGGTTGGCTAAAGTTTTAGCTGTTTTTGATTGAAATTTGAATAAATATACATATAAATATACAAATTTTCATTCAATTCTTAATAAAAAACAAAATTTTTGTCATACAAAGCCCCGCATTTCATTGAAGCAATGCTATCGATTTTTCGCCGCTTCTCTGCTCCTCATCAGGCCCATTCCCAGCTAATTAGACTTCAAATTTCTATTTTTTTTGATATATCTAGATATTCTTATTATTCTCTCTAATAGTAGTGCCCCCCGAGCCGAGTTGATGACTATTTTACGGTTTTGAAGCTTTTGCAGAAGCTGCAGAAGCCGCAGAAGCTGCAGAAGCTTTTGCAGAAGCTGCAGAAGTTGCAGAAGCTGCAGAAGCTGCAGAAGCTGCAGAAGCTGCAGAAGCTGCAGAAGCTCAACACTCTAATCCCCCACTAGATCTGATCCTCAGCTACATTTTCCGACCCCACATCGATAGGTTCTGTTCTCGAGATTTCAAGATTGTTGTTTGTGTTTGTTAAAACGCTACAAAGTTACCGTATTAACTGTATTTGAAAGCTGTAAAAGCTACCTTTAGAAAGCTACCTTTAGAAAGCTACCTTTGGAAAGCTTTCTTTGGAAAGCTGTCTTTGGAAAGCTGTCTTTGGAAAGCTGCCTTTGGAAAGCTGCCTTTGGAAAGCAAGTAATTCTCTCTAATAGTAGTGCACCCCGAGCCGAGTTGATGGCTATTTACGGCTTCCAAAGTTTTCCCAGAAGCTCAAGACTCAAATCCCCCACTAGATCTGATCGTCAGCTACATTTTCCGACCCCACATCGATAGGTTCTGATAAGTGGTTCTCGAGATTTCGAGGAATTTAAGCGACGTGAGCCCTGGCGACGCTCAGTGTGCACTACTATTAGAGAGAATACAATATTATCATCTAGTTATGTAGTTATCTAGTTATCTAGCTATCTAGTTATTATTATCTAGTTTTTCAAATAAACAGAAAAAATAGCCGATTCTATCCGGCTAATGATCGCTTTTGAGCGATCAATTGAAAGCTTTTACAAAAAAATTTTTCGATTTTTTTTGTTTTTTCAATTTTTCAATTTTTCGAACTTTTTGCTATTGTTTTTAAGCATTATTTTAGTTTTTTTTTTTAATACTTTTCACATAGCCATTATCTAATAATTTAATATGCAACGTTCTAGGGGAAGTGCTGAGGTTGTTCCCACGATAAACGCGAGCTCAAAAGGCTTTCCTCCCAGCCACATCATGATGAACTCGGATTTTCAGCTGGATTTGGATTTTGATGTGGATTATATTAATGATATGGATCTTCAATTCGATGCTCCACTTCCACTCTTTAAAGGAGTCGATCCAGCGCTTTCTGGACTTGTACCGGTGAGTTGGATAAGCGATTGGATTGGATTTGGAACTTGGAATGGATTTGGAGCTAGGGTTGGATTTGGAGCTTGGATTGGATTTGGAGCTTGGGTTAGATTTGGAGCTTGGGTTGGATTTGGAGCTTGGGTTAGATTTGAAGCTTGGGTTAGATTTGGAGCTTGGGTTAGATTCGGAGTTTGGGTCGGATTTAGAGCTTGGGTTGGATTTGGATGAACGTTTACTTTAATCGGATAAGCTGTACTTTAAGCTCAAGCTTGTAAACGCAATCTTTCTAATGCATGCAAGTCTTTGCTTCTTTTTTATGCGACACCAAATCACTAGTGCAAGAAGATTTCAGTGCTCTAGACAGAGAGTACAGAATACACGGCTAAGAAAATCCTTATTGACGGGCTTTTGGTGGCTAGGAAGCTAGAACCCTGACTAGGAAGCTGTACAGATAGCTAGAAAGCTAGAACGCTGACTAGGAAGCTAGAAAGCTGACTAGGAAGCTAGAAAGCTGACTAGGAAGCTAGAAAGCTGACTAGGAAGCTAGAAAGCTGACTAGGAAGCTAGAAAGCTGACTAGGAAGCTAGAAAGCTGACTAGGAAGCTAGAAAGCTGACTAGGAAGCTAGAAAGCTGACTAGGAAGCTAGAAAGCTGACTAGGAAGCTAGAAAGCTGACTAGGAAGCTAGAAAGCTGACTAGGAAGCTAGAAAGCTGACTAGGAAGCTAGAAAGCTGAGTAGGAAGCTAGAAAGCTGAGTAGGAAGCTAGAAAGCTGAGTAGGAAGCTAGAAAGCTGAGTAGGAAGCTAGAAAGCTATAAAGCTAGCTAGAAAGCTATAAAGATATCTAGAAAGCTATAAAGGAGCTATAAAGAAAGCTAGAAAGGTGTACTTTAAGCTCAAGCTTGTAAACACAGCTTTCCTGGCACACTTTTCTCTTGTAGCCTTCCCATTTCTCTTGTAGCAACATCGATCGCAAGAGAGATTAAAGGTTCAGTGTCTCAGAAAACGTGTGTTCACAGGATTCAGCTCAATTGTGCATGTTAGCGTCTCAATTTTTGCTTTAAAAATTCCCAAAAGTCCCCCGGAAAGTCAAGCTATTAAATTTCAATTCCCTTTGTTATAAAAAGGCTTTTTTTCAGACTGAAGACGAGTTTCCGATCGATTTCATGGGACTCGGAAATGGAGAAGACGATTTTTGCAACAATCTCATCAATGGTTAGTCTGGAAAAAATTAGAGTCGACAAATGATTAGCATTTGATCAATTTCGTTATCGAACTTTCGAGATTGAACAGCTCAAAGCTAAGATATTTGCATTCAAAGTTGGATTCATCATGGCAAAGGAGGCCGAGCGTGTCCCACCTTTTATACCTGCCCCCTTTGCCATTGGCAATCCAACTTTCAGCTCAAATATCTTGGTGTTCAGCTGTACAATTTCTAAATTCTTGGTATCATTTGATGCGCCAAGTCTTTCTCTATCGATTGGTACAAAAACTATTTGAATTGGACAATCCAAAGCCAAGTTATTTGAGTTTAAAGTTAGATTGCCAATGGCAAAGGGGAGCTGGGTCAAATGTTCCAAAATCTTTCAAGATTTTGCAAATCTTTGCACTTTAAAATTTTGATTTGCCTTCACCATTGAATTCTTCGTTTAATTACAATAGAAATTGTTGTTTAAAAAGAAATTGTTTCTTAAGAATTGTTGCTTAAGAATTGTTTCTTAAGAATTGTTTTTAAGTGCAACTATTTGTTGATGAGAAAGAGGAAGAGAGAAAGAAGGGAAGCAGAGAAGGAAGGAAGAAAGAAAGAGAGAAAGAAGGACAGAAAGAAGGAAAGAAAGAAGGAAAGAAGGAAAGAAAGAAAGAGAGAAAGAAGGACAGAAAGAAAGAAAGCAAGCAAGAATGAAAGCGGAAAAGAAAGCATTTCGCAAGAGGTTCCAACGTGGCGCTGGCATTGTTGGAAGAGATTTCTGTGAGTGGAAATGTGTTGGAACCGAACACGTCTCATGAGAATGACTTGTGCAATCTTTGATAAGCTTTTTGTCTTCAAAACATGACTCAAGCTTGAGTTGTTGGAGTTGAAAGTTGAAGTTGAAATGGGGGGGTTAACATAAACCCCAAAAAATTCATTTTCATAAATAAATTTTCGGATTTTACACAAGAAAAGCAATTAGAATATAAACTGATTACTGTTTAAAGTTTAAATAAGTGTTTGTGCTAGCTCGCCCTCCTCTGAATGTAAGTCAAAAGCTGTAGCTTAGTCAAAAGTAAATAAACAAGTTTAAATAAACAAATTTGCATAAACTATTTGTAATTAGTTCCAATATCGTTTCCAATTTTCTAATTCAGTGATGGAACAAGAGCAATTGGATGACGAGCACAGCTATGCTGCATCGGCTTTCTCGCCAGGTGGCTCAGATCGTGGCAGCTCGTCGCTGGGAAGTGCTTGTGCTAGCTCGCCCTCCTCTGAATGTAAGTCAAAAGCTGTAGCTTAGTCAGAAGCTGCTGTAGCTTACTCAGGAGCTGCTGTAGCTTACTCTGAAGCTGCTGTAGCTTAGTCAGAAGCTGTAGCAAACGCATCTTTCCTAGCGCACAGCATTCCTCATTTTCATAGCAGAGAACTTTGGAAATGCTAGTGCGTCAGAAAAGCCTTCTACTTGAGCACAAAGTTTTCGAAATGAATCCCCGTTCACTCTATTTGTCACTAGCACTCCATCAGCACTCTCGCAATCTTTCAGCTTCAGCCTCCTACAACCTCGAGTACTTGCAAATGAATGGAAACGATTCATTTATCTATGATGCTCCTCAAACAACCACAAATACATTTTATCAATCACAACCGATTCAGAGAAGGAACTCGAATGTTGGGTGAGTTTTTTGGGTAGTAACCTAGCTAAGAACCTAGCTAAGAACCTAGCTAAGAACCTAGCTAAGAACCTAGCTAAGAACCTAGCTAAGAACCTAGCTGAGAACCTAGCTAAGAACCTAGCTGAGAACCTAGCTGAGAACCTAGCTGAGAACCTAGCTGAGAACCTAGCTAAGAACCTAGCTAAGAACCTAGCTAAGAACCTAGCTGAGAACCTAGCTGAGAACTTTAGATCCAAATTCTTTACATTATTTTCCCCAAATTTCAGAAACGCTCGCGTGCAGAAACAAACCGGCGCCCAAGCAGCACAGATGGTTAGATACAGTGAGTTTTTAGATGAGTATTCTAGAGAAACTCGAAAAACACCAGCTGTAAATGCACGTGTTGTTTGAATTCTTAGTTTAAAGATTCTTAAGAACTGTCAGAAATTCAGCTGTAAATCCAGATGTATAAAGAATCGTACTAAAGGAATCAGATAATTGTACTAGTATCTAAGTTCTTTTACGTACGTACGTAGTTTTATGTAGTACGTACGTAGTTTTATGTAGTACGTACGTAGTTTTATGTAGTACGTACGTAGTTTTATGTAGTACGTACGTAGTTTTATGTAGTACGTACGTAGTTTTATGTAGTACGGACGTAGTTTTATGTAGTACGGACGTAGTTTTATGTAGTACGGACGTAGTTTTATGTAGTACGGACGTAGTTTTATGTAGTACGGACGTAGTTTTATGTAGTACGGACGTAGTTTTATGTAGTACGGACGTAGTTTTACATAGTACATACATATTTTCTACCTACGCTGATCCTTTTCTGGGTTTGACTAGGAAAACAAAAAATTGTCGCCATCGGGACTCGAACCCGCGACCCATCGACCAATCTCTTGCTTAGCAAGCGAGCGCTCCACCACTGAGCCACACGGGCACCTACTCACCGCCCTTGGGAAAGGTTCTTATCCCCTACTTCTAAGAATAGGTGGATATCTTTTAATTGACTAAAAAAGCTTTAATACTAAAGGGACAACATCTATTAGATCGTGGTAGAAGCTATTCTTACAACTAGATACGATTCTAACAACTAGATACGATTCTAACAACTAATAGACAATATTCTTGTGATTAGACACTATTCTTACAATTAATAGACACTATTCTTTCAATAAAACACAATTCTTTCAATTAATAGAACAATTACGGTCTACTATGCAGTAGTTTTAGTGATTCTTTATTCTTTATTCATATTCACATATTTAAACGACTCTTTCGGCTTGTGTGGGCGTCTCTTGAAAGCCTTTTTTGGTTCTTGGTTTCTCTTTTAGTCTCTTTTAGTCTCTTTTATCCATTTTCTCTCGAATTTCTCTTCATTTCCTTCCACATTTCAACACTTTTTCCCCCCTTTTTCATCCCCCAAAACAGAGCCTTTTCAATGACGTGAATTTCCCTACCCGAAATTCGACTCGCTGAATATCAAAGATAAAAACAAATTTGTTTGCTAAAAGATATTATTTAGAAATTTGAGAATTTTTGAGAATCAAATTGATTTTGGAATCTGGAATCAATTTTGGAATCAATTTTGGATCAATTTTGGAATCAAATTTGGAATCAATATCAATATGAGCTTTTTTTTTTGAAAAGCAAACATTTTGGAAGCTTTGAAATGGAATGGGAAAATGGAAATGGGGGAAAATGGAAATGGGGGAATGGAAAAGAAAAGAAAAGATGAAGCTGTATTGTAAAATGTTAGAATATTGTTTTAAAACTTAGCTAGCTAGCTAGCTTTAACCTAGCTGGCTAGCTTTAAGCTAGCTTCATTGAATCTCTAGATCTTTAGAATCCCAATTGAATACCTTTAGATCTTTAGAGTCCCAATTGAATATCTTTAGATCTCTAGAATCCCAATTGAATATCTTTAGCTCTTTAGAATCCCAATTGAATATCTTTAGATCTTTAGAATCCCAATTGAATATCTTTAGCTCTTTAGATTCTCAATCCTTTGAATCCCAATCTTTAGAATCCCAATCTTTAGAATCCCAATCTCTAGAATCCCAATCTTTTCAATCCCAATTGCTATTTACTTGATGTTGATCTTAGAAAGTCATGGTTGAGTCATCAGCTTTCTTTTCTTTCTTTTCCTATTTCCCTCATCCATTTATTGTTTTTCTGTTCTTTTTTTCGGTTAGATATCTGCTCGATTGATGTGTTTATATTAGAGAAAAAGAGAAAAGAAACAAATCGAACAAATCCTTTTAGCTGAGCCTTTTGCTGAGCCTTTTCCTGAGCTTTCCTAGTTTATACTAACAGCTAACAATAAGCTAAATATTAGAAAGTGTTTACAAATCTCCATTCGTTTAGTATCTATTATTTTAAGTAGATAATCAATTAAAAAGTCAATTAATGATAATAAACATTAAAAGGAATAATGGGCGGTGAAAAGTTAAGCAAAAAACTTGGTTTTAATCTTTGATTTCAAGCAAAATTGGTACGATACGATAAACGAATCGAATAGAAATAGAATAGAAAGATCGGATCGAATGCGATTAAGCATTAAATTACGAATGATGAACGTTATAAGGACTAGTGGGTGGTTAAGTTAAGTTAAGCGAGAAATTAACATTCTTCACTGGAACGGGAACCTGTTTGATGTCAGTGAAGATAAAAAAAAATGAATTTTGAGTTGAATCTTTGAGCAGATTTTAAAACTGATGCCAAATTCGGATTCTGATTCTGATGCCAATTTCCCATCGCCAAAAGGCTTTTGTTTTAAATTTCTCAAAGCTTTTAAACAAGCTGAATCCCACGGTGAGATCGGTGAGATGTTTTCTTCCTGTTGATTTTTGTCAATTCTCGTATCGATTATCGCCTTCTTCTGTCTGTAAAATGTTTAAGAATTTCCGTATGAATCGTCGAAAATCTTTCGATTTTTCCTGAAGAAGAGCAAAAAGATAGTTTGTCCCTTTGTAAAGTCAGTAAAGATAAAATTTTGGGGAAAATGGATGAATAGAAAGGAACTAGATCAAGAAACGAACGAACCAACGAACAACGATTCTTTTTTTTTCCTGTACACACAATGAGATTCTTCTTTTCACCTTCTTTTCACCTTCTCTTTCACTTCTCTTTCTCTTTTCTCTCTTTTCTCTCTTTTCTTAACCACTTCAGTCATACAAGCGCGCCGATCGTGTCCGTGGGCGATTTGAAGGAGAGAAAAGGGGCGATGTGCGGTGGAAAGGAATTCGAATCTCTTGGGGAAAGGAATATTGATTGAAATTCGATTTTCAAGGGGAAATTTCTTAAATCTCAATGATCTCAATGATAGGTAGCTGATTTGACTCAAGAATTACGCTGATTCAGAAATCTGAATCAGAAATCTGAATCAGAAATCTGAACGACTTGTTGAAAGGGGGAATGAGGAGATTGGCTGGAAGGCTAGAAAGCTGGAAATTCATTGAAATTAGACTTTTCGGAAGCTTTATCAACTATAAATTCAATATTATATGTCTAGTTTGTACAAGTCGATAAAAACAGTACACATTTATCTGTGGGAAAGTCTTGTGGTGGAAGTTTGGATCTTTAGGGTTATCGGAAGAGGGGCCGAGTTTTTGACCATTTTCCAGCCCAATTTTAGATAGGTTTTTGTTAATAACTTTTGATGAAACAAATAGTTTCTGAAAGTTGACGTTTTAAGCTATCTAAATCTTATTAAAACTTTCTGATCAGACAAGTTTAAGGTGCTTAAAAATGAGCTAGAAGTTGGCCAAAAAATTGCCCTCTAGAAAATTAGAAAAAGTGATGCTGTTTTGCCGGATTGTAACTTTAGATGTAGACATTGTAAAAATGAAAGCTATATGGCATTTAAAAGCTCTCATTGAGCTCTACAAGATGTGATATAACAGTTTGAGGAATACAGTAGTTTTTTTCAACTTTTACGGGCTTGAATCAAACCAATGAGGGCAATTTTTGGGCAATTTTTGAGGGCAATTTTTGTCTCACTTTTTGTCCCAGAAAGAGCTTGCTAATCACGTTTTAAAGCCTAAATCTAACTGTAATCTATTCTGTAAACATTCGTTAGTACTTTTGTCTTAAAAATAACTATAGTAATGGTTTATTGTTAGTCTCAATGAAGAGTTCTTGCGTTCAACTTTCGTCTGGAGCTTTTCTCGTTCAACTCTCTCTCTCTTAACTTCAGCTAGCTATCAATTCTCATGCCAATTTCATGATCAGTCTCTTTTTTTAAAAAGAATCATCGAAAATTGAAAGATAGATCCGGGCGATTGGGTAAAAAAAAAGAAAAAAAGACAAGACGGGTTGTAGGGACAATCTCTTCCCTCCGATCCGTCGTCGAAATGGGTCAGTCAGTCTCTTTTCTTCAAAAAAGACTCCTCTTTCTCTTTTCTTTTGCTTTTCTTCTTCTTTCAGCTTTCTTTTCTTTCAGTTCTTCAATCTAAGCACTTCAATCCTTCTTTTTCTTCTTATTTTTCAAGAAAACAAGATCACTTTATGAGATCTGTGCAAGAGAAAGAGCTAAAGATTTGGGTTAACAATTGAAATGATGAAATAGCTTTGAAATGGGATTAAAATGGATTTAGAATGGATCTAGAATGGACTCTTAAACTGGATTTAGAATGGATTTAGAATGGAATTAAAACTGACTTAAAATGGAGTTAAAATGGGATCTTAAACTAGAATTAAACTGGATTTAAAATGGAATTAGAATAGAATCTTAAACTGGAATTAAAATAGAATTAAAACGAAATTAGAATAGAATCTTAAAATGGAATTAAAATGGATTTAGAATGAAATTTTAAACTGAAATTAAAATGGGATCTTAAACTGAAATTAAAATGGGATCTTAAAATGGAATTAAAATAGAATCTTAAACTGGAATTAAACTGGATTTAAAATAGAATTAAAATAGAATTAAAATAGAATTAAAATAGAATTAAAATATTGGGTTGTGGAGAATGAGTCGGCGCCAAACTTTAAAGGGACTTTTTGCACACATAAAGCCTTCTTTAAACATACGTTTGGTTTCATCAAAAGGATCCACTATTTCTCTACAAAATCACTTTTGAGAGATTCCACAAAGCTTTTCTTTCGTGGAGTTTATGAACTTCCAAACGCAGCTGGTTAAAATGGCAAAGAGTCCGACTCATCATTTGAACAGTTTCTTTCACATAAACCTTCTTTGGTGTTTATATAAAAAAGATAGAGCACATTCAATTACTTAAGTTGACAAATTTGCAGGAAGATCCCACCAATGGTTTTTTCTAGATCACAGTTTGTAGTTTTTGTGAAAAAATGGCTTTTTCTTGAGCGGAGGCGCTGTTTGAATTTTCTTTTAAATGTGATTTTGTAGAGAATTAGTTAACCATTCTACTCATATCAAACGCATATTATTTGACGAAGTCGAATTGAAGTTTTAGACATTTTTGTGATTTTCGGCGCCGACTCATTCTCCCCAACCCAATAGAATCTTAAACTGGAATCTTGAAGTTGTAGAGATGAAAAATGAAATGAACTAGAAATGAACTAGAAATGAACTAGAAATGAACTAGAAATGAACTAGAAATGAACTAGAAATGAACTAGAAATGAACTTGAAATCAACTTGAAATCAACTTGAAATTGAGAATTGAAATGAAAAATTCATAAAAGAGAAGTTTAAATCGAAAAATGTAAGCAGAAAACTCAAGAAAAATAAAATGAAATGGTTAAACATCACTGAATCTTAGAGCAAAAGAGTTTTTCAAGTTTAATGAGACAATTTAACAGACAATTCAACAGACAGACTAAACGAAAATTTGCATATTAGACAAGTGAATCTTATTTGAATCTTATCCTACGGCTTACAATTGAGGTCTTTCAAAAAAGAGCTTTTAGAACCACTCGTTCGAGGCACCGCCGCCAACAATTTGGTCACCGCGTCCACCACTCCAGCTAAACTCACGCCAGGTGGGCTTTAGATGGCTTTAAATGTTTTGCAAATGAATATCGATGAATAGCTTTCGATTATACACAAATTTCGATCAATTTATCTAGATAATTTAACGATTTTGCTATTCAGCTGTCGGCGAGCGCACTCGCAAATACCCGCCGCTCGTGTTGACCGATGAGGAGAAGCGACTTTGCAAAAAGGAGGGCATCGTCCTCCCCGAGCATTATCCCCTCACCAAAGTTCGTCTTTTACAATTGGAGATTGAATATTATAATAATATTATTATATAATTATTATATAATTATTATATAATTATTGAAACTTGACCAAAGTTAGATCCAGAATCACAGAACCAGAATCTAGTCTTTTTCTTAGAGCAGTGTCTGTCTATCTGTCTTTATAGGCATTTTCTCGGTCATGTTTTGATCAATAAAGCTAAAAATTCTTTAAAAACCTTAAAATATATTGTAGTTATGTCATTTGAAAAAATTTTTATAAAAATCAAAATTTGGATGAAAGACCCGGAAGTCGAACCAGGGCCTTGAGGGCTACAGACCAGCGCTCTCCTGACTGCGCCATGATGACATATCGACCAGCAGCCAAAAAGGCGAACAAAAAGCCTAACAGCGGGTTTTTCTGGCTAGATGATTTTTCCTAGATTGGAGCTAGATAGTTCTGTTTTCTGGGCAAGCTTCCTCGTGGGCATGGCCTAGTCGGGAGCGCTCTTGTTTACAGCTCACACGGCCAGGGTTCGACCCACCGCAGTGCCACTCGACGTTGCTTTTTCACTCTTTTAGTTGACAGATATCATATTTTGAAACTTTTTGAGATATTTAGAGATATCAGTTTATTTTGGCTCAAAAACGGTTGAGAAAGACGGACGGACGAACCGACCTTTCTCTTTTATATAGTAGATATTTTCAGGCTGAAGAGCGCGACTTAAAACGCATTCGCCGAAAGATTCGCAACAAGCGCAGTGCCCAAACGAGTCGCAAAAGGAAACAGGTTAGCGGGGAATTTTCGAGAAAACCATTTACGAGAGGGTTTTTTTTTCTAAATATTGACTTCGGAGTGAAACGGTAACAGGTACGGATTGGAGGAAAGGATGAGGAGACCTTCTTTCTTTCTGAAAGGCCGGTAAAGAGCG
This sequence comes from Mesorhabditis belari, assembly GCA_958450365.1. NCBI lineage: Eukaryota > Metazoa > Nematoda > Chromadorea > Rhabditida > Rhabditidae > Mesorhabditis > Mesorhabditis belari. The sequence goes on along the minus strand of CAUEEP010000937.1, from coordinate 1,674,063 downwards.
CCGGTCTCTTTACCTTTCAATGTTTGCTCTCTCTCTGACGGTCAACCTCTTTTTTTCTCATCGTTTTCGTTGAATGGTCAAGCCCGAGGGGTTTTACACAAAAATTTTGATTTATTACTGTAGAAAGCTTAAGTCTTTGGGCTACTTTGGGGTACTTTGGGCTACTTTAGACTGCTCTAGACTACTTTGGGCTACTTTAGACTGCTCTAGACTACTTTGGGCTACTTTAGACTGCTCTAGACTACTTTGGGCTACTTTAGACTGCTCTAGACTACTTTGGGCTACTTTAGACTGCTCTAGACTACTTTGGGCTACTTTAGACTGCTCTAGACTACTTTGGGCTACTTTAGACTGCTCTAGACTACTTTGGGCTACTTTAGACTGCTCTAGACTACTTTGGGCTACTTTAGACTGCTCTAGACTACTTTGGGCTACTTTAGACTGCTCTAGACTACTTTGGGCTACTTTAGACTACTTTAGACTACTTTGGACTACTTTGGGGTACTTTAGGCCACTTTGGGCTACTTTGGACTGCTCTAGACTACTTTGGACTACTTTAGACTACTTTAGGCTACTTTAGACTTATTTTTCTTAGAGTACACGACTTTACGAATACAAAACCTACAGAAACACATATACTTTTGACTCTATGAAGACAGTAAAACAAGTAAAACAATACAAAATCAATACATAGCATAGCATAGGCATAGCTGAAAGCTTTGAAAAGTACTTTGACTTGTAAGTAACCCTATGCAGTGACCACTTTTATCTTCTACAAGATTCCCAGAAATCATATAAATCTTCTGATCCATTGATTACGTCATTTACCTTATTTTCTAACCATTTTTCAAATTGCTCAATCATCAGATAATCGGTGGAGTAAATCAGATAGTTTTTTTCGAGGCAAAGCACCCGAAAAGAAACGGTTCAAGGCCATTGATGGGCATTGGCCTAGATTTGGGGGTCTCGTTTGTGAGAGTACCTCGAGAAAGGCTTTGACCCCACACACATCCATCCACCAAACATACCACCAAGGTCGATCTCTCTCTTTCTTCTCTTCTTTCCCTTCTCTTCCTTCTTTCTCTTCTCTTCCTTCTTTCCCTTCTTTCTCTTTGAATGACCGGCTGATCTTTCTTGGAAACGAGCCGAGAAATTCTGCTGGGGGAATTTTCGAGATTTGTGTAAGGACTTGTTGAAAGGAGGAATGAGGAGATTGGCTAAGGACTAGAGCTGAACTAACTAGAGCTGGACTTGGCTAGGTCCAGGTTGTTCAAGAAAAAGCCAGATCAGGTCAGAAGGCTAGAGTCAGGGCCAGGACCTGAACAAGGGTCTGTAGAGAACTGGACTAAGATTTGAGCCAAAATCTAAACTAGGATCTGAACCTGGACTTGAAACTAGAGCTGGACTTGGCTAGGTCCAGCTCTAGGGCTCTAAACTGGACTAGGTCCAGCTCTAGGGCTCCAAACTGGACTAGGTCCAGCCCTAGGGCTCTAAACTGTGCTAGGTTCAGCTCTAGGGCTCCAAACTGGACTAGGTCCAGCCCTAGGGCTCTAAACTGGGCTAGGTTCAGGTACAGAACTAGACCTAGACTTAATCCTGGGCCAGGACCTGGGACTGGACTTGGTGATGAAATTGGGCTAAGATTTAAACCAAAATCTAAAGCAGTGTCTAAACCTGAGCCTAAGCTAGGTTCAGGTACAAAACCAGACGTAGATATCGTGCTGAACATGAACCTGGACCTTGACTGGACCTTGATCAGATTGCAGATCTGATCTACAAAAAGTGGGGACGTCTAAGGACCTGACTTCTGGTTTGAGCTTAGCCAGGGTTAGCCTTTGACCAGGGTTAGCCAGAGCCAGGGTTAGCCAGAGCTTAGCCTTTAACCCATAAAATTGCTGGAGAGCCAAAAAGTTTAAAAATGACTGTTATTCGATCATAACTAGGTAACTAGGTAAGTTAAAAATCCCCATAACACCGATAACATTGTGATGAAGTGAACGTAATGCATTTCAATCTGTTTTTCGTTTCCAAAATAAGCTTCCAATCATTTTCTGATCTCAAACCCTTTGATGAATATCGAGAAAATCGAGATTTCTCCTAAAATCTCGTAAATTTCTCCTAGATTTCTCGTAAATTTCTCATAAAATTTGTGCTCATTCCTGAAAAAAAAACCGGTTTCCCGTTCAACCACCAGTGTTTTCCCCCCAAAAACGGAGCCAACTCTTGCGATTTTCTGGGCAGTGAATCGTTTTTGATTGTTTTTGTGGATGTCTGGTGAAATGGGGAGGGGAAAGAATGAATGGACATTACACAGAGGTCGAATGGCCAAAAGGAATGAGAGAGACGGGTCAAATCGGTTTGATCGTTGAGGGAAAAACGGCCACGAAACGGCAACTTTAACATATCTCTTTCAACTTTTCGATGCAATGGGAAACGTTCGCAATGGGAAACGCAATGGGAAACGCAATCGGAAACGTTTAAACGTTCGCAAAAAGACTTTAAGTAAAAGAAAGAACTGAATTGCTTCTGAAATCTTATGAATAAGAAAAAGCCAGGCCAATTAGGCGAGAAGCCAGGTTAGCCAGGCAAAATCTGGCTTTTGGCTTGTCCTGGAGAAATTGGCTTTGAAGGAATTGGCTTTGAAACAATCCTCAGGACTTTGAGATTCTTCTGATCCTTCTGATCCTTCTGATCCTTCTGATCCTTCTGATCCTTCTGATCCTTCTGATCCTTCTGATCCTTCTGATCCTTCTGATCCTTCTGATCCTTCTGATCCTTCTCATCCTTCTCATCCTTCTCATCCTTCTCATCCTTCTCATCCTTCTCATCCTTCTCATCCTTCTCATCCTTCTCATCCTTCTCATCCTTCTCATCCTTCTCATCCTTCTCATCCTTCTCATCCTTCTCATCCTTCTCATCCTTCTCATCCTTCTCATCCTTCTCATCCTTCTCATCCTTCTCATCCTTCTCATCCTTCTCATCCTTCTCATCCTTCTCATCCTTCTCATCCTTCTCATCCTTCTCATCCTTCTCATCCTTCTCATCCTTCTCATCCTTCTCATCCTTCTCATCCTTCTCATCCTTCTCATCCTTCTTGTTTCTCAAAACCCAAAGCTCTTGACTCGTAGATCCAACTTCAAACTTCCATTCAATGTCATTGGAAATCCTTGCCGATTTGGAAATCCTTGCCGACTTGGAAATCCTCTTTTAATTCTAGAACATCCATTCTCCTTTTGATTTTAGAACTTCTAGAAAGCTGAAACCGATTTCTGTCTCTCGGACAACTGTCAATCAGAATTCGAGACTGATCCTGTCAAATTCTGAACGTTTTGTGGCCTCCTGTCAACATTATTCCTGTCGAATTTTCCAATAATCAAATTCTTTCCAAGTTCCAAGTGATACAAAAAGGGGAAAAGAATGATCTGAAGAAGACGGCGCTTGTCATCTTTCAAAAAAGTCAGATAAGACTTGAGATTGGTGAGCTGAAGACTGAAGAAACGGAAATTGAAAGAAATTGGAATTAGGGAGTGAAATTGAATGACGAAAGAAATGGGGAAATGAAAATTTAAAGTTATAACTCTTTAGAGAAAATTAGAATTCCTGAACTTCTACCGCTAGATTTCTTCAGCATTTCTGTACTACGATCCTTTGTTTTTGTACTACGATTCTTTGCTTCTGTACTACGATTCTTTGTTTCTGTACTATGATCCTTTGTTTCTGTACTACGAGATTCGAACCAGGAATGACAAGAGCCAGAGTCGAGCGCATTAACCACTAGGCCACGAAAACTTTTGCTCGTTTTAGATAACTAAAAGCTTAGATAGATTTTGTGATATCCAGCTTCAACAAAAAACTTTTTAGTTTGACTCAATTTTCTTTCCTTTCTCTTAAAATCCCGCGAACTGAGAACACCAAAAAATAAGCGGAAAGAGACAAAATTAGAGCTAAAGAAAATGCTGTTTATAAATCCTGGAACGCACTGAATATTTTGCAATTATTAGTACCTGAAAATCGATAACAATTTTGATGGCGCAGTGGGTAAAGCGGCGTTGGTTTCCCAGGCGGAGGGTCGCTGGTTCGACTCCCGTTACCGCCAAAAGTTTTTGCTTTTTTGAAAAAACATTAGAATTCTGTTTTAATGCTGGGGAAAATGATTGGGGCTCATATTGCGGTGGCGCCTTTTTGTGCTCAAAGTGCTCAAAGTGCTCAAAGTGCTCAAACTTTTCTGATTAGAAGTTTTCTGATCAATTTCGAAGTTGACTGAATATCATTAGGTTAAAATTGATATTTTAGCATCATTCTTGTCTACTTATAAAAACTAGAGCTTCTCTAAAACCCACAATTCACTTCACAAATTTCCAGGACTACATCGAGCAATTGGAGGATCGAGTCAACGATTGCACTCAGGAGAACAATGACCTTAAACAAGAGGTACAGGATTGAGAGGATTGATTTCCAAAGAGAAAATTAGACAAATAGACGTATAGAAATAGAAATAAAGAGATTTAGAGAGGTATGGAGAGGTATGGAGAGATTTAGAGAGGTATAGAGAGATATAAAAGAGGTATAGACAAGAAATTTCAACTTAAATTGAACAATTTCATTGAAATTTCATTGAAATTTCATTGATTTCATTGAAAATTCATTGATTTCATTGTCTAGGTTGAACGCCTTCGTCACGAGAATCTCTACGTGCGCACACAGTTGCGCAAATTGCAAGCCGCTTTCGCCGCCTCCACAAAACGATCCACTCAAGCGGGCACCTGCCTTGCTGTCCTCGTTTTGTCGCTTTGCCTACTTGTAAGTTTCAGTTTTATTTGGTTGTAGGTTTCAATCGATTTTCAATCGCTTTTCTAATCGCTCACAAAACTTGGGATTCTAGGTGGCACCAAACTTGAACCCATTCCTGAAGCACCTGCAAAACAACAGCGAAAGCGAGGCCGCTGCTCGAGCTGCCGCTGGACAACCAGCGAAAGCTCACGAGGGATCGAATCCAGTAGCTGCCCGAAGTGGGGTACCACAACGATCCGCGATTCCGCTACCGGGTGAGGAAAGGAAAAGAATATTGAAATATGTTAAGCTAGCTATTGGGCCTTAAAGCTAGCTAGCAGTCAATGTAAAGAGCCTTAAAAGTCATTCAACTGTTAACAAAACATTTAACTCCTGTCAAAACAAATCAAAAGTCCTGTTCATCAATCAATTTCCGAAATTCTTTGATTGAGTCCGAAAAGCATCAAGCAACAGTAAAAGGAAAAGGAAAGCTGTTGTAAAAGGTGAAAAGGAAAGCTGTTGTAAAAGCTGAAAAGGAAAGCTGTTCTAATCCTGGTGTAATTTTGTAATAGTTTGCCATTTAACCGATAGAGCAAACGTAATTACGGAATTCGCGAATGGTAACCAAATGGGAACCGAATTGGAACCGAATTGGAACCAAACGGGAACCAAACGGGAACCAAAAGAGAACCAAATGGGAGCTAAACGGGAACTAAACGGGAACTAAACGGGAACCAAATGGGAACTAAACGGGAACCAAATGGGAACTAAACGGGAACTAAACGGGAACCAAAAGGGAACCAAATGGGAACTAAACGGGAACTAAACGGGAACTAAACGGGAACTAAACGGGAACTAAACGGGAACCAAAAGGGAACCAAATGGGAACTAAACGGGAACTAAACGGGAACTAAACGGGAACTAAACGGGAACCAAAAGGGAACCAAATGGGAACTAAACGGGAACTAAACGGGAACCAAATGGGAACTAAACGGGAACTAAACGGGAACCAAATGGGAACTAAACGGGAACTAAACGGGAACTAAACGGGAACCAAAAGGGAACCAAATGGGAACTAAACGGGAACTAAACGGGAACTAAACGGGAACTAAACGGGAACCAAAAGGGAACCAAATGGGAACTAAACGGGAACTAAACGGGAACTAAACGGGAACCAAAAGGGAACCAAATGGGAACTAAACGGGAACTAAACGGGAACTAAACGGGAACCAAAAGGGAACCAAATGGGAACTAAACGGGAACTAAACGGGAACTAAACGGGAACCAAAAGGGAACCAAATGGGAACTAAACGGGAACTAAACGGGAACCAAAAGGGAACCAAATGGGAACTAAACGGGAACTAAACGGGAACTAAACGGGAACTAAACGGGAACTAAACGGGAACTAAACGGGAACCAAATGGGAACTAAACGGGAACTAAACGGGAACCAAATGGGAACTAAACGGGAACTAAACGGGAACTAAACGGGAACCAAAAGGGAACCAAATGGGAACTAAACGGGAACTAAACGGGAACTAAACGGGAACCAAAAGGGAACCAAATGGGAACTAAACGGGAACTAAACGGGAACTAAACGGGAACTAAACGGGAACCAAAAGGGAACCAAATGGGAACTAAACGGGAACTAAACGGGAACCAAATGGGAACTAAACGGGAACTAAACGGGAACCAAATGGGAACTAAACGGGAACTAAACGGGAACTAAACGGGAACCAAAAGGGAACCAAATGGGAACTAAACGGGAACTAAACGGGAACTAAACGGGAACCAAAAGGGAACCAAATGGGAACTAAACGGGAACTAAACGGGAACCAAATGGGAACTAAACGGGAACTAAACGGGAACCAAAAGGGAACCAAATGGGAACTAAACGGGAACTAAACGGGAACTAAACGGGAACTAAACGGGAACTAAACGGGAACTAAACGGGAACCAAATGGGAACTAAACGGGAACTAAACGGGAACCAAATGGGAACTAAACGGGAACTAAACGGGAACTAAACGGGAACTAAACGGGAACCAAAAGGGAACCAAATGGGAACTAAACGGGAACTAAACGGGAACTAAACGGGAACTAAACGGGAACCAAAAGGGAACCAAATGGGAACTAAACGGGAACTAAACGGGAACTAAACGGGAACCAAATGGGAACCAAATGGGAACTAAACGGGAACTAAACGGGAACTAAACGGGAACCAAAAGGGAACCAAATGGGAACTAAACGGGAACTAAACGGGAACTAAACGGGAACTAAACGGGAACCAAAAGGGAACCAAATGGGAACTAAACGGGAACTAAACGGGAACTAAACGGGAACCAAAAGGGAACCAAATGGGAACTAAACGGGAACTAAACGGGAACTAAACGGGAACCAAAAGGGAACCAAATGGGAACTAAACGGGAACTAAACGGGAACTAAACGGGAACTAAACGGGAACCAAAAGGGAACCAAATGGGAACTAAACGGGAACTAAACGGGAACTAAACGGGAACTAAACGGGAACCAAAAGGGAACCAAATGGGAACTAAACGGGAACTAAACGGGAACTAAACGGGAACTAAACGGGAACCAAAAGGGAACCAAATGGGAACTAAACGGGAACTAAACGGGAACTAAACGGGAACCAAAAGGGAACCAAATGGGAACTAAACGGGAACTAAACGGGAACCAAATGGGAACTAAACGGGAACTAAACGGGAACCAAAAGGGAACCAAATGGGAACTAAACGGGAACTAAACGGGAACTAAACGGGAACTAAACGGGAACTAAACGGGAACTAAACGGGAACCAAATGGGAACTAAACGGGAACTAAACGGGAACCAAATGGGAACTAAACGGGAACTAAACGGGAACCAAATGGGAACTAAACGGGAACTAAACGGGAACCAAATGGGAACTAAACGGGAACTAAACGGGAACCAAATGGGAACTAAACGGGAACTAAACGGGAACCAAAAGGGAACCAAATGGGAACTAAACGGGAGTAAACGGGAACCAAATGGGAACTAAACGGGAACTAAACGGGAACCAAAAGGGAACCAAATGGGAACTAAACGGGAACTAAACGGGAACTAAACGGGAACTAAACGGGAACTAAACGGGAACTAAACGGGAACCAAATGGGAACTAAACGGGAACTAAACGGGAACCAAATGGGAACTAAACGGGAACTAAACGGGAACCAAATGGGAACTAAACGGGAACTAAACGGGAACCAAATGGGAACTAAACGGGAACTAAACGGGAACCAAATGGGAACTAAACGGGAACTAAACGGGAACCAAAAGGGAACCAAATGGGAACTAAACGGGAGTAAACGGGAACCAAATGGGAACGAAATCTGAACGAAATCTGAACGAAATCTCTGAACCAAAACTGAACTAAAACTGAACTAAATAGGAACCTAATCGGAACCGAATCGCGTTTGCTCACCGACTGATAGACAGACAGACACGTTGAACACAAAATCCATTAAAGTCTAACAGCCAAAATTCTCATAAATACGATTACATTTGCATTCTTATACATTTCCGAATTTCTAGGTCGCTCGCGAACACTGATGGATCATATGCCGAAATGCGAGGGAGCAGCGATTGAAATGGAGGAGGCCCCGGTGAGGGGACAACGCACTCAGAATCAATGGCAATCACCAACTTTTGATCAGGTATTTCATTGCTATTTCATTCGGAAAATAGTCTTTCCAAATCCCAAAGAGCAATTCCAGAATCCAGAAATTTCAGAACAAATCCCTGAACAAAGTGCAACCGGCGAAGACTCCGCCGTCGCGTTTCCACGAGCAAAATCACGCGAAATCGATGCACGTCAAGCAAGAGGTTGGGAAGAAAGGAACAAAAAGAGATTTAAAAGAAAAAGATAAATGTAAATCTAAATAGATTATTTGATTAAATAGATTATTTGATTTCTAAAGCCAATCTCGATATTCAGATCATCTCACCCGAGAGCATCAACTTATTCGATGACATGTCCAAGGGAACCTATATCTACGAGGTTTGTACTGCTGTCAGGCCAGCTAAAAATTGATTAGAACAATCGCTTGTAGTTAGTTTTGGCAAAAATACAGAGAATCTCTTTGAAGTTGAAGCAATTTGATTGAACAGTGAACCTAGCTACAGTAATCTAAGCTTTGCTGACTAAGGTTCCCGAGTACAGTGACTAGAGTACGATAACCAAGCTACCGTAACCAGCCTACTGCAACTAGGCTACAGTAACCCGAGTACAGTAACTAGAACAAGTACAGTAGTCAGGCTACAGTAGTCAGGCTACAGTAGTCAGGCTACAGTAGTCAGGCTACAGTAGTCAGGCTACAGTAGACTGACTGCAGTAGCCTGGCGACAGTAAGCTGGCGACAGTAGACTGACTGCAGTAGACTGACTGCAGTAGACTGACTGCAGTAGACTGACTGCAGTAGACTGACTGCAGTAGACTGACTGCAGTAGCCTGGCGACAGTAAGCTGGCGACAGTAAGCTGGCGACAGTAAGCTGGCGACAGTAAGCTGGCGACAGTAAGCTGGCGACAGTAAGCTGGCTACTAACAAGGGATGGTGTACTGGCTGAGGTGGCCAAACCTATGCATTCGACGCAGTATTTTATGATACCTTATGGCTTTATATAAAAGTTTATTGAATTAGAATAGAAATTTCGTCTTTCAGTTAGAGCAAACGCACTACGTTGACGAGACGGTTCCATACGTGCAAAGTGGAGGGAAATTGGTGAATCGTACGAATAAAATGTTGTATGCAAATGTGGAAACAAATGGAAACACTGGTGAACCGCCAGCAAAAAAACGCCTCTCCGTGCATCCATATTAAGAATTTTTTTTGATATTGAATTGAAACTTCAATTGAATTGTATACTCAATCGTTATACTCAAATACTCAATCGTTAATATAATCGCTTCCAATCGTTTATTCGATCGTTTCCAATCGTACTCAATCGTACTCAATCGTTTCCAATCGTTTATCTAATCGTTTTCTACATTTGGAGATTGAAATCTTCAAACGATCATTGATAATTGTTTATCTAACTGTTAAAGCTTTTTTGAACGATTTGTTGGATAATTTTTACTTGCTTTGTTTTACCGCAATCCTGTAGAATTGTTTTGCTGAGCTGTTTATTTGATCGTTTAATATTTGATCGGATTTGATCGGATTTGATCGGATTTGATCGGATTTGATCGGATTTAATAGTATTCAATCAGATTCAATCGGATTCAATCGTGTTTAATCGTTTATTTGCTTGTTTAATATTTGATTACAGTTTCCAATCGTTTATCTAATCGTTTCGAATCGTTTATATGATTGTTTCCAATCGTTAACTTGATCGTTTCCAATCGTTTATTCAATCGTACTCAATCGTTTATATAATCGCTTCCAATTGTTTATTTGATCGTTTAATATTTGATTACTGTTTCCAATCGTTTATCTAATCGTATTCAATCGTTTATTCGATCGTTTCCAATCGTTTCCAATCGTACTCAATCGTTTCCAATCGTTTCCAATCGTATCCAATCGTATCCAATCGTACTCAATCGTACTCAATCGTTTCCAATCGTTTCCAATCGTATCCAATCGTATCCAATCGTACTCAATCGTACTCAATCGTTTCCAATCGTTTCCAATCGTATCCAATCGTATCCAATCGTACTCAATCGTACTCAATCGTTTCCAATCGTTTCCAATCGTATCCAATCGTATCCAATCGTACTCAATCGTACTCAATCGTTTCCAATCGTTTCCAATCGTATCCAATCGTACTCAATCGTTTCCAATCATTTATCTAATCGTTTTCTACATTTCACCCTTTCTACGATAGTTCCCCCGTAGTTCGGGCTATTTTGCACCTTTTCTATCGTACTTTTCTATCGTACTTTTCTATCATACTTTCTCTAATATTCATCATTTTCTATATCAAATTTCTTTTACCGTATCCTCAGCCTGTTTTCTAAGCTAAACTTAGCTAAAGTTTGCACCTTTGATTCCTATTTTGCACCTCGATTACCGTATTTTGTCCCTTCTCGATGTTCTCTGTTTCACAAAAGAAGAAGGGACCAATTTTTCTTTATTTTCTTTATTTATCGATTATCTATCTTGATTTTTGATTCATCTATTATCTTTCTTTTTATGTCTGTACATAAGCATTCCAATTTTACGCCCAGCCGGTCTAGATTCACTAACATTTCCCCCTAAATCACCGAATCACCGAATTCCAGGAATTCTCTCTCTCCCGAATCTAGACCGTGCTCCACAAGCTGAGCTAACACGGCAATGTGCCATTTCCAAGTCATTTTTTTACTTCAATCCAAAAAATGACGATCAATTCATGATCGGCACGTTTGCGAATGTGATATTTTTCGATTTTTTTTTTTTGTTTGGATATCTGTTGATGAGGTTCAAAGCCGTTTTTAGGCCTGGAAGGGGTTTTAAAAGAAAAATGGGATCTAAAACGAATATTTAGAAGAACTTTAAACAATTGAATACCTACCTTACCGACAGCTGAACTTGGTTCAGATGTTCAGATGACCGCTATATGAGTCGAACCAGGACCCTTAGAACACTAGCCAAAGATCCAACCGACTCGGCCATGGGGGCATTTGAAACCGGCCGAGATTTTCAGCTTTTCTCTCTTTTCATGGTCAAAAACAGGCCATGGATTTTTGCGAAAAAATCGGCTGCTCAAGGACTCGAACCAGGATCCTTAGAACTCTAGCCAAAGATCTAACCCGCTCGGCCATGGAGACATTTGAAACCGGCTCAGATTTCTAGCTTTTCTCTCTTTTCATGGTCAAAAACAGGCCCTGGATTTTTGCGAAAAAAATCGTCGCTCAAGGACTCGAACCAGGACCCTTAGACCTCTAACCAAACATCCAACCCACTCGGCCATGTAAACACTTGAACCCCCTTCAAATTTCCAAGTTTTCTCTCTCTTTTCATAGTCTTTTTCCGACTCAACAGTATTTTTAACTCGTCTAATCAAATGTTCATCCAAAAAAAGGCACAAAAAAATCGTTATTATTATGAAAAACTTTCGGAAAATCTATCTACATTTGTCGATAATTCGTTTAAGTGAAAAGTTTTTTCGCTTTTTTGATTCATTTTCTATTCATTTCTTTGTATTCCTTCTGTTTTCCTGGCGTTTTTTCGGGTTTCCTCTCGTGTTCTGTTTTGTTTTTTATGTAGGAGAAACTGTCCTCACTTGGATAAATATCTTTCTTTTTTTTTTGTTTGTAAAATGAAACACAAATGGAGGGTTGAATGAAAGACAAAACGAGGGAATATACATAAAGATATACTGGTTTTCGTTTAATTTACAGTTCTGAAAAGCTAGAAATCTAGAAATCTAGAGATCTAGAGATCTAGAGATCTAGAGATCTAGAAGTCTAGAGATCTAGAAGTCTAGAGATCTAGAGATCTAGAGATCTAGAGATCTAGAGATCTAGAGATCTAGAGATCTAGAGATCTAGAGATCTAGAAATCTAGAGATCTAGAAGTCTAGAGATCTAGAAGTCTAGAGATCTAGAGATCTAGAGATCTAAAGATCTAGAAATCTAGAGATCTAGAAATCTAGAGATCTAGAAATCTAGAAATCTAGAGATCTAGAAGTCTAGAAAATCTAGGTACAAACAAGTAAACAAAGGTAAAAAAATTCTCGGAAAAGGTGAAAATTCACAATTTTTTTAGATGAAGAGTTAAGGTTTTAAAGAAAGATACAAAGTATTCAATATTAAAATATAGTAATCTTTTTGGAATTTCAAATTTAGTAAAATGTAAAAATAATCTAGAAATCTAATCTAGAAATCTAGAAATCCAATCTAGAAATCTAGAAAGTCCAACTCCTATGCATTGCTTTCTTCATAGGAGTTGAAGTTTGAGAGCACTAGACGATCTGCGATCTGCGAGCTCCATAAATCCCCATAAATCTTGAAAAGTACAGTGTGTTCTTGAAAAGTACAGTACATCAAGTAACTCATCTCTCAATTATAGCCTTTTATCACATCTACTATTACACTTTAAAGTCTTTTTTATCAATTCGATGCTAGAGATTTCAAATCTGAAAACCGTTTGTCAATAGTTGCCACCGTTTTCGAGATCTGAAACGATTATGCATGGAAAACGGGTTTTTTAAGGTTTTGGCTTTTTTTCTTTTTCTGTTTTCGAAATAAATTCAATTCTAATTCAATAAACTTTTCAGAAACTAGAAAAAATTTGCAAAAATTTGCAATCTTTTGCAATCTTTTGCTAATGCTATAAGTCATCATTTCTCAAAGCTTCCTAGTAAACTTGTAACTCTACAAGAAGTGTAGAGTTACAAGTTATCACAGATCTTACTTCTAGAATCGTTAAGGGATCTTGTAAGTCGTTAAGGGATCTTGTAAGTCGTTAAGGTATCTTGTAAGTCGTTAAGGGATCTTGAAATGAATCTTGTAAGCTATTCGATCAAAAATCACTTTCCTATCTTCTAGCCTATCTATTTTTTTTTCCACTAGACAATAAACGGTGTTTGGTCTCATCAAAATAATCCTCCTCTTTCTCTACACAAACAAGTGAACCTGTTATTTTTCCAGGACAAAAAAAAGCTGTTTGGCACGTTTTTTTGAGCTGTGATCATGGTGATCATTCACTTGTTTGTCGGCCATAAAATAGGATTAATTTTAGAATGTTTGGACAATTGGATTTTGAATTGAAAACATAATACAATTGGATTCGAAAAGTCAAAACGAAATGCAAATGAATGGAGTTTTGAATGGGTGAATTGAAATTGAATGGAGTTTTGAATGGGTGAATTGAAAATGGATAGTTGAAAGTGTTGAAAAGAGTTGTTGAAATGGATAGTTGAAAGTGTTGAAAGGTGGAGAAGCGGAATATCACAGTGGGGAAAGCAATCAGAGAGTGCTCGGCTCGTTTACTTGTGATCCTTGCGAGGGGAGGTTCATCGAACTGTTGCCAGCCTGGAAAAGAAAAGTTTACAGAATGAAATATAAATCGCAAAGAAGCACATAGCAAGCATTGAAATTAGACGCCTCAAATCTGGAAAACCCCGGGAACAATCTATTGTTCTTGTTGTTGTCTATTGTTAACTTAACTATTGTTACCTTAACTATTGTTAACTTAACTATTGTTAAGTCCAGAGTTCACTTGTAAATGTGCAAAGTGAATGGCTGAGCCTGACTAGGGATCGTTGTTTATTTACCCTCGAAGTGAGATCTAGCCTATTTTGTAGCTGATTCTGAATATCTACCGTAATACCTGTAATATTAGCACTGCTAAGGCTGTAATATTAGCTCTGCTAAGGCTGTAATATTAGCGCTGCTAAGGCTGTAATATTAGCTCTGCTAAGGCTGTAATATTAGCGCTGCTAACGCTGTAATATTAGCTCTGCTAAGGCTGTAATATTAGCTCTGCTAAGGCTGTAATATTAGCTCTGCTAAGGCTGTAATATTAGCGCTGCTAAGGATGGCCCATCAGTATGGAGACATGATTTTTTCGGGTGTACATCAAAGCAAAGGCGTTTTCTTTGTAAATTGCTTTCTAACAAGGTAGCCTTGATCAAGGTACCCAAGGTACTGATCGAGCTTGTGTCCAATGACACGTCAAACAAACAAATGAGCTGAACAAAATGCACGAAAAATGGAAGCGTCGGACGCGGACGGACACCACGGTGGCGTGGTGGCGATGGTGGCGGATGCGCTTGACCTCAAAAGAGATTGATGAAGCTTTGACAATATGGATTCTTGAAAAAGGAGCAAAAAAAGGAGATTGATCCATCGAATGATCTGGAACGAAGCGGCTAATCGATCGGCTAATCGGTTTGCTGATGCAGAGATTCTCTTCAAGAGAAGACACGGTTGAAATCGTTTCCAAAGCGGCCCCAATTCTTATTGAGAGCCGCGACCACAACATGTCAAAAGCTTCCTAGCAAATTTGAGAAAGTTCTTGTTCTTTCCTAAACGTGAACAAGAAACTCGAAGAGCCGTTTCAAGCACGAAACGGTGACACTTCCAGGTGATGATCGTCGTTCTGCCAGTTGGCTGAGTAAAGTGAATGGCCGAGCCTGACTAGGGACCAATTCTTATTAAGACAAAACGGTTGTTTGGCTCGATTTTTCAACGAGTATGTTTGATTTTATTTTGTCATTGTGGCCAAGTGGTTAGTGGCCAAGACAGGCGCTAGGCTCTAAACTTTTAGCTAGGCTCTAGAGCTCTAGAGAGCCTAGCGAGCGAATCGTTTAAGCCCGAACTTAGGTAAAACTTTTGCTCTTCGCAAAAGCGATTTCCAAAGCTTTCCTTATTGTTGTTTTGTTGTTGTAAATTTGTTTTGGACCTTATATTAAGCAAATCTATTACCTATATAGCTTTTTCAGATTAATCCACGTTTTTGTGGCAATCGTTGAGACAATAACAAAGCTGAATCAGGGCTGGCATATTTCTGTGCATTTGTGTGATATTTTAGACTAAACCTAGCTCGGAGTTGATTCTGAATATCACGTAAAGCAACTGGCAAAACTCTCCCCGCCAAAATATACACGATAGCTCAAGCTCAAGTTCAAGCTCAAGCGCAAGCTCAAGCTCAAGCTCAATCTCAAGCCAGAAATTTATAAATCATTTGAAAAACCTAACCCTTAGGCATTACCTGAAAAGAAACTGTCGGATGTCGTGTGCTGGAGGAAAGTGGGCTGGGCGATGGAGTCCGACAACAACATCGATAGAGAACAATTGTGACACAAGGGAGAAGACAGACAACTGGCAGAACGACGATCATCACCTCAAAGTGTTTGAGGTAAAGCCCTTCATTTGTTTATCAAATTTTCAGCTTACAGTTTTTGAATGATATTAGAGTCGTCGATTTACCGATATTTATCCTAAGTCAGATCTAGCCAGGCCCAGCCAGCCCTAGCCAGCCCTAGTCAGACCTAGCCAGGCCCCAGCCAGCCCTAGCCAGCCCTAGCCAGACCTAACCCGGCCCCAGCCAGACCTAGCCAGGTCCAGCCAGGCCTAGCCAGGTCCAGCCAGACCTAGCCAGACCTAGCCAGGTCCAACCAGGCCTAACCAGGTCCAGCCAGGCCTAGCCAGGTCCAGCCAGGCCTTAGCCAAGGCGATAAAAGTACTGTAAATTTGGTCCTGTCTAGCTCTTCAGCTAGGCAGAACCAAAAATTTCGTCGTTCTGCCTAGCTCTCTAAATTTGGTTCCCTATCTCAACAAGTTTGGTTCCCTATCTCTCTAAATTTGATTCCCCTATCTCAACGAGTTTGGTGCCCTATCTCTACAATAACCCATACTTTCAAACTTCAAAACCAACCAGCACCCAAACATGAAGATGTGAACAGCACTCCTTGTTCAAAGGACCGCAACATTTGTAGAAGGAGAAATAATCGGGTTCTAGAATTTGTTTCTATAAAGTTATTGTCGCAAGATTGCGCTCTTGACGAATAGCAAGTCAAAGGCTTAATCAAAGGCAAAGGTTAGTAGTCGCATACTCTCAAGTCAGAGAGTATTCCACTTTTTCTTAAAAGTTTATAGCTCTCTCGTAGACTTGCCAGGACATTGATTTCCGACTAGATGAGTGGGACACCAAATGACCGCTTTTGGAGTTTCGACTTTGTCTTCCTAAATGGAAATTTTTGATTGAGCCCGATCCGATGAAAGGGCAAAAAGTTAAAGCCAAAATACTGAACAACTTCCTTTACAGTTTTTACCTCGAAATAATTAACTTATGAGATTTGGCAGCAATACGAATTTGGCAATTTTGGCAATTTTGACTATTGTGTTGGTGAATTGAAAACTGCGGGACTTTGAACTTGAATTGAAAACTGCGGGACTAAAATTTATTCAACATAAAACCATGAATTCATTCCAAATAATTCCCATTATTATTGACGACTTCTGCCCATTTTACAGGCAATTTGCGGATTCCTCTTTCGTACTAGAATGTTGGTTTTGAATCGAAAAACTTTCAAAGCCAATTTTTGACTGCTTCTTCCGAATCGAAGTGTTCTCCCGCAAGCTCATTACTCATCATCCGGAATAAATAGTAATCAAAAGGAGCTGGACTGTATGGGGAATGCGCCAAAAGTTCCCAAACAAGGCTATTTATTTTAGAGTGAGCCAGTTTTGCAAGAGAAGGGCGCGCGTTCTCGTGGATGGATCTTTGACTTGAAGGGCCTATTCTTCTCCAGGGATTCATTCACCTTTCCCAACTGTTCACTGTATTTGATTGCATTAATGGTCGCCTTGCTATTCAGCAACTCCCAGTGCACCACTCTCTCCATAACCCAGAAAACGCAGAGCATAAACTTCTTCTGGTGCAAATGGGGCTTAGGGTCACTTTCGGGTTTCTCGCCTGGCCCCACCCATTGCCACTTCCTCTTCTTCTTCCTCGACTTCTGCCCATTTTACAGGCAATTTGTGGATTCCTCTTTCGTAGTAGGATTTTGGTTTGTGTGTGAGACAAGTGTGAGGCTCAGGACTGGAGATGTCCCAGTTTGAGCACTTTCTTCAAAAGAAACCCATTTTGGTGTCAATAGAAAAGTTGTAGAGAATCAAAAATGAGGCTTATAGCCAAATTTCCAAAAAGATACACTCAGTAGTTTCGCTTAAAATGTTTTGTGAAATGCAAGTTTTGTGAAAATTCGTAAATTTGGCATTTCTTGAAAAGCAGTTTTTGAATCGTTCTGAAAATTTGGATATAAGCTTGATTTTTGATTCTCTACAACTTTTCCATTGACACCAAAATGGGTTTCTTTTGAAGAAAATGCTCAAACGATCACATATGACAATAGCTCGCAGTTTTCAATTCACCAACCCAATAGAAGCTAGTTTTCAAAGCATGAGTATGATCCTCAATGCTAATTTTATTCATTAATCTCTGCGAAAATGACTGTACCACGTAGATAGTCGGGATTCCGGGTGAATGTGTGGAAGTGAATTCTTCGACGTTTTCTAAAGTGTTTAAGTTTCAAGATCGCATTCATATCAATGTACTTTTCACTCAGAAGCCCTTTCTAATACACTGAATTGCTCGTTTTAGTTGCCAGAAGTTGGCAGAAGAAATCACTAATTAGTGCACCAGAAAGGGTGTGTTTTGATCGAGCACAAATATACAGTGGTCCTATGATCCTATGGTATAAGTAAGTGTCCTATGGTAGATCCTAAGTATTGTCCTATGACCTCAAAAAAGTTCTCTCCGAAGAATTTTGGCATTTGCATTGAATGGCATAGGTAAATGCATTGAATATAGGTAAATGAAAAAAACGTGAAAAGTTTGACTTAAGAATTTGCCTAAGAGTTTGACTTAGAATTCAAGTGCTTTATGGATGTACAGAGGCATCTCCAGTCAGCACAACAGCTACATTGCAACAGACACCACAAGATCGAATCAAGAATTCCGGCTATACGATGGATCATTCTGAGGTGGGGACTTGAATTTCAGTTGTGACTGTAATCAAAAGATAACTGTGCTGTTTGCCATGCAAAAGTCAAAAGCAATATGTTTGGATTTTATTTCTTCAAGTCTCAAAATGCTTCTAGTTTCTCGTGCCAAAGTTTCACAAAGCCAACTTTATTCTAAAAGAACTTGTGCTCAAAAGATCGACAGCAGGTCGAGAATCGGCTCCGCAAAAGTATTGTCCTATGCGCATCTTTTTTATTTTTGTGTTTTTTAAAGTTTACTTTTGGAGTCATAGTTTATTGTTTAGATGATGGGTAAGTCAAATCTCTTTACCACGGATAAAGAGAAGCTCGTCGAGGTGCGGTCGAGGTGAGAGAAGCTCGTCGAGGTGAATGTCCGAGGAGAAGACAGGAAAACTCTTCAAGTGCTCAACCCGGACCTTTCGGCGGATCTTTGCACAAGGAGAAACCGGTGGAAATCTTGATAGAGGCTTCAAAAGCAGCCGTCCTCCGATTACAACAATGAGGGAAGATCGGGCAGTAGTGAATTTCGTGAAACAGCACCCAAATCACAATGCTACTGATGGCAAGAAGTACATGAAGGATCGTTTCGGCAAGATTGTTTCACCGGATACGATCGGAAGACGATTGAATCGTGCTGGATTGTACAAAATGAGGGCTGCGCAAAAACTTCTGACAAAAATCGAGCATCGAAAACAGCGCCTCCAGTTTTCAAGGACCTACGCAAGTTGGACGACCCAAGTTCCGCAAGTTGGACGACCCAAGTTCCGCAAGTTGGACGGCCCAAGTTCCGCAAGTTGGGCGGTCCAAGTTCCGCAAGTTGGACGGTCCAAGTTCTGCAAGTTGGACGCAAGTTGGACGAAAGTGCTTTTCACTGATGAGACTGATGAGATGAGAAAAATGAATTTATTTCGCGCAGACGGCAATCACCTTATCCGGCGACCGATTGGAAAGCGATATTCACATTTGCCCGACATTGAAATTAAATGGAGGAAACATGATGTGTTGGGGTAAGAGTTTGCTTTTAATTTCGGTGACTTATTGTTCTTTTCTAGGTGCGAAATGTAGTAGTTTCGTTAATCCGCGTAGACGCAACGATGGATGCCAATGCTTACAAAATGATCATGGAGACTCATATGCTTCCTCTTGCCACACAAACGATGCCTCCCGGATGGATGCTTTACCAGGACAATGACCCGAAACACAAGTCAAGGCTGATGGGTACGATGGTCTACGAAATCTACGATCTACGAAATGGCGCCCGGGCTCGTTTACCCGGATGGTTTGCGGCGAATCGAGTCAAATTGATCAATCCACCTCTCAACCCAATTGAGCATTTGTGGTCTTTTGTGAAGTCCTGGCTCAAGGGAAAGAAGTTTGAGTCAATCAAGTCGCTCAGTCAAGCGGCCCTTCACATTCAACGTCTTTGGTCGACCATTCCGAAAAATCTTTTGGAGAATCTCGCGAATTCCATGCCAGAGAAAATTCAAGAAGTGGTGAAAGCAAAGGGACGCTCAAGTTCTGATTTACTTTTTATTTTTTTTGGTTTTTTGTTGATAGGACATTACTTTTGCGGAGGCTATTTGCAAATTTTTGTTAAACTTTTTGTTCCAGTTTTTTAATTGTTATCTGTACATAAATAAACTGTATTTGTTTATAAATTAGATACTCATATAAATACTGTAATAGTACCCCACCTCCATAATGACGGTGCGGAGCGTTGTGTAGTCTAGCTTTGGACGCGTTTTTCTCGACACTGGTTTATGCTAGAATGCTACAATAGGTATCAAAAAATAGCCCTGAATTTCAGCTATTTTTTGAAACCAAAACGAACATTGTAGCATAAACCAGTGTCAAGAAAAACGCGTTCAAAGCTAGACTACACAACGCTCCGCACCGTCATTATGGGGGTGGGGTACTATTACAGTATTTACGGTAGGCATTCAAAAACAGGGACCACTGTATAAAATCGCCTTTACCTGATTGACAGCTATACACAAACAAAACAGAAACAAGAAGCGTGATGAGGCCATTCATCGGATTCCAGGTCTATGGTTAATAAAACAACTTTTTTCTATATTTCTTTACCTTCTAATTTATTGAACCAAGTAAATAACGCTAAAGTAAGCAATCAGCGTAGTTTAAGTGTAAAATAGAGATGGTCGTTTGTGTGAATCGATGAGAGAGTCGATTCACTTTCCCCATCTTGCACCAACACCCGCCGAAATGAGCCCCAATTTTCGCTCACTTTGTCTCCCCGTCGCAATTGTGCTCGTGTGACGACACAAAATCGGTCTTATACGTATCTCTTTCTTTATATACATCATGTGAAAATGAGAAAAGAGTGGATGTTGAACAATTTTGGTTGATTTAGATCATATCAAGACAGTTTGAGTATGAGAAAGTTTGAGAAACAAATAAAGAAAGCAGCTAGCTGTCGTAACTTGAAATTAACGATTCAACTGTCATTATTTGAAATCCTTTTAACTGAAAGAGTGATTCAAAGCATGAAACAAAGCATTAAACACTTCATTAGTCGGTTCTTTTCCAATATCGGGGGAGCGGTCCGATTATCGGGGGGAGCGGAAAGGAAAATCGGGGGAGCAAATTTTGCCCCCTCGAAAAATGCATTTCGGGACTTTTATTTTAACTGCAACGTTTTTTTTTTAAACTTTTGTTTTGGTTACTTTTGTTTTATTTTGGTTACTTTTCTTTTTGTTTTGGTTACTTTTGTTTTTGTTTTGGTTACTTCGCTTACATTTCTTTCGTTGTTATGATCAATTATACTATTAATGAATAAATTTTTAGGTAGCCATTTGTTCGTTCGGGATTGTGGAGCGTTCGGCAAAAAGAGAAGGCGGCCGATAGGGAAGGTAGAGGTATGTTTGGTGTTAGATATTTAAGTCACTTTTGTGATCTAATATAAAGGTTGTGAGAATAACGGGTAATTCGCGGATTTTATGGCAGTACTTTGGATAATATAGGACATATGTAGCGCTGCCAAAAAATTAAAAAAAAAAACGTTGCAGTTAAAATAAAAGTCCCAGAAATGCATTTTTCGAGGGGGCAAAATTTGCTCCCCCGATTTTCCTTCCGCTCCCCCGATAATCGGACCGCTCCCCCGATATTGGAAAAGAACCCATTAGTCTATTAAGTAATAGACTAATCATCACAACTAATCATCGCGCCCGCGTATCTTATTCTTATAGATGACCGTCTCAAGCTCGTGCGGAATTTGAAAGTGCTTTTCATGGTAAAAAAATTTTTTGAATTTGCTACTCACATATTTGTTTTTTTAGTGGATCAGCTGTGCCGCAAAGGTGCGAAATCCTTGGTGGGACATCAAATCTGTCGTGTTTGAGCATTTCTTCGCATTTGAGTATCACGGTCTGACTCCTGATGATAAGATGACTTTCGATGATGAGCTCAGCCTAGTGATCAAGCAAGGAAATGTGAGTGTTTTTGGGGTTGTAGTGATCAGTGCAAATGTAAATTGCGTCTTTATGGGAATCGATGAGTGAATTGTATGTTTTTCTAGTGTGTATGGGACTCCCTGAGTCACCTCATTAGACGCGATATCATGCGTGACCCGACAAAGAAACGATATACTCTGGAGGATGCTCAATGTTATGCTGAAGGGGAAGGGCCAACTCTTTTCTTCCAGGTAAATACTTTTGTATGTTTAGATTATTGCTGTTTTATTGGAATTTATTAAGGTTGGTATTTTTTCAACGTCACTGCTTCGACACTCGTCTTGCCCTTGACAAAAGTAGCGAAAGTGGATTAACGAGCTGCAATGTCGAAGAATTGGCTGCACGACCAGCAAGAATCCTTCAACCAATGTGATGCAAAAACCATGGTCAAGGATTGGATTCTCCGAACCCATCTAAAGCAAGGCGAGCTCATTGACGATCTACTCATGGCTGAGAGGAAAAATCTCGAACAGTATAATAATTGTAATTTTTTTTTTGCCGGATTCTCCAAGCCGATATACATACCGAAATACAATACTGAATTTTAGATGATCTTGACCATCGTGATGCGGATGGTTTTAACGCCGTTGACCCTGAGGAGCTTGGCAACGCCATCGGTAAAGACGACATCGAAGACAAGCACATAAGAATCGTCAAAAAGCAGCAATTTGATCATGATGATCAACCAGGGACTACTGTTTTTTGTGTAACTTTGTGTTTGTGATTGCGTGCTGGAATATGTTTGTGTGAGAACCTTCAGACTCACGAAGATCATTGTCTTTGCACTAAAAATGGTTTGCAAGTCCACCAAAAATCTTTATTGATGGTTTTGCGCTTTTCTTTTGGCGCAGTTATTGCTCTGTTGTTCATGTTTTTACTTTAAAGTCTAAAGTTTAGACCGCGCAGCTTGTATAAAACATACCCTTATAGCCGTAAAATAGTCACCAATCGATTCGACATTGCTTATTACCCCAGAAAATGTTTTAAGTCTTGTAAATTATTTTTCTTTAGCTTTTCAACACCAGAGTTTTAGTCTTGTCTGTTGCATTATGAAATTTGCAGAGAATCAAATGGATAACGCACCGTAGCTCCCACTCTTTCACCATATTAAATGCGCTCAATTTCAACAGCTAAAAACTCGTTTAGTCATGAAAACTAGCTAAAATAGCTATCTAATTTTCATTTTTACAAGTTTTTAACATTAAATATCATTTAGAAAGGTTGCTTTTCGTTTTTAACGGGTTTTCCTTGTCATTCTCTTATCTAAATGGTTAACTTCCAGATATGAAAGCGCTAGCATTGCTGCGACGGACAATCTCAACGGCGGGCGCTCTACGAAATGGAGGTAAAATGTTATCAGTTTGCGTGTAAAACCGGCTTTTTGGACCAGAAAAAATTTGCAGTTAGTACTAGATTATAGAGCAGTAAGATTTACCCTTGTGAATCAAAAAAGTTCTGATTGTTGCTTATTATCTGCGTAACTAATTTCAAGTTTTAGCTCGATCTGCCTGGCGGAACGAATCATCACATGAAGATACGGAATACGATCGATATCAAAGGAATTATGACAGGTTTTTTTTATTTTAAGACTCGAGTTAGGTAAAGTAAACCACTAACTTAATGCTTTAACATTTTGAAGCCTGCAGAAATTTTTGTACGAGTATTAACATGCACGTTTACTATTAGATAGAATGAATAATAAGCTTTTTGTAAACTTTTAATTTTAGACCCAGTAACTCTCGTGCTCCGTTTGTGGATTTGCGCAGAAGCTCCTTTGGAAGTGAGGCTTTTTATCAGTAAAGCGTCTGGTCCAATCATTTCTCCAATTTACAGTACTTGTTTAGATACGAGCTATGGAAAATATCAAGGAGGTTTCACGAAAAATCGATCTTTGAGGCAAAGCAACAGCAACACACAAAATCTTCGCAAAGTCGATTGGCAGGAGACAAGTCTACGACCGATTATCAAAAATCACTACAAGGAACACGCGGATGTCACTTCACGAGCACAGGTTTGCTAAAATTCAATGACATTGAATATTGATTGACAAAGCTAAAAAAGTTAAATCAGTCTTTGTTTGGATAGTAGAAATGCTTTGTATCTTTTATTATTTGGAGGTTTAGCCACGGTTTAACAGTTTATGTGAATGTGTTTGTTGGCTCAGTAATGAAGTTTTATTTAGACAGAGATCGACGATTGGCTTTCGACGAACAAGGTGACGATGAAAGGCAATAACATTCCGCGACCCGTATTTTCTTTTGGTGAAGCAAATTTCAACCCAAGGATTTTGCGAGAACTCTCCAACTTTCAGGTTAAAACTTGCGATTTTTTTTGCAAATTGGAATTCAATAATTTTAGACACCAACATCGATTCAATCAATATCCTGGCCTGTTTTGATGAGTGGACTCGACATTATTTCAATAGCGCAAACAGGATCCGGAAAAACGTTGGCAGTAAGCTTTTTGTTCTACAGAGTGGCTAATAAGTATTATCGCGTGTTTGAACACGTGTTACTCCTTGAGGTTAGTTCCGACTCTCGTTAGTAAAATACCAAAATGTTGCTAAGACTCTAGGAAATTTAAATATATGCATGGATTTTTGAGACAATAGCTGTGAAAGATTTTATTGCTATTCTTGTGCTTTTCAAAAAAGCCACTTTTTCCGCTGCTCTTTTTTTAAAGTTTAGTTCAAAATATTTTTGTGAACGATGCTCAGAAGATCGAACTTTTGCTTAATTTTGGTACCAATTTTTTTAAAGTTCAAAACCGGGTGTGTAAGATCATATTTGGCTGGCTTTTAGACACCTGTTTTTTGCTTTTTTTCTAAGGGAGGAAAAATAAGAGCCATAAAGAACATTACAATTTTTTTAAATCGTTACTTTGAGCCAAATTCCAAATTATTTCAGTAAGAAAACTTTAAGGGCAACATTTTGGAGCAAAATTGAAAAAGTTAGCTGAATAAATAAAAACTCTACTTGTATGAGAAGCTTAGAATTGACCTCAGGCAAAGTGCCTTTTTGAAAAGCACAAGAATCGCAATAAAATCTTTTACAGTAATTGTCTCAAAAATCCATGCATATATTTAGATTCGCTAGACATTTTGGAAACATTTTGGTATGTTACCCATAATATTTGAAACAAACCTCGAGGAGTAGCACGCGTTCAAGCACGCGACAATACTTATTAGCCACCCTGTATAAGCTTGAAAAAAAAATGGTTGTTTAAAAGTTTAAAATTGCTATTTTAAAGGTTTAATGCTCAATAGAACGAAGTGCTTTTAAAAAGGGCAACAGAGCGGCACACCTAAAAATGACAAGTAATGATTGAGCAATTTGATTGGTGATAAAGCTATTAGAAAACGTTTTTAAAACAATAAAACGAAATCTTTGTTTAGTACATGCTTCCGGCGCTTGAGCACATGTCACATCAAAATCTTCCAAAAAGCTCTTTTCGTTCGCCTCGTTCGCCGACTATTCTCGTATTGGTTCCAACAAGAGAACTTGCGCAACAAGTATCTGAAGTTTCAAAGTGCGTTAAAGTTTTGTGAATGTTTTAAAAGTATGCATTGAAGTTATGCTGATAAAAGTCCGGAACTTTTTAAAAGTTGACAATTATCCTTGTGTTATTATTTTCTTATTTCAGGTCATGTATCAAAGCTTCGAATCTTCAATATGCAACTCTTTTCGGCGGTGTCAGCAAATTTGCTCAAGAGGACTTTCTGGCAAAAGGAGTCGATGTTGTTGTTGCCACTCCAGGACGATTACTTGATCATTTGAATACGAAAACAATTGATTTACGGTATCATTTGATTCGTTTCTCTTTTTCAAATTTTGTTACTTAGTAATTGTTCATATGTGGTGCTCGATGAAGCTGATCGGATGCTTGACATGGGTTTTTATTTAATTTTGTAACAAAGACTAAATACATTTTAGGATTTGAGCCACAAGTACGCAGTGTTCTTTCGCAAATTCGGGTATGTTCATTTGGTTTTGAATCAAGCCTGTGTTTTAACAAAAATAAATAACATTTAGCCCGATCGTCAAACGGCAATGTTCTCAGCAACTTGGCCAAAAGAAGTGCAAAAACTTGCGCGGGATTTCTTGAAGGACGAAGTGTTTCTGAATGTTGGCTCAATGGAACTGTCAGCAAATCCGGATATTAAACAGGTAATTGATTCATTTTAGATCAGATAATGTTCTGCGCAAAAATCATATCGCAAAAATCTTACCTAGTCTTTGTTCCGTTGAAGTGTAAATTGAAATTTCGTAGAAGCCTTGTAAACAATATTAAAGTTTTCATTTAGATTGTCGAAGTTGTAGATGGTCGTGAGAAGAGGGATCGTCTAAAGCATTTGATTGAAAATATATTTTCAAAGGTAAATCTTTTTGTTTGATTTTGATTTCATTTACTTAAATAAATTAATATTTCAAATTTAGGAAAACAACAAGACGTTGATTTTCGTGCAAACAAAAGTGGCGGCTGATCGATTGGCGACCTTCCTTGGGCATTTCGGACACAAAGCATTGAGTCTGCATGGAGACAAAACGCAATTGCAACGGGACACAATTATGCAAAGTAACTTTTAAGTTTGTTTGTTTGTTAAGGCTTAGCATCTCATCTTTCTTAAATAAAATTTCCAAATAAACAATTGAAGAAAGTTTTTAGGGTTCCGACGTGATGCTTCTGGAATTCTAATTGCTACAGATGTGGCTGCTCGGGGATTGGGTTAGTTTTCTTAATGTTCTTTTCTTTAAATGCTAACTGGCTAAAATAAATTACTTTAGATGTGGATGATATCGAGCACGTGATCAACTTTGACTACCCGAATAACTCGGAGGATTACGTGCATCGCATTGGAAGAACGGGACGGGCTGGTAGAACGGTTAGTTTAGATTTTGAGGAGTAAAACACGTTCATTTTTGTTTTGCGAAAGAGTTTTTAAAGATTTTGATTGAATTGAGTAACAATCATATAAATCTTATTCAAGCTGTTGATTCGAAAGGTTTCATTTTTGTTTCAGGGTGTTGCTTATTCGTTTGTGACTCCGGAAGAATCGCACAAAGTGCCCGATCTGATCGAAGTACTTCAAGAAACCCAACAAGAAATTCCACGTTCTCTACTCGATTTACATGCGCCACCACCACCGAGCTTCAAACGAAGATCTTATCGGTAAAAGTCTAGTTGTTAGTAGTCAATTGTTAGTTACTTTAGTTGTTTTTGAATGTTTAACCTTTCTTGTTGATAAATTTTTCTCTTGACAACTTATTTATTCGAAACAAAACATTAAATTTGATATATCGCTAATAATTTGTGCTCACAATTCACTCTAAAAAATCCTAAAAGTTTTAAAAAGAGTAAATTCGGGAAGATTTAGATTTTTGTTAAAATGCAAGAATCAACGAGAAAAGAATGACGATTAGAGACGGGATTTTGTATTTTGAATCAAAATTTTGGTGATCTTTTGGTTGAATATCTTGCCAAATTGATTCAAAACGCAAATTTCCAGCCTCAAATCATGATTGCACTTAATGGAAAGGCTTTTCAGATACACAAATATTTGAATCTTCAGAAAAAGAACCACAATCAATCATCGATCATCTAAAATGAGCAAGAATTGTAATCAGAAAAAAGAATAAGGAACATTTTGGCGAAAAATGAGCAAAAATTCTTTTTTAATGAGGCCTTTTATTTGAGTTTAGTTGCCCATTTCATGTCATCTTCTCGTGGCTGCATTCCTGTCAAATAAGTGACCGTTTTCTGGAATTAATTCAATTTGGAGAGTAGGTTTTGTTGAAGCTGAGCAATTTGTACTTTCTATTTGAAATCATCGTTTCTACATTGCTCGGAAATGATAGGCACAAACCTCGGCTCTTCTCCAGAAATCGATAACTTCAAGCGGGTAATTCAACCATCCTGTCGTGATACAGTAATAGCAGGCGTGTGGTGAAATGTGATGGATCTGAAAAGAGTATGATAGTTCTGATGGATAGTCGAGGACTCGAAGCCTATCGTTTTTTGACTGGCTTTTAGCTAGATCTCTTACAATCTCTTTGCTAGCTCTTAGCTTCTAGTCTCCTCTATGTTGTTGAATACACCGATTGCCAGCAAATCTTTACCATGCTAGCACTGTTTATTCTATTTCAGTGCACACAGGAAACACCGAATAGATCCAAAAAGAAGGAGCTTTTCGAAGAATTCAAACACTTGAACAGCTACCTCGTCTCCTAACTCACTATCCATTACACCACGTAGCCATTGAAATCCAGCCCGCGCGTAAGCCTTATAAAGATATTCGACTCTTTGTCACTTCTTGCTTCTTTGCTACTTCTTTGCCAAATTGTGCATGATTTTGCATCGTCAGAAGTGAGCGTGAGATTTCGAGACGAAAATGCGATGCAAACACAAGTCGAGTACGGTGAGTACGATAGGGCTTTTGGTTTTTGCGCACGGGTAATGGTTTTCAAGAAAAACGTGTTGCAAATTTAAGCATATACTCGGAAAACGGAGGAATCAAAAGAGGCGAGAAGCCTCTTTCAAGGGGTTAAAAGAGGCTTTTTGCCCCTCATCCCGACGAGCGAGTTGGTGTAGTGGGTAGTGAGTTGGGCTATGAAACCAACGTCTTCATCTGGCTCATGGGTTCGATCCCGGCGTGCGATTTTTTTTCGTATTTTTCTCGTGCTGCTTGACAATGTTTAACAATACTACAATTTATCTTAAATGTAATGAGAAAAACAGTTTAACAGTCGTTCGAAAATCCCAAGCTCACTTTCTGACCATTCTTGTAACTTCTCGTAAGCTTTGATTTACTGCAGTGCTTCTGTAAATAGACTCACTTTGTGATGATGTCTCGGGAGAATGATGTGCGCGCGTTGCAAAGCGATCACCCATTTCGAGAGGCCGAAATACGTGTGCGACCATTTGTGGATCTGAAAATGGCTTTGATAAGTAAAGAGAACTTGTTAAGCTTTAAGATCTATAGCTTTAAGATCTATAGCTTTAAGATCTATAGCTCTAAGAGCTATAGCTCTAAGATCTATAGCTCTAAGATCTATAGCTTTAAGAGCTATAGCTCTAAGATCTATAGCTCTAAGGTCTATAGCTTTAAGATCTGTGTCTTTAGAATCTTTCGCTTAAAGATCTGTAGCTTTCCGATCGATTTTCGAACCGAAAACCGATCTTTTTCAAAGGAAGCTCCTTTCCCGATTTTGATATGAATATTCAGTGCTTTTTCGAGAACCATTCTGCCCCTTTTCCCCCTTTGAAAATGTCACTAATGAATGCCGGATCGCCTATGAATTCGATAAGTGGAAAAGTTTAAACACTTTGTGGCTCTTTGTAAAGTTTTGCGAATGGCTCAGGTAAGCAGAACTTATTTTTGTGTGTACTTTGTGCTAAACGGTAAACGCATCATTTCCCATGCACTCTAATAGATATAAATTGATATCAAAAGGTATTGGATTGGCTTTTTTTTTACGAATTTTAGAGTTTTAGCTTTAGTTTTAAGCAAGCACCGTAATTATTCTAATAGAAGAGCATGCCCGTCTAGTTTTCGAGACCCCAAAATCGACCGCCGAAAATAATAGATGCCGTATTATTTCCTCTAATAAACGCTCTCACCCTCGACCAACTTTAGGCATCTCGTTCTCAGCCCTATTTTAAGAGATTTTGATGTTTAACATATCAAAAGATAGCCCTTAATGTGTTCTATCTTTTAGTATATTAAACATAAAAATATCTCAAAATGAGGCTGAGAACGAGGCGTCTAAAGTTGGTGGGGGCGGGGGTCGACGGGGCGGGGGGTCGAGGGGGGTCGAGCGCCCCCACCAACTTTCAACGCCTTGTTCTCAGCCGCATTTTGAGATATTTTTATGTTTAATATACTAAAAGATAGAACACATTAAGGGCTATCTTTTGATATGTTAAACATCAAAATCTCTTAAAATAGGGTCGGGAACGAGACGTCTAAAGTTGGTCGGGGGTTTTTATTAGAGGAAATACGGTAGGGTCCCCTAGATCAATCGAAATTTTTTGAAAATCAAAGAAATCTTATGTATCGACGGCATGTGCCAGATAGAGAGCGATTACGCGGCCGCACAAAGAATTTACATACGGATTTCTCTTTTGTTTTATAGATTCTACAAAAAGAAGTTATTCAGTTGTGAATTTGTTAGCGGGGATCGGGCAATCGATCGGAGATCTTCATTTTATTAACTCTATCAATCAGAACTTGGATTTAATGGTTTTAATGTTTTAAGAGAAACTCAGAAACTTATTAGCGCCTGTCTCGAAGAGGCGACAATGTTTGATCTTTAGCAAAAACTTTTGGCAGCGATTGACGAGTTGAGAGATTATCTCCCGCTTCAACGAGTCGTCACCCGGCACACCGATCGAGCATCGGTTCTCCGCGTGACTTGTGCTTATTTGGAGGTTAGCTATTGTTTGTTCTTTTTGCTATTAGCTTTTTAAAACTTATCTAACTAGATATTTTGAATAGCTTGTTTTAGACTCATAGCTTTCTCTCGCAAGCCATCGAAAAGCGTGCAGAAAAGGCGAAAGACGATGAAAAAGATGTCAAAATGCCGAAGATCAACGATATCAGCAGCCTGATTTTGCAGGTATTTTTTCTAGCTGTGTAGCTGTTTTCTAAGACTGAATATCTATGATCTGTTACTGATGATTGCTAAGGATCTGTTACAGATAATTACTAACTACTGTAAGCCACTTGTTCACTGCATTACACTACAGTATTACAGTCCAGAAGAAAACGAAGGATACTGTAAGCCATTCGTTCGCTACAGTACTACAGTCTAGACGAAAACTGAAGGTACTGTAAGCCCGTTAATTACTAAGGATACTGTAAGCCACTCGTTCACTACAGTATTACAGTCCAGAAGAAAACGAAGGATACTGTAAGCCTGTTAATTACTAAGGATACTGTAAGCCTAATAATTACTAAGGATACTGTAAGCCACTCGTTCACTACAGTATTACAGTCCAGAAGAAAACGAAGGATACTGTAAGCCTGTTAATTACTAAGGATACTGTAAGCCTAATAATTACTAAGGATACTGTAAGCCACTCGTTCACTACAGTATTACAGTCCAGAAGAAAACGAAGGATACTGTAAGCCTGTTAATTACTAAGGATACTGTAAGCCTAATAATTACTAAGGATACTGTAAGCCACTCGTTCACTACAGTATTACAGTCCAGAAGAAAACGAAGGATACTGTAAGCCTGTTAATTACTAAGGATACTGTAAGCCTAATAATTACTAAGGATACTGTAAGCCACTCGTTCACTACAGTATTACAGTCCAGAAGAAAACGAAGGATACTGTAAGCCTAATAATTACTAAGGATACTGTAAGCCACTCGTTCACTACAGTATTACAGTCCAGAAGAAAACTAAGGATACTATAAGCCTGCTAATTACTAAGGATACTGTAAGCCATTCGTTCACTACAGTATTACAGTCGAGACGAAAACTAAGGATACTGTAAGCCTGATCATTACTAAGGATACTGTAAGCCTGCTAATTACTAAGGATACTGTAAGCCACTACATCACACTACAGTACTACAGTCGTTCACTACATTACACTACAGTACTACAGTCCAGAAGGAAAACATTTAGAGTCAATGAATGGCGGCATTCAAACAGATTCATTTTTGTACTGAATGCTTTGCTAAGCATACTGTAACGATTACTGTATCTTTGATACTATTCAGGTTACTTTATCTATCCTTAATTCAGGCACTAGACGGTTTTTGCATTTTGGTGAAACAAATGGGCGATGTGCTTTATGTGACCGAGACTGCGGCAGCACATCTTGGCTATTCACAGGCTTGGCTATTCACAAATCTCATTCACAATATCATCTTGGCTATTCACAAATCTTTTATCTCTATCTCTAACCTAGTTGGCAAGAGAGCCCGATTTTTTTCCTTTTCCTCAAAATCACTTTTTCCGGGGTAATTTTATCCCTAGATTCCGAAAAATACAATGAAAATTTGAGAAAATGCATTTTAAGCCAAGTTCCAAGGCTCCAAAGTGCGCACTTCTATAGTGTACCATATGGAGCCCAAGCTATCGACTATTGGAGCACTTTTCAAGGGCAAAACTAAAGCCAAAACCACTTTTCAACGCCAACACTAAAGCAAAACTAAAACCAAAACCATTTTTAACCATTAAAAATTGATTTTCGAACTTAAATTGACTTGTAGAAGGAAAAGAAATTGAAAAAATATTTTTAGAGTTTTTGACTCATGTGGGGGAGTACATGGTCAAAATTTAGAAAATTAAAAAAAAAAATTTTTACTTTAATTTGATCAGAAACGTATTCAGCAGCTAAAATTATACAAAAAGAAGTGTTTTTGGCTTCAAAAAAATGCTTTGAGTGACCATTTTTAGACCTCTTCCCTATGTGTATCCCTTTCATCACACTGGATCACTTTGGAGCCCTGAAAATTGACTTAAAACGCATTTTTCCAAGCTTTCTTTGTGTTTTTCGGAATCTAGAGATAAAATTACCCCAGAAAAAGTGGTTTCGAAGATCGTTTCTATCGAACGAAAATTTAAGCTGGTTACTTGAAAGCTAAGCTGTTTTAGGTTTCGACACTTGGCTGTCACTTATCAGAATTGATCTCTGATCATGATTGGAAATTGCTTAAACAATTGCTTGACATTAAAGGCGATCCGTGAGTTAAACTAATGCAAATAAAGTCGTCTTCAAAAATAAGCACTTTCAAGAATTCTAGGAAAACCTCTGAAATGACTGCCTCGATTTTGATGGGAATGACTTGTCGACTGCCGAAGAGAGCCTCGGGATTGCTCAAGTTTGGGAAAAAGGTGAGAGGAAGGGATAAGAATCTATTTTGACGGCAAGAAAAAGATGTCTATAGCTCATTGGCAGAGCTTTCGGCAGAGCTTTCGGCAGAGCTTTCGGCAGAGCTTTCGGCAGAGCTTTCGGCAGAGCTTTCGGCAGAGCTTTCGGCAGAGCTTTCGGCAGAGCTTTCGGCAGAGCGTTCCCCTGGTAAGCGACAGAAGCAGGAACAAGGTCCAGGGTTCGAATCCTGGTGCTGACCATTTCCATTTTCCATTTTGCATTCTCAGCCCCAACCCATAAAAGGACTAACTGCGAGGATTCTTTACAATATAGAAATATAGAAATGGGAATGCTTGAAAGCTTTAAGAATCGAAATTCATTGAAGAAGAATCCTTTAAGCTTTAAGAATCGAAATTCAAAAACTCTGAGCTCCAGTTTGCCATGTTAAGCCATAGCTCACAAGCTTCCACTCTCAAAATGGAGCCAAGTCAAAGTCAAAGTCCAGCCAAGCTAATATAGGCATCAACGTCAACTAATCAGCTGCTCACAATCAGCTTATAATTAGTTTTTAAACGATCTGCAACTCTATCTGAGCTATCGTTGGCTAGGCTAAGCTTGACTTGATCTAGACGATCTAGAGGAATCGATCTAGATCTGGTTGTTGTAAAAAAAGTCGAAGAATCTACGGGAATCTGCTGGAGATAGATCCTGTTTAAGCAAAGGCTAGTGCCGCTCTTGGATCGTGTGTTGGCTGCGGTAAAAAAGGTAAATGCAAGAATGGCTTCAGGCTGTCGAGGCGACCGCTTTTCTCCGCTTCAACGCCAACAACTCGCCCACATCCATTGAACACATCATCTTCTATTGCACTACTTTGGTGAGACTTTATCTACTATCTAATCGATTCAATCAAAAGACAAGCGAGCTTCTTAGGAAAGTGGTGGCTCAATGGAGATTCTCATCAATGAACACAAATTCGCGATTCGACTCGATCTTGCTTTTAAGATCATTTTCATTGAATTAAGGTGAGAATTGACGAAAGTGTGTTGACGAGAGTGTTGAAGTTGAAGATTTAGAGCCGCTGAAGCGTTGGGTTATTCGGGAAGTTCACTGATTGACACATCTCTCTACGAGTTGATCCCAAATGAAGATGTTGGATCGATTCAACAAGCGCACAAGAAATGTAAGGCGTTATAAATGTTAAGAAGTTATAAATGAGCTTTTGAATACCCTAGATTCCTAGTGGATTACTGTAAAGTGTGCACTTCCAAGCCAAGTTCCAAGGCTCCAAAGTGTGCACTTCTATAGTGTACCATATGGAGCCCAAGCTATCGACTATTGGAGCACTTTTCAAGGGCAAAACTAAAGCCAAAACCACTTTTCAAGGCCAACACTAAAGCCAAAACCATTTTTACTTTGTGTACTTTGTTCTCTGGAGTAGAAACATGCTTTTCTGGTGCACTGAATTCTGTCATTGCACTGAATTCTGTCATTTTTGCATTGTTACATGATCTAATACTCGAGATCTAATACTGCGAGATACTCTAATACTAATAGTGAATGCTTTTGTCCGCCAGAAAAGATGCGTTTCTAGTTTTGAGAAGTACACAAAAGTAAAAACAGCTAGCAGAAACAGCAGAAAACTATTAGAACACCTAGCAGAACACTAAGAACAGAAAAAAATCGATCAAGTCACCATTAGCATCAATTCCTTTAGCAGTATCAGCTATCTACTGCAGTAATCACTGACTTTAGTACTGATCGATGAAACCGCTCAATCTTCTACCCCGATTTTGGCTTTGTTGAAAGCCGGTGGTGGAACACTGAGCGTTCTCATTCATTTCTTGCGTCACGATGCGAAAAGGCGTGAACACTCGACAGTAACCGCTATTTGCTCGATTGTTGGGTGGGTGAATGGCCAACTCTTGGTATAGTTTTAAAGAGGAAACTCCAGGCTTTCAAATGCTACCAAATAGAGGCTGATTGGACTGATGAGTCCTCAGAAATCTAGGGACAAAGTCAGACAAAGGGGACCAAGGGACAAAGTCTAGTCAGATCGCATTGTTCTTTAAATTTAGCTACTGTTTAAGTAGCTAAAGTTAATTAGCTACTGTTTAAGTAGTTAAAGTTAAGTAGTTAAAGTTAAGTAGTTAAAGTTAAGTAGTTAAAGTTAAGTAGTTAAAGTTAAGTAGTTAAAGTTAAGTAGCTAAATCTAAGTAGCTAAATCTAAGTAGCTAAATCTAAGTAGCTAAAATTAAGTAGCTAAAATTAAGTAGCTAAATCTAAGTAGCTAAATCTAAGTAGCTAAATTTAAGTAGCTAAATTTAATTTAACTACTGTTCAATGGCAATGACAGGATTCATTTTGTTGGCTCTAGCAATTGGAAATCGGATTTAATTGGTTGAAAGTGATGAAGTTGTGCATTATGAAGTACGGATTATGAAGTACGGATTATGAAGTATGCATGATGAAGTATGCATGATGAAGTATGCATTATGAAGAATTCAATGACTTCAACTTCTCCAACAATGACAACATTCTCTTTCAACCACTTCTACTAACAAGATTTAATAGTTGAGATTCTTTTCTTAAGTCAAAAATGTCTTTATAGAGTCAGATTTGCTCGTGTAAGCTCAATTTACATTTTTCAGCAACGAGATCGACTCGGCTTTACTCTCAGTGATTCAAACGCGTCCGAAATGGAGTTCGGGTGATTGGTGGACGGATGGAGCGCCCGTTGGATCACACTCTTCACTACACTATGCCCACACTTTGGGGAAATTGATTAAACCTTGATACGTCTATAAGACAGGGAACTGTTTTTCTAACTAGGGAACTGTTTAAACTTGCCATCGATCTCCGAAACTGGACCTAGCTACGAAACGCCTCTGTCGAACTCTAAGAAATATATCTTTTCCTATTTTTTCAGAAAAACGCGTGCAAAGTTCAAAAATCCCCTTCAGAATCCAGTTTGGACGGTTTCTGCCTGGCCTATAAGTATTATAAGCCGAATACATGTGTTAAGACACTTCTAGAACCTCAAAAACTGTTTTCCAAAAATTCCGCAAGTCTGGTTTC
Organism: Mesorhabditis belari; assembly: GCA_958450365.1. Taxonomy (NCBI): domain Eukaryota; kingdom Metazoa; phylum Nematoda; class Chromadorea; order Rhabditida; family Rhabditidae; genus Mesorhabditis; species Mesorhabditis belari. The sequence continues at coordinate 1,638,472 of CAUEEP010000937.1, read as the reverse complement.
GCAGTTTCGCTGGGAGAGGAACCGAACCCACGAGCGGGGATGGCTTCGCAGCTTTGTAGACTAGCGCACTATCCCCTGGGCTACCGGCGGTCTTCCTCGCTCCCCGCTTGACGCCCTCTTATATAAGAGAAAGCCATAACAGATGGTTAAAGGCATATAAGGGGCGTCAAGTGGAGAGGGAGGAAGACCCCCGGTAGCCTAGGGGATAGTGTGCTAGTCTACAAAGCCGCGAAGCCATCCCTGCTCGCGGGTTCGATTCCTCTGCCAGCCAAACTTGCGAAACTGCGAAAACCAAACTTGCGAGGTTTTTGGAAAAAATTCTTGACAGTTTTTAGCGGAAATTAGCCACAAATTTGCACGCGTTTTTCTCAAAAACTGGCCTTGACTGGGAAAAGATGAAAATATGTTTTTTGGGGCGTTTTGGGGCGCTTTTTAGCTGCGTCCGGTTTGGAGAATCGGTGATAAGTTGAAGCATTTCCCTAGCAAGTCACTTTTTTGTTTTTCTAATAATTTTACATATTAGATTTCGATTTTCATTTGTTTTTTTGGCTAATAATAGGCAATAGCTCTTTTGGAGCTCTTTTGATGACTTGAAATCGCATTTTAACACACCTGATTCGTCATTGCCACATAAACACCCAACAGCAATAAATACCAATGGATGAAGGCCCATTCGTGGATCTAGAAATGAGTTGTGTCTTTTAAATTAGAGATTAGAGACTTTTAAATGCTATTTTTAAATGCTAATGTTTAAATGCTAATCTTTAAATGCTAATTTCTTTAAAGGGGGCTATTAATCGCGGCCGGGTGACGATAAAAATTTTTTTACGGCAACCACCTGTTTTTTTATTTTAATATCGCTGATTTTATTATAAATAGAATAAAAATCACCCGGCTAGAGTGATTTGATGGGTTTACAAATTTTTGGGAGACAATTTCTGGAGACACTGCAAGGCTTGGAGAAAAACAAGATCGTCACTCATCAGACACCTCAGCTCAGTTTAGATCGATTGAGTTTTTCCAGTGCATCTTCACCAGAAGTGACTGGATCTCCTCCACCGTAGGACGCCTTCAGCGCTTTGATTGACACAATTAGATCTTTTTTCCATTTGCGGTCGCTTGTCGTTTTAGTTTTCTCAAATAGGTGCCTTTTAGCTGAGGTGTCTGATGAGTGACGATCTTGTTTTTCTCCAAGCCTTGCAGTGTCTCCAAAAATTGTCTCCAAAATTTGTAAACCCATCAAATCACTGATTTTTATTCTTTTTATAATAAAATCAGCGATATTAAAATAAAAAAAATAGGTGGTTGCCGTAAAAAAAATTTTTATCGTCACCCGGCCGCGATTAATACCTCCCCCCTTTAATGCTAATTTCTTTAATGCTAATTTCTTTTTCAAATTTCACCTCTTCTCTCGTGTAGGTGAAATGCTGATACAAAATGTGGGCCAAATTTGGAATGCAAAGGAGAAAATTGTCGCCATTACACTGGAAATTGAAGATTTTCAAAAAGCAAAAGCAAAAGCAAAAGCTTTTATGAGGTTTAATCAGTTTTGATTAGTATTTTTGAATTAACCAATAGTTAGTTCAATTATTGAATTAAGTACTTATTAATGATTTCTGAATGAAATCAATCAATCAATCAATCAATCAATCAATCAAATCACCTCAATGAAATCGTGGCGAGTGATGGCTGTCGGGTCGACGTGATGCTCTCGAAAAGGACGAATGAAATTCTGAAAGAGATTTAGAACTGCTAAGATGTTGTTCTTATTGTTCTTATTGTTCATTTTTTAAAGTATTTAGATTATTTGCTTATTTCCATCACAAACCCTTCCGATGAATGTCTCGGCGCTGCCGAAAGTGTCCGCGCCCCAATGCACGAGTCCAGAGGCGAAATCTGAACGAAATCTTGGGATTGTTTACCGTAACGGTGCTAGAACTTTTATATTATGATTGGGGCTTAAGCCTTTCATACTAAGATCCAGGCTTAAGCCCGTAACCCAGGCTTAAGCCCGTAACCCAGGCTTAAGCCCGTAACCCAGGCTTAAGCCCGTAACCCAGGCTTAAGCCCGTAACCCAGGCTTAAGCCCATAGCTCAGTCTTAAGCCCATAGCTCAGTCTTAAGCCCATAGCTCAGTCTTAAGCCCATAGCTCAGGCTCAGGCTAACCCAGGCTTAAGCCTGTTTCTCGAAACCTAGATAGCTACGGTAGTTTTAACATTTTTGACATAGTGAGCACACCAAGGGCTACCGTAAACAACAAATAATTTACAGACAAGAAGAGCTATAAAATTTAGTCTGTCTACCAGAACGAGTCTGTTTCAAATCACCAGCTCAACCCGAAACAAACCAGCGGTGAGTATCCCAAGAAAAGCGGCAATCGGAACGCTTTTCCAATTGTCAGAAGACCACGTGGAGATCAAACGAAAAATGACGAAAGTGAAGAGAGTCGACGAGGCGCCTATGGAAAATCGCTCTTGGAGACGTTTCTCTGAAAATTCAAGGATTTTCGGAGTTGATTTATTATGGAATTGTTTATGGAAAGGCTTGAAGAATGTCCGTTCAGTGAAAAGTCAAACAGACAACGACAGACAATTAAATCTCTATTGAGATTGTAAGATTTATACAGTTTCTATGGAAATCTGCTTATGAATTGATCTTTCTCACCTCTGCTGTACATTCCAGCGAGTTCCCGGGCTCCGGCGTGCTGTGGGCCCCATCTGAATTTTGGTTTAAATGATATTTGTATGATATTAGTATGATATTAGTTTTCATATTTATATAGACTTTTATAAGCCTTACAAGTAGACGATAACTTTTTAACAACTTTAACAACAACAACAGCAGCAACAAGAACAAGAACAAGAACAAGAACAAGAACAAGAACAAGAACAACAACAAAACAAGAACAAGAACAAGAACAAGAACAAGAACAACAACAACAACAACAACAAGAACAACAACAACAACAACAAGAACAACAACAACATTGCAACTTTGGACTGGCCCGCTCGATCTCCTGACCTCCTCAATCTCAAATCTCGTTTCAAGTTCAAAGGTTATGCCATTTGTTCCATAGCAGACAATGTAAGCCTTTAGTCGTTAAAGCCTTCACAAACGCTAAAGCCAAAGCCAAAACCAAAGCCTTCACAAAAGCCAAACCCAGGGATGCTTTTGGGATGCTTTGGATGCTTTTGGGGGTGCTATACTAGGGATGCTTTTGGATTTACGCCTCGGTTTTGAGCCATTTGACCCGGAACTAAACCAGGGACAAAAGAGGATGTGTTGAACAATCACTTGCTGCTGTTTTTGCTTCTAAATCCAAGCGTTCCCTACGTGTTTCAACGCGACAACGCGTCAATTCATCGAGCCGGAGACACCCGAGACTGGCTGAACAACAACAACAACAACAACAACAACAACAACAACAACAACAACAACAACAACAACAACAACAACAACAACAACAACTAGAAAAACTGAAAACCACTAAAAGCTTCACCTTGGCACAGCGGCTCCCATTTGAACGTTGACGTTCCCGTTTGGATCATCCTCCGGCATCGAGTCCACCAAAACACTAGAATTTCATTTGCTAAACTAGCAACGAGATACTAAAATTTGATTTAATTTGATTCTATTTTATTCAATTTGGTTTAATTTGATTCAATTTGATTCAATTTGATTTTTACTCGAATAGCACTATTCAAAATTGATTTTGCTAACTACTCATCCGTCAGGTATAAACATAGATTGAAACTTTTCTCACTTGAAACCTTAGAACAACGCCGTCTTATCATAGATTTGGTTGAGTGCTTTAAAATTGTAAAAGGAAAACATCAAAACCCTCTTTTTAAAAATCTTTTTCGACTAAACTCGAGGCTTTTGGCGACTAGGCGTGGCTCTTTTATCTTGCATCCCGAATCTGCCTTCTCTAAATCCTCTAGAGCTTTTTTCGTAAATCGTGTGAATTTGGAATGCCCTTCCCGACAGGTTGCGTTTGATCTCCACCGTGTCTGATTTTAAAAGGGCTATTTCGTTGCATTTTAAGTGACTTTGTCATCTTTTATCTAGTACATTTTTCATGTCGTTTTCGCACTTTATTTCTTTCTGAATAAAGTATTTATATAATTCAATTTGATTTAATTTAATTTAATTTAATTTAATTTGATTTGATTTGATTTATTTATTGAAAATATTGATTACTGTATCCTTTTGCTAAAGATAAAGCCCACTTTTCCTCTTCCATCGAGCTGCAACCGGGCTCCGAATCTGAGATGTCTTCAAACTGCATGATGATTGAGCTGAAACTTAGTTTCTTATATTAAATCAATCTTACACTAAAAACAATCAATGTTTTAAATTTTCTGGAGGCATTTCTAAGAAGAATCTAAGAAGAATCCAAAATCTAAGAAGCCAAAATGGTAATCCAAAAGGGTAATCCAAAAGGGTAATCCAAAATTATGGCGACAACTTTTTAAGAGAAGTTTTTTCACATCTAGAGAGATAAGGAACTAAGTCTAGAGAGATAAGGAACTAAGTCTAGAGAGATAAGGAACTAAGTCTAGAGAGATAAGGAACTAAGTCTAGAGAGATAAGGAACTAAGTCTAGAGAGATAAGGAACCAAATCTAGAGAGATAAGGAACCAAATCTAGAGAGATAAGGAACTAAGTCTAGAGAGATAAGGAACTAAGTCTAGAGAGATAAGGAACCAAATCTAGAGAGATAAGGAACCAAATCTAGAGAGATAAGGAACTAAGTCTAGAGAGATAAGGAACTAAGTCTAGAGAGATAAGGAACCAAATCTAGAGAGATAAGGAACCAAATTTAGAGAGAGAGATAAGGAACCAAATTTAGAGAAATATTTTCAAATTTTGATCACCCGGCGTGTGACGGCTTCTTAAAGAGTACGATCCTAAAGATACTTTTTAAAAAATTCGAAGTCAAACCCTCTTATTTTTTCAAACTTTTTTCAAAACTTTCCATCAAAAGTCACAAGTATTATTTACTATTCGAAAGCAGAAAATCTCAGCTAGATTACTTATGTAATTGTTTTCCTTTTGTGAAGATACAGTTTTAAGTCTTAAAAGAGGATTGGAATGCACTCGCGACCTGGCGATCTACTGTTTTTCTTTATTTTCTTTATTTTCTTGTTTTTCTTGTTTTTCTTTATTTTCTTGTCTTTGAGAAGGTTATTTTTCATCAAAACAAAAACTTTTTCAAAGGTTATTTAATTTTAATGTAAGCATAATTGTGCACAAAGCATTTCTTGCCAAATAAAAGGCTACAGTAGTCTATTTTTAAGGCAAAAGTCAAAAGAAAAGTCTAGGAAAAGTGATTTTGCAGAAAAATAAGTGATCTTTGAATCAAATGAAAGAAAAATAATGAAACTTTCTATAAGAAAAATAATTTCTAATGAAATACTTCAATTTAAGCATTTTTTTGGTTTACGGAAGTACGAAAAGGAATGAAAAGAAGCGAAAAGAAAAGAAACGAAAAGAAAAAAAACGAAAAGGAATATATATATATGTCGTAGCCGATTATGAATGAAATTTTTTGGTAAATCTTTCTAGGCAATTCTAGCAGAGCAACCCTTTAATGTATGAGGACAATATTATATGATCTTGTAGCGAATTCAATTCTGCGTCGATTGGTACCAAATTTGTGAGTTTAGGTTAAAAATTACCGGCGCTACAACGTTTCATTTAAAATCGGCGGGACCCCCGTAGCCGATTATGAATGAGTGGGTCTAGTCTAGGTCTAGGTCTAGGTCTAGATCTAGATCTAGGTCTAGGTCCAGGTCTAGGTCCAGGTCTAGGTCTAGGTCTAGGTCTAGGTCTAGGTCTAGGTCCAGGTCTAGGTCTAGGTCTAGGTCTAGGTCTAGGTCCAGGTCTAGGTCTAGGTCTAGGTCTAGGTCTAGGTCTAGGGCTAGGAGCGTCCAACCATCAAGTATTTGGTATCATTCAACGCAGAATCATTAATAATTATGTTAAATTTTTAAAATTAGAAAGATTTGATAAAAAGAAAAAAAAATTAGAGCAAAAAAACTGTTTGTTCAAGAAAAAACTTTGAAGCCCCATAATTTTTTTTCTTTTTATCCAATCTTTCTAATTTAAAAAATTTAACATAATTATTAATGATTCTGCGTTGAATGATACCAAATACTTGATGGTTGGACGCTCCTAGACCCACTCATTCATAATTGGCTACGGGGGTCCCGCCAATTTTGAATGAAACGTTGTAGCGCCGGTAGTTTTTAACCTAAACTCACAAATTTGGTACCAATCGACGCAGAATTTAATTCGCTACAAAATGACTTAATATTGTCCTCATACATTAAAGGGTTGCTCTGCTAGAATTGCCTAGAAAGATTTACCAAAAAATTTCATTCATAATCGGCTACGACATATAGATACTTTATTCAGGACCTGAGATAAAGTGCGCTAGATTTAAGATTAAAACACATGAATTCATACACATAACACGAAAAGGGCCGATAAAAAGAAACACGATATAATATATGTCAAATGTGGGTAGCACAGATAACGTCAAGGATCCACTAGAGCTTCAAGATCAAGATAATTTAAAGGTTTCGAGACTATTGGACTCTCTCAAAACTCTGGGGAGTCGATTCCAAATTCTGGCAGTTATTGGCAGAATGAAAAGACTTATTTGTCAACTTAATATGTAAATTTTTAAGGAAATTGAGGGATAAAGCATCAAGAAAAAGACCCATAAATCAAAAAAAAAACATTGAAATAAAGAGATTTTAAATTATAGAAACATTAAGAGAATAAAATTGTGACTAAAAGTTTCCGTAGAGCTGAAATTTTGAGTCAAGAACAAGTAAAAGAGCTAACAGTTAATGAGCTAAAAGATAAATGGCAATAAGCCTATCTACCAAACCTATCTACAAAGCCTATCTACAATTGGGCTATCTACAATTAGGCTATCTACAATTAGGCTATCTACAATTAGGCTATCTACAATTAGGTTATCTACAATTAGGCTATCTACAATTAGGCTATCTACAATTAGGCTATCTACAAAGCCTATGTACGAAGCCTATCTACATTGCATTGGAATAGCGTTGGAATAGCGTTGGAATAGCGTTGGAATAGCGTTGGAATAGCGTTGGAATAGCGTTGGAATAGCATTAGAATAGCATTGGAATACATGGAATGAATGTAAAGAGATTTCTCTCAAAATCTCCTCATTGCCGAGAGCATCTTTGAAGCTTTTATTGAACTTTTATTGAGCCATCGTTTCTTGGCTGCTCACTTTAATCGATTTAGTCGAAGTGTCACTAGATTCTCATTGAATTTTCTAATTGTTCTTTTAGCTTTCTTTAAGATAAGAAAGTAAGATCTTTCTTTTTATAAACAACAAAAGTTTGATCGATGTAAATTCTATTCTGTAAATTTGGGAATAGCATTGGAATAGCATTGAATAGCGTTGGAATCGCTTGGAATAACATTGGAATCGCTTGGAATCGCTTGGAATCGCTTGGAATCGCTTGGAATCGCTTGAAATCGCTTGGAATCGCTTGGAATCGCTTGGAATAGCATTTGAATCGCTTGGAATCGCTTGGAATAGCATTAGAGTCGCTTGGAATCGCTTGGAATAGCATTTGAATCGCTTGGAATCGCTTGGAATAGCATTAGAGTCGCTTGGAATCGCTTGAAATCGCTTGGAATCGCTTGGAATCGCTTGGAATCGCTTGGAATCGCTTGGAATAGCATTTGAATAGCTTGGAATCGCTTGGAATAGCATTGGAATGAATGTAAAGTAAAAGTACTCACTTTTTCTAAACAAATAAAGAACAAATGAAGTTTGAATACAAAAATGATCGTCGAGTCGTCAAAAAACGATGATGAGAAGGGATTTGAATGCGAAATGAAATGAGAAACAAAAAGAGAGATCATTGAACGATTGAATGGGGGAATTTGGATCTTTTTTGATTTAAATATTAAAAAATTACTATTATAACTAATAAATCTAAGATCTAATCATCAGAATCTCATTGTGAGTCTTTAATTTCCAAAAAAACTCTATACATTAGTTGAAATCCGTGTTAGAAAGTCGTAAAATCGGTTTTGAATCGAAAAACTTTCAAAGCCAATTTTTGACTGCTTCTTCCGAATCGAAGTGTTCTCCCGCAAGCTAATTACTCATGGTCCGGAATAAATAGTAATCAAAAGGAGCTGGATTGTATGGGGAGTGCGCCAAAAGTTCCCAAACAAGGCTATTTATTTTAGAGCGAGCCAGTTTTGCAACAGGAGGGCGCGCGTTCTCGTGGATGAGAACGATCTTTGACTTGGAGGCCCTATTCTTCTTCAGCGATTCATTCACCTTTCCCAACTGTTCACTGTATTTGATTGCATTAACGGTCGCCTTGCTATCCAGCAACTCCCAGTACACCACTCCCTCCATAACCCAGAAAACGCAGAGCATAAACTTCTTCTGGTGCAAATGGGGCTTAGGGTCACTTTCGGGTTTCTCGCCTGGCCCCACCCATTGCCACTTCCTCTTCTTCTTCCTCGACTTCTGCCCATTTTACAGGCAATTTGCGGATTCCTCTTTCGTAGTAGGATTTTGTTTTGTGTGTGAGACAAGTGTGAGACTCAGGACTGGAGATGTCCCAGTTTAAGCACTTTCTTCAAAAGAAACCCATTTTGGTGTCAATAGAGAAGTTGTAGAGAATCAAAAATGAGGCTTATAGCCAAATTTCCAAAAAGATACACTCAGTAGTTTCGCTTAAAATGTTTTGTGAAATGCAAGTTTTGTGAAAATTCGTAAATTTGGCATTTCTTGAAAAGCAGTTTTTGAATCGTTCTGAAAATTTGGATATAAGCTTGATTTTTGATTCTCTACAACTTTTCCATTGACACCAAAATGGGTTTCTTTTGAAGAAAGTGCTCAAACTGTCACATATGACAATAGCCGGCAGTTTTCACTTCACCAACCCAATAAATTAAAAATAACAATCAAAAAAGTAATTAAACAAATTTCATTTCATTTCATTTTACTTTAAATCAATTTAAAGGAATTCTCTCTTGAAATAATAAAATTCTGACGACAGATGCCTTTCGGACCGTCCACCGTACACTTTGCCTTTCAGACGTTTCCGCGCCAAACGTCGGAAACTACTGTAACCCGACGCAATAAAAGGACAAAGAATTTTTCAGTCTTTCGTCGTGTTTTATTTTTCAATCTTTTTCAATCTTTTTCAATCTTTTTCAATCTTTTTCAATATGGTTCCAATATGGTTCGGATACGGTTCCAATATGGTTCCAACATGGTTCCAATATGGTTCGGATATGGTTCGGATATGGTTCCAATATGGTTCCAATATGGTTCCAATATGGTTCGGAGACGGTTCCAATATGGTTCCAATTTCTTTTTTTTCCCATTGACACCAAAATGGGTTTCTTTTGAAGAAAGCGCTTACACTTTGCCTTTCAGACGTTTCCGCGCCAAACGTCGGAAACTACCGTAACCCGACGCAATAAAAGGACCCCGCCACAAAGAATTTTTCAGTCTTTCGTCGTGTTTTATTTTTTCAGTCTTTTTTTCCCATTGACACCAAAATGGGTTTCTTTTGAAGAAAGTGCTCAAACTGTCACATATGACAATAGCCCGCAGTTTTCAATTCACCAACCCAATATTTTCGATTTCGATCGATTAAAAACGTTTAACGATTATGAACATTTGAAAATAAACCAAATATAAGTATCAAATAAAGATTTATAGCAAAAGAGATCCTCATTGAATTGAAGAAATTGAAAGATTCTTGAGAAATTCTTGAAAAATGAGAAAAATGAGATCAAGAGAGGATTTCGCAAAGACAAAGACCCCCATTTTCGCTCGTATTACGTAAAAAGTTTTCTATTCGGAAAGATTTCTCACAAAAGATGTTTCTTTTCATCTTTTCCTCAATCGGATTAGCTATAATGGAGAGTTTTCGAGTTAAAAATTGCAGATTCAAAAATTCTTTTAGATTTCTAAAAGAAAAATCTTCATCGAGAACTTGTTCAGTGATAAAGTTAGTGGAAAATAGAGGGTTTGACTTTGAATTTTTTTTAAAGTATCTTTAGGCTCGTACTCTTTAAGAAGCCGTCACACGCCGGGTGATCCAAATTTGTGATCGCCGGGTGATCAAATTTGGTTCCTTATCTCTCTAAATTTGTTATAGCTTGTCGACTTGTCCCCTACCATTGAAAGCAAGTGATGCAAATTTTTCCGAGCCAGACAAGTCCGTAACTAGATACACGGCGCCGTTTTTGACCAGCTTCCGTAGCTAGAGTGTTTCTCACGAGTTATGCGTTTTTTAAAACGAAAGCTTTATCTCTCTAAATTTGGTTTCTTATCTCTCTAAATTCTACTGTCTCGATGGTCTAGTGGATAGTCTATCAGACTGCGGAACTATTCTGATTTACTCTCGTCGGGTTCGAGTCCGGCTCTCGTCAAAGTCCGGCTCTCTTGTGCTTCTTAAATTCTTTTTCTTAATTCTTATTGTTCTTGATTCTTATTTTTCTTAATTCTTAAATATCAAACTCTTTTTCCTTTTTCCTTATTAAACATTTACATTAGACTCAATTCTATAACTTTCTGTAACTTTCTGTAACTTCAATAGATCATTTACAAAGCTTGAACCTTCGAAGCTTTGTTTCTTTCTGTTACTTTCAGAAATGAGGCAATCGAAGCTTGAAAGCTTGAACCTTTCAAAGGATTAGAATCAGTAGATAAGTAGAAAATGTAACATTTCTTGTCACATTTCTGAAAGCAACAGAAACATCTGCAACAGCAACATATACAACAGCAACAGAAGAACGAAAAAGCTACATAAAATTCAACTCTACTTATTCATAGCAAATTGGGAAATAGTTATCTAAAAAAACAAGAAGGTTTGGTGAGAGTGGGACTCGAACTTGGAGCAAAAAAAGAGCAATAGGTTCCGTAGTCTAGAAGACCATCCACTAAATCACCAAAGCAGTTGTCAAGCGAGCGTCTGATGGCTCATAAGGAGTCCAAATTATAGAGATCTTACGAGATTTAAAAGGTTAAAACTCCAAAATTGGCTATAAATAAGCCGCAAATAATTTCCCAAAATGGTTTTTGAAAGAATAAACGAAAAAGGGCAACGAGTGTCAAAAAGTATTAAATTTCCCGTTGTGGAAAAGTGCTGAATTTCACTCAAAAGGTGCTTTAAAAGAAAATGAGAAGGAAGAAGAAGGAAGAAGAAGAAGAAGGAAGAAGAAGGAAGAAGAAGAAGAAGGAAGAAGAGGGAGAAGAAGAAGAAGAAGAAGAAGAGAAGAAGAAGAAGAAGAAGAAGAAGAAGAAGAAGAAGAAGAAGAAGAAGAAGAAGTGAAAAATATCCAGGACAACCATCGCTTCAGTCAAAATTTAGCCACAAGACCCAGCAAATGACAATGGGAAAAGTGTCCACCCACAATCAACCTCGTTGAATATTTTAGGCTTTTAAAGGATCTTTTAAAAGAAACAAAGCACGCAACTTTACGCTTTTCCGCAGTTTTTTTGTCTTTTAGCCCAAATTTGACGTGTCAGCGAGGTCTGATTTGTCGAAATTCGGAATCTACGCATACGATTCCCTTACATGAACATTTTTGAAGCTCTACGGCCTTTCCTTAGGCCTTTTCCAGCGAAAAAAGGTCGCATTTGTCCCAGTGAGTGCTCTAGAACGAATACGTTTAAATTCTAATCAAAAAGTACAATCAAAAGATCAGTTCCAGGCTTAGGCTCAGGCTTAGGCTAGGCTTGGGCTAGGCTTGGGCTAGGCTAGGCTAGGCTTAGGCTCAGGCTTAGGCTCAGGTTTAGGCTAGGCTTAGGCTTGGACTTAGTGCGAAGGCTAGCGGCTAGCGCCACGCACAAAGTTTATTTGGGTTTGAGCTGAACCCCCATTTTCGGAATCTCATCCAGTTCCCGGAGCTAATGTGCAAGCAATTGCCCTTTTTGCTTTGGAACCCAAGGGGAGTATCCTTGCAATTAGGCTCAGGCTCAGGCTTAGGCTTAGACTTTAGCTCAGGCTTTTGCTTAGGCTTGGCCTTAGCCTTAGCTGCGACAAGTCCAAGTGAAAACCTGTAAAGATTGATGAATGGATTAGAATAATAAAAATGAGGTTAAGAAAAAGTACATGTGTAGAAAAAGTACACGAATTTCAAATTTCAATTCAAAATTCAACTCAAATTTGTGGTAATTCAGCTAAATGTCAGAAAAATGTGTGAGCAAGGAATGTGACTGATCGCTAAACGATAAAAATGTTTCGTCTTTGAAAAGAAGATTAAATCTTCAAAGCAAAAAACGATCTGAAAAGAGGAAATACGGAATTTCTCCCGGAAAATCATCTCAAAATAATCTTGATGAAATTGCGTCAAAGAACAAGCCGAAGAAGATTGTGTAATTCGGTAAATAGACACCTGATTGGAGGGGAAAGGAGAGAGAGGAGAAGCGCTGCTTTTTGAGCTTTTTGATATTTTTTTGGTCAATGGATTTGTCGAGAAAGCACTCAATGAGCCGAGGTCTGTAGATCAGACACGGTGACGCTATAAATTCAACATGAATAATCTGACATACACAAGTCAACACACAATCCCTACTGCCCTAGCAGTAGCCCTAATAAGCCTACTGGCTATGCCTACTGCCTTAACAAGCCTACTCCCTTAATAAGCCTAGCTCTATTACAGAAAACCCATTTATTTTTCAAAAAAGAGCAAAATTTTCCAGCCGTGGGATCCAACCTGTGACCTCCCGACTGAGTTACAAGACTCCTAACCACTCGGCCATGGCGGCATTGCGTTCTGGAGAAAAAAAAAGGAATTTTGTGTGTTTCTGAATCAAAATGAAATGAAATGAAAAATAGAAAAAAAAGAAACCCTCTCTTTAAGAGCCCGTCAAACCGGTCCGAGGCAAAAGCCTCTGTGGCCCAGTGGATAGTCTTCTAGGCTATCGAACCTATCAGCCTATGGTCCCCAGGTTCGAATCCCACCCTCGACAAAATTTTTTGTTGTTGACTCTACTTGGTGACTAGTAAAATAGCAACTTCCTTTTGTATTGGCAATGAATAAATGCGTTGAATTTTACTCATTTTCAAGCGATTTTGATTGAATATCTTGAATTTGTTGCTAGATTTTGTGCTGTCAATGTCTTAAACTTACAATTAGCATAATATCTGAACCTTTTAGTTTTAAACGGAAAGCAGAAAGCAGCCATAGAGTTGACAAGGAGCAGATAAGACCAGAATCATCCTTAAACCATCAGCTTGCATATCAACAAGAGGAAATTGTCTGGAAGTCAAAAAGTCTGCTGCATTCCAACTTAGCTGCAGGAGCTGTAAGCCAAGTCAGGCCAAGCAAGACGAGATCAGAACCCGGATAAAAGCTAGGTTCAATTCTGGCTTCTGACCAGCCTAGAAGGGGATTTTTGTTGGACAAGCCTGTTTGCCAGACTGCTTACCAGACTGCTTGCCAGACTCTAGTCTGGCAAGCAGTCTGGTAAGCAGTCTAAGCAGCTAAGTCAAACTTGCTCTGTCTGGCCTGGATTCTGAATTTGGTTTTCAATTTTTGAATTTCAATTATGCGGCCGATTCAATCACAAGCACTTTCCCCTTTATAGCAAGTGAGAGCAAGTGAGGCAGGGTAAAAGATGAGAAAGAAATCTAACATTTAAATCTAACATTCAAAGCAACGTTTATGCGTTAAGCCCTGAAAAGGCACATTTGAAATATTCAGAGATTTAGAAACTATTAGCTTACATGAAATAAACCGCTGATCCGTAGGACTCACCTCTGATCCGGATAAAATAAATCTCTAATAAATCTCTAATAAATAAAAAAAAAGCACGAGTCCAAATAATGAAATTCGAGCCGTTTATTCGATCTCCGATCAAAAACACAAAGAAATGAGGAGAAGAAAAGGAGAAGAAAGGAGAAGAAAGGAGAAGAAAAGGAGAAGAAAGAAGAAGAAAGGAGAAGAAAAGGAGAAGAAAGAAGAAGAAAGGAGAAGAAAAGGAGAAGAAAGAAGAAGAAAAGTGGTGTAAACAGTTTACACATTCTCAAGAGGACTTAAAACAAAAAAAGAATTGAAAAGAAAAAGAAAAGTAAAAGAAAAGAGGGGTTCTTTCATAAAAACGAAAAGATTTCTTTGGGAGAGTGATCCCCAAAATGATTTTAAAATGATTTCATGAGAAATGACTCGGAAATGAGTGAAATTAAACGAAATGTAGTTACTTTTAGAGTTCTATAAGTCTAAATATTCTATGGAAAGTTAAAACAACTTTCCATAGAATATTTAGACTTATAGAACATCTGGACATTAAAATAGAACATTAAAACAATCATTAAAAAGTTTTCCCCGATAAAAATATAAAAAACAGTAAAGCTTTTGCACGGAGCGGGGCCCGAACCCCCGTCAATCGTTTTGTAGACCGGGGCACTAACCGCTCGATCACCCAGCCATTTGGGGAGGGATCGTGTGAAGTCTTAAATACCGGTTATACCTTAAATACCGACTTTTGATCCGCCCGACCATTTGCCATCGGTAATTCAACTTTGAGCTCAAATTTCTTGGCTTTGGATTGGCCAATTTAAATAGTTTTTGGACCAATCGGCAGAGAAAGACTTGGCGCATCCAATGATACTAAGAATTTAGAAATTGCACAGCTGAACACAAAGATATTTGAGTTGAAAGTTGGATTGCCAATGGCAAAGAGTCGAGCGCGTCTCAAACCTCTCTTTTACTACTGTGCTCATATTTTAGACCGGTTTCTTGACTGAATATCTATTCTCAAAAAAACTCTCGAGCTGAAAGAAAAAAAGCAAAAGAAATATCAGGGAGCGATCATCAACTTCATGATTCTCAAGGCGATAAGTCTGTTCTGGTTCTGGTTCTGGTTCTGGTTCTGGTTCTGGTTCTGGAAACTTGATCACTGCCCTACAAAATACCAATCGATAGAGAAAGACTTGACGCATCTAATGATATCAAAAATATCCAAATTGAACAACCCAAAGCCAAGATATTTGAACTCAAAGTTGGGTGTACAAAAAGAAGATATTCAGCTGTAAATTTGTACCCGCGGGTTTTCAGGGTCGGGCAATCCCATAATCCTAAATACTAGGTTCAAAAACGAGTACTTCAGATATCTCGTGCTACAGGCGTCGCCGATAAAAACTAAAAACCAATTTCGAAATCAGCGTAGCCGATTCTATAAGATGAGTTTAGTCTCTTTAAGCCAAGGTGAGTCCTTGACATTTCCTAGAAAGTTTTCAATTATTCTTTACCTATGAGAAACTAAAATATAAGTACATTTTCAGGATTAGAATTAGAACTCAAAGAGGATTAGAACTAAAAGATTGATAAATGAAAATTGATCAACAATTCTCTGTTTTTCAGTGAGTGCTAAAGTGCAACTTGAGGCTCAAGAAAGAGCTAATGTGAGCCAGATTTTCCTTGAGATCTTTGAGAGGTAAATTGAAAAAGATTGAAAAAAGATTGAAACAAGATGAGAACAAAAGATCAGTCTACATATAAACAACTGGAATGTAAACAAGCAAGACTAGAGCCAGCCTGGTCTTGAGTTAAACAAATCTGACCACAGTTCAGTGACAACTTAACCTAGTAAGCCTTGTTGTCTAGCAACTGGACCAAAGGAAGGCTAGGACCAGGCTACCAGCTCAGGACTGATAATGGCCTAACTTATAGTTAGGTTTAGGCCGGTCTAGATTTAGCCAAGAATCAGCCCAGAATTAGCCTAGAGTCAGTCCAAGGCTAGCACAGCATAAGGCCAAACCTAAGCCTAAGCCTAAGCCTAAGACCAAGCCTAGGCCTAAGCCTAAGACCAAGCCTAAGCCTAAGACCAAGCCTAAGGTCAGGCCTAAGACCAAGCCTAGGGTCAAGCCTAAAACCAAGCCAAAGACCAAGCCTAAGGTCAAGCCTAAGCCTAAGCCTAAGGTCAAGCCTGATTTGTCTGCAAACAGAGTGAGTATTGCAGTCTTAACCTGGCCTTTGCATAGAGTTGACAAGGATCAGACAAGACCAGAATCATCCTTAAACCATCAGCTTGCATATTAACAAGAGGGAATTGTCTAGAAGTCAAAAAAGCCAGACTATAATTAGTCCAAAGCCAGCCCGAGAAGATGCTAGATTCTGCGAGGATCAGTAAGCAAATACAAGCCCAATCTAATAAACTAATATGTAAACTTTACTGAAATTCTTAGCAATCACAAAATCGCATGTAAATTCTATCAAAAATTTGCCGTTTTTCTACCAGATTCTAAATTTGGAAGTATGAAAATGAACGGAAATGCGTTTCTCGTGCTTGAGTGCCCAATGACCCACCCTTTCACAGCCACAAGCACACCACAGAACACAAATATTCCTGGAATTTAGAGAATGCCTTCACACCATTAGAAAGGATACGTTTACGTGTTTAAGCACAAAGTACACCCTGTAATTGAATTTTGTTTTTGTTTGATATAGAAAAATGGCACTTCTTCGTGCACAACTTAACCAAATCCGTTCATGAGTATTCAGCAAATAGAACAAGGCTTTAATGTGCTAATAATAGCTGTAATAGCTTTAACAATTGCTATTATAGCTATAATAGCTATTATAGCAGCTATTATAGCTATTATAGCAGCTATTATAGCTATTATAGCAGCTATTATAGCTATTATAGCAGCTATTATAGCTATTATAGCTATAATAACTGTAATAACTGTAGCTATTACACTTTTTCTTATGAAATAACCTATCTACTATAGATAAAAGAGCTATTTCTGTGTGTCTGTCCTCCAGTTGTCCTCCAGTCAGCCGTTTCAAATAACCAATCATCTCTTTAGCTTAGAACTCTATGTAGTTATGCTATTTGTTTTTAAATTTTTAAAAAACCAAAAGTAGCGACGCGGGCGGGAGTCGAACTCGGATCGTTTGGGCTAGAGACTATCGAGTGGCCGAGTGGTTATCGTTTTGACCAGTCTACGTTCAGTCCAGCTCTAGAGTAAGGGCTACTTTGACGACAATGAAATGCCTGACGGTCTAGCTCATTGGTAGAGCGTTCACCTGGTAAGCGAACGCTTTACCAATGAGTCGCGCGCACGAATCACGAATCCCCGCACGAATCCCAACTAATAAATGGGCCGTCAAATCCAAATCAAGGCCAGAGTTAACTCCCTCTGGAGTGAGGGAGATCAAGTGCGTTATGGTGTAATGGTTAGCACAGTTGGCTGATAAGCGAAAGGTCGCGTGTTCGAATCCCGGCAGCGCGCAAGTTTTTGATCTGCCCTAGTTTCAACTCCAGGTCAAGGCAAGGCCAGGACAAATCCAAGGCAAGGCCAGGTCAAGGCCAGGTCAAGGCCAGGTCAAGGCCAGGTCAAGGCCAGGTCAAGGCCAGGTCAAGGCCAGGCCAAGGCCAGGCCAAGGCCAGGCCAAGGCCAGGCCAAGGCCAGGCCAAGGCCAGGCCAAGGCCAGGCCAAGGCCAGGCCAAGGCAAAGCCAGTTCAAGGCAATGCCAGGTCAAGGCAAGGTCAGGTAAGGGCAAGGCCAGGTAAAGGCAAGGCCAGGTAAAGGCAAGGCCAGGTAAAGGCAAGGTCAGGTCAAGGCCAGGTTTAGCTCTAGGTTCGGGTTCAGTTCAAGCCAGGCATAAGTCCAGTTCAAGTCAGTCCAGGTTCGGGTCCAGTTCAAGTCAGTCCAGGTTCGGGTCCAGTTCAAGTCAGTCCAGCCCAGTTCAAGTCAGTCTAGGTTCGGGTCCAGTTCAGGTCTGGTCTAGCCCAGATCAAGGTCTAGATCAAGGTTCAGTCTGGAAAGTAAGTTTCTTCAGAAAACGATCAGCACAAGTTATATCATTAATCTTAGAATATAAAACGACAATATAATCTCGAGAATCTTAGAATATAATCTCTTTTCATAAAACATCAATAAGATATTAATAGCTAGGTCAAAGTTCGACAGGAAACCAGGTCCAAAGAGCTTCTAGAGTTCGGAGAAAAATCGAAGTCCATGATCGGAGTCTTCGAGAAAAGTTTGGGGAAAAGGGAAAAAGGGAAAAAGAGAAATGAAAAGCAGTACAACAACTGACACTCTTTCCTTTTGCTATGCCTTTTCTTTTTCCTCGATTTCACTCAAAGGACCCATCTCAAGTGGGTAAAGGAATGGATCCATGAGAAAAAAGCTTTTCCAATGCCAGCTAAACAGGCAAGAGAAGTCCCACGGTGGATCCACGTGAATGGGGAAAGGGATGAGACACTCCTTTCCTTGTTCCATTTGTGTTGAAGGGGAAAACATAAAGGTGTGGGCTTCTCTAGAGAAAACTGGAGCTTCTCTAGAGAAAGCTTTTGAAGGAAAAAGGTAATGAGGAAGTGCGGAATTCGATCAGTGCAGAAAAACAGATAAAACTTTTGCAAAAGCTAGAATAGCTAGAATAGAAAAAGCTAAAATAGCTCCAATCTTCTCCTCAGAGAAAATAATTGCTTTAATTTAAAGATTAATAGCAAATAGAAGTAGCAGAGCTTAAAGATCTTAAAGATCTGGTGAATGATCTGACTTCTAAAGGCTAGATTTGAAGCTAGCTAGCTGAGCAAGCAAAATAGCTAGCTAGCTGAGCTTCAAGCAAAGTAGCTAGCTGAGCTTCAAGCAAAGTAGCTAGCTAGCTGAGCTTCAAGCAAAGTAGCTAGCTAGCTGAGCTAGCTATGCAACATTGAGCTTAGTTTGAGGTTCTCACGCGTTTCCATCTTCATTTCTTCATTTCAGCTATCCCAGATGGCTCCATCGATCTTGAATCGACTTCAAAAAGAGGGAAATGACCCGATCGCTTAGAGAGCATCTCTACGAGAGCATCTCATTGTAAAAAAAAATATCCCTATTGTAAAATGATTAATTTGATTAATTTGAGAATTGATAAGCCTCTCTGGAAACTCGAAAAATCAGAAAACAAAGCAGAAAAGGAGATGAAAGTTTAGCCGGCATTGGAAAAGATTTTCTCATGGAAAATCTGTCAACAAACAGTCATACAATCAAAGAACAATAACGCCTTTATACAAAAATAAACTTCAAAAAGATAAACCTTATAGAAATTCTTATAGAAATTTTGGCTCTTTCGTCATTCCCGGGTATTTTGAAAGAATTCAGGATTTTGAACGGATCACCCTTTGAAGGATCACCCTTTGAAGGCTTATAACTTTGTCTAGAGATAGTATTTTTGTTAACTTTTTATATCGTTGTCCAGAGGACATTTCAGGCTTCCAAATGATACCAAATAGCATTTTTGAATCCGGTAAGCAAACAAGATCTACAAGCAAAAGTTGTGTGTAATGCCCAATCCTGAAGTATCAGGGAGGACACTGGGTTGATTTTCAGAGTTGGATTTCAGATTTTCAGAGTTTCAAAGGTAATTCAAAGCCGACTAGGCAAGTGTCTATTCAGTGACAAGTCTGGACAATGCTAGGACAAGATTGGGACAAAAATATGGCAAGGTTAGGAAAGGACAGACAAGGACAGAGCAGGACAGAAGCCAGGATTTGACCTTCTTTCTTTGACCTGCCTGGCTTGACCTGATTCTGGGACAATTCTGGATTCTATTCTAGATACTAGCAAAGCTCTGGAACAGTTCTGAATACTATTTTGAATACTAGCATAGGTCTGGAACAATTCTGGATACTATTCTGGATACTAACATACCTCTGAAACAATTCTGGATACTATTTTGGATACTAGCATAGCGCTGGATACTATTCTGAATACTAGCATAGCTCTGAAACAACTCTGGATACTATTCTGGATACTAATATAGCTCTGGAACAATTCTGGGTACTATTCTAGATACTAGCATAGCTCTGGAACAATTCTGGGTACTATTCTGGATACTAATATAGCTCTGGAACAATTCTGGGTACTATTCTGGATACTAATACAGCTCTGGAATAGTTTTGAATACTATTTTGAATACTAGCATAGCTCTGGAACAATTCTGGATACTAACAAATTTTGTTTCCGGTTTAAACATGATACTAGAGGATGGCCGCAAATTATCGCTCGCAGTTTTTAGGCTTTTTCTTGGCTGTAGGTTCGCGAACTCGTTTAACTCCTTTTTAATATGAAAATTGCGATAGTATTCTACTTTATTTGACTCTTTGACAATAATTTGCATCCTTGATGTAGATCAGATCGATATAGTATTGTTCTAGTTGAAATAGAGTAAAACAGAGTAAAAGAGTAAAACGACGAACGGCAATCGACGTAAAACACCAAAATAATCGACAAAGTAAAGAGAATTTCTTCTATAAATCGATGAGAAGTAAAGGTGCACGTAAAAGACTTATGCCGAGTTTTTTGATTTGCCGATTTTTGCAAAAATTTGATTTCCCAGAAAAGATCAGCGATTTTTCTGAGCGCTTTCTCAGACGCAGATTACAAGGAGTAAACATAAAAAAGAAATAAAAAGGAAGGAAAATGGGAAAAGAAGTGGGGTGAAGAGCTATGAAAAAAGGAAAAGAAATGATATGGAGCCATCGTTTCGAAAAAAAAGAAGAGAGTGACTGAAGAATTGAGGGTGGAATTGAATGGAGTGGAAGGGGTGGGGCGGAAGTTGAACGAGGGGCAGGCTGGGGTGGGTTCAGTTTAGGTTAAGTTTTGGTTGAGTTTAGGTTAAGTTCAACTAAAACTTAATTCTGATCCAGAATCAAAAAAAAAATGCTTTGTTTTAGCTTGGAAAGCTTGGCCAATAGCTTGGAAAGCTTGAGCAAGCAAGCGATAAGTTGAATTAGGGATGGAGAAGATGTGCAAAGAGCTAGAGTTATGAAAGTGATCCAGTATCCAGGACTGTTCCAGAGCTATATTAGTATCCAGAATAGTATCCAGAATAGTTCCAGAGCTATGCTAGTATCTAGAATAGTACCCAAAATTGTTCCAGACCTATGCTAGTATCCAAAATAGTATCCAGAATTATTTCAGACGTATGTTAGTATCCAGAATAGTATCCAGAATTGTTCCAGGACTATGCTAGTATCCAAAATAGTATACAAAACTGTTCCAGAGCTATGCTAGTACCCAGAATGGTTCCAGAGCTATGCTAGTATCTAGAATAGTATCCAGAATTGTTCCAGAGCTGTATTAGTATCTAGAATAGTATTCAGAATTGTTTCAGAGCTATGTTAGTATTCAGAATAGTATCCAGCGCTATGATAGTATCCAAAATAGTACCCAGAATTGTTCCAGAGCTATATTAGTATCCAGAATAGTATCCAGAATTGTTCCAGAATCAGGTCAGGCGAGGCAGGTCAAAGAAAGAAGGTCAAATCCTGGCTTCTGTCCTGGTCTGTCCTTGTCTGTCCTTGTCTGTCCTTTCCTAACCTTGCCATATTTTTGTCCCAATCTTGTCCTAGCATTGTCCAGACTTGTCACTGAATAGACACTTGCCTAGTCGGCTTTGAATTACCTTTGAAACTCTGAAAATCTGACATCCAACTCTGAACATCAACCCAGTGTCCTCCCTGATACTTCAGGATTGGGCATTACACACAACTTTTGCTTGTAGATCTTGTTTGCTTACCGGATTCAAAAATGCTTGGATCGGAAAAATTTCAGCTCTTGCGTAGTTTCCGGGTATTTTGAACGGATCGTCACCCTTTGAAGGCTTATAACTTTGTCTAGAGATAATATTTTTGTTAACTTTTTATATCATTGTACAGAGGACATTTCAGGCTTCCAAATGATGCCAAATAGAGCTTTTCAGATCCAGTTCCAGATTTTGCATTCCCATGTCAACAAGGCGACCCGAGTTGGATAGGCGTCATTTGCTTAGAGTTGGCTCTGATTTTTTTGGACTGGCTTATCCAATTAAGCTCTATTTGGTATCATTTGGAAGCTTGAAATGTCCTCTGGACAACGATATAAAAAGTCAACAAAAATATTATCTCTAGACAAAGTTATAAGCCTTCAAAGGGTGACGATCCGTTCAATATCCTGAATTCTTTCAAAATACCCGGGAATGACGAAAGAGCCAAAATTTCTATAAGAATATAACGGTTTATCTTTTTTTAAGTTTATTTTATTATCTCTAGACAAAGTTATCGCTAAAAGCTAACAGCTAAAAGCTAAGAGCTAAGAGCTAAAAGCTAAGAGCTAAAAGCTAACAGCGAAAAGCTAAGAGCTAGCAGCTAGCAGCTAAAAGCTAAGAGCTGAGCTAAGAGCTAACAGCTAACAGCTAAAAGCTAAGAGCTAGCAGCTAGCAGCTAAAAGCTAAAAGCTAAGAGCTAAGAGCTAAAAGCTAAGAGCTGAGCTAAAAGCTAAGAGCTGAGCTAAGAGCTAACAGCTAAGAGCTAACAGCTAACAGCTATTGCACAAATCAACAGCACAAATCAATTGTTTGTTACAAATCAAGCTGTCAAGCTAATTCCAAACAATAAGCATCGAATCACATCAAAAAGAACAAGTTTATTGTTAAACGTTAAACAATTTGAACCTAATTTCAAATTCATTCCAATAAACATTTAAAGCAGCATCCACAAATCTTTTTCTCAATTCTGACAATTCTGAGAGCTCTACAAAAACGAAAAAATTTACGAGTCAACATTTTATGGCAGAGAAGAAATGATAAATAACTGCTCTCCGATGAGTGACAGCTTTTCTTCAATTTTCAAATTTCAAGAAATGAACTATGGAATCGTGATTTCTTTTTTCAATCGTTGCAATGTAATTTCAATCAAAATTTCATTTCCACTCATCAAATATAATCTCAATTACAACAGTCGCCAGTTCTTTCTTGATCCTTCGTCGACACGAGAGGGCCGATGAGAAAATAGGCGAAAACGTGGCCCATAATTACTGAAACTTCTCAAGTATACTGTTCAAAATGAATTGAATGATAAAAACAAATCCAAAACCCAACACACAATCCGTAATACCCCCAAAAGTGTTGCAGAGATTGTCTATGCTAAAAGAAAAAAATTTTCTAGCGTTTGGGGTCGAACCGAAAGGATACAAGACTCCTAACCAGGATAACAAGACTCCCAACTAGGATAACAAGACTCCCAACTAGGATACAGGACTCCCAACTAGGATAACAAGACTCCCAACTAGGATACAAGACTCCCAACTAGGTTACAAGACCCTCAACTAGGATACAGGACTCCCAACTAGGATACAAGACTCCCAACTAGGATACAGGACTCCCAACTAGGATACAGGACTCCCAACTAGGATACAAGACTTCTAACTAGGATACAAGACTCCCAACTAGGTTACAAGACCCTCAACTAGGATACAGGACTCCCAACTAGGATACAAGCTACAAGACTCCCAACTAGGTTACAAGACCCTCAACTAGGATACAGGACTCCCAACTAGGATACAAGACTCCTAACCAGGATACAAGACTCCTAACCAATCGGCCATGGTGGCACTAAGATCTGTAAGCCAGCCAGAGCTTCAATCTCGTTTTCTTCAATTCCTCAGGCCGACTTCACCAATCAAATTTTATTTTGTTTCATTTAAAAGCCAACTCAAAGACTTTTGCGGCCTTAAGGCTTAACATAAATAGCCGAATTTTTACACTAAAATTTTTACACTTTCAACATTTGGTTTTACAAATGTTGAATGCACTAAATGAAGTACAGTTTGCATCATTGGAAAGATCTGGATTCTCTTTGCAAAATTGTTGTTGCCAATTAACTAGGTTGAACCGAATGAAACTGCCGCAAAAGCTTTTGTCTTGAAATTTTGATTTTGACTATTAGCCGGTGCTGCTATTAGCCGGTGCTGCTATTAGCCGGTGCTGCTATTAGCCGGTGCTACTACTAGCCGGTGCTACTACTAGCCGGCGCTACTACTAGCCAGCGCTGCTATTAGCCGGCGCTGCTATTAGCCGGCGCTGCTATTAGCCGGCGCTGCTACTAGCCGGTGCTGCTACTAGCCGGTGCTGCTACTAGCCAGCGCTACTATTAGAGGTGTTAGAGGTCTTAGAGGTACTATTAGAGGTGTTAGAGGTGTCAGAAATGGTGTTAGAAAGATTTGAGCACAAAGTACAATAGTCCAAAAGCTTAAAAACAAATAGCTTTTTGATGAAATGATGCTGAAACCTGTGCTTCATTTTCCTATTTTACTTTACCTGCGCAAACTAGTGGCACATTATACGTCATCGTGACCAACATAAGACAATAGCCGAGAAACGTTTGAAAGATTAACGTCACCGAGTTGAGCACATGTCGACCGTCCATAAAGATTTTCAAGCTAAACCCTGAGTGAAGCAAAAATTTGAGTAAGTAAGAGAATGAGCCTCGAGAATGAGCCTCGAGAATGAAAGATTACTAGTTAACGTGATTCCCAATGAATGGAGTGTTCGATCGTTGTGATCCTCTTGATGACGCTCCATCACAAGGACATCCCAAAAGTGACGTTGTACAAGAACACTGAAAACCTTTAGGTTATTGAATTTGAAATTGTTTTGAACTCATTGTTTTGGTCATTTTGGATATTTTGGATATGGTACTTATTGGTTATCTTCCCAAAAAAAGAATCTGCACGAAATCAACTCTAGACACTGTAGTTTTAAAATCAATCAGCACTTGCTTTTAGTTTGAAATCATATTGCTCGTTTCTGTTGGGCATTATTGTTTTGAGAAGGAATCGAAAATGATTGAATGATTGAATTTGGTTTGCCCGGCCCCGCCTGCCCTGCCTACTAGGTTTTAGAGGTTTTAGAGGTCTTTTTTGAGTTTTTGGGGTGGTTAGGGATTTTTGTTAGAAATGGTTTTGGAAAGATTAGGAAAAAAGTCACAATGGTCAAAAACTCAAAAAAAAATTTTTTTGATGAAATGGAGCTGACCTGTGCTTCATTTTGCTCTTTTTTTTTGGGATTTTTTTTTTGGGAAGGAATCGAAAATGATTGAATGATTGAATTTGGTTTATTTGGTTGGATTGGATTTGGTTTTTAGTTAAACGGCTTTTAGTTAAATGTCATTTGTCATTCGAGTCTCATTCAAGCGCTTGTGAAATGAATTGCATAAGTCCAATGGGGAAGTTTTTTGTATAAAAATATGGTCAAGATTCAGGGCTACAATTCTCTATATAACAATTGCCACTTTTGAATTAAATTAGACATTTCCCAGTTTCACAAAAATGGACGAGTCAGAGTCCGAAGAGAGATTGACTAATGTTCATTCAAGCGCTTGTGAAATGAGTTGTATAAGTCCAATCGAGAAGTTTTTGGTATAGAAATATAGCCAAGATTCAGGGCTACAATCCTCTATATAACACTTGCTACTTTTGAAATATAGACAATATAAATTCGACATTTCCCAGCTACTTTTCCAAAGGTCCTTTTTCGGCTACACCTTTTAGTGCTCCTCAAAAAACATCATCAGATCAGCATCAGATGAAACTTTAGCACAAAAAGGAGGATTGGGGAAAGGAGCAAAAAGGCAATTGAGCAAAATGGCAATTGGACAAAGGGGCAAAATGGCAATTGGGCAAAATGGCAAAATGACAATTTGTTATAAGGAAAAACTATGAATTAACTTTTTAACCATTAACCTTAATTAACCAAAATCAGAAACGTGAATCATAGCCACCAACTCGATAGTTTTAAACTTCAAAAAGCTTAAAAAGATTTCAAAATAAAAAACTCACATCTTCATCAACTTCTTTCCCAAGCGTCAATCGACCAAACTTAGCGAACTCAAAGAAAGCGGCCATTGCAAGAACAGCGAAACAAGTGAAGATATAGCCTTAAATAGTGCAACTTTACTTTGAGCTTAAAGCTCTAAACACAATCTTTCTGGTAAACACAAAAAATTCTTTTGTTTTCTTATGAAAACAAGTTGAAGTTGAAGTTGAGTCTTCCGTTACGAGTAAGAGTTTAGGAACTTTTCTATTTTACTCTATATCTTGACTTCTAATGAACAGATCGACCTAAGGTTAATTTTAAAATGATCCTCATTAAATTTGGTTATAGAAAAGTAGAATTTGTTTTATATACTCGTGTGTAAGAACATAGAGAAAATTTGTGTCAAAGGCACTTTAGCGCACTTTTCTATTTTACTCTATATCTCGACTCTCAGTGATCAGATCGACTTAAGGTTAGTTTTAAAATGATCCTCATTAAATTTGGTTATAGAAAACTATAGTTTATTTTGTATATTCATGCGCGAGAAGATAGAGAAAATTTGTATCAAAGTTGAACTACCTACCTGGAGAAGCCGATCAACTTAGATGGTTTATAACTCGAGGTATAGAAGCTGAATCAACTTATGGTTAATTTTAATAGAATCCCCATTAAACTTGACTAAAGAAACGTGGAATTTGTTTTGTATACTCATGCATAAGAACATAGAGAACGTAGCTGAAAGTGAGGAGTTGAGTGTGCCAGAGGGGATTTCTTGCTCACAAATTATTGGGTTGGGGAGAATGAGTCGGCGCCGAAAATGAAAAAAATGTCTAAAACTTCAATTCGACTTCGTCAAATAATATGCGTTTGATATGAGTAGAATGGTTAACTAATTCTCTACAAAATGACATTTAAAAGAAAATTCAAACAGCGCCTCCGCTCAAGAAAAAGCCATTTTTTCACAAAAACTACAAACTGTGATCTAGAAAAAACCATTGGTGGGATCTTTCTGCAAATTTGTCAACTTAAGTAATTGAATGTGCTCTATCTTTTTTATATAAACACCAAAGAAGGTTTATGTGAAAGAAACTGTTCAAATGATGAGTCGGACTCTTTGCCATTTTAACCAGCTGCGTTTGGAAGTTCATAAACTCCACGAAAGAAAAGCTTTGTGGAATCTCTCAAAAGTGATTTTGTAGAGAAATAGTGGATCCTTTTGATGAAACCAAACGTATGTTTAAAGAAGGCTTTATGTGTGCAAAAAGTCCCTTTAAAGTTGGGCGCCGACTCATTCTCCCCAACCCAATAGATTGTTTGCGAGAGTTAAACAAGAGGTTTAGTGCTTAAGTTTCTTTGACGAAAATTCATTCTACTTGTCATTGAGATTCAAAATTTTAGCAATCCTCTTACCTGTCACTGATTTCGTGGCCCAATCCTGAAACAGAATCACTTCCTCGACTCGAAAATGGAAATACATCTTCATCATCATCATTTTTGGGTTTTTTTAAAGCTAAATCTAGGTAAGTTTAACTCAAAATAGCTTAAAATAGCTTAAAATAGCTTAAAATAGCTCAAAATAGCTCAAAATCAAGCTAAATTTCATTAAAAACAAATTAAAATCACTCAAAAAAATGAAAAGATCATTCTTCTTAACGGAAAAAACTCTCAAATTCGTTGATAGATTTATTTGACCCGTGAAATGGTACTATAAAAACTAAATAATTCCTTATTATAAACAGTGCATTAATCATTTCTTTTTTTTATCCACAGCACTCCTCCTCGGCGGCTTCCCTTTGGCCATGCGGTGGCTGGGGAATGGGACGACTCCCAAACAAGTAGTAACCGATTCCAGAGCCTGTAAATGCTTAGAGATTTGCATTTTATTAGCTATTGAATACAATGGAGACTCAAAACTGTTTAAAAAGCCAAAAACTGTAACCAAGCCATAGAAAGCCATAGAAAGCTAAAGTAAGCCAAAGACCAGCCAAAGAAAGCCAAACATCAGCCAAACATCAGCCAAACATCAGCCAAACCTCAGCCAAAGATTTATATCTAATTTAGCTTGCCTTGGCTGATTTGGGACATCTCTAAGAACAATTCTGGCCAGGATTGTAGAAAATTTCCCAACTTTCCTAGTTGGTTTTCGAATTTTCTTAATTTTCCTGACCCAGGCTTGGAAGTCAGTGCTTGGTCTGACTGCTGACCTTGCTTAGCTTGATTTGATCAGGCTTGATCTGATTAGGACTCATTTATTAGTCGATAAACGTTCTTGGCTCAGTTGGACAGTCTCTTTATGGGTTAAGGCTGGAATAGGCATGGTTGGCGCCGGGATTCGGACCAGCGACCTTTCGCTTACCGGGCAAACGCTCTACCAATGAGTTAAACCAATACGTAGCCCTTGTCGTCAAAGTAGGGCCTTATACTCTATTAGTAGACTTTTGACCGTGTTCTGCCTTTGGCTTGCCTAGCTTAGCCAACAATAAGTTCCCAGGAGCTAGAGCTGGCTTCTGATCTGGCTTTGGCATTGCCTTGCTTGGCTTACAGGCTTAGGCTTAGGCTCAGGCTCAGGCTTAGGCTTAGGCTTAGGCTTAGGCTTAGGCTTAGGCTTAGGTTCAGGCTCAGATATTGACTAGCGTTCATTCTAGCGCTTGTGAAATGAGCCTGGGTGAAGAATTTCTGATTCTTACTTTGCTGTATTTCAAGATCGATCATGATCAGAATTTCTAAACACTTTGCTGTTTCAATAATCATTAAAAGTTACAGGCTTATTGGCCCTAGATTCGATTATATCTCACATCAACATCAACAGTATCAAGCTTAAACATTTTAAACATAAAACGGTAAGAAGTCGATTTGAAAGTGGCAACGATTTCATTCGATTTTACTCACCAATCGCAATGGCCAATCCAATCCACACCGAGAAAGTCATAAAAGCTAACATCAACATGTAGCTTAAGACGATTTGCACAAGGAAGAGCAGCACCTAAATTGAAAAAAGAATTGAGAAAAGGATTGATGAAAGGATTGATGAAAGGATTTTTTGACTTTTGATCTGGTTTTTGACAAACTTGTATTAAATGAGATGGATGAAAGAGTCGTTGAGCATAGCTGGTCGGTCTGGAAAGGATTATTATATCAAAGAATTGTTAAGAGACAAGCCGCTCAGCAATTGTTCTCTCAATTGACTCTCAATTTAGCTTCCAAAGACAAATGACAGATTCGCCAAAGAGCCATTGACTAGCGCTCATTTAAGCGCTTGTGAAATGAGTTTTATAAGTCCAATCGGGAAGTTTTTGTATAGAAATATGGCCAAGATTCAGGGCTACAATGCTTCAGAGATTCGCAAGAGTGTTGCGTATCTCAGCGCCATTGCATTGCTTTGGTAGATCAGAGATCAAACGCAATGCCTTTCTTGAGAACTTCTTGAGGACTTCTTGAGGACTTTGAGTGGCAATGTGGCATTTTTTAAGTCACGAGACAGTCGGGAGTCGAACCCGGATTGTGTGGGCGTGGGCAAGCGCGTTACCAATTGCGTTTGCCGTTTTGCCCTGTTTTGCCCAAATTCTTGGATCGATTTTGGGTTAAACTTGACTGTTTTTTCGCTACAAATTCCATCCTATTAAGCGATGAAGAACTCGAAGAACCAAACTGAGAAAGTCATACAAATTCAGCGTCATTTCACTCACAGCGATCCCTCCCATTGCTTTTCAACTCTCCATCTCAACCACTTCACCACTTCAACGAGAATCGAAGCGACCAGCAAAATTGCGCACGAATAGCTCATTTCTGAAACGTTTATAAGTCGAAATCGTATTAATATTAGAATTTTAGAATTTTTGCCGTCGATTTACTCACCCCAAGCCGTTTTTACCGTCCAAAAGTCGAAAAGAATCGTGTCATCAATTTTCGTGTGAAACCACATCCACATGTGATGATTCATGGTCATTTTTTCATTCATTTTCTACTAGAAATTTCATTTTTTTTTATTCAAAAGTACATTCAGAAGCAAGTTAGATCAAGTTTTCGACAAATTCGACAAAATAATAGCAAAAAAACAAGTTAAACACTGAATTTAGTCTGGAAAGGGATTGATTTACACTTTTTGAGCTGTCTTTTGAGCTGAAAGTAAGCAAAAAGAACGTTAAAGCTTGATTAGCTTTGGGTAAACTAGCTTGATTGAACTTAAACTTGGAATTGGACTTAAGTGTTCTTTAGAAAAGGCTTTCGTAATCCATAGCTACTAGCTTGTTTAGCTTTTAGGCTAGGCTTGGGCTAGGCTAGGCTAGGCTAGGTTGGTGAATTGAAAACTGGTGAACTGCGGGGTATTTCGCCGACTTGCAGATAAAAAAACAACAGCATTGAACCAGTTTGATAGGCGGTTTGGTTACTTAAACATTTCCTCTAATTATTGCGAGAAAATTATGCTTCCAGCTTTTTATCTTTTGGTATTTTTCTTCACTTCTTCTATTGCACTCGACAATAGGCCCTCCAATGCCCACAGTTCAAATACGGATAGGCAACTTTCCAACCCTAAATTCTATAATACGCCTAAACTACCGTACTCGAGACGGCGTCTGCCTTTCCGCCCCTTCCTTCCATTCCTTTAAAATTCAGGGGAGTAATCAAAAGAGCGCCTTAATAGAAAACGTTCAAAACAGCGTCGTCAAATTTCTCAAAATCCAAAAAACGAAGCCGGTTCAAGTTTTATACCAAAAAATTCCTTGCGTTCTTGGCTACATGATGGGTGAAACAGTTTTTTAAAAAAGTTAATATTTCATAGATAAAAAGAGCACTCAAAATGGATCTCTAAAGATATTCAGTCAACCAACTGAGTATCACTGACAACTGACAAGGTACATAGTACTCCTTAGCAAAAACGGAAAGCAGATTCGGAATCAGCGTTAAATTCTACGTCGAATAGTATATGGCTCATGGCTCATGGCTCATGCCATTTGCCCACAAAACCCGGTTGACATTCCCTTGTCAGTTGGTTGACTGAATATCTTTAGAGACCCATTTTGAGTGCTCTTTTTATCTATGAAATATTAACTTTTTTAAAAAACTGTTTCACCCATCATGTAGCCAAGAACGCAAGGAATTTTTTGGTAAAAAACTTGAACCGGCTTCGTTTTTGGGATTTTGAGAAATTTGACGGCGCTGTTTTGAACGTTTTCTATTATGGCGCTGTTTTGACTACCCCCAAAATTCATTCTTTTAAAAAAATCGTTGCCCGGTCCGGCGCTTCGCTGTTTCTTTTCGCTTCGCTGTTTTTCGCGTACACGTTCCTCTTTCTCGGTTCCGTTATAAAATTTTGTTTATTGTCAAAATTGGTACTTTTATGGCTTACATAACCCATTTTTGTCTCGAAATCGACCACAAATCACCAAATCGACCCTTCAGAAAGAAATGAAGGTGTATCACACCAAGCTGGCGGATAGATTTAGAAGTGCAACGCTCAGCGTTGTCGAAACTCCGGAAGAATCTACCGTTACGGCTACTATTGGATTGGTGAATTGAAAACTGCGGGCTATTTCGCGGGACTCGCAGATAAAAAACAACAGCATTGAACCAGTTTGAAAGGCGGTTTGGTTACTTAAACATTTCCTCTAATTATTGCGAGAAAATTATGCTTCCAGCTTTTTATCTTTTGGTATTTTTCTTCACTTCTTCTATTGCACTCGAGAATCTCGACATATTCGTCATGTCATTCTTCATGAGTTCCTATAAGAGCACAGTGCAGGCTTGGCAGCTGCTAATATTAAAAAGATATATGTGAAGGACTTCCGAAAGAACGTGTCGAGTATGGTTTGCCAAGTTTCGATCTGGGGACAAATGTTTGAAAAATGCAGTGGAGTGGCACCCCAACTGGATGATTCCAAAACTGGATGATTACTCGAACTCATTACCAACGACCATCGGGTATCATCGCGTGAATTGAGAGAAGAGTTAGGGGTTGATCATGCTACAGTGCTAAGGCACCTTTATACCCTTGGATTTGAATCGAAACTTGGGTGCCCCATGACCTCAATAACCCCCCAGAAGTGGCGGCGCGCCTCGAACAGTGCCTCGAACAGTGCTCAACGCCTCGAACAAGCGAAAAGAACGCTAAAGCTTGATTAGCTTTGAGTAAATTAGCTTGATTGGACTTAAAAGAAAGTGTTCTTTAGAAAAAGCTTTCGTAATCCATCGTTACTAGCTTGTTTAGCTTTTAGAAATCGATCAATGAATCTTAATAGTTAAAATTGTGAAAGAAAAGGATAGAAAAGGTAAAAAGAAAGTAAAAACAGCTAAAAACAATTAAAAAGTTTAAAAAGAATCAAAAAGAATCTAAAAAGAATCAAAAAAAAATCAAAAAACAATTTAAAAATCTAATCTAAAAACATAAAAACTAAAATTTTTGATAATAAACTCTTCAAATTGATGTAAATTAGCCGAATTTCATTTTGTATAAACAAAATACGATCGTTTCTTTCAGAATTTTTGAGTCTTTGAGTGAGTGATAAGGGGAAAAGGGAAGCAAAATGGGAATGAGAGCATTGCAGAGATAAGACTTGTGAACATCACCCGAGCAAATCTTGCGTAGATACATGCAAGAGTTGAGCCTGATCGGGCATTGAGATCAGACTCAATGGTGTTAAAAAAAAGGTCAAAACTTACTAGTTTCACCCTGAGACTTGCAATCTTTGGAATAGTCTTATTAGCAAGTACTCTTGTGCTCTTGTACTCTTGTTAACCTGTAGTCTTGTTAACCTGTACTCTCGTTAACCTGCAGCCTTGTTAACCTGTACTCTCGTTAACCTGTACTCTTGCTAACCTGCAGCCTTGTTAACCTGTAGCCTTGTTAACCCGTACTCTTGTTAACCCGTACTCTTATTAACCCGTACTCTTGTTAGCCTGTACTCTCGTTAACCTGCAGCCTTGTTAACCCGTACTCTTGTTAACCCGTACTCTTATTAACCCGTACTCTTGTTAACCTGTAGTCTTGTTAACCTGTACTCTCGTTAACCTGCAGCCTTGTTAACCTGTACTCTTGTTAACCTGTACTCTCGTTAACTTGTACTCTTGTTAACCTGTACTCTTGTTAACCTGTACTCTTGTTAACCTGTACTCTTGTCAACCTGTACTCTTGTTAACCTGTACTCTCGTTAACCTGCAGCCTTGTTAACCTGTACTCTCGTTAACCTGTACTCTTGTTAACCTGCAGCCTTGTTAACCTGTAGCCTTGTTAACCCGTACTCTTGTTAACCTGTAGTCTTGTTAGCTGTTAGTTTCCCTCTTCAAATGCCCTTGATTGTTTGTTTGTTTGTTCCAAACACTGTTTGTTTACATGTTACTTTGAAAAGTAAACAAAAAAGTACTTTGAAAAGTACTTACTTTATTGCATTCATTCACTTCATTTAAACCTTAAAAGTAGAGATTTTGAAATTTTCATTGAAATTCTCATTGAAATTCTCATTTCATACAAACTCTTTCAGCAAAAGTCCCCATTGACAATGTTGAGTACTTAGAATGAACTCAGCTTCATCTTCACAATGAACTCTCGATATCCAATATCACAAATAGACTCCATTATCCAAAGGAGAAAAAGCTTTATGAATTTTTTATCATTTCCTTCATCAAACGATCATTTACCTTTCATTTGTGTGCTCTAATTGGGCTGAGAAGACTGAAAGAGCTCGGGTTTCCATCGTACAAACATCGATATTTGGATAAGTTTTGAGAATAGATAATGCTAAAGTGCGAGCTTTTTCTGTAAGAACATTTAGACAATGAAAAGACAATGAAAGCTTCAGACTTTATAAAACTTTAAGTTAATTTGTATGCTTCTTGAATCCAAAGTGCACTGGAATCACTTAAAAATCTTTTTTAAAAAAATCGTTTTTCTTTTGGATTGTTCTGGAAAAAAGTTGATTCTATTGAATAAAAAATTTCTGAAAAAAAGCCATTAATCCATTTGCCATTAGATTGAGATCTATTTAGCTAGCTCAGCCTGCTCAAGATAGACTTGACCTTACTTGGCCTGACTCTAGGTCTAGCTTAATCTTAGTCCGGTCTATGTCTAGCTTAATCTCAGTCTGGTCTAGGTCTAGCTTAGTCTTAGTCTGGTCTTGGTCTAGCTTAATCTTAGTCCGGTCTATGTCTAGCTTAATCTTAGTCTAGTCTTGGTCTAGCTTAATCTTAGTCTGGTCTTGGTCTAGCTTAATCTTACTTCGGTCTAGCTCTAGCTTAATCTTAGTCCGATCTAGGTCTAGCTTAATCTCAGTCTGGTCTAAGTCTAGCTTAGTCTTAGTCCGGTCTAGGTCTAGCTTAATCTGATCCTCATCTAACCTGGCCTCATACAATTCTAGGTTATTTTTCTGAATCCTGTTGAATGCTTTAGATCAGCTTAGTGTTCAATAAGCCTAGTGTTCACTATTTATGGAGACTTTTGAGCTTACAGGTCGTTTAGCGCTCTTAAAATTGGTTTATGAAGAAAGTCATCAAGAAAACACTGTACGAGTTGGAAAAAACTCGAATTTCTAGCTTATTTTTACAGTTTACTAAATTTGGTAATCTAAAAGTCGATTGATCAGAACTCGATCATCAATTTCATTGAATTTCATTGGAATTTCATTGGAATTTCATTGAATTTATTGGAATTTCATTGGAATTTCATTGAATTTTATTGAATTTCATTGAATTTTATTGAATTTTATTGAATTTCACCAAAAAGAAGTCAAACCTCAGTTTTTCTTGTTTAACGATGAGAAAGTCTAACTATTTAACAGTTTTCGAATCTATGGGTCATTGAAAATGTTAGAATTTACCTTATTCATAAGGCTATTGGCTTTATGAATAGGGTAAAGAGCTTGGAGTTGTTGGTAAAGAGCTTGGAGCTGTGGGTAAAGAGTTTGGAGCTGTTGTTAAGAGCTTGGAGCTGTTGGTAAAGAGCTTGGATATCACATTATAGTTATATTTTTATAGCTTTTTTTTGTCAGCAGTATACTTTTGTATCGAATCAGGATTATCCCTAGAATCTCTGAAGGGTGCTGCGAGTGCTGCGAGTGCTGCTGCGAGCGCTGCGAGTGCTGCGAGTGCTGCTGCGAGTGCTGCAAGTGCTGCGAGTGCTGCAAGTGCTGCTGCGAGTGCTGCGAGTGCTACTCCTGCAAGTGTCAACAACTAGAAGCATCCATGAAACTCTGCAATAGCTTTGATCCAATCTGGTGACTTGATTGACTTGATTGACTCAAAACTATTCACAACTTCTACATCTTCTTTCTTCCACTTCTTTAAACCATGATTTTTCACTGGATTCCAATATTTGCAATAATTTCCAATAATTTCCAAATCCCCGAAATCCCTTTTCCTCAAAATGTCATCCATATGATGCCATTATATTTCAGGTGTGTGCAGGGGTGCTCGTTTGGCAATTACCGGCTCAAATTACACGTTTTGCCGGTGTGCGTGTTTTCCTTTCTAAGCCCCACCTTCCCATCTGTTCCCCACCCCGGATTCTCGGCCACAAATATTTCCAAATCTCTTTTCAACAACCAATTTAGTTCAACAATATATTGGGGATCCCATTACATTCTTGAAAACGATTTTGGCTAAACACAAAGGATTTCAACTAGTTCAATCAGCAAATACGACTTCGAAATATGAAATTGATACTTTTATGGAGAAAAGATTTTGTATTGTTCAGATTTAGTGGCTGGAAAAGTTTTAAAAAACAAAACTCATGCTGTAGCCAAGATTTGAAAGCCAAGCTGATCTGCCAAGCTTGAAAGCCAAGCTGATCAGTCCAGATTTAGCCAAGCTGATCTGCCAAGCTGATCAGTCCAGATTTAGCCAAGCTGATCTGCCAAGTTTGAAAGCCAAGCTGATCAGTCCAACTCTGGAGTGATCTCTAACAAGACAATCTCTAACAAGGATCCAATTGGAATCTCAATTTACAATATAGCTCATCTTGTAGAGCTTGAAAAGACGAGTCGAATGATGTAAATACTAGCTGCTTATGCGCATTGTAAACACACTAAAACTGGCTTACAAGTTTCCCGATTCAAGTTTACAAATTTCACGATACAATTTTACAAATTTCCTGATTCAAGTTTACAAATTTCGCGATTCAAGTTTACAAGTCACAAGCTAAAGGCTATTACAAGTTTTCAAGTCTTAACTCGTTTTCAAAGGCATCCTTTGGTTGGTTTAGCGGTCTAGTGGTTAGTGCAATGATTTACCAAGCAAAGGTTAGAGGTTCAACTCCTTTTGGAGCTGATTAAAGACACCTCAAGCTTCAACCAGTTCCTTGAAAAGTCCTCCTCACAGAAAGTCCTCCTCACAGAAAGTCCTCCTCCTCTCTCTCTTGCTTAAAAACGAAATTTGAAAAGAATTGAAATGCCCAGTCGCAAAATGAATCAAATTAAAGTACTCTAAATGTAGAAAACTCTTGAGATTGTGAGATTAGTGAGAGTAATCTTTAGATTTGATTCTGGAACGCTCTTTTTTCCGGTTATTGTAGTGCAAGAGGATGCTGTCAGTATCTTCAAGAAAAGCTACCGCAATCTTGTTAAAAAGCTACCGTAATCTACACGAGAACTTCATTTTTCATAACAAGATAGCTGCAGGGCACCCTGTAGAGTCAATCATTATTTACCCAATAGCTTAGCACTCTGTTAGTCTGCTCTCTTGTCTACAGCCTGTTGACCACTTCTCACTGTGTCCTTCAGCCCATTGCACAGTTTGAGGAAAATTTGGGGACAAACGAGAACTTGATTACGCAAACAAATTCTAAGAATACAAGCATTTTACGTCAAAATCGGGCATCCACGAAACCGTGCACCCACGAGCCATAAGGATTCGACAGAGGTGGGTAGACATGAGCTCGTGGCCTAGTGGATAGTGGCCTAGTGGATAGTGGCCTAGTGGATAGTGGCCTAGTGGATAGTGGCCTAGATCTCTCGCTCTTTTGTCCCTGGTTTAGATCCGGGTCAAATGGCTCAAACCCGAGGTCTAAATTCAAGCATCCCTAGTAAGGCTTTGTGTCTGGCTTTAGCGTTTGTGAAGGCTTTGGCTTTGGCTTTAGCGTTTTTAAAGGCTTTATCGACTAAAAACTTACATTGTCTGCTATGGAACAAATGGCATCACATGTTTTTAAACTTGGAACGAGATTTGAGAGATTTGCACTTCGATCTTGGCTCAACACTTTGTTCCGGGGATACTGTAGTGAGATAGACACTTACAGTATCCCAGAATCAAAGGTTAAACCAATAACAACATTATCCCTTCCTCCTTTAGCTCTCAAAGAAGTCAACTCTGTGTACAAGATGTGCAATGTTCATGTAGATCAGTAGATTCCTAGGTTTTACAGCTCATTTTGTACAAGTTTAA
The DNA here is from genome assembly GCA_958450365.1 of Mesorhabditis belari. Classification (NCBI taxonomy): domain Eukaryota; kingdom Metazoa; phylum Nematoda; class Chromadorea; order Rhabditida; family Rhabditidae; genus Mesorhabditis; species Mesorhabditis belari. The sequence goes on along the minus strand of CAUEEP010000937.1, from coordinate 1,601,499 downwards.
TGCTAAAAAGGAAACACAGTTATCAATACGGTCAATTTTAAGTGCTACTATGATATTAAGAAACCAGCATACTTATCAAGAAACTTTTCTGCATTACTAGGATAACCAGGGTAAAACCAGGATCAAAATCTGGACTACCAAGACTTCTTGCTTTGCCTAAATTGATCAAAGTTCGCCCGGAAGCCTTCCTCCTCCTCCTCCCTCCTCCCCCCCTGGCCACCTGGCCTCCTGGCACCTGGCCTACCTGGCTACCTGGCCTACCTGGCTACCTGGCCTACCTGGCTACCTGGCCTACCTGGCTACCTGGCCTACCTGGCTACCTGGCCTACCTGGCTACCTGGCCTACCTGGCTACCTGGCCTACCTGGCTACCTGGCCTACCTGGCTACCTGGCCTACCTGGCTACCTGGCCTACCTGGCTACCTGGCCTACCTGGCTACCTGGCCTACCTGGCTACCTGGCCTACCTGGCTACCTGGCCTACCTGGCTACCTGGCCTACCTGGCTACCTGGCCTACCTGGCTACCTGGCCTACCTGGCTACCTGGCCTACCTGGCTACCTGGCCTACCTGGCTACCTGGCCTACCTGGCTACCAGGCCTACCAGCCAGGCCTACCGAAGCCTGGCTTTAACCTCATTGGCTTTTGATTTCTGATTGTAGATTGATTTTCTTTCAAAAGTTCAAATAAATATTTTGAAGACCCTGTATGTGGATGAGTGGATGATTTCCTTTGTTCGTCTCATTCACACAAAGCCCTCTCGATGAGCTCGAGAGACTCAATGACATTCGATATCTTTTCCAAATCCAATCCACACACACTCATCCCACATCGGTTAGGCCAATAAACGGGGAATTTTGTTGGGCAAACTTCAGGCAGGGATTCCATAGCAGATAATCTAAGCCTTTAGTCGATAAAGCCTTTACAAACGCTAAAGCCAAAGCAGGCACTTTTTTGAAATCTAGTAGAGAGGGCTCTTATTCCCCTTTTTCCAAGAATAAAGATCCAGATCCAAGAATCCATTTAAAGCAAAGTGCATTTTGTTACACGCCCGTCAATTACTGTATTTCGCGCACCATTTACCGCTGAGAATTGCCTGGGAAAGGGTGATGAGAAGAGTAATGGGTCACTCAATTCACACACAACTGCCTCCAATCGAATGAGCTTTGAGATTAGCGTTTGAATTTGTTTTCTAACAAACTAGTCAAGTCGATTTTTTCAGCAAGCTCGAGTTAGTACTTGTTGACTAGATTCTGTTTAGCTTGACTCATACGTTTCAAAAACTTTCAACAAACTAGTGAACCATCGAACTATCGAATTATTGAACTATTGAACTATTGGACTATTGAACTATTGAACTATTGGACTTTTGAACTTGTCAGCTTTCGAACTACCATAATCTAACTAACGAACTACTCTAGTTTAGCATCGATTTAGAATATGGGACCTATAAGGCAAGGCTCTAGGCAAGGCAAAGCTCTAGGCAAGGCAAGACTCTAGGCAAGGCAAGGCTCTAGGCAAGGCAAGACTCTAAGCAAGGCAAGGCTCTAGGCAAGGCAAGGCCCTAGGCAAGAATTGGCCTAAATCGAAACCAGGCAGACTTGAAGCTCTTTTCCTGTTCTCCAAAACAAAGAACAAAGATCAAAGATCAAATCAAATCCAAGTCAACCTCATTGAACTTTCTCACACATTTTCCTTTTTCAAAAACCCCCATCTTAGCCTGTGAAAGCTTTTTGACTTAAATGTAAATTTGTTGTCTAAAAATTTGCCCAAATAAAACACGGCAATAAAGGTGAGATAAATGGCGGGTTTGTTCATTGGAAAAGAGTATTCAGTGAAAGACAAGAAAAAAAAACCACGGTATTGTGGGAAAGCTACGGAAAAAAGCCGGAAAAAAGCCGGAAAAAGCCGGAAAAAGATGCTCTAATTGTGGGTGTTTCTCTTGAAAACCCATAGATGAGCAGAATCGGGCAATCCAATCGGCCAATTCCTTTTCGATTAGCACAATTGTGTAGTGCGTCCGTCGCGTGGCCGAGTGGTAGTGCGTCCCGGCGTCCGTCCAGCTCGGCGGGACTAACGTCGCGTCGAGTATAGATGTCGGAGGGTATCAGGGATGGTGCCGATATTGCTTTGGAGGATTAAGATTGTTACAGTATTGTTACAGGGATCTCGGAGAAGGCGCAGGAGGGGAGGAGACCCTTTAACTTGAGAGCTCAAACTATGCGTTGGCGTTAGCACCCCGGCGAGCCGAGTTGACGGCTATTTACGGCTTCCAAAGTTTTCCCAGAAGCTCAAGAGTCTAATCCCCCACTAGATCTCATCGTCAGCTACATTTTCCGACCCCACATCGATAGGTTCTGATAAGCGGTTCTCGAGATTTCGAGCAATTACTGGGTGCATGCAATTACTAGCTCAGGGATTAGAGAAAATACGGTAGCTATCAAATCAAGTTTTGCTAGTTCTAAAGCTAGTTCCAAAGCAAGATCGATTCTCGAAAGTTTCCTTTTTATCTTTCGGTTTGTTTTACACTCAAAGGATTGACCTTCATCGCTTGAAATGTGTGTGTTTTTTTTTGGCCAATTAATCGATGTCATTCGGGAAGTTGAAAGTTTTCCCCCAATGACATCGATTAATTGTTTCATCGAATCGAAAAAAAAAGGAAACAAATCGTTGTGTTTCTTTTTTTATAATCAATTTATAAACAAAAATATACAAAACAAAATTTGAATACAAAAAATATCACATTTTTTCTTAAAAATCGTTTTTGGATTTTTCACAATTTTGAGGATCATTTTAATACTGATTGAAAAGTTAAAATATAAAAATTAAAATATAAAATAAAAAAGAGAAATGAAAGCTAGAGAAATTGGATATAAATGACTAGCTGAAAAATAATGTAAAAGATTTTTTGGGCTTAAAAAAGAGAATTCATTTGAGCAAGTATCTCAAGGTCAAGGAAAAATTTGATTATTTTGCTAGAAATGTTTTGAAATTGTTTTTGATTTGATTTTCTTTTATTTTCTTTTTGTTAATCTTTTCTTTTCTTCTATCTTTTCATTGATTCGCATGCGATTGAAGAAACATGAGCACACTTTGATGCGCGGAAAGTTGGGGCACAGTGGGCATGGTGGGCTCTGAAAGTTCTTTCTGAAAGTTGCTCTGAAAGCTCTGAAAGATCTAGAGGAGATCTAGAGGAGATCCTCTAGACCTCCCCTAGATCCTCTAGACCTCCCCTAGATCCTCTAGACCTCCCCTAGATCCTCTAGACCTCCCCTAGATCCTCTAGACCTCCCCTAGATCCTCTAGACCTCCCCTAGATCCTCTAGATCTCCCCTAGATCCTCTAGACCTCCCCTAGATCCTCTAGACCTCCCCTAGATCCTCTAGACCTCCCCTAGATCCTCTAGATCTCCCCTAGATCCTCTAGATCTCCCCTAGATCCTCTAGATCTCCCCTAGATCCTCTAGATCTCCCCTAGATCCTCTAGATCTCCCCTGGATCCTCTAGATCTCCCCTGGATCCTCTAGATCTCCCCTGGATCCTCTAGATCTCCCCTGGATCCTCTAGATCTCCCCTGGATCCTCTAGATCTCCCCTGGATCCTCTAGATCTCCCCTGGATCCTCTAGATCTCCCCTGGATCCTCTAGATCTCCCCTGGATCCTCTAGATCTCCTCTAGTTCCTCTAGATCTCCTCTAGTTCCTCTAGATCTCCTCTAGATCCTCTAGATCTCCCCTAGATCCTCTAGATCTCCCCTAGATCCTCTAGATCTCCCCTAGATCCTCTAGATCTCCTCTAGATCCTCTAGATCTCCTCTAGATCAATATCTTCTACATCAACATCCTCTCGAAGATAGGCTAAGTTTCCGAGTTTCTCTAAAAGTTTAACCCAATTAAAGCCGAGTTTCAATTGGTAGACTCAATAAAATAAATATCTCCAATCGATTGCCCACCCTGAAAACCCGCGGGTACAAATTTACAGCTGAATACTTTCTTTTTGTACACCCAATTTTGAGCTCAAATATCTTCGCTTTGGGTTGTTCAATTTCACATTTTTGGTATCATTAGATGCGCCAAGTCTTTCTCTATCGCACCAATCGCTTACCAGAAGTCGGCGAATCGGGCTGATCATTGAGACTCAACGATGCTCGGCCAATCGTTGTCTTCTCCACTGCGATTTCGGGTGTGTTCTCTCTGGTGGCCTCGCTTTTCCCCTCACCCTCATTTCTCACTCTTTTGTGCTTGGTGCGACGATTTTGAAACCAGACTTTCACCTGGAATTGAATTTTGCATTAACTAAATTTGAGTATTCAATTAATCTGCAATTTTCCAATTTTCCAATTAATCTGCAAATTGATCTGTTGAATTTTAAAATTTAAGAGTTTATATCAATTTTCTAGGTTTAGCTTTTGGCTTTTGAGCTGGCTTAGCTTTTGGCTTTTGAGCTGGCCTAGCTTTTGGCTTTTGAGCTGGTCTAGCTTTGAGCTTTGAGCTGAGCCAAGTATGCTGTGGTTAGATCTGCTCTGGTCTGGTCTAACTAAAGACTAAAGGCTTGAAAACCCTTCTTTTAACACTCTAATCGTCTAAAAGTAAGCACTCAACTCTCCTAAAAATCACTTTTTGATTGTTTGTCAATATCTAGGTCAATATAAGGTCAATCATCTAATGCTAGGTGTGAACAAAAGAAGAAAAACTTGCGGTAGAAGAGCTCTGAATAAACAAATTGAACAAAGAAAACAAATTGGATAGGTCTGAATAAACAAATTGGATAAAGAAAACAGAAAGAATCAATCGAGACTCGAGTCGGCATCTCTTTGAAAAACAGGAAATGGATGGGGATCAAATGAGCACTTCTTAACAACTGTGGATGGGGATCAAATGAACGCTTCTTAACAACTGAACATCAACAATGGAGATAAACACAAGGGATTTGAGTAGAGCAATCAATGCGGTGCACTTTATGCTCAAATCAGCCGAAAAACCCTTGTTCTCCCTAGTTTCCTTGTCGGTAGTGCTTGTCTACGGCCTACACAAGCCGGGTTCGATCCCCATAGTGCCGTTTTTTGATCAATAAAGCTAAAACCTCTTTAGAATACCATAGAAGATATCAAGTTATGCCTTTTGAAATAATTTTTTAAAAAAACAAAATTTCAAGGGGAGACCCGAGAATCGAACCCGGACCGTGTGGTTTGTAAACCAGCGCGCTAACGACTGCGCCAAAGTGGCCGATGCGAGGGATAGACAAAAAGGCAACAAAACCCGCCTAACAGCGAGTTTTTCTGGCTAGATGATTCTTCTCTAGACTGGGGCTAGATAGTTTTGTTTTCCTGGCCAGGCATTCTGTTGCCATGGCACAGTCGGGAGTGCGCTTGTTTACAGCTCACACGGTCCGGGTTCGACCCACCATAGTGCCATTCAACTTTAATTTTGATTTTAAAAGGGAAATATTATTATTAATTGACAGGTATTTCATAAATGGTAAGGGACAAGAGATATTCAGCTATTTGAACAAGATTTTAACTGTTTTCTTGGGTTTTTTGGCTTTTTTGGCTCTTTTTTGGCTTTTTTGGCTCTTTTTGGTTCTTTTTGGCTTTTTTTTGGCTTTTTGGCTTTTTTTGGTTTTTAAAAGGGTTTAACTTCGCTTGACTTCGCCTTCATAGCGTGAAATTAAGCACCCGCCAAAGCTGCTGGGCAAAGCTGCTGGGCAAAGCTGCTGGGCAAAGCTGCTAGGCAAAGCAACGCTACAAGGCGCTACGCTACAAGGCGCTACGCTACAAGGCGCTACGCTACAAGGCGCTACGCTACAAGGCGCTACGCTACAAGGCGCTACGCTACAAGGCGCTACGCTACAAGGCGCTACGCTACAAGGCGCTACGCTACAAGGCGCTACGCTACAAGGCGCTACGCTACAAGGCGCTACGCTACAAGGCGCTACGCTACAAGGCGCTACGCTACAAGGCGCTACGCTACAAGGCGCTACGCTACAAGGCGCTACGCTACAAGGCGCTACAAGATCTCAATTTTTCTTTTTAATCATTTTGAGCAGATTTTTCTAAAGTTAGAGGAAAAAAGGAAAAAGATCAGCCGAAGGAGGACTCGAACCTTGGTCCTTTGCCGCCCTGGCAGCTGGCAGGCTAACGCTTTAGCCACTGAGACTGACCTGTGTTTCGGAGAGACTCAACCGAGAGGCCAACTGTTTCCTTTCCGTTCCCACCACATAATGATTCGATTCAAAGGCCTGAAATGAGGGAATTTTGATCAGAAATTGCAATTTTTGATTCTTTTTTCTATTTGTTAACAATTTCTTTATCGATTTCTCTATCTATCTACCTATTTCTAACAAATTTGATTGTCGTTTATAAAGTAAGAAATGAAAAAGAAAGATTTCCGAAGAGAAGATTGAACATTTGAGCCTTTTCCTTGGCTTTTCCATGCCTTTTCCATGCCTTTTCAGGCATGAAAAAGCTATTTGGTATCTTCTTTTGAGAAATTTGAGCTATTTGGTATCTTCTTTTGAGAAAAAAGAGAAAGAGAAGGAAAACAGCGATAAAAAAAAGGTGCTTGTGATTTTTGTGACCACTTTAAATTAGCTAGATTATTTACATTTAAGTATAGCCTCCAAAAAAGTCACGTTGTCACATTGTGCCTTTTTTTGCGATCATTAACGATCTTTTTTGGTGATCTTTTAATTTTAAATGGAAATCAAGTTAATTCAAATTTAAATGCAAAGTTTTTACAAATTTGACACAAACTTTGCAAACCTTTTCCAATTGAACGAGTTGCGCGGGACTGAAAGCCGTTCGGATACGTTTTGATTTGCGAAATGGTTGGAGAAAGAGGCCGGCTGCTGCCTCGCCTAGAAAAATCGAATTTTTTTAGTGTTAACTAAGACTGGTAAGAGACTAAGAGAATTGCTCAATAGATATTTTGTTCTACGACTTCTTCTTCTTCCTAATACCTTCCTTCTAATGTCTTCTTCCTAATATCTTCTTCCTAATATCTTCTTCCTAAGATCTTCTTCCTAATATCTTCTTTCTAATATCTTCTTTCTAATGTCTTCCTAAGGTCTTCTTCCTAACGTTCCTAATACCTTCTTCCTAAGTTCTTCCTAATATCTTCTTTCTAACGTTCCTAATATCTTCTTTCTAATGTCTTCCTAAGCTCTTCTTCCTAATGTCTTCCTACTATCTTCTTCCTAACGTCCCTAACGTTCCTAACGTCCCTAACGTTCCTAACGTCCCTAACGTTCCTAACGTCCCTAACGTCCCTAACAATTCCCTTTTTTTCTTCTTCCCATTCCCCAATGCATTAGGGATACTGTATTTGTTTGTGTTCAAGTCGAGAGGATCGGAGGACTGCTTCTCGTAAATGCACGGGGAATTACCGATCGAGAAGAGAGCTGTGTATCCACCGAGGGGAAGTGGCTCTCTCACTTTCAACGGCTATTCAGACCAATACAATGACCGATTGAGAGAGTGCTAGGGAAAGGGGAAAAGAGGGAAAGAGACGCTGTGGCCGTTTTGCTTCTCTAGGGTTCTGTAGGTAGCTCTGTGATGGTATTAATACCTTTTGAAAGCTATCAAAAAGTTCCCACAAACTTTCCAAAAAAGCAAAAAACTTTCTCAGCTTTCTCAGCCAATCCAGGTCGAAATTCGACTTATTATATAGTATTTTAAAGCTGTTAAAGCTGAAATTTGAAGCTGAAGCTGACTAGAATTCTTGGAAGCATTTCAGAAAGTCTAAACCAGCATTTCTACACCTAAACAATCCTGGTCAGAGCCAGCTAGCTCTCCAAAATTGTAGGTAGAAGCACTGTAGGTAGAAGTTGATTAGAAAAACTAAAACTTGATTAGAAATCCCTATTTAAAACTCTATCAACACTGAATGCGAATCAAAAACGCCACTTTAACCCTTTCCCGTTAGTGTAGCTTGCTTTAGGAAGTGGAAAAAAGAGTATCTCTATCGGAGGAGTCTGTAGAGGTCTGCTCGTCCAGTTGGGCCCATCTGTAAACATTCTCCTCCACTTCCACCCATCCTCATCCACTTGTTCTACAACTTGTCAACCGGGGAAATGGATTAACAGCTCTTTTCCTCCTCTTTTCCTCCTCCTTTTCTCTCTTCTATTCACCCACTTGACACTAAATTACGGTGTGTGTGAGAAGTGTGGATGGGATAACGGGAGGCTGATTGGTAAACAGTAATCCCGGAAATATTTGTGGTCTAATATTGACGGTTAGATTGCATAATTTCAAGGTTAAAGTGTTGAACTGAACTGAAAACTGAACTAGAAGATTGAACTAGAACTGTCAAATAGAAGATTACGGTAAAAAGAAAGATTTTTTAAAGACAAAGCTTTTGGAAGTTTACTCTTTTTGAGCCAAAGCCGGATTGAATCAGAGCCAGATTGGACTAGATCCGGATTGAACCAGATCCGGATTGGACTAGATCCGGATTGAATCAGAGCCGGATTGGACTAGATCCGAATTGAATCAGAGCCGGATTGGACTAGATCCGGATTGAATCAGAGCCGGATTGGACTAGATCCGGATTGAATCAGAGCCGGATTGGACTAGATCCGGATTGAATCAGAGCCGGATTGGACTAGATCCGGATTGAATCAGAGCCGGATTGGACTAGATCCGGATTGAATCAGAGCCGGATTGGACTAGATCCGGATTGAATCAGAGCCGGATTGGACTAGATCCGGATTGAACCAGATCCTGATTGGACTAGATCCGGATTGAATCAGAGCCGGATTGAATCAGAGCGAATTGAATCAGATCCGGATTGGACTAGATCCGGATTGAATCAGAGCCGGATTGGACTAGATCCGAATTGAATCAGAGCCGGATTGGACTAGATCCGGATTGAACCAGATCCTGATTGGACTAGATCCGGATTGAATCAGAGCCGGATTGAATCAGAGCGAATTGAATCAGATCCGGATTGAACCAGAGCTAATTGAATCAGATCCGGATTGGACTAGATCCGGATTGAATCAGAGCCGGATTGGACTAGATCCGGATTGGACCAGAACCGGATTGGACCCGATCCGAATTGAACCAGATCCGAATTGAATCAGATCCGGATTGAACCAAATCCGAATTGAATCACGAATTGAACCAGAGCCGAATCAAATCAGCTCAGAATTGAAGCACGAATTGGACCAGAGCCGAATTGAATCACGAATCAAATCAAATCCGGATTGAACTAGATCCGAATTGAACCAGATCCGAATCAAATCAGATCCGAAGTGCTCTTTTTAAAAACTGTAACTTTACCTTACAAATAAGTATCAAATTACTGCAAATTACTGAAAATCAAAACTATGAAATTCTCAAATGTCTAGTTGTTAAAATAACCAACCAAAATGAGCAGCTGCTGAGCTCTGCTGAAGAAGTTCAAGCCATTGTTGAGACCAGAGCCGAGCCTGACTATTTTCCACCATTCCGCCGAGAAATGGATTTGAAGAAGCCATCTGAAAGAGATTAATTGTATTGTCCTCTTCTTTTGTTTCGTATTTCTTCTTAAATAAAGAAGGAGCAATAGCTCAGTGGTAGAGCGTTTTCCCGGTAAGCGGAGGGTCGAGGGTTTAATTCCCGGTTCCAAATTCTTTGCTATTTATTTTTTTGCTTAATAGCTATGCTTTTTAGCTAGCTTTCTAGCTAGCTTTCTAGCTAGCTTTCTAGCTAGCTTTCTAGCTAGCTTTCTAGCTAGCTTTCTAGCTAGGCTTTTTCTAATACTTCTGCAATTATTGTTAAATTTTTCCGGGTCAAGGCAGGCGGGCCAGGCCTAGAGCTGACACACTTACAGATTAAAGGGAATTAGCCCGAATGGCTATAAACTAGGAGTAAGGCATAAGGCGCTACTTTGATGGCAAGCCTTTTGTCGGTGTAGCTCATTGGTAGAGCATTCGCCTGGTAAGCGAGAGCTCGCGGGTTCGACTCCCGGCGCCGCCGACGATCGCCATAAAAGGATCGGAGTGTCCAACTCGGGTCTTAATCTTGGCCTCTCTCGCAACAGTCTTAGGCTCAGGCTTAGGCTTAGGCTTACCGTGACCCGGTTCATTAACGTATAAGGAAATTGACAGTATTACTGTAGCCTGGATGACTATTTTCGATTACAAGCTCTAGAGATCTAGAGAGCTACAGTAATCTCAAGCATAAGCAAGCTACAGTAATCCCAAGCATAAGCAAGCTACAGCCATCCAAAGCTGCAGTAACCCCAAACTAAAGTAATTAGAGTTTTCTACTTCTCTGTGGTGTACTTTGTGCTCGAAAGTGTAAAAGTATCCTTTCTGTTGCACTGGATTCTTTATTCTTTTAGAGTTATTATCAAAAAAAGTGCAGAATTCATTGCATCAGATAGGATTTTTCAGCCTTTTTAGGCACAAATTATACTGAAGATGAAGGAAAATCAAGGAAAAGTTTTACAGTTTTACATTTTTACAAATCTTTGTCAACGCAATGTCAACAATCTTAATAGATTCTTACAAAAAAAGCTCTAATCTTCTGCCATTTCTTTTTCAAATGAGTTTCGAGAATCGCTTTAAATGGACAAGAAAATGGAAAAGAAGAGGAAAAGAAGGAAAATTGTCTTTTCTTTTCTTTTCTTTTCTTTTCTTTCCAATCTTTTTTCATTCTTTTCTTCAATTTTCGATTTGCCGCGATCCTCTTTGAAATGTTTTGATAGATGGCGAGAAATAGTGTCACAATGCAATCATTTTTTCTTTTCTTTTTGAATTGAAAGGGGATTGGCCGAGAAAAGAAGGGAATCTCGTTTTCAAGGTCTTCCTTGAAACCTATGCAAATAGATTTTACCGTAAGCTGATTAGCTTGTCTCGTTGATTAACTTATCTGGTTGATTAACTTGTCTGATTGAAACTTGACTGGTTGAAACTTGTCTGGTTGAAACTTGTCTGGTTGATTAACTTGGAACTGCTTTATTACCGTATCCTGGTTCATTAGCTAACCTTTCATTTCATTAGCTTCATTAAGTTCATTAGCTTCATTAACTTCATTAGCTTCATTAGCTTCATTAGCTTCATTAGCTTCATTAACTTCATTAACTTCATTAACTTCATTAGCTTCATTAAGTTCATTAGCTTCAGTAGCTTCATCAACTTCATTAGCTTCAGTAGCTTCAGTAGCTTCATCAACTTCATTAGCTTCATTAACTTCATAGCTCACAGTACACGTAAGCAAATCGACGATATTACTGTAACCCAGTTCATTAACTTATCTACTTAAGCAATACCTAAATTACCGTACCCTTTTAACTCACAGTACTCACAATACTCACAGTACAGTACTCACAGTACTCACAGTACTCACAGTACCAGTTTATTATGTAGACTTTAAAAAAGCAAAACTTTCTATGAAATAAGCTTTCAATGAAACACGCCTTTCAATGCCTTTAAAAACTTTAACTTTAGCTTTGAAATGGAACAATTTAAAAGCAAAATTGATTGAACATTTGAACGATAATGATTTAACGATCAAAGTTTGTCAAAGAACTAGTCAAAAGCTCATCAACAAAGATTTTCTCGAATTTCCCTGTTGCTGAACTTTGCAACTTGCTATACCAACTGCTAGCTTGCTTTGTTATCAAAAATGGCATTCTGTCAGTGAAAGGGAAGGGAAAGCTTTGAAATTTAAGATTACAACCTGTACATGTGGTAGAAAAACATCAAAATATGATAGCGTGTGCATTGAGGGACCGCTGAGAGTTGATGGAGGAACTTCGGGAGATGAGGAAGCCTCCGATTCTCGACCACTCACTGGGCTGCTCTCGCGTTTCCGTTTCTAAACTAGATATTTTCTCTAATAGTAGTGCACCCGGGCGAGCCGAGTTGACGGCTATTTACGGCGTCCAAAGTTTTCTCAGAAGCTCAAGACTCAAATCCCCCACTAGATCTGATCCTCAGCTACATTTTCCGACCCCACATCGATAGGTTCTGATAAGCGGTTCTCGAGATTTCGAGGAATTTAAGCGACGCTGCCGCGTGACCGAGTGCTAGTGCGTCCTGGCGTCCGTCCAGCTCGGCGGGACTAACGTCGCGTCGAGTATAGATGTCGGAGGGTATCAGGGATGGTGCCGATATTGCTTTGGAGGATTAAGATTATTACGGTATTGTTACAGGGACCTTGGAGAAGGCGCAGGAGGCGAGGAGACCCTTTAACTCGAGAGCTCAAACTATGGCCTTAGCACCCCGGTGAGCCGAGTTGGTGACTATTTACGGCTTCCAAAGTTTTCCCAGAAGTTCAAGAGTCTAATCCCCCACTAGATCTAATCGTCAGCTACATTTTCCGACCCCACATCGATAGGTTCTGATAAGCGGTTCTCGAGATTTCGAGGAATTTAGACGACGTGAGCCCTGGCGACGCTCAGGGTGCACTACTATTAGAGAAAATGCGGTAAATGAATAGATAGATGTAAGCTATTGGAACTGGTTTAATAGTTGACAGCTACAGAGTGTCGCAAAAGTTCTTGGACTAGTTTTTAGTGCGTTAGAAGAGTTGTTTTGCCAGTGACTTTGTCGTTTATTTGGTCTTTTTCTTGTTTTTTTATCCTTTACTCTTGGATTCTTGGATGGATTCAATTCTTGGAATAACTGCTGTTTTTCAGATGAAATTGAATCGATGGATAAAAATCATAAACGCCAAGTGATTCTCGGAGTTCACAAGAAAGCGGAAAGAGCTACTGGAGTAGAGAAATTTGGCCCCGATTTGAATTGTTTGGCCTTTTTTGCCCCCCCCCCTTCATTTCTCCATTTGGTCCATTATAAAAGAGGATTTCTCAGAAAGATTCATTCGATTGAGGGTTTGAAAGAGCTTTCAAGGCTTAAAAGCAGCTTTGAAACGAGCCTCGAAGATTATAATCGTTCAACAATGTGCAACGGAGATTATTCACCGTTCAAAAATGTGCATATCATTAAGAGCTTTCAAAAAAAACGTCTGAAATGCATTGAAGCTGCATTGAAGCTGCAATGAAGCTAATGGTGGAAATTTCGAGCATTTTTTTTGTCATTTATTTGTTGTTAAGGTTCGAATAAACTATTTTGTTAAGAAAACAAAACTCTAAATACTTGAAGTTGGCACTTTTCCGTATTTGCAAACAACGATTACTTATTACTTACTTATTTGCAAGTCCGGGGAACTTTTTTGACACTCTGTATTGGCAGTAATAGTTTAGCTTGAATAGTTCAATAGTTCAATAGTTCAATAGTTGTATAAGTTCGCAGAACACGTAAGCAAATCGACGATATTACTTTAACCCGGTTCATTAAATTATCTACTTAAGCAATACCTAAATTACCGCACCCTTTTAACTCACAGTACTCACAGTACTCACAGTACTCACAGTACTCACAGTACTCACAGTACTCACAGTACTGTGAAGTATAGTTGAATTCAGTTTGAGCTTCTAGGTTTATTCTGATTCGAAAAAGTCAAACCTTTGGTGTTTCCTCATTCGTTTCCTTTGCTTCGACTAGTCGATCTATTGAAAAGTTCAACGACATCTGAAAATCGATTTCTGAAAAGCTAGATAAGAAAAGGAAAGATAAGAAAAGATAAGAAAAGATAAGAAAAGATTTGGGCAATGAAGCATTGAAGCTTTGGGAAGATTTGGGAAGATTTGGGCAGGATTTGGGCAGGATTTCAGATGGAAATTCTGTAGAATGAAATTCTGTAAAATGAAATTCTGTAAAATGCTTGTAGAGAAGTTGTAGATAAATTTTATGCAAATTATGAGAAAGATCAAAGCTCGAGAAAGATAGAAGCTCGAGAAAGATAAAAGCTCGAGATAGCGTTGATCAATTGACCTTGACGTTTACCTGTGTGGCAATAAGGAGCACTTGTTTGCAGTGGTGGGTGGAGCTACGGTGTGCGACGAGATGGGCGGTCGCAGTCTCTGATTGGCTCAGCGTCAACCCGATTTCTTCTCTTTTCTTCACTCGAGAGAGTCGATTTCGTGAAAGATGATACCATTGAAAGGATACAAGAGAAATGTACTTATTAAAAAGCTAAATTAAAGCTCTAAATTAAAGCTTAATTTAGATCTTAAATTAAATCTTACTTTAATTTAATTTAAATTTAGAATCTCCTTTAGTCATTCTTATGGACTAGACTTGTTTTTTGATTTTTTCGATTTTTTCGATTTTTTTCTTGATTTTTTACACTAAAGAATTCATAATTTTGTCATTTTTAACTAAAATTGCTAAAAGAACTTTTAGAAAACAATTTGAGAATAAAAGAATTCAAAACTGGGATTGTTTTGAGCATTTTAAAGTATTAGATTGGAGAGAAAGTACTCGGAAAAAGTTTAAACTGTACTTTGTACTAGTTCAAATTACTTTGAACTACTTTGTACTAGTTTAAAATACTTTGTACTACTTTGTACTAGTTTAAAATACTTTGTACTACTTCAAACTACTTTGTACTAGTCCAAACAACTTTGTACTAATCCAAACTACTTTGAACTACTTTGTACTAGTCCAAACTACTTTGTACTAGTTTAAACCACTTTGTACTAGTCCAAACTACTCTGTACTGGTTCAAATTACTTTGTACTAGTCCAAACTACTTTGTACCAGTCCAAACTACTCTGTACTAGTTTAAACTACTTTGTACTAGTTCAAAAACTAGAAAAAGAAATCTATTCAAGATATGTTTCATTATTAAGTATAACTTGTTGCTATTCATTTGGTAGAGCACCGATTCTCCCAGAAATTCTTTGGCTCCCAGAAAGCACTCCCAGAAATTCTTTGGCTGGCTGCGTTGCCAGGTTTCGACTTTAGCTCGATCTTCGAAGTGCTCTCCATCGAGTTCTGCAGTCAGCTTCTGGAATAGATGAAAATCAGAAGGGGCAAGGTCTGAGCTGGAATATGGGGAGAACTTCCCAGCCCAACTCCTTTAATTTTTCTTTTGTCAGCTTTGCAACAAGCAAGGAGGACTTTTCCCTTGTTTGGTCTTGTTTTTTTTTGATTTCTTTGACGAGTTCTAATTGATTTAGTTCTTCTAGTTGATTTGTATAAATTACTGATATAAATTGCTGTAACTGTTGTCTTTTCAGGCAACAACTCAGCAATAGATCTATCGAGATCCCACCAAATACTCAACATCATCTCCTTCTGTTGGAGTTCGGATTCCGGAAGCTGAGGTGAATGGAGAACTTTGGGTTTGTGTCAATGAGGCTTGTCAATGTCAATCAATGAGACTTGATGTAAAAAAGGTCAATTATCAGCGGCTGTGTCTGTTCGAGGAATTAAAGCTGGAATTTAATAAGTCAAAAGTGGAAAAAAGAATTCTAAGGACTTTCTTTTCAACTTGATGCCTATCGCTAGTTACTTTCAAAAATCTCGTGTAATTCTTTTGCAAAACCACGGAGAAATTCAACCTTTGAAATTACCCTTGAGTAACTAAACCGGGATGCCCGCTAAAGTAAAGCTAAAGTAAAGCTAAAGTAAAGATAAAGTAAAGCTAAAGTAAAGCTAAAGTAAAGCTAAAGTAAAGATAAAGTAAAGCTAAAGTAAAGCTAAAGTACAGCTAAAGTAAGGCTAAAGATAAAGTAAAGCTAAACTAAAGTAAAGCTAAAGTAAAGCCAAAGTAAAGCTAAAGCTAAAGTAAAGTTAAAGCTAAAGTAACTCTGCTAAAGTAGCCGCCAAAAAAATAGCAAACAAAGAACCGATTTTCGAGCAGAAAGCTTGAGCTTGCCTAGGCTTAGGCTCAGGCTCAGGCTCAGGCTCAGGCTTAGGCTCAGGCTCAGGCTCAGGCTTAGGCTTAGGCTTAGGCTTAGGCTTAGGCTTAGGCTTAGGCTTAGGCTTAGGCTTAGGCTTAGGCTTAGGCTTAGGCTTAGGCTTAGGCTTAGGCTTAGGCTTAGGCTCAGGCTTAGGCTCAGGCTTAGGCTTGGTCTTAGGCTTGGTCTTGGTCAACTTGCTCGACAAAACTTGAAAAAAGCATTAAAGCAATCAAAGCAAAAAAAGCATTCTACCGAATGATACAAATTTTATAATAAAATAATGTACTTTTGACATAAAAAAGGCCCTAAAACAAAAAGTACTTTTTCGGTTCGTTTTTTTTGCTAATTTTCGCCTTCGATGCTTACTTTAGGTACTTTAAAATGCTCAAAACAATCCCAGTTTTCAATCCTTTGATTCTCAAATTGTTTTCTTAAAATTTAGCGATTTTCGTTGAAAAATGACAAAGCTATGGAGGTTTTAATGTAAAAAATCAAGAACAAAAGCAGAACAAAACCGAAAAACAAATCAGATGCACTGTGGATCTACGTTTAGACTCGATGAGTTCAATGAAGCGTTTCGGATAAGAGATATTGATAAGTGAAATAATTTTGAGTCTATAGTCTAGAGCCTAGAGCCTAGAGCTTTTTTGGGTTTCTTGGGTAATTGAAACGGGCGGCGAACGGCGACAAGAGGTGCTCGAGAGGACAGTAGCTTGTGGCCAAAAGAGATCAGTAACAAAGCTAGACTGGAGACTGGACAAAGCTAGACTGGAGACTGGACAAAGCTAGACTGGAGACTGGACAAAGCTAGACTGGATCTGGCTTTGTCCAGACTTTGCCTCAGACTTCAGACTAGATCTGAGATCTAGCAGAATTCTAAAAGTTTCATTATTTCTTGCAGATACCGGTCCGTTTCTGCCCGCTTCTTTGCGTTCGACCCCTTCCCGGAATGATGTTTTCAATCTGCTTATTGTCAAGGAGTTCCCAATATCCTTTGAGATCCCACCAAACCGACAACACGTACTTCTTCTGGTGGGGGCTCTGGGGGACCTCCTTCTCAGCAGTAACCCAACCCTGCCGTTTCCTTTGAAAGTTTACAATTGCTATCCACTTTGCTCAATGGCTATCACCGTCAAGCAACCCTGATACCAAGCTACAGTAATCTAAAGCATAAGCAAGCTACAGTAATCTCAAGCTACAGTCATCCAAAGCTACAGTAACCCAACTCAACTGAATCAACTGAATATCTTAAATATCTTCTACAATTCGTAAAATATTCAGTTCATTTTAAGTGCACTCGTTTCCCATTTTGCATTATTTCTTAAGAGGAACACACTCTAAATGTAATGTAAATGTAAATGTTTGTAAATGTAATGCAGTTTCTTCTCGTGGCTGATTTTTGATGTTAAATTATACATATGTTAATTGTTGTTTATATGTTTTGTTCTCTTTGTTTTAATGTTCTCGTTTAGTTACCCAATTTTGAAGTAATAGGTTGAGGAGAAAAATAATGCCCGTTTTGTCTTCGGGGAATTGTCTTCGGGGAATTGTCTTCGGGGAATTGTAGCAATTGAAATTGACTTCAACCCCTTCATTGACTTCAACTCCTTCATTGACTTCAATCCCTTCATTGACTTCAACTCCTTCATTGACTTCAATCCCTTCATTGACTTCAATCCCTTCATCGACTTCAGCTCCTTCATTGACTTCAACCCCTTCATTGACTTCAACTCCTTCATTGACTTCAACCCCTTCATCGACTTCAGCTCCTTCATTGACTTCAATCCCTTCATTGACTTCAGCTCCTTCATTGACTTCAATCCCTTCATTGACTTCAATCCCTTCATCGACTTCAGCTCCTTCATTGACTTCAACCCCTTCATTGACTTCAACTCCTTCATTGACTTCAACCCCTTCATCGACTTCAGCTCCTTCATTGACTTCAATCCCTTCATTGACTTCAGCTCCTTCATTGACTTCAATCCCTTCATTGACTTCAATCCCTTCATTGACTTCAATCCCTTCATTGACTTCAATCCCTTCATCGACTTCAGCTCCTTCATTGACTTCAATCCCTTCATTGACTTCAATCCCTTCATTGACTTCAATCCCTTCATTGACTTCAATCCCTTCATCGACTTCAGCTCCTTCATTGACTTCAATCCCTTCATTGATTTCAATCCCTTCATTGACTTCAGCTCACGACTTGCGATGTTGATCCGAAGACAATCGACAACCATTTGAACCAAATCGGGGGAAAATTAGCTATGGAAAATTCCACAGAGACTCAAGTCCGTCTGTTCGCTGGTTCGCTGCACGACTCAAGACGACAAAACAACAAAACAACAAAACAAAACGTCAGCTCTTTTTTGCTCCATAAATGCTCATGGTTTTTAGGCTTCGATTTTGGCATCTGATAAAACTTGGATTAATTACCAGACGGTTAAAAGGAAGAACTAATGGCTTTCTACCGGAAAAATCCCTCAAACCATTCCAAAATCTGGTATTCATCGAAAGAAAAATAGAAAAAAAGAATGATCTGTTGCTGTGGAAATCAAAGAATGATCTGTTGCTGTGCTGTGGTTTGATGCATTTGATTATTTGATGTTTTATTTGATGGTTTAATGGTTTGATGGTTTGATGAATGAAATAATTCAGGAGAAAGCATTGATGCTGATTGATGATTGAACATTGATACTGATTTCTATTCAAAACAATATACAATACCTTTCACATTAATACGATCTGTATTGGTTTTTTATCTAATTGATCTAAGTAAAAGTAAATATTTTATTAAAAAGGTAAAGAGAAAACTAGCTGATGGCGGGCATCAAGACCATGAATCCCTCCAAAGAAAACATTATCAATAATGGGTTATTCTGATTGATTGATGCGGTTATTCTGATTGATTGATGCGGTTATTCTGATTCTGATGAAAAATGCGATTTAGCATTGAAGAAACGAGGTTTTGCAAGAAGTTTGAATCGAAATTGTTTCAAGCGAGCTGAATAACGACTTTAAGATCAGCAACAGATGAAAACAGCCGTCGGTTTTTGTAAACTTCTCGAACCAAGATGCCCCCAGAGGTTCACAATTTGGTTGAGCCTTGGCCATCGACTTGGACAATCCATCCAAACCACTCCATTAGACGTCATCCATTGCTTTATCGTCATCCATTGCTTCATCGTCATCCATTGCTTCATCGTCATCCATTGCTTCATCGTCATCCATTGCTTCATCGTCATCCATTGCTGATTGGCTTTGTAAATGCTAGCATTGTTCTACTGGAATTTGTAATTTACTTGGAGATTCTGAACCAAAACTTGGAGATTCTGAACCAAAATTTCTGAACCAAAAAAAGCAAGCTGGTTTCCAAAACATCCTTGTAATCCTGAGTAGTCATTCGATTAGAAATGAACTGAAGATTGACTTGTCCGTCGGGATAAAACGCAGCACATCCTCCTCCAAAGTATCTTGTCTCAAAATAAATCGGATCCTTTTGTAGATCCTTTTCTAGAACTCTCCAGTAGTGCGTGCATCCATCGGGACCACCAAGGTTCCATTTCTTCCATTTCTTTCGTCGCTAAAGATCACTCTCGTCTAATCCTTGGCTATTTGGGCTTGAGCAAAAGCTAAGCGACCATCCTTGTACTCTTGTTTCAATGCGGGCTGCTTCTGCAACTTATCCTGAACGATTTGCACTTCTCCAACTAATCCTGAACGATTGAAGAGCTCGCCAGACAGTTGACTTAAAAACATCAAGCTTTAGCTCCTCCCTGGCATCATTAATCGACTTCCCGTGGATTGTATTGTCGATATGTCGAACTCAAGCGAGTCGAATCTCGATCGTTCAGCTTCTTTCTGTAGTTAGTGTGCTTCTTTGTGCCATATCCAATCCTTCCAAAAATTGTTCATAACAGAAAGTGTTCTCTTGATTTGCTTGACGATTGAGCGGTTTGACTCTCCCGGATCAGCGTGTCGATTTGGCCTTTTTCTTGGTTAGAAAGCTTGATTCCTTGTGCCATTTTCTAAAAATTATAAAATTATTGTCGTAAAGAAAAGTAAGATGCAAAAAGATTCATAAAAAATTCAAGTGAACGTCTTGATGTGAAATGTGCAAAAATGCTAAGTAATTTGTTGAATCTAGTCTTTTTTTGATGCGCCTATTTTTCAATAAAGAAAAATCCCAAAATTGAAGTTTTAAAAAAAGAAAGGATAACTATATATGAATTGATTAAAAAAGTCTAACGGAAATGCATTTACAGAAATTTCGATAAAGCAATACCTAAATTACCGTACCCTTTTAACTCACAGTACTCACAATACTCACAGTACAGTACTCACAGTACACAACAGTCACAGTACCATTTTTTTTCTTTATACTTAAAAAAGCAAAACTTTCTATGAAATAAGCTTTCAATGAAACACGCCTTTCAATGCCTTTAAAAACTTTAACTTTAGCTTTGAAATGGAACAATTTAAAAGCAAAATTGATTGAACATTTGAACGATAATGATTTAACGATCAAAGTTTGTCAAAGAACTAGTCAAAAGCTCATCAACAAAGATAAAAACCTCAAAATTGTCAAAAAAAAAAACCAGCTTTTTCACAGAAAGGAAAAATTATTGCAAAAACAGTAAAAACAAAGTTTTCCCATGAAATCATCCCAACTCTTAATTATTTTGAATGATATTTTTCAATGATATTTTAGGGCCGTCATTTTCCACTATATAGTCAAAAGCGAACCCTTGTAAAAGTGGGTTTTTGACTCTATTTTGAGCACACTAAACTTGTCCCTAAAGTGACTCGATTCCTTTTTTGGTCACTCGCATTTCGTCCGAGAAATTTCTTCAATCGTTCGATCAATTGAAACACGTTTTAGGCTATTTTGTAGAGGAGATTTACAACTTTCAAATAGTTTATAGTTTCAAATAGTCAAATAATTTATCGATATCAGGTTTCTATCGTTGGAAATTTATGAAAATGTTGAAATCCGCATTTCTTATGCATTTACCTAATGGATGAATTGGAAATTAGCCCAAATTTGAATCTTCAAATATTTTGGCTCCAAAAATCCCCAATCTTTCCAAAAGATTTTGATGGAATCAAGGACTTGAACTGGAGAAGAACTGGAGAAGAACTGGAGAAAAACTGGAGAAGAATTGGACAAGAACTGGACAAGAACTGGACAAGAACTGGAGAAGAACTGGACAAGAACTGGACAAGAACTGGGCAAGAACATGAACTGGACAAGAACTGGACAAGAACTGGACAAGAACTGGACAAGAACTGGGCAAGAACATGAACTGGACAAGAACTGGACAAGAACTGGACAAGAACTGGACAAGAACTGGACAAGAACTGGACAAGAACTGGAGAAGAACAAGAACTGGAGCAGAACTGGACAAGAACAAGAACTGGACAAGAACTGCGTCGAAGATAGGAAGAAGTCATCGATAAAAATGGAGAATGTCTTACTGATTGATTGCCTATTACTTATCGAATGCAATAAATTGTTACACCCAACGCGTATTATTTGTTTTCCTAAATTCCTTAGTTTTCCTGTCTTACTCAATCTAATTGAGGTGTAATCAAACGCTTGAAAGAATTCATTTCGAGCATATCAATGCAGCTTTGTTCACAAGAGAATTTTCGGACAATTTCCCCAATTTCTGAAAACTTCCATGCAACTTTCCATGTCAAAAACTTTTCAAACAGCATGAGAAAATCTTTCGCAAACATTTTCCTTTTTTTTCTTTTCAAATACAATCGGACATCCGGTCGACGGAAGCCTAATTATAGCGATTTTCAGCGCTCCAAAATCCTTCAACAAAATGAATGAGAATTTTTGGAGGTTTTTTCCTTTTCTTTTATTCTTTCTTTTCTTTTATTCTTTCTTTATGTCTACCCCAATTTAAACCAAGTATTTATCGAAAAACGTTATAGTAAAAGCGATTTTGAAAGCATTGAAAGCACTTTTTGAGCATTGCACACTTGAATCATTAAGTAGAAGTTTAAAAAAAAGTTAAAAAGCCTTTTTTTAAAGGCTTAAAGCCTTTTTTAAGGCTAAAAAAGCTTTCTTTAAAGGCTTAAAAAGCTAAGAAATGTAAAATTAACTAGAAAATTTGAAACATTTATAAAACCTGAACAGATTTTCAGCTACCGTAAATACTGTAATAGTACCCCACCCCCACAATGATGGTGCCTCAAGCCCACAATGCCCCACAAGGCCCCACAATGCCCCACAATGCCCCACAAGGCCCCACAATGCCCCACAAGCGTTGCGTAGTCTAGCTTTGAACGAGTTTTGCTCGACACTGGTTTATGCTACAATGTGCGCTTAGGTATCAAAAAATAGCTGAAATTCAGGGCTATTTTTTGATACCTAAGCGCGCATTGTAGCATAAACCAGTGTCGAGAAAAACTCGTTAGTTTTGTTTGTTTAGTTTTGACAATTCTAGCAGCTTTTTGACAATTCTCGTGGGCTTCTCGTGGGCAATTGAACCAGGAAACCGATTTCGGCAGCGTGCCAGAAAGCCCGTGTTTACGTGAAAGCAAAAAGTACGCTTTTCCGATGAAATGATCCCAAAATAGTCGCCAAAATCGATCTTTTCAAAACTTTCTAGAGAGAGAACTCAGTCTTTCAAATCCACCTTGAGAATGTAGAGAATTGTAGAGAATCCGGGGAATCCGATGCATGGGGAATCCCATGCAGTTTTCGTTTTACAAATAATAGCTTTACAAATACAAGATTTTGCAAAAGAAGCTGCAAAAGGAACCGAACCCGGGCAGAAGGGTGCCCGGCTCGATCTTGACACAACCCTCTTCGCCACTACGCCACTAGGGCACTTTGAAACCTAGTGTGTGGACGCCTCAAATAGACATGCCAAAGGGTCTCGAGGGTAAAAACATGATTTGATAGAGATTTTGGCATATCTAGCGTCCACAAGCCAATCACCAAGGTCCTCTGGTGGCGTAGTGGATAAGGGGCTTGTGTCAAGACCCGGTTGAGCTTCCTTTGCTCAGGTTCAATTCCTTCCGCAGCTCTTTTGCAAAATCTTTCATTTGTAAAACTAAAAACTGCACTGGATTCCTAATGAGATTCTCTAAAGATGGTTGTTTTGAAAGGGTTACTTCTTGCCTTTCCTTAGCATTGGTGATGTTCTTAAAAATTGATCCAATGAGCATCAGGTGATGTTCTTAAAAATTCATCCAATGAAGATTAAAAATTAATGATCCGCCAAAAGTTGATGTGTACATTGTAACCGGAGATTGGCGCTGAAAAGTGGAGAGAGTGGACACGATGAAACAACAAATATGTTCCTTTTCTTCAATTGCTGAAAAGAATTCACTTTTTATTTCATTTCTGATCTTTGCTGAGGAAATCTCGCAGTTTTGAGCTTTTTACTTTTAAAACGATTACCGATTTCTCATTCTTTCTCTAGTTTAAAACTAAAACTTTCAAATATAATAGATTCAGATGCAGATAGCTAAAAATATGAATGAGATGAGCAGGAGTTGAGCTATTCAGGAGTTGAGCTGGAGTTGCGCTGGAGTTGAGCTATTCAGGAGTGGAGCAGGAGTTCAGCTATTCAAGAGGCAGCAGGAATTGAGCTATTCAGGAGTGGAACAGGAGTTGAGCTATTCAGGAGTTGAGCAGGAGTTGAGCTATTCAAATGTTAGTGATGGACTTTGATTGTCTTAATCTAAGCAATCATCAGTATATTATAAGGTTGTCTATAGTTTTTACATGCTTTTTGCAGTCTATGATTTCATGAATCGGTTTTCTTCACTAATTTGGTTGTTGTGCTGGTTAAACTTATCAATTGGTGTTTTAGGTAAGGTTGAGTATCTTGAAAAACACATAATTTTAAAACTTTTATTTAAACTATTTTAGAATCTGATCTGATTTGATTGATCTAGAATTGGATTTTAAGGATCTAATAAAAAATTAAATAAAATAAAAAAAAATGGATCTAATCATGGAATCATGGAATCATTTTTGATTCTTTGATTAACTGTCTAGAATCTGATCTGATTTGATTATCTAGAAAGTTTGATCTAACCATTTAATGATATGAAACTAAATCAAATGATATGGAATGAAATTAAATAAATGAACCATTCAAGTATAAGAACGGGGATAGCAAGGAGTGAGTAAAAGGGTAGAAGAGAAAGAAGAGAAAGAAGAGAAAGAAGAGAAAGAAGAGAGGGAAAGAAGAGGAAGGAAGAAAGAAGAGAAAGAAAGGAAGGAAGAAAGAAAGACAAAGATTGGGCATGGATCGAGGGAGTGGATCGAGGTGATAGATGGGGATTGCTTGATGGGGCGGGGGTCTATTCCCCACTTGATCACAATTGATGTGATCTCGTTTTTTCCTCTTTCATCGTCTTTCCATCCGTCCAAAACGTTTTTGATTCCCCCATCTTTTCATCACCGACAAATTGGAACCCTTTTTTTGCGTTCGGGTAATTCTATTGATCTTGTCCCTAGGCAATTTCCTTGTTCCCTTTTTTTTCTGACTTTGATTACTTAGCTGAGCTTTTACTGTAGCTGAAGATTGATGAATCGAGGAATAAGGAAGGAATCGAGGAATGGGGAATGCGGAATGAGGATTCATTGATGAAAGTTCTTCAGCCCGCAATACTTTATACCTTCTAGACCACATTTAATATAATAAACGGTCGCAGAAGCGGATATGGGCACTATATTGTACTGTACTGTACTATCAACTGTACAAAACTATTGTACTCTACTGTACTGTCAACTGTACAAAAATATTCTACAGTCACACTACAAACTCCTCTAACTTTCTTCAAATCTATCGGATTGACATGATCTATAGCTCAACAAATAGAGAAACTCAAGAGCTTTCGAATGGATTAAAGCACATCCAAAAATAACAGTTCTAAAGAAAGTTACAATGCATTGTAGTCTGACTCGATTGCTTTGACTATGCGACTACTACAAACCACTGTAACTTTCTTTAGCACCAATATTTTTAGATATTCTTTAATCCATTCAAAAGCCCTTGAAATTCTCTATTTTTTAAGCTATAGATCATCATAATCCAACAGATTTGAAGCAAGTTAGAAGCGTTTGTACTTTACGTTATAGTTTACGTTTGTAGTTTACGTTTGTAATTTGTAGTGTCCATGTCTAGACCATGTCTTTATAAACTTTTGGGTTTCACAATGAGGTTTTCTTTATCCCTAACGAATTTCGAAATTAATCAAAAATCGAAATCATTAATATCATCAATATCTTATTGAATCATTTTTTTCCACTTTTTCCACTTCTCTTCCTCTTTTTCTTGCTTTGTTAACTAAAAACTGCTTTGCCAACTGCTTTGCTAACTTCTGGAGCACTCAATTGGAAGACAATAAAGAATCCAATGCACCAGAAAGGTTTAAAATTTGGGTACAGCAGGCTTGTACCCAGGGGGAAGGGGAAGGAGCATTTGCCAAATTTTGGAGAGGACAAGTAGGCATTTGCCCCCCGTCCACCTGTAATTTGGCTTGCCCACTTCCAAAATTTTTTTCTGGAGCACACTCATGATTTTCTTATTTTCGTTTCATCAAAGCTCTTTTCTAGACACACACTCGATCCTGTACAATATTTACTCTTGATCCGAGTTGATGGATCTATTTGAAATCTATTTGATATCTATTTGATTCAGAAACATCAATGAGATCATTTTATCTAGAAAACAGTACTGCCTAAATTACAGTACTGCCTAAATTACTGTACTGCCTGAATTACAGTACTATCTGAATTACAGTACTATTTGAATTTTCGAACTATACTAGGTTTTATTGCTTTGCTTGAATTCAACTGATGCTTGGCCATTTTTTCAATGTTCACTGTCAGCTTATGAAGATGTCAGCTTCTGAAACAGTCAGCTTATGTAACAGTCAGCCTATCAATGTAAATCTAGTCTATTTGTAACTAGATCTAGTTCTAGATCTGGTTCTAGATCTAGTTTTAGATCTAGTTCTAGATCTAGTTCTAGATCTAGTTCTAGATCTAGTTCTAGATCTAGTTCTAGATCTGGTTCTAGATCTAGTTTTAGATCTAGTTCTAGATCTAGTTTTAGATCTAGTTCTAGATCTAGTTCTAGGTCTGGTTCTAGATCTGGTTCTAGATCTAGTTTTAGATCTAGTTCTAGATCTAGTTTTAGATCTAGTTCTAGATCTAGTTCTAGGTCTGGTTCTAGATCTGGTTCTAGATCTAGTTTTAGATCTAGTTCTAGATCTAGTTCTAGATCTAGTTCTAGATCTGGTTCTAGATCTTCTCTAGATCTAGTTTTAGATCTAGTTCTAGATCTAGTTCTAGGTCTGGTTCTAGATCTAGTTCTAGATCTGGTTCTAGATCTAGTTCTAGATCTAGTTTTAGATCTAGTTCTAGATCTAGTTTTAGATCTAGTTCTAGATCTAGTTCTAGGTCTGGTTCTAGATCTGGTTCTAGATCTAGTTTTAGATCTAGTTCTAGATCTAGTTCTAGATCTAGTTCTAGATCTGGTTCTAGATCTTCTCTAGATCTAGTTTTAGATCTAGTTCTAGATCTAGTTCTAGGTCTGGTTCTAGATCTAGTTCTAGATCTGGTTCTAGATCTGGTTCTAGATCTAGTTTTAGATCTAGTTCTAGATCTAGTTCTAGATCTAGTTTCTATTTTGACCTAGTTTACTTTTTTCTGAGAAAGATTGGGTTGATGAATTGAAAACTGCGACCTATTGTCATATGTGACAGTTTGAGCACTTTCTTCAAAAGAAACCCATTTTGGTGTCAATGGAAAAGTTGTAGAGAATCAAAAATTATTTTTAGCCACTAGATTCGTTTATTAAAAAGCTGAGAAATGAAAGCTTTTCTTAATTTCTAAAGAAAAATTTCTAAAAAATGATTTTGCTGGGAAACAATAGAGCTTTCTGATAGAGCAAACCGTAACTCAGGCGGTTGATTAATCGCATACAGTCGCGTAGTCGTTACTGTTTCACTTATTCCACTTATTCATCGAGAAAAGTAAATTCTAATAACCTTGCAAGACTTGGTACTCAATCTAATAGTCTCAAGAGAGATCCCAGTCAAAGTTATCTAGTTCTTATCCTTTCAAATGACTACTTTGTGCTAGTATTATGGTTTTCTTTTGCATAACAGTAATTAAACCAGAAAATCATTTCTAGAACATAGACTTTCGTGTTTTAAAACGATCAACTGGTTTAGAGGGATCAATTTGAATCAGCTTTAGAAGAAAATAGCTTTTGAAGTGACTGAATTTGGGTAAAAAGCTGATTGTGAGCCTGCTGGATGAAGCTCTGGTCTGATGCTGGTGCTGGATGCTGATCTAAGTTGTTAAGGTCTAAAGATAAGGTCTAAAGATAAGGTCTAAATTTTAATTGCCTAAGCTTAAGGTCTGTGACTTAAGCTTAAGGTCTGTGAATTGTTTAAGCTTAAGGTTCTCTGTGAATTCCCTAACTCTCAACTGGCAAGACTGGCAAGACTCTTTCCAGTTTGGAGTCATTCCGTAACTGGCAGGATTCTTTCCAGTTCGGGAATTCACGCTAACCATTGTATCAGAAGGAAGCATAAGGAACGGGGCTTCAACTCGGATGAGAAATCAAGGAGTGCACCAGAAAAGATCTAAGTCTAAGTCTCTTAAGCACAAAGTACATCCACTAAAGCCTTGAATATCTTATTGTTAGATAAAAAGTAATCAGCTGACATTAGCTTTTAGCTGACAGCTGACAGCTGACAATTTTAGCTGATCTTTTAGCTGAAGCTGACTTTTAGCTGAAGCTGATTCTCTTTTCTCATCTTTCTCATCTCATCTAGCATCGCTTTTGAAATTCCCAAGTCTTCTCAATGCCACAGAACTTTAACAAAAGACGTTATGTGGCTAAAAAGTTCAGCTGACCAGCGATGGGTTGGGTGAAGAGGCTCAAGGGCAGAAAAATGAGGTTCCCTACCTTTCCCCTTCTCCCTTTTCAATCCAAAATGAGACTGTCATCATCTATCATGTCATCCACACCGATCCCCTTTTCAACTCATTCAATTTTACCTCTACCAATTTGAACTCTACCAATTGTTTGATATTATTGATCTCTCGTTTTCAATCGATTCCATTTTACGATTTTACGATTCTACTGAAATTTCACGATTTTAAAGGTTTTTTATTGCTTATTGACACATTGATTACATTTTTTACATTGAAATCCTTTTCTTCAATGGAACTAGTTTCGTTTCTTTTTCTCTTTTCCAAGAAAACGGGATCTCTTATGGATGCGTCAGATTTCAAACCTACGCCAACAGTGTTAAAATTTCAATTTCAAATCCATCTTTCAAATCAATCTATTCCAAATCAATCACTTTCAAATCAATCACTTTCAAATCAATCTATTCCAAATCAATGTAAGCTGTAAGCTGTAAGCTATGAGCTGTTAGCTGTGAGCTGTAAGCTGTTAACTGTAAGCTGTTAACTGTAAGCTGTTAGCTGTCCAAATCAATCAATTCCAAATCAATGTAAGCTGTAAGCTGTGAGCTGTAAGCTGTGAGCTGTAAGCTGTGAGCTGTAAGCTGTGAGCTGTAAGCTGTGAGCTGTAAGCTGTCCAAATCAATCAATTCCAAATCAATGTAAGCTGTAAGCTGTGAGCTGTAAGCTGTGAGCTGTAAGCTGTGAGCTGTAAGCTGTGAGCTGTAAGCTGTGAGCTGTAAGCTGTGAGCTGTAAGCTGTGAGCTGTGAGCTGTAAGCTGTTAACTGTAAGCTGTTAGCTGTCCAAATCAATCTTTCAAATGAATCAATTCCAAATCAATCTTTCAAATCCCTTTCCCAAAAGCTCATTCAAACCCAACACTTTACCCATTTCATTTAAAAGTTTCGTCCGAAATTCCCGCAAAAATTCATAATCAAAACTATTTTCAATGGGAAAAGCGTAAATTTGAGAATTTTTTTTCTGTACACAAAAGTCGTGGAAAAACATTCCTTTTCGCACTTTTCCTCTTCTTTTTTTCGATTCCATTCCAAACAACAAAGACCTATTTGAATTGAAAAGAAAGAAATCCGATCGATTCATCACTCGTGATTCGATATTTCCTTAAAGCTTTCTAAAGAGTGACTAGCGACATTATAGAGACAACTTTTTCGAAAACTAGCTGGGAAATGTCTAATTTATTTCAAAAGTGGCAAGTGTTATATAGAGAATTGTAGCTCTGAATCTTGGCTATATTTCTATACCAAAAACTTCCCGATTGGACTTATACAACTCATTTCACA